>OZ022503.1:52239317-53439317 GCA_963989385.1 Ctena decussata | reverse complement strand
TTCAGAGAGCGCAAATTTTTAGAAAGAGAGACAGAGAAAAAAAACTTACAATATGCATTTCAAATTCATTGAGGAGGATTTTTCCTTCTGTCTGAGTCTGTAAAAGACTATCACATTGTGTTTACGATTCTATTTGGGATTTTCGTTTTCTCTAGAAACTTTCTCAGCCGTTTAGCAGTTGCCTGTCGGTCTTTCTCCCCCATATCAATCCAGTCGCTCAAGCCATATATTTACAGTTGTTCCAGTTTGCGTTCCGCCATCTTATTTACGAATGAGCGGGCTGGATGGCTCTGCACGAGCAGGCTGATATGAGGAAAGGAACCACGAGCCATACTGGACTGCATATCCAAGATATTTGTTACATGTACTATATTTAGTAATATATGTAATAAATATCATTAGTTTCAAACACACGCAATAAAATAATTAATAAATAATAATAATAATGATAATAATAATAACAATCATTTTAATACATAATATTACTGTCTTAAAATGCCTTTTTTAATCTCCAGCCCTCTCAGTATCAAAGTCAATTGTATCCAAGTTTGGTACACCTAACATAAGAAAAATTCACTTGTGGTTACTTGAAAACGGACGGAACTAAAGTTTTGTGGACAGTCGGACAGACAGACGGATGAGCGAACGGACGGACGGACCTCCATAGCATACATCGTCTATTAGGGGTGAGGGTGGGGATGGAGGGGCTACAATGATATAGAAACACGCCCATAACAATTAACTTCAGTATCATCGAAGCTGTTCATTGCATGCAACAACGTCGTCCCCGTGTCACTATACTAGTATATGCCTAGTTTGGATAAAATCCGTGGTATAAAAGCTGGTCACAAAACAAGTAAAGTAAGCGCATACGACGTGTGAAGGCGGGAAGGGGGGTCGTTTTTTTTTTTTTTTATTTGGGGGGGGGGGGGTGGTGCTGGGGGGTGCGGCTCGCAGAAACTACCAGGAGGTAGAGTTAAACAACAATAAATACAGTGATACGACAGTATTTTTTTTTTCTCTATATAAGTGGTACCCATAAAAGGCACCAGTCCCAATTCAAAATAGTATCTTCTTTTCCCAACTGCAAGTTGAAAAATTCCCAGTTGGAGGAAGAATTATTCTAGGGACCTACACGCACAAATTTACTTGCTTGCTTGCAGAACTGGCAGATATATAGCTATAATTGAATTTAAATATTATATATTCAGTACCATGTCCCCTATCCCACGACTTGAGCCAATATAGGTGTTTTGAAATTTCAAATTTAAGGAAAATACAAAGAGATTTGTCCCAATTCTGTGGGCACCGGCACAATTCCCAAAATAGTGAAAAAATCACTGTATGAGAATAGAAAAATCGATTAACGTTTCAGCCAAAATACTGGAGAAGGACGGTATCGAATCCATGACCTATGTTTAACAGGCTACACCATGAACGCTTCTTCAGGCACAGCAAAGTAAACCGGACGGACGCTCAGACATCAAGTAGAAAAGCGTAGTTTTTGCGGTATATTTATAATTCAACGAATTTTACAGTTAGTATGATTAAATTCTACACTGATAAGTAAACCATGTCTCAAAATTTAGAGTCATTACAGTTTATATACTTTAGGAGGTTCGGTCTGGGTCCACACTGTCCTTTACATGATGCGAGTCTAACTGGAGTGTAGCTAGAGTCTCCTCCGCGAAGACAAAGTGAATACCAAAACTGTATACTTGAGCTTCACGCATTCAAGGCTTACTCTAGCGTACTGGAGTATGAGTCGAGTATGAGTTTGAGTTGTGTTTGTGAATGTGGGCCTGAGTGGTTTATTGCTGTGCATAATGATAATGATAACAGCTTTATGATTTATGACATCTTCAAAGGTTGATTTGTCATTGAAACAGTGGCAGCAATGAAACATTCTTATGGAAATATGGAGAAACATCTTTTTCATATTAAAGGGATGAATTAAATGTATTTAGTCATGGCTATTACAATTAAGATAGGAAGGAGAGAGTCATACCCATTAAATCCCCCATCGTAGGCCAGCAAAGAAGTTTGTTTACATTTTCTTTCAATTATATTGACATTTCTTGAAATCTGACTCATAAAATTCATAATGTTTGCAAGAAGGTGAGAATGAATACCACCACCAAAAACCGTAGAATACTGTATCATAGTTACCAATTTGACCGTAGGTTGACATATCTTAGCCGAAAGAAACCATAACATCTGCCGCCGAATACTATAACAAGAAATGATGAAAAAGGCAAATTACGGCCCAAAAGTGACTTTCCGGAAAGAGGTTTAAGGTTGGCGGACAGCATTATTATGTTTAAGCACCCGACTATGGATTATATTCTACAAATATATGATAAAATGTCTACTTTCACTTTCTTCTCTATAAAAGCTGATTTAAGGAAGAATAAAGCACTCAACGGCCTGGAATATATGCATTGTTATGGTAAAACTTATTACAGGCAAATTTTCCTATGAATAAAGGCATATATACCTTAATTATCAAATTTTACTCCAGTTTCATAATTTGTTTACACGGTTTCTAATGACGCTTTCCCACAATTCTTTGTAAAACCGGCAAAAACCATAACGTTAACATACGCATACAGAATACCGCAATAACACATTGTAAGTAGTGACAATTGTGGCTGCGAAATTTGCATATTGATTTTTTTCGGAATAAATCGCATTTATTACCTCCCTTGTAAAATTGATACATTTCAAATGCGATTAATTTCGTAAAATGTTTCTGTTCCGATCCCTTCCGTTTCGTTCCGTCCCGCAAAATACCAATCGCCATACCAAATTCTCTAATAACCCATTTTCTGGTGGAGAGGAAAAAGGACTATTTGGGGAAGAGTGGCTCTATGAGGTCCGGACAATCCATTATATAGTCGTCCTTCCTATAGCCTTTTTTCCGCGGGGAAAGGGGGAAAACTACTCTCTGACAAAACTATATGCAAGTGCTTTAATCATTAAGCACCTAAACTGAAAACTGGATATTGCAAACAACTTAGATCCGGATGAGGCGCTTATGGTGCGCCGTCTCATCTGGATCTACACTGTTTGCCTTCTCCAATATGATGTAGCTTGGACGATAATTGAGCCGCGACACGAGAAAAACAACAATGTGGTTGTGCGCCCAGCGCAGACTCGGATCAGCCTGGGCATCCGCCCACTCTGATCAGAGTCTTCGCTGTCCGCATGGAGGTAGCTTAGGCCCTCAGCTACCCTTTAAGCGCTTAGCAAAAAGTCTGATCACACTGGGCGGATCCCCATTCTGATCAGAGTCTGCGCTGGGCGCACAACCACATTGTTGGTTTTGTCGTGTCGCGGCTCATATAAAGTTTATCTGACTTTAAAGCTCACAGAAGTCAGTATGTCCTGAAACTGCTAATTTTCATCAAGTAGGTTACTGGGATTTATATGAAGTGACTAACCCGATAGCCCTATGTTACACAAAAGCTGTTTAAGATATTGCTCTAGTACTGTAAGTTTTGAGGAGCTCCAGTAGCTCAGTAGGTTGAGCGCTGGCCTGCTTATCTAGCGATCCCGGCTTCGAGCCCCGCACACAGCCTATCATTATCACCCTGTCATCGTCGACTGAAATACTGTTGGAAAGGACTAAATTTGCAAGTCATCCATCCATTCGTTAGTTTTATTTTGAATTGTTGAATGACGATAATAAAAAAGCATTTATACAGTCATTGTGGTAGGCCCCAATTTATTTGTGTGCATATCCGTCTGGTCCTTTAATAAAGCTTCAGACTAAACTCCGTTCACTAATTCTGAAACTGGGTTTTTCGATGCCCAAACTTTTATAATCTAATCAATCCGGGTAAGACTGTGCATAGAGATTAAGCTCTACTTCCGCCGATTTCTCATCAAGGGCTCATGTACGTTAGCCTGGCGTCTGATGCTGCAGTTACGAGCACGAAACCGCAAATTTCAAAAACGCGTTCGCAAACGAAGACCATTTGATGAAAATTGACAGCCTAAAGTCATATATATTCGCATACATTCCACGTGGGTATCACGCTGGTCATTCGGGTAATAATTGTTGATCCTCCAGCAAAGTCACACGAAGGTTGGTTGGTTGATTTGATGCTTAATGTCCACGGTAAACAGCTAAGGTCATGTCGGGACGTCAGTTAACCTAACCACACTATTCCTGGGCAGGCTTAGACCTCCTAAGCGGTTAACCAGTACTACGTGCACATACTTTCGCCAGTAACTGACAACTGCCCTTCTCGAATCAGCGGAAGGAGAAACGAAAGTATGTGGCCAGACCGGGTTTCGAACCCAAGACCTCTGACTTATGAGTCAGGTGCCCTACCGATTGCGCTACGCGGCCCGGCCACACGAACGATGGTTCCAGAATTCCAGAAAAAAAAAACTAGAAAATTGTGTCTGTAAGACACATATGATGCCACCCGTGCGATGCCTGCACCCCCCCCCCCATACCGCCCCATCCTCCTCCAAATAACCCCCACCTACCTCCCTCTTTCTGCAAAAATAAATTGAAAAAATAAATGCATATCTTCAGTATGTCTGCAATATCTGTAAAATGTTCCACACTGGTCATTATGTATCCGCAATAACCTGAAAGTTTTCTAAATTTGTAAAGGCCCTGATTTTATCAAAAATAGTTTTCTTTTCAAAAAGGCAAGTGCACATCTTCTATATATGTTACAACACCTGTGCAAAGTTTCAGAATGATTGCATTAATACTGTGGGAGGAGTTGATTATACAAAATTTTTTAGAGGGGACGGACGGACGGACAAGGGTAAAACATAATGCCGCTGCTAGGCGTGGGCAGTGTTGCACATTACATTACTGCACATAAAAAGACTCAATTAAACCGAGTCCGCCATATTCCTAGCTTCCAAAGGAGCTTCATGTAAGGTGGACTGACTAAGAAGGTGTGTGTTTGGGACGGGGGTCATGTCTAGGGATGGCAGTTTGGGTGGTAGACTGATTGAGGGGAGGGTTTGTTGGTAGTGTGGGGGATATCATAATATATTTTTAAAGGGGGTGGGTTTGGGAGAAGTAGACTGATTGAGTGCAGCTGTAATAAGTTTGAGAAGTGCACGATTTTGTTCTTGTATTTAACTTTTCAATTCTAACTCAATATTGGTAATAATATTGGTAATAAATGTTTTGGAACTTCAGAACTTTATTACATACTGCGGAAGCTGTAATACTTGCGTTAAAATAGCGCCAGTGAGCATCTTTACGCCGCAATGACGTTGATATAACGTCGGGAAGACGTTGTTTGTCGGTGGCGAAGGACTATGATGAAACACTGGAAACATTGTCCAGTGTAAACGTATGCGGTGTGATCAATTTCAAATCGAGTCAGAGTTACGCGGATGATTAGCTTGTTGTCACGCTCACTGATTTCGCACGCGCAGAACATGTGTTAGAATACTAACCCCACCCGTACACAAAACTATTTATAGCGACCACTTTATATGGTATTAAAAATCGTTTCCAACCTGTCCGATGAACTTAGTCTCTGATTTGCACTTTCGTGCAGGTAAGCCCAGCATCATACGAAGAGCAGAGTCACAGGACACATTGATGAGAAATCGGCGGAAGTCTAGCATTATCACCATGCACAGTCTTACCCGAATTGATTAGATAATAAAAGTATGAGCTGCAAAAAACCCAGTTTCAGAATTAATGAACGGAGTTTAGCTAAATACTTAATTAGGCTAATCAGTGTTACAATAAATTGTCGCCACTAGTCGCACGCCATTATGTCACCCAAGGATATGTTTGCCTCTAAAGAAGGTTCATCGCTGAATGCTTATATCAGAAATTGGGCAATGATCCACGTATTTTTCAGCATCTGCTCTGGAGTTAATGTGGGCAACCTGAACCTGGTCCATACTGTTTGCATGTCCAATATGAAAATCGGAGCCTGAAGTTAAACAGTTCAAGATACTTTGCTTACAGGGAATAATGCGTCTAAAGTTGTGGAACAGAAAAAATAACTCAAACAAGTCCTATGAAATTATGCTCAGATGTCAATCAAAGCATTTCCATATTAGACCGTGCCTCTTATGATATTCTTTACATTTAACAAAGCAGTCCGTAAATGAAATTCTGAAAAGGGGCATAACTCAGCCAGTTAATTGCGAATTCTACTCAAAAGTTAATCAGTACATCTACACCTTCGCTCGTAAGCTAAAGCGATTATTCAGGTATTTTGTCGGCCATTTTGTCTATATAAAATTCGTTAAAATAGAGCGTAACTCCTTATTGATAGCCGGCTTAGGTAAAATAAAGATTACCTTGTTGTCATGTCAATCATGTCACTATCTCCATTACATGTAACCTGCCTGCTAAAAGTGTAACGCAGAGGCAGGCGGACAGAGAGGAACAAACCAATATCAATATGCAACCTCAACATCAATTCAGGGGCATAAAAACCTAAATAAAGCAAAACAAACACACTCGGTCGTAATTGCAATGGCCGTATTCGACTGGGCGTTTCGTGTTTCGCGATTCATAGCATGAAGCGCCTTTTTTCTATATGGAAAAAGTGCTTCACACTAAGAATCGAGAAGCACGCCTGAAACACCCACTGACCCAGTGTTTCACGATTCTAAGCGTTTTTCTTTATGGAAAAAGTGCTTCCCACTAAGGATCGAGAAGCACGCCTGAAAAACCCACTGACCCAGTGTTTCACGATTCTAAGCGTTTTTCTTTATGGAAAAAGTGCTTCCCACTAAGGATCGCGAAGCACGCCTGAAACACCCACTGACCCTGTGTTTCACGATTCTAAGCGTTTTTCTGTATGGAACAAGTGCTTCCCACTAAGAATCGCGAAGCACGCCTGAAACACCCACTGACCCAGTGTTTCACGATTCTAAGCGTTTTTCTGTATGGAAAAATGCTTCACATTAAGAATCGCGAAGCACGCCTGAAACACCCACTGACCCAGTGTTTCACGATTCTAAGCGTTTTTCTACATGAAAGAAGTGCTTCAGGCAAAGAATCGCGAAGCATGCCTGAAACACCCACTGACCCAGTGTTTCACGATTCTAAGCGTTTTTCTATATGAAAGAAGTGCTTCACGCTAAGAATCGCGAAGCACGCCTGAAACACCCACTGACCCAGTGTTTCACGATTCTAAGCGTTTTTCTATATGAAAAAAAAGTGCTTCCCGCTAAGAATCGTGAAACATTAAATGTTTCACGATTCTTAGCGTAAGCACTTTTTCTATCGAAAAAAAATTTAAAATAAATGAAAAATAAAAAATGTGAAATTTTCCAAGTACGCAATATAGACAGATAGACAAAAATAGCAAATAGAGGGTAACAACGTCAACAAACAGACAAACTGACAAAAACTGAAAGTGCGCTGAACAACTGTCAGCACTAACGATAATTATTCTAAGTGCGCCCAAATTTTTAGAGTTAGAAAATATATGACACGTACCAAGTGATCGTCGCCAACAGAAATATTACAATTTCCCACAAGCAAGTCTTCTCTGCTTGAATTCACTTCGATTATGCCGCACCCTTTGGCTTGTATTATCTCTTAAATACCATCACGTGTATTCATGACCAGATAGCCCGTGCAAACTAAATATAGGCTTTCTGGTCCGATGAATGCCATATATACTCGCATTATATTCTGCTTATAGGGTATTGACAAAGTGGTGATTTACGTTGCCCGTTATATGTAATACATGTACCCAACATTCTTTAACTGTGACCATTGCAAACAGTGAAAAGCAGATCAAACGCCACAAAACGCAGCATCTGATCTGGGCCTGTGCTTTTCAGTACTCAGCAAAAGAGCAATGTACAGTATGTATCAAATAGCACCTTAAGCCGCAATTCGAAAATGAAATACATGTATACAAGAACAGGGGAGATTCAAGTCTTTATGTACATTCTCGCCGTCTTGCTTATGATCTTGCCGATTCGTCCCAACAGCTTGTGAATACTGATAAACCCAAACGATGACAAGTAAAGGGTAATGTCTATGCGTTCATGACAAGAATCTCCGCTATTTTTATGTCTCTCTTTCTAATGGGGTCAACTCTTTAAGAAAAGAATTTGCCTCTCTTTAGCAGGACAATTTCTCATAAAGAATAGATCCCTCTGTGAAGGGTTGAACAAGTCCAAGGAAACAAACAGGAAGTCAGTATTCCCTTTTTAAAAATGGCGAAACACTATGGGCTGTATTTATCAACCCTAACACCGATAACGCAGGCTGGTCTGGTTGTTGTGTGTTTGCATATGTCCCGAAGCACCTTGTATTGCGGCTCTGTTCCAAAGTGGAAGCTGTCCCGCATGCACACAGCGTTGAATCAACATTGAATCAATGTTGATTCAACGTTGTATGCCTAGTGGGTATAATTTGAGGTGTATAGGCGCAGCTTGTTTCATCGCCCCATTCCCAGCGTCAAAATAACGTCCTACTCACGTCGATGCGACGCCATTACGTCGCATCGACGTCGGTACGACGTCATTTCAACGTCATTACGTCGCATCGACGTCAGTACGACGTCATTTTGACGCCATGTGCCCGCTTGCTTTTTTATAAAAGGGGATACCATTTTCATGTGGCGTCATATTCACTCTCCTTGACGATGACACTCAATTAAAATAAAGTCTACAATTCGCTCCTACAGAAACCAAGGCTGGGTTGCATAAAAGTCCATTAACTTAAGCTGCCATTAAAATTTAAGTTGGACTTAAAATCTTAATTCTCCGTTAGTTAAGTTGGCCTGAAATTTACGTTGCATAAAACGTTTTTAACGTCAGCTTAACTAATGACGACTTAAGCTGGCATTAAGTCTTAATGGCAAACTCACATCCCAGAATGCATACACTTTCCTGTTGTCTGCAAGGAAAAAACATGGCTGAAAAGAGAAAAAGATCCAAAAATTTTGACAGTAAAGAAGAAGATCTGATAATATCAATTTTCGAAAAGTATAAAGATATACTATCCTCCAAATTCAACAATTCAGTGACCAATGATCAAAAAAGGAAAATTTATGCTAGGATCACGGACGAAGTTAATGCCTTGGGCGTGTGGCCAAGGACGGTTGATCAGATCAAAAACAAATGGTCCAATATGGTCTGCGATGGGAAAAGGAAAGATGCTGAAATCAAGAAGTCAGCCAGAATGACCGGAGGTGGGAAACCTATGCCTCCTCTTTCCGCAAGCGAAGAAAAGATCATAGATTTGTATCAGGAGACACCATCCTTTGCAGGACTTGATCCTGCCAATGAAAGTTCTATTTTTTCAGGTATCCACTTATTTACAAATCCTATGAGCCTTAGAAACACATCATGGTACGATACACCCTACTCCATCCAACCACTTGGTCGCGAGTTAGAATCCCGTTTCGGTGTGTGTGTGAGGGGGGGGGGGGGGAGGGGGGTCAGATTCTCTCCAAACCTCCACGGCGCCGGTCAGTTCTTGTATCTATTAAAAACATACATCTTCTTTACATTTTTAACCCAAAAGCAATGAATTTGATATAACGAAACGGGTATAATGTTTCTTCAAAATACCCAACGGTTCATTTTTTATCGGTATGTAAACTGTAAAGTACACAGAGATATATGTAAACACACAAGGTCAATGTGACGTGTGCAAGACTGGCGCGCGCGCGCTTGAGAAAATCAATACATTATAATGCGTCACGCCTGCACCAATTAGGGTATTCCTTAATTGATTAACATTTTTATCATTGCAATGACATATTATCTTGAAAAAAAATGTGGATTCCTCTGTTTCTATGCACAGTTCCGAGCCACACTCAAAGTCAGCTAATAGTGTATAACTAGCCAATGCAACGACAACTTAGCACGTGACATAGTCACACGAACAAAATCCCACGTTCAATGTGTCACATACCTTACAGACCAAACTTTGTTTATTGTCTAGTCAATGCACTTTTAATATTGGACCAAACCTTGACATGGGTTGAACAGGTTGTCACGGAAATAAGGTATGTGACACATTGAACGTGGGAAAGACATCTTCTCCTGCCGCTGTCACATCTGGAGTTCCACAGGGTACAGTACTTGGACCTCTCCTGTTCCTGGTATACATCAATGACCTGCCCTTAAGAGTTTCCTCTTCAGTACGCCTTTCGCAGATGACTGTCTGCTGTACAGAGTTATACGAGACCAGAAAGATGCAGAGTCACTACAGAGAGATCTTAATCATCTACAGGAATGGGAAAGAGATTGGCAGATGGTATTTAACCCAGACAAGTGTGAACACATCCAGATCACCAACAAGCGAAACGTCATACCAACCTCTTACAACATTCATGGACAGACCTTGAAAGAAACGTCAAAAGCAAAGTACCTTGGAGTCACCATAGACAGTAAACTGTCCTGGAACAGCCATATTGATGCAGTGACGAAAAGGGCCAACCAGACTACAGCTTTCCTCCGCAGAAATCTTTCAAGCTGCCCAAAAGGATGTTAAGGCCAAATGCTACAAGTCCATAGTTCGTCCACAGCTTGAGTATGCTTCGACGGTATGGGACCCAGTGACAAAATCCAACATAGCCAAATTGGAGTCTGTACAGAGGCGTGCCGCCAGGTTTTGCTGCAATGACTACCACCGAACCAGCAGTGTCACTTCAATGTTGCAAGAACTTGGATGGGAGGACCTTCAATCAAGGCGAGACCAGAGCAAAGTCACAATGATGTACAGGATCGTCAATAACCTCATTGAAATCCCTTCAGGCCAGTACCTGACGGCCGCAGGAGTAGCAACTAGAGGACACCATCAACGACTCCTGCCAATATTTTGCTCCATCAACGCCTACAAGGGATCCTTCTTTCCATCAACAGTCCGTCTCTGGAATGGTCTGCCTGCCAAGGTCATATCTGCACCGAGTCTGGATGACTTCAAGCTCCTTGTCAGTGCAGATGTCCTAAGACCGTGATTGTGAACAACATGTTTTTATCTGATTTTAACTACATAAGAACCTCCCAGCACGAATGTTTTAAGGTTGTTCACAGTGCGACTATGCCAATATTGGCCATGCACTTAATTGGTAGATGTAGATGGTAGAAATAGTCGGCTCTTTCCGTCTCATTTGGTAGACCTTCATGCATTATAATTTACAACCTTCATTGGGTTAGATCAGTGGTTCAGCATATAGAATCAAATTTATGAAGACAGAATTTTAGCCTCGTGTATTTTGCTTTTTTTATTTTCCTCTTTCTAGATTCTTTTCAACCATTACTGTTTACTGGGAAGGGCGGACGGTTGTTTTGGTACAGGTATAATAACGGTTACCTATTTATGAGAGTCGAATGGAATCGGCGAGCTTTTGACACGACCCAGCGGGCATATGACGTCAAAACGACGTCGTACTGACGTCGATGCGACGTCATTATGTCGCATCGACGTCAGTACGACGTCATTACAACGTCATGTGCCTGCTGGGGACATGCTAGAAATTTATACAACTAATGGAAGGATGTTTACCTATTTAAAGTAGGCGTGGTTTTCGGAACTCTCCATTGAGAATGAACAAAAATTTTAAATCAGATTTATCTCAACCAATACATAGCACTATGGAACTGCGTCCTTGCCCAGCAAGCACATGGCGTCGTTATGACGCCACACTAACGTTAATATGACATCATCACTTAGTATCGACGTCAGTGCAACGCCATTCCGACCTCATGTGTTCGCTGGGTATACAGACAGGAATCTATACATTTTAAAGGCACGTCAAAAAGTAATTTTCTTTAAAAGTTCAGCCTTTACACCGTTCCAAAGGAAATTTACGTCAATGCGTTTCATATATGGCTTGATGAGTGACGCAATTTTACCTCCTTTTTCACAATATTTCTGTCATATCATGCATATCAGGATGATGGAAGGGTGATAATGAAAGGCTGTGTGCAATGGATCCCGGTTTGCGGTTGGAAAGATTTCCGCCTCCAGCGGGACTCTAAGCCGGAACCGCTCGCATGATCAGCAGGCCAGCGCTTAAACTACTGACTTACCGGGGCTCCCTGGAGTCCCTGTCAGAGAGTAGCTTTTCCCCCTAGTAGCCCCCCCCCCCCCCCCCCCCCCCCCCACCACCACCCCAGACATGCCAAAATTATTCTTTTATACAATGTGCAGAATATTGGTGAAAATCAGCCTGCGCATCCTCGCTGTATAATAATCAGCTTCTTTCATATTTTGTACGTGGTGGATTGAGACATAACACATTGTTGTGCCTTTTTTTATCACTTGAAATGGGAAGATTTTTAAAAACAGAAACCTGTACATTCTGTACGTTCGAAAAGAGAATATTTGGATCTTAAGGACATGCTGTCGTCTCCGTTCACATAGACGATATTTGGATCATAAGGAATAAACAGACTGTGAACTTCGCAAGCAAAGTCCACTGTGCTTCTTGTTTTGTTAATTACGCAAGGAACAAAGTGGACTTAGTACACTTGGCCTGCGAAGATGACAGGCCGCATGATAATACATGAAGATCAGGATTTGGGCTGTACATGTACTAAGATAGCATGTGCGAATAGCGAAGACTCAGATAAGCCTTTGCATTCATTTTATCCCTTTAGTTATGTATATGGCAAACCACAACGTTATGTTATTTATTTCGTTACTGAAAAAGCGAAACTTATTACACTGGCGCTCACGTACTTTATGTTAGTTTGCTATCTAGGATCATACCCAGGAAGGTGATATGGTCAACAAATACTATTTCTGTTCCAAAAAGGGAGAGTTTTTGAAGTGATTCAATATCAAGTGTTTTTTTTTAGTGAAAATTATAGCCTTTGTCTTAATAGTGTGGATTTTGAAGCCCCAGAGCTTGGACCATATTTCGGCGAGAATCTTTCCTACCGTAAACGCCCCTGTGAGGAATTCAAGAAATCATTCTAGAACAAATTTCTCTGAAGTTCTTGAACTTCATGTTCTAGAACTGCCATTTAATGTTCAAGAACAAATTCTAGAACTAGTTCAAGAACTGTTCTAGAATGATTTCTAGAATTCCGAACAGGGGAACTAAACTGAATGCATAATCATTCCGTTCTAAATGCATGTCATTTATATTTTATGACATAGTATGCCATGAGTGTTCAACTATAATAATAGACAGAATG
Source organism: Ctena decussata (assembly GCA_963989385.1). NCBI lineage: Eukaryota > Metazoa > Mollusca > Bivalvia > Lucinida > Lucinidae > Ctena > Ctena decussata. The sequence continues at coordinate 53,426,189 of OZ022503.1, read as the reverse complement.
TCTCTAGGCCCTCTGCCTTACAGGCTGATCCCATATAAACGAACTATTTTGTTTTGATATTGTAGCAGTAGTATTTCAATTCTCATATCGACGTTGTCCCCGCACCTCAGCGGAACGAATCCATAGCCGCAGTAATGGGGCGCCGAGCGTCCGTCCATGTCATCATCATATTTCAATTCTCATATCGACGTTACCCCCGCACCTCAGCGGAACGTATCCATAGCCGCAGTAACCTGTTGTATTTTGTATATAATATTCTGAAAAATCATAACTAATGGGTACTCAAAGTGTTGTTGTCACATTATAATTAAAATTGCCAAATTGTAAGTTCTGTATAATGATTGGAAACCTAGATGGTGTTTATAGTTTTCTTGTCTATTTAGATATTTTGAGTAATTAATTGTTTTGAAGTAATTAATTCAAATAACTAGAATTTTGTACGTAAGTTTAAAGGGAGGCTACTTTAACTTCAGTTCTAGTATGGTTCTAGACCCAGGCTTTTCAGAGCTTACTGTCAGGTGTTGAAGATTCAACATTAATTTTAAATTTTATAATAGGTCAACAGTTCTAGAACCCAGAAGTCAGTTCAAAAACTATGGTAGTTCTAAAATTTTTGTTCTTTCACTTTTGTGAATTTGTGACAACTGTTCAAGAACCATTTGGATGTTGGCCAACAGTTCTAGAACTTGCAAATGAGTTCAAGAACTGGTTTAGTTCTAGAATAAATGTTCTTCAGATCTCATAGTTTTAGAACCAGTGTTCAAGAACTATTTGGGTTCCAGAACCACAGTTCAAGAACTGTTTTATCAGTTCAAGAACAGTTCAAAAGGTTCAACAAAGTTATTGAACATTCAAGAACTTTATGTTAGTTCTAGAACAAATTTCGCAGGGGCTGATTGTTCAAGAACTATTCGGGTTCCAGAACCACAGTTTAAGAACTGTTTTGTCAGTTCAAGAACAGTTCTAAAGGTTCAACAAAAGTTCTTGAACGTTCAAGAACTTTATGTTAGTTCTAGAACAAATTTCGGAGGGGCGGGGTTCCATTGCACACAGCCTTTCGTTATCACCCGCCTATCGTCCTGATATAACTGAAATAATGTTGAAAAGGACGTAAAATCACAAGTCATCCACCAGACATCCATAGGATTTAAGATGCGGAACCAGTGGCTCCGTTTATCGAGATTTACCGCCGTGGAGAATGGACAAAAAAAAAAACTGAAAAGATTGATATTATGCTTTTTCCTTTTTCAGATACCAGCAGCACCGCCGGAGACGTGTGGTTTGGTGCAGGAGACAATGACCAGCAGGTAAAATAAAATAGATTGAAACTTCGTGAAATTCGAGCGATGCTAATATTAAAATCTTCAGAATGTTTAGCTGTAGGTCTACCAGAATGGATGAATGGACGACTTACTATTTTACCTCCTTTCCAACAGTATTTCAGTTATGTCATGAAGATTAGAGGATGATAATGAAAGCTGAAAATTAAATCTCCAGCTTGAACTGAACCACTATGTGAGCAAGCAAGCATTTAGCCCACTTAACCGTCGGGATGTTTACATACGACAATATATTCCCCTAATCATAGTCCACAATGTATTTCGTGCAGCTGTTATATAATTTAATAAATGCAATGTGCAGATATATTTCCAGTCTCTTAAAACTTCAATTGGAAGCAATTTGACGTGTTTATTTGTCACATTTACAGATTTAAGACTCGAAATACCAGCACTTCCTTTTAATACATGCGATCGAGGTCCCGAGGGAGATGTTGGAAACCGAGACCGAAGGCCGAGTTTTACCACTCCAGAGGGACCTGGCAATAATGCATTGGAAACACATGTTTGATCGCTGTTATTGCAAAAAATCAACGAATTATTCGTTAAAATTTGAGAAAAAACTTGGCATTATATTTTGTTTGACAGCCAACGCGCTGGTACACCTTTAACTAATATTCGTCTTCCAGGCCCGAGAGCACTAAGCTATTCAAAATGGCTCCCACCATCCCATTCAACCTCAATATTTCTGAAAATTGTCCAAGGTGGTCGTTGCAATTGATGCAAAAATCAACAAAAAGCAGATACCTTGAGCAATAATTTCCATGCAGAACAAGCCTGATCCATTCCTATACCATCCTGCAGTTCTTGGTTGCTGAAAGCTTGAGATGCACGTTTTCTTTAACACTTATTTACTCTCAGAATCATGAATGTGAATAACATCACTTTAAACCCGAGTCTCGACGATGACATCAGATTACAAAGGCATGATTTCGTCAAAGAGGGCATACATTGGTAGCGCACCACCAAATTTTTGTAATTCGACCGAAACGGGAGGGACAAAGTTGCATGGCGATTTTTTTAAGTGGCTCGGCACAAGCATAATATAACTTCTGTCCTCGTGCATCATTAGCGCGTGAAACCCTTGTTTTCAGCATCAGACAATACATCCAACATACAGTGATCCGATACTGTCGATGATCCGATACTGTCGAGTTCACTGTATCCCTCGGCTCTGCTTTTTGAATTGATATAGTAAAATGTATGCCACTGTTGCAGGATTCAAGTATTGATACACAACCAGCCTGCGATGATAAGGAAGACGCTCAAGTTCCGGGGGGAAGCCGGTCATTGCCAAGATGCACTGAAATAGTTGCATTGAGTGGAAAGAAAGACATATCCCCTGTAGTTTCTGGGTGCGACATAGAAAAATCAACAGAGGTTAAATCAGTAGGGGTGAAAACGGTAAGATTTTATACACCACGTGACTCCTACGATGCTTATATATATAGTCGAGAAAATGAAGAAGGACCCACTGGGCTGACAGGATTCGAACCCACGCTGACTAGTAGGAAGACCTGGAATAGCTGCATTGCACGATACCGAAGTCCAATAATAGACAAAAATCATGTACGCAGAGAAAAATGTCAGAAGCAAAAGGAAAGTACACACTTCATCGCCAATCAGTCGTGTGTTTTTTAAGCCAGTCACGACCCTCTTTGAGCGGTCATTCTTTAACGACTTAAAGTATAGTAATGTAGAAAAACAACCGAAAATGCAAATACTTATTTAAGTCCATTCTCAGAAAATCAATGCACCCATGGCTCTTAATTTTGCACATACGGCTACTTTAATTCCATGCTAGACTGACCATACAAGATGAGTGACGACAGTCATACGCCATTACTAAAGAGGACGACAAATATATCAGTGTAAGTAAACTCCAGCTGATCGCTCACAAACTTCTGTATTTGCTGAGTTTGTGAGCGATTCGCCAATGTTTACATATGACTAAAATCAACAAAGGATTATACTACATACTATATCTAAATCTTCATTTCAGGAGAACACCAACCGGAAGCGACCGATGTCAACGGTTGAGCTGCAGAGGGATGTCCTAATGCTCCAAAGAACAAACTTGTTACTTGAGCAAGATCTTTTGAAATTGCGAATAAAAAAAATGAAATGTGAAATGGCAATGAAAAACAGGAAAGACAGTGACTCCTCCGCCTAGAGCCCCTTTCCCATATTTTATGGGGTGCTGTTTTATTATTTATTTCTAATTCATACATATCCATAATTAGCTGGATATCCATAATTCGATTTAGTGATATCTATTATTGAAAACAGTGATATACATGACTGGAAATGATAAAAGTAAAATCTTGTTTATGGTAATCAATAATTATTTATGGTTAACCATAATTCGAATTGTGGATATCCGTAATTCAAATTATGGATATCCAGTAATCTAAATGATTTATGGATATCACTGATTGGAATTATTTGATTTATGGATATCCATGATTCAACCCATTTAAAGACATCCATAATTCGAATTATGGATATCCCTAATTAAAATCAGTGACATCAATAATTCAAATTACTGATATCTATAAAGCAGACTGACTTAAAGATATCCGTAGTTCGCATTCTATCTGATATATATAATAAATATGGATATCCATTTTTCAAATTATTGATGTCAATAAATGGGCTGAATTATGGATATTACATATTCTAATAATGGATATCCCTAAATCAACTATAGATATCTCTAATGAGGGAATGGCTGGTAAAGTTTTGAATTCAGATAAGAAAAAAACTACACATATAGCAGTTTCCTGACGATTTTTCTTGCCTGTGTTAATTGTGTTACAAAAATACCATGAGGAAATCACTGCATACGTGAGCCGCGACGTAACAAAACCACCAATTGGTTGTGCGCCCAGCGCAGACTCAGACTGGGCACCCAGTCTGATCTGAGTCTTCGCTGTCCGCGTGGAGGTGGCTTAGATCCTTAGCTATCATTTAAGCGCTTAGCAAAGAGTCTGGTCAGAGGCTGGGAAGATGCCCAGGCTGATCTGAGTCTGTGCTGGGCGCACAACCACTTTGTTGGTTTTCTCGTGTCGCGGCTCAAGTATTTTCCAGTTCTCCTTTTTTTATCTAATTTGGTTGTTCATCATATCAGCAAGAAAAAGAGACGGTCTAATTTGGTTGTTCATCATATCAGCAAGAAAAAGAGACGGTCTAATTTGGTTGTTCATCATATCAGCAAGAAAAAGAGACGGTCTAATTTGGTTGTTCATCATATCAGCAAGAAAAAGAGACGGTCTAATTTGGTTGTTCATCATATCAGCAAGAAAAAGAGACGGTCTAATTTGGTTGTTCATCATATCAGCAAGAAAAAGAGACGGTCAAGGGCTTAAACATCCTTGTGTCCACAAGGAGCTTAACCGGACCTAATACTTTGTCCAAGTACACTTTTTGTAATTCAGTCTGAATTCATGAGGGGGGGGGGGGGGGGGGAGAGAGAGAGAGAATTTTGTTTTCATACGCATAGGCCAATTGGCCCTTGAGCAATACACAATACAATATATTATCATATGACGTCGCATCTGAGAGTGTAATAAAGCCATGCATTAAAAACGATAATCCACTAGTGGATTAAATATGCAAATTACGTCATAACGTTATGCATTGACGTCCATAAAACGTCGCGTTTTCTAATGGCGAAATCCTGACGTTTTAGTTCAAAATTTGCATATAAAATGCGAATTTAGTGTCATATGATAAATAGAATCTTGCATTCGTGCTCCTGTATTATCGAATTTATTAAACTCGTTGGTGAAAACGATAAGATGCTCGGCAAAGCGTCGCATCTTATCTTTTTCCCCAACTCGTTTAATAAATTCAATAATACATGAGCACTCATGTAAGATCCTCTATATATATCATGACATACACACTCTCTAATACAGCAGATATGTCCCCTTCTGCCATTTTTACAAACTGGAACGGATTCCTCTCTGCTTACCGGAATAAGGAAGCACTCTAATGCTTCCCTGGGTAAGAAGCACTGATTGATTAGGGTTTACTTATAAAGAGGAGCAACTTCTTTATTTAAGCGCTGATCCTCATTGGATATCCATGATTCAACCCATTTAAAGATATCCATAATTCGAATTATGGATATCCCTAATTAAAATCAGTGATATCAATAATTCAAATTACTGATACCTATAAAGCAGACCGAATTATAGATATCCATATATCGCATTTTATTTGATATCACAAATTCATATGGATATCCATTATTCAAATTTGTGATGTCAATAAATGAGCTGAATTATGGATATCACATATTCTTAATATGGATATGCCTAAATCAACTATAGATATCTCTAACGAAAGAATCAGTGGTAAAGTTTTGAATTCAAATAAGAAAAAAAACTACACACATATAGCCGTTTCCTAATGTTTTCATAAGCATATGCCAATTGGCCCTTGAGCAATACACAATTTAGTGAAAATATATTATATCATGACATACACATTCTAATACAGCAGATATGTCCCCTTCTGCCATTTTTACAAACTGGAACAGATTCCTCTATGCTTCCCGGAGTAAGGAAAGTAAAAAGAAAAGAATCTGCTCCCAGAGGAGCAAATTCTTTACTTAAACGCTGATCCTCATTGAAGAGGGAGGCAAAGGACACAGTTGCTTCTCTTAAATGTGCACCCATTCATATTGAGTACAGATGAAACTATGTTGAAGGATGTGCTCCAGGCCTCCGTCTAGGTACGCCCTGCGCCCGTGCCTGAGATTTCATTTTAATTACCAGTTTCCTCTTATTGCACGACCCATTTATCAGTTTAATGTGAGTTGATGAAATATAAAAAAATGATAAAAAATATTTATATATATTAAATTTGCCGGAAAGTTACCAAGCTTCTTATTTTGTTGTTCCCTACAGTTTATAATAAATACAAGAATCAGTGATATGCTGGTGAAAAGTGTTTATATACTAAGTAAAGATTTAAGGGAAATTGGACACGCCTACCAATCGCTCGCATGCAAAACCGTGGTTCAGAATGCATATCCTCGCATGGATTTGCGTTATGAACCGCGGTTTCGCATGCAAGCGATTGGTAAGCGTGTTGGGGGAAGGTTACATTATTTTTGGACATGCTGTTACTTCAGTGCAGTTACAGTAATGTCCTATCAGGTTTTTATTCTATCTCTTTCTCTAATACTCAGATTGAACAGATGAAAAAAGTAAGCTTACTCAAATAATGTTCGACCATGTATAAGGTGCATGTTTACTGTTGGTAAAAGGATGCATGATTTTAGTTGGCAGGTTAATCTGTACCACATATACAGTATAACAATACATTACTGTGACCGAGACAGGTGTGCAAGTGAAATAGTTTAACCTTGATAGTCCCCGCCCATGGGGGCCCGCGAAATAGATGGACTGCCTGGTGCCTCTGCGGCAGAGCTGCTTGTATTTGTAGTGGGATCTGAGAGTCATTTTAATTTCATCTCGAGTAAAAGTCCAACAAAGTCGGCGGAAAGTCTTGACATGAGTGAAATTTTGTTCACTGGGACGTTAAACCACAAGTCAATAACTAAAATCAACCCTGAGAAATTCATCTTCGCTAGCGAAGATGGAGAAATTGGACTCGGTAATGAATTTTGTTTCCGGAAACTCATATAGTTTTCATCCGAGCGGTATAGCACCAATCAAAGGCAATCATTCATCGAAAGTATGTATCAGCAATTCTTCGCCGAACTCTCCGCCCATCTTCACCTCCGACTTGATGTTCTTGAAGGTTTTCTGGCGCCTGTTGTTCATCTTCAACATCAGGTTCTTGAAAAGACAGTGCAATATTGTAGAGAACAGCACACGCCAGAATTATTCTGCAAACTTTTTGAGGCCGGAACCTTATTTCTGAATGAAGGCATAAAAAGCGGCGTTTCCATCTCCCGAACACTCTTTCAATTAAGTTTCTTGTTCTCCTGTGGGCTGTGTTGTACCTGTCTTCGCATTCCTGCAGAAAGTGAAAAGATACCAGGCCCTGAGGTTATAAAAAAAAAATTCATGCTCAACTCAGCTGAGCATGAAATTTTACCTGTTAATAAATAGCAAATTAATGATAATTACAGTTGTTTTCTTAATCAGTTTAGCTGAGCATGGAATTTTCTCTGCTTATGAATATGAAAAGGCCAACATTAGTTGGCATTTTCATATTTATCAGCGGAGAAAATTTCATGTTCAGCTGAGATGAGCACGAAAAAGGTTTTATAACCTCCTGGCTAGGTTATTTTAAGTCAGCTGACCGCCATTTACCAAAAATAATCAACCTTTTCTCTAGGTTTAGTTGGCGGAAAGTTGACATGGAGCAAGAATGGAAGTTTTCAAAAATGTAAAAGATATGTATAGCCATCTATAACAGAATTACGCAACAGTGACCTACTTTCTATTTACCAAAACTAGGCTATTTTGAAACATAATTATTTAATTTTGTATACTGGAGTCAATCACCGTATGAGCTTTCGAACGCAATAGTCTAAACAATAATGTGGATGACGTCGTGTCATACAAATCGTATGACCGAAGACTCGGTCGGCCCGGGACAGACTGTTCATCTAAGTTGTCTGGCCTTGGCATGTTCTGTTTATTCCACATCTCTGTAGATGGATGGATGACTTACGATTTTACGTCCTTTTCAACAGTATTTCAGTCATATCAGGAAGATGGGCGGGTGATAATGAAAGTTTTACGTCCTTTTCAACAGTATTTCAGTCATATCAGGAAGATGGGCGGGTGATAATGAAAGGCTGTGTGCAATGGAACCCCGTTTACGATGGAAAGAACTCCGCCTCTGACGGCATCTCTGTAGAAGCCGGAGTTGAGAGAAGACCCAAAGTATGTATTGACAGACAAGGCGCCCAAGGGCATGAATCTGCTATGGCACAGTCGTATCTTTTGTTAAGGTCATTTTTCATATCAGCAAACACTATTTTCTAACAAGAGAATGCGTATCACCTACCGTAGACGGCCTTAGAAAGGAGTCATTAGGAAAGGGCGACAGCTATAACCGCTGTCGCCAAGCAGTAACCCGTCTTCAATTGACCGGAATGAGGTTTCCAGATGGGCGCACAAGTTCGAAGTCCTGAATACATGGCTGTCATGTGTTGAGCCCGGCCATCTGGCTACAATGTTGGTAAAGCGACCTGCAACATATATGTGACAGAGCCTGATATCCAAGTTAAGTTGTGCAGGTGCGACGTTGACGTCACGAGACGGGAAGTGAATGTGACGTCTTAAAATTTGCACGTAAAGTAAATTGGATTTCCACGCACTGACTAAAAAATTCCAAAGCGGCACCTGAAAAGAGTGATTCAACATTTCTGTTGCCGTCTTTTATCTTCTTCAACTCGGATCAAACTTCGCGGGTGTCCAAGCTGATCTGAGACTTTTGTTTGGAATGCCTGACTCGACATTTCCATACGACGTCAATTAATCAAAGACATGCGTATACCTTTCAATCGAATTCTAGTGTCTTCAATAAGAAGAAAGATAACCACAATGAATAATTCTAATGCACTTACGTATGTAACGCGACGTCTGATTGGATAACGTCAAAAATTTGCGACAGTATATTCTACGATATACTGTCGCAAACCCGACGTCATTATAAAATGTCGCTTCTCATTGGCTGCCGTTTGGTTTTATGCTGCTGAAAGCGCTTGCAATGGCTTTAAAAAAATACTTATCTTTAATGTTTGATTTCCATTGGAAAAGGGAGGCAAGAAAGAAAATGACAGAGTTACTTCCTCTGAAAGTGTAATCATTCATCGTAAGGTTCTTAGACACAAAACGTCCCTAGCGGGCATTTGACGTCAAAAGAGACGTCGGACTGAGGTATATGCGACGTCATCACGTCACATCGATGTCAGTCCGAGGTCATTACGGCGTTATGTGCCTGCTGCGTCACCTTAGACGAATTTATAACATCACAACACTCTGACAGACACTGTTTTCTGGCGTTGTCAGCCTCGTATACATGCAAGAGGTTATTGGTATTTTGCGGAACGGAATCGCTCCGTTCCGTTCCGCAAAATACCAATAGCCAATGCAAGACCAGTTAACTGAGATAAATGATCAAGTTGATTGTGAAGTTTCATGATATCAAACAGGCACATTACGTCGTAATGACGTCGTATTGACGATATCGGCGTCAGTTCGACGTCATGTCGACGTCATGTGCCCACTGGGAATATTTTAAAGATTAAAGGTGAATGGATACATGTACACCTTCAAGAGAAGTATCTCTACCATTTCCTCTTCCGCTTCCCTTTCCAAAAGAGGTCAGCTCTTATTGAAAAGAATTTGATTCCTTAAGAATTCGCTCCTAAGGGAGCACTTTGTTTTCCTTAAGAGTGAACGCTATTTATTAAGGATTTAGTCATACAGGGAAGCAAACAGTACGTCTTGGAAATTGTTTCTTTTAGGAAAAATGACGGCAAGAGATAGTGGTGTTATCATACAAGGTCAGATCCCAAACTAAGAAAATATGAGTTACATGTACCATTTTCGTTCCTGACTCATCGTCTCAGTGAAAGTATTCCACAGTGTCTTCAAAATATTGAGCAAACACAAAAATAGTCAAAATACTATCAATTTTGTTTTTAATATGATTTTTCGGCCCTTTCAATAATATTTCAGTTAAGTCGGGCCGGCTTTGCAGGGGTGGGCGGAAGCCGGAGCTCTGGCGAATTAACCACCTGACATTCCGTTAGCAGAATTTGGCTTTCTCACATCAAATATATTAGCCGCGACGTGAGAAAACCAACAATGTGGTTGTGCGCCCAGCGCAGACTCAGATCAACCTGGGCATCCACCCAGTCTGATCAGACTCTTCGCTAAGCGCTTGGTCTAAGCTACCTCCATGCGGACAGCGAAGACTCTGATCAGACTGGGCGGATGCCCAGGCTGATCTTAGTCTGCGCTGGGCGCACAACCACATTGTTGGTTTTCTCGTGTCGCGGCTCATATTATCAAGGGGAAATGACTAATCTACATGTAATGAAACCGAGGTTTGTCAATCTTTTGCCCCTCCTGTTGTCACGACCTGTGTTTTGTACCTTTGAATTATTCTGAAGATCTTCCGCTATACAGCGTATATGAATGAAAAGCTAAAACCGTCGATGGGGAAATAACTCAAAACTTATCAAAGCTAAGGTTGTCTGTTTTAAACGCGACAGGCTGAATCCTGATGGCGATTTTTTTTCTCGACAAGCGTGTTTAACAAGAAGCATTTAGGCTTCAACCATAACCACCATGGAGTGGTATTATGCGATTTTGAGTGACAGACGGACAGGCGGAAGGATACAGTAAGGGACATGGGTAACGTTAGATGCCTTTTCACCTTTCTTCGAAAGGCGGGGACATAAAATTATTCTGTAATTCAACTGTACATATTTCAGTCGCGTATTGTTGGTACTGTACATGCTTATTTGTGCACTCGTGATCTATCATATGTATAAAACGTGGTTGCACTGTTGTATACCCTGGTCCAAAAGATATCTCAGGGCGGAGTTATCTTCGTACTTTCCCCTGGACTTTTCTGTTGTACAAAAAGGGGCACAGGACATACACGCTGCTCACTCACCGTTAACAAAATTATTTAGCTGTAACAAAACTTGCAAATACATGTACAACGTAAAGTTATGCAACAACTGGATATGCGATATAGCCAATAATAGACGCACGTGGCTAGCCATATTATCTGTCCTTGTACAACGTCGATCAAAAAGGGATGAATTAACTTGCGATTTTACGTTGTTTCAGCAGTTTTTGTCATATCAAAACGATGGGAGGGTGATAATGAAAGGAATTTGTGCAACTGAACCCGGTTTACGATTGAGAACGCCTTCGAGAATCAAGCTCGGGACCGCTAGATCAGCAGGCCGGCGCTTCAACCACGACTGATCAGATACACAATCAAAATCACAATCTTAGGTTTATGGTTTTCTATCATGGGTTTTAAAATCTCTATCATAGGTTTCTGAAAACCTGTGATTGTAAATTTAAAACCTATGTTTGAACTCCAAAAACCCATGACTGAGATATATTAACCTGTGTTTGTAGACTTTTTGTGCACCTGGCATTCATAATGTTGTCCAAACTTATGTTTGAACGTGAACTTACAAGTTTTAAAATGTCAGATTCTGAAACCTATGATAGAGATTTTACAACCCATGACTGAAATCATAAACCTATGATTGTGATTTTCAAACATAGGTTTGAGTAAAAACCTGTGTTTGTAATTTACAAACCTATGTTTGAAGACTTATTGTGCACTTAGCAAGATAATTTGTTTCGAACTTTGGTTAGAAGGTTGTATCACTAGTTTTAGAATGTGCTTTTTAAAACCTATGTTAGAACTTTAAAAACCTATGTTAGAGAATTTCAAACCTGGGTTAGAAGTTCAAACATAGGCTTGTTATTTCAAACCTATGTTTAAAGACTTATCGTGCACTTGGCTTGTCATACAGTATGGCAAGCCAAGTGCACAATAAGTCTACAAACATAGGTTTGAAAATTACAAACCTATGTTTGAACTTCTAACCCGGGTTCGAAATTCTCTAACATAGGTTTTTGAAGTTCTATCATAGGTTTTAAAAAAAGACATTCTAAAACCAGTGATATAACCTTCTAACCTATGTTCGAAACAAATTATGGTTGCCGAGTGCACAATAAGTCTACAAACATAGGTTTGTAAATTACAATCACGGGTTTTTGCTCAAACCTATGTTTGAAAATCACTATCATAAGTTTATGGTTTTCTAACATGGGTTTTAAAATCTCTATCATAGGTTTCAGAATTTGACATTTTAAAACTCGTGATTTAACTTTCAAACATAGGTTTGGACAAAATTATGAGTGCCAGGTGCACAATAAGTCTACGAACACAAGTTTATAAATCTCAGTCATGGGTTTCGAGTTCAAACATAGGTTTTAAATTTACAATCACAGGTTTTTTGGATTTCAATCATAAGTTTTCCAAAAGTCTATCTTCAAACATAGGTTTCAAAGTTAGAGCTCAAGTTTCTATGAACGCAGGTTTTTGAAGCCAAAAACTACGTTTCCAACTTACATTTTAGTGAAACCACGTCTTGAACTTTAAAACTTGTGATTGAAATTTAAAACCACTGATTGTAATAGTGGCGGTCTACAGCATTTTCCACCATTTTTGTTATTTATCAGACGAAGAACCAGATCAGCCTTGTGCACCCGCGCAATCTGACAGGAGAATGGACTAAGCAATATAGCACAAAGTGCAGAGTTTGAACAGTCTTCTAATTTTATATACATTCAACGTCATTATTGTCATAAAGGCCCGTATTTGAGCTTCTAGTCCGTCGTCCTTCTACCGTCTTCAAAAGCAGCTAAACCGATTATTAACAAATTTCATATACAACATTCGAAAATCGGAGATTAATAATTATATCCTTTTTCTTCTTCTTCTTTATTGCCGTTTCGATCAGATAAGAATACTATGCTCACCATGTCTTCTATTCGAAAAAGTAGGTCCCCTGTTTTACTTAGCAGAATTGTTCCTTGAGTAGTCCTCTACCAATCATAATCATGCATCCACCATGATAACCGAACGGATAAATAAATCAGCTAATTGGTGGTCTCTTTAACTGAAGAATTTGATAGAAATGTTTTGTTGACAATAAACATAGAAAATAGGTGCGAATTGGAAATGGGCGGATTTTGGGCGCCGGGAGGTGCGTCCATGGACACGTTCCGTTGATTCGCTTCGAAAGTGCCGTTACGACTATTGAAATAACAACGTTCCGCTGAGGTGGGAAACATAGTTACGAGAACTGAAACACCCACACACACACACACACACACACACACAACACACACACAGAGCAACTTAAGCATGCGCTTATCGTATCAGGGATCGAGTCATGATGCATCGAAAGCTTGCAATTTGACTATAAAATAACCATGGTTTTTAAACCGACTTCCAGAGATCAATTTATAACAAAATTGTCCGTGAATGCTCAAACCCTCAAAAATGGAAATTTATCCCTTAATAAATGAGGAAGTAACCAAAAAATGGCAAACGCATTTGAACAATTAATAGTAATAAAGGCCACTGGTAAAAACCCAATATGACGTTTATAGCCTAGCCTAGCAGGCACATGACGTTGAAATGACGTCGCACTAACGTTGATCCGACGTCATCACGTCGCAGCGACGTTAGTACGACGCCATTTCAACGTCATAAATGACATCGTACTGACGTCGATGCGACATCATCACGTTACATTGACGTCAGTACGACGTCATTTCAACGTCATGTGCCTGCTGGGAATAGACGCTTCGACATAGCATATATCCGACAGTGGCCTATCTAGTCTTAGTCTGGAATAGGCCAGACTGGGCTGTCACCGTCATGGCAATCAGTCCGGCCTATGCCCCCACTGTAATGTCCCAGAAGATCCTGATCATATCTTCTTTGTGAACCCATAATAAACATAGGCAAGACATGGAAGCCACCATAATTTCACACTAGATTACAATAAAACAGACCAAAGAATATTTTACACTGTAAAAATATCTGTAGATTTTACAATAGAATAACTGGAAACCAGCTGCCAGTCCATTTCTCGTTATTTTTACGGGTGCCTGTAAAAACTGCAAGAACCATTACGCACAGTAGGATAGATTAGAGTAGGTGATTTTAGTCATATAGCCCTTCAACACAATAAAGTTATTTTCGAGTGCGGCCGGTTAACATAACACTACCATATCATGATTTCCGAAAATGTCTTGCACGCAAGCACCCGTAAAAATAATAGGAAATGGACTGGCAGCTGGTTGCCAGTTAGTCTACCGTAAAATCTACGGACTTTTTTATGTACAATGTAAATAATCGAGAAATGGACTGACAGCTGGTTGCCAGTTATTCTACCATAAAATCTACGGATTTATTTACAGTGTACACTGTAAAATATCCGCAGATTATATGGCAATGTAAATAATCGAGAAATGGACTGACAGCTGGTTGCCAGTTATTCTACCATAAAATCTACGGATTTATTTACAGTGTACACTGTAAATAAATCCGCAGATTATATGAGCCGCGACACGACAAAACCAACAATGTGGTTGTGCGCCCAACGCAGACTCAGATCAGCCTGGGCATCCGCCCAGTCTGATCAGAGTCTTCGCTGTCCGCATGGAGGTAGCTTAGACCCTTAGCTACCCTTTGAGCACTTAACGAAGAGTCTTGTCAAACTTGGCGGATGCCCAGATTGCTCTGAGTCTGCGCTGGGCGCAGGACCACATTGTTGGTTTTGTCGTGTCGTGGCTCATATGGAAGAATACCTAGAGACCAGCTGACGGTCCATTTCCAGTTATTTTTACGCGCTCTTGTAAACATTGGTGGAATCATCACACAGGGTAGGGTAGAATAAGACGGGTATGGTTTCGGTCATCTTTAACATTATAAAGGTATTTTCGAGTGCAGTCTGAATTAGCATAACTCTACCATGGCGAGATGATTTCTAAAAGAGTATTACAGGCAGACACCTGTAAAAAAAATACAGGGAAATGGACTGGCAGCTGGTTGCCAGGTAGTCTACCGTCAAAACTACGGAATTTTTTTACAGTGAATCCCTCCCAAAGAAACATGCAAGTATCATACAAAAACACATTAATCGACCCGGTATAAAAGAACTGGATATAACTCATATGTTATGTTCTATAGGGATCCATTACACAAACTGAAGCTTTTGTGTATTTTTTGTATACTGAATTGCATCTGGACCATGATGGGACCATGATGATTAAAGTTTGTTGACAGTAAAAAAACATTTTAAAAAAATTAAATACCCCAGTAGACTAATCTGCTGGCTGTTCTAAGGTGGCAGTCCCGATGTTATTCTTAGGTGTGTGTTTCTTTGTGTTTTTTACCATGAGGTACTTTATGCTATAAAGGCTTCTTTTGCTCTTTGTCCTTGTGAGTGTTTGAGCATTTTGATCACCTCACTTAGGGAAGAGGGAGCTGTTTTTTCTGCTTGTGTATTTGTTTGTTTTGCATGTGTGTGTGTCCTTTTTCTCTTCCTGTTGGTGTCATGGGTTGGCTGGGGCCTGTGATTATGGCATACCCTGAACCTTCCTATTAATTTTTTCCTACAGAAAACCAGGTACACTGACAAGATATGGGTAGACAAATAACTACCCCAAATTTTCCCTAAATTGAGCCCTTGTTATATAATTACCATCTTTCTACAATTCATCCTAACTCCCCAAAAATTGCCCCCACTACCTTAAGCACTATCTACCATTTAGGACACCATGTACACCTACATTTATATCTCGGCCCTTAGCTTTCTGTAACTTCATCTTAATTTCCTATACAAAAGAATACACACAGTCAAATAACTATCCCTCTTGAATGTTCCATGATATCTCTTTACTGACAATAGGGATAAATTTTATGTGTATCCAGCCACCTTAATCTCATACAGAGACCAATATATTTGGAAACTAACTAAACCATAACAAGGTTCTATATTCATAGCTCATTACCATAAACAAAAATAATTGAGCCGCGACACGAGAAAACCAACAATGTGGTTGTGCGCCCAGCGCTGACTCAGATCAGCCTGGGCATCCGCCCAGTCTGATCAGAGTCTTCGCTGTCCGCATGGAGATAGCTCAGACCCTGAGTTACCCTTTAAGCGCAAAGCGAAGAGTCTGATAAAACTGGGTGGCTGCACAGGCTGGTCTGAGTCTTCGCAGTACCCACAACCACATTGTTGGTTTTCTCGTGTCGCGGCTCAATTATTCTCTCTGACCACTAGCTCACAATAAAGAATTTGCTATGGTCATGCCACTCCCTCCTCTCTCATAGACACTGAGGGCAAAAATCTAACGTTTACTATACAACCTTAACCCAATAAATGCATCAAAACATATGGACACCAAATAAACCATAGTTAAGTTTTGAACATATACCACAATCCCAGGCCCTAAAAGAATCATTCTCCCAAACTATCAACTTCGTATAGGTTAGAGGCTATGAAGAGAAATCTTCGCAATTAAGAACCTGAAGCGAGCGTAGCGAGCGGAAGGTTCTTAATTGCGAAGATTTCTCTTCATAGCCTCTAACCGGCTTAGTGTTTGCCCCAGATAATTAACTGATCCTGGTCTGCCCTGTTTTCCAATATCTTACAGATAATCTTTGTTTGAGAGATATTTTGGGTTTTAAAAAAATAAAAATAAATAATAAAAAAAATCCCAAAATGACCACTCTCCAATGTACTTTGATTATAGTAATGATGCAATGTCAAAACATGATGCAATATCATGACAGTCCCAAAATAGCTTGGCGAGGAGGGGCTTAATTAGAATACTGCTTTTAAAGCTTTTGCCATGCTTTCATTTAGCTTGGAGAGGAGGAGCATAATTAGAATACTGCTTCTAGAGTGAGTGTCATGCTGTCATTTATAATTTGTGTTCATGTTCAGATGACTTTGCTCATTCCCATTCATTCAGTTTTTGGAGCTCGAACATGGCTGGTCACTTTGATTTTCCTTTGTTGAATGAGGATTCTTTTCTCCTCATTACACAAATCATAGTTATTTGATTTGTGTAATGAGATGCATCTTATTACAGAGGAACATATAAGAGGAGTATTTTGTGATAATTTGGGATTATTTTTATTTCCCCATGAAAAACGTATGTTGTGGATATTCATTAGAACTGCCTTTTCGAGGCAATTCTAACTAATATATACAACATGCTTTAAAACAATGCTGTGGGTACCCAAAGAACTGCCTCATCGAGGCGATTCTAATAAGTATCCACATGTTTTTTACAATATGTGTTTATTTTAAAAATGTTATGGATAGCCATAGAACCGCCTCGTCGAGGTGGTTCTAATGAGTAACCATAAAATACTTTTTTATGGAGAATACTGCCAAATACTCCCCTTCATCTGTTCCTCGGTAATGAGAAAAAACGCTCATTCGAGAAATCTACATTGACTTCTAAATCAATTTGACCTGTCATGTTGAAGCTATTTTTAGACGTGACAAGCCACAGAAGACTGTACATTTCTGATCACTTGAATTTTCAAGTCTTCAGTAGATTTATTGGTGAAGACCCTCTTCATGGATAAGTGATGAGTCTACACCAATAAATCTATTGAAAATTTGAAAATTCAGGTGATCTGATTGGTTTATTATCTGGGGCAAACACTAACAATCAGAATCCCACTACGGTCTTGCCATATTTTTCTTATTTAGTGTTTGCCCCAGATAATAAACCAATCAGATCACTCGAATTTTCAAATTTTCAATAGATTTATTGGTGTAGACTCCTCACTTATCCATGAAGAGAGTCTTCACCAATAAATCTACTGAAGACTTGAAAACTCAAGTGATCAGAAATGTACAGCCTTCTGTGGCTTGTCACGTCTAAAAATAGCTTCAACATGACCGGTCAAACTGATTTAGTCAATGTAGATTTCTCGAATGACGCGGTGTTTTTTCTCATTACAGAGGGACAGATTAAGGGAGTATTTAGCAATATTCTCCATAAAAATGTATTTTATGGTTACTCCTTAGAACCACCTCGACGAGGCGGTTCTATGGCAATCCATAACATTATTTTTAAAATAAACACATAATACTGTAAAAACATGTGGATACATATTAGAATCGCCTCGAAGAGGCAGTTCTATAGGTACCCACAGCATTGTTTTAAAGCATGTTGTAGATCTATATTTGTTAGAATTGCCTCGAAAAGGCAGTTCTAATGAATATCCACAACATATGTTTTTCATAGAGAAATAAAAATAATTCCAAATTATCACAAAATACTCCTCTTACATGTTCCTCTGTAATAAGATGCATCTCGTAACACAAATCAAATAACTATGATTTGTGTAAAGAGAAGAAAATAATCCTCATTCAACAAAGGAAAATCAAAGTGACCAGCCATGTTTGAGCTCCAAAAACTGAATGAATAGGAATTTGCAAAGTCATCTGAACACAAATCATAAATGACAGCATGACACTCACTCTAGAAGCAGTATTCTAATTATGCTCCTCCTCTCCAAGCTAACTGACAGCATGACAAAAACTTTAAAAGCACTATTCTAATTAAGCCCCTCCTCTCCAAGCTATTTTGGGACTGCCATGATATTGCATCATGTTAATTTTGACGTTGCATCATTACTATAATCAAAGTACATTGGAGAGTGGTCATTTTGGGATTTTTTTTTCTTTATTTTTATTTTTTAAACACAAAATAGCTCTCAAAAAAGATTATCTGAAAGATGTTGGAAAACAGGGCAGACCAAGATCAGTTGATTATCTGGGGCAAACACTAAGCCGGTTAGAGGCTATGAAGAGAAATCTTCGCAATTAAGAACCTTCCGCTCGCTACGCTCGCTTCAGGTTCTTAATTGCGAAGATTTCTCTTCATAGCCTCTAACCTATACATAGCCTTTAGGGTGAAATTCACCTGTACCAGGCAACCTTAACTATACATGAGGACTAAAATGTTTGGACACTAACTAAACAATAACAAATTTCAAAGCATAAACCACTGATCTACACAAAAAATTCATCTCCTCCCCCACCTATCAGTCTCTACTCAGAACTCCACTACGGTCCATTTTTTTCACTCTTTTCACAGAAAAAGGGTAAAATTACACTAGTGACAAACCACCTTAATTATATCTAAGGATTAAAATATCTAGATACTAATTACATCTTTTTAAGGTTTACTATCAACTCTTCTCCTCTAGGCCCAAATACTATTAATAACTACTCTATCAACTTAAATACATTATTCTTCTACAGTTCTTCTTTATTTTCTCTTTTTACATATATCTGGGTAACACCAACCCTTGGATAAACAAACTCCATCAATTTTTCTCTTTTTTTCTCTTCCTAAAATACTTCACCCAACCCAGATAAGTTCAACACCACACCAAGGAAACATTTAACCAACCTATTGACATCTTAATTACTCCCCAGATGACCCCCCACTACTCACCAGATGACAGCGTCCCCCCCCCACCCCCCCACCCCCCATCACCACCAACACGAACCGACCAAACTATGAATGTTACAAAATGAAAAAGACCTGTTCCATAGTTATGACAAGGTGACTAGGTCGTTTGATAACTATGACTCTTTTTATACCCGTTTATACCACACGTTAGTGGCGGGGTATTATGTTTTCCTGCTGGCTGTCCGTGTGTCTGTCCGTCGTACGTACGTCTGTCCATCCGTCCGTCCGTCCATGAGCACTTCGTTTCGGTTCGATTACTTAAGTATTTATTAACGGATTTTCTTCAAAATTGGCATGTGCACTGGTCTTGAGAATATCTCAATTGGGATTGTTAATGGGCAAATTTTGATTTCTTCTGATGGAGTTGTTGCCCTTGTCAAGGTCTTAAAAATAGGTTTTGGTCTGTAGTTCCTTTACACTTTGAAATATCTTGATGAAATTTCACAGAAATGATTGAGGTAACATAAGCTTCCTGTTACAAGTGGAATTTTGTCCACCTGGGTTATCTGCCCCTGCCCTGGGGATATATACATGTATTAAATAAAAAAATAGTATGAAATTCAGAGTTGAAAGGGATTTTTCTGAAACTTGTAATAAATTATCATATTTCTATAAGCTTTCCGTCTTGATAAAAACAATTGTTCCCCAGTGGGTACCCACCCCTGACACAAGTTATATACATGTATGAAATCATGAAAAAAATCTATATAAATTCAGACTTTTGGTATAACTTGATGAAATTCCACATAAATGATGGAAATGATAAAAGCTTTCTGTTACAAGCAGAATTTAGTCCACCTGGGTTACCTGCCCTGGGGCTATATACATGTATAAAATTATGACAAAAATCTGTATAAAATCAAAGATGAACAGGATTTGCCTGAAACTTGCAACACATTATCAAGGTAGTATGAGCTTCATGTCATGATCAAAATTTTGTCCCCAGAGGTTTCTGTCCCTGCCCCGGGGCTGTATACATGTATAAAATGATAATAAAAATGGTGTTACAAATGTACAAAAAGGTAAAAGAAGGGATATTGGTTTGCAGTGGCGGGATATTATGCAGTCGTTTACGATGCTTTTATTTTATTTCGTAACTTTCAAAACATCCTTGAAAACATACCATATCAATCCTAATAAATGCCTCAGAGTTGTTGGATTTTACGAAGGGGGGCGCGGTGGGGACAGAGGGAGGGGATGGGGCAGCATTAGAAGAGAGCCTAATAAAGTGTAAATAATCATGCATGCATAGATACCTAGACAATATATATATATGAGCCGCAACACGAGAAAACCAACAATGTGGTTGTGCGCCCTGCTAAGACTCAGATCAGCCTGGGCATCCGCCCAGTCTGGTCAGACTCTTCGCTAAGCGCTTAAAGGGTAGCTAAGGGACTGAGCTACCTCCATGCGGACAGAGAAGACTCTGATCAGACTGGGCGGATGCCCAGGCTGATCTGAGTCTTCACTGGGCGCACAACCACATTGTTGGTTTTGTCATGTCGCGGCTTATATGTTAAAATAGACAAGTACATTCAGTCGACAAACACGATAGTAGTATATTCTGTGTTATTGTATTGAGGGATACAGATTCAAATAAGTCTCTTGACTTCCTTCTGGATCCCTTTTGTGTAACATGTATTTATTTCATAATGTCCATTGAATGTTTGCTTAATAGTTATACGAAAGAAATAGTTTAAACTAGCCTAGCTCCAGTCGAATCTGTATAATACTCTGGTGGTCAGATTCATGTTCATTTGCAGGAGATATATTGAACATAGGGTCTGTAGCCAGACTAAGTTTTAACCAACTGAGCCTTTGTGATAAGCACCTATATTATGCTGGCTCATATTTTTGCTAAGACAGAACATGTTAAACTGATGTAGTTCTAGAATTCAGTGAGTTCAAGAACTTGTTCTAGAATGATTATTGAGCACTAAATGACTGCTTCTAGAACCCCCAAAGTTCTTGAACAAGTTAATGACCTTTTGCCCCAGAACTGTCCTAGAACAAAAGCTGTTGAACTTGTTCAAGAACTGCACTGGTGAGTTCTAGAAGTGGCCATTTATAGTTCAAGAACTGTTCTGCCATTTAGAATTCAAAAACTGTGTTGGAACAAGTTCTTGAACTATAAATGGTGCTAGTTCAAGAACTGATAAAGCAAGTTCTACTAAGTGACAAGTTCTTGAACAGTCATTAAACTATAAATTGCTGCTTCTAGAACAGCCTAGTTCTTGAACAAGTTTTTTTATGAACTATGGGGCTCTAGAAGTGGTTATTTATAGTTCAAGAACTTTTTAAGAACTTGTTCTACAACAGTTCTTGAATTACTCCTAATAATTCCACAGGGGAGAATGATATGCGAATCAGACGCAGAAGGAACTGATGCATTAACGTGAAGCATTCATACCGAGGCGCAGTAAACGCTGCATGGTTCCGAAACCACTGTGAAGCATTTTTTCATTCTATATGGTGCCAGTAAATCTACCTTTGGTCAGCGGAGCCACCATTATATGAAACGACACACAGAGCAGAGTGAGTGCTTAGCCCTCGGTTTTTGGCACCCATGGTGATGGTGGACTCATGAAGGGGGTGGGGTGGGGTGGGGTGGCATGTCATCGAATATTAAATTACCTACATAAATTTGTTAATGATTTTTGTACCTCCGTCATAACTTAGAATTTGCTCCCTATTTTCTTCATCTGCTCTTTCTATCTGGATCGGGGGTCTGACCTCCGGCAAGAGACCTGGACCCACTCCAGGCCCTTAGAAGTGACGGGGACTTATGCATTGATGCAATGCACTCATACCGAGGCCCAGTAACCGCTGCATGATCCTGTGAAGCATTTTTTTTTCGTGCAGCCTATGGTGCCACTACCTTTGGGTGGGGTACCACCAAAGAAATTTTAATTACATTTGCAATAAAAAATAGATAGTATTTTTGTCTCTTTAAGCCCCCACCACCATCTTTTTGTCTTGTTTTGATTTTTGCCCCATTCGGAATTTACATTTATTGCTTATATCATCATATTGTTGTTATTATACAAATATGGGCCAAGTTGTTCAAAACTACAGGGGTGATAACAGTCTGCGATTCTCAATCCTGAAAGTCTGTCAACTGAATCCTGAATTCAGCAAAAAAAATCTTAAATTACTAATAAAAAGCTTAAAATCAAATTATATCAATAGAAATCAGTCAGTTTATGCTTATTTAATGCAAAAAATCTTATTTAAACATGTTAAATCCAAATTTCAACAATAATGGATGTGACATCATACCCAGCAGGCACATGACGTCGAAATGACGTCGTACTGACGTCCATGCGACGTGATGACGTCGCATGGACGTCATTACGACGTCGTTTCGACGTCATGTGCCCGCTGGGTATGAATCATGCGAGAGTGCAAAATCGAGAAATCAGGATTAATCCTAAACTTTATCACACCTGAAACTAACAACGTCGGTAGTTAATGTTTAGTGAAAATTTCAAATGTTAAAATCTCAAATACACCAACAATTTTTGTTGAAACAATGCAAAAGCTTCTCACATTTTTTCAACAAAAAATAACAGTGTACTTGGTTTTAAAGTCGAAAACACTTAAGGAGCTGACCTTTTAATGAGTTTTTAAGGCTAACGTTGCTTTGAACAACTTGGCCCAGATTATTATAGTAGGAGATAGTTTATGTAAGCTTGAAGCTTTTTATCAGATTCTGTACCATGAAATACTACATTCCACCATGTGAAGAATATTTAATAAATACTGTTTAAACCAATCTGTCTGAGAACTAAGGATCTATATGGAACTTACATTCTTAAAGCTATTAAAGCTGTATCTCTGCACTGAGCCACTTTAAAAAAGTAAAACTTTTTCAGGACCCATAATTTTAACCTATAATAGTTAAGAACAAAGATCTTAAAACAAGTGAACATAATTTGAGCCGCGACGTGAGAAAACCAACAATGTGGTTGTGCGCCCAGCGCAGACTCAAATCAGCCTGGGCATCCGCCCAGTCTGATCAGAGTCTTCGCTGTCCGCATGAAGGTAGCTTAGACTCTTAGCTACCCTTTAAGCGCTTAGGGAAGACTCTGCGCGGACTAGGCGGATGCCGAAGCTGATCTGAGTCTGTGCAGGGCGCACAACCACATTGTTGGTTTTCTCGTGTCGCGGCTCATTTGTCTTATTGATGACAATAATATTTTCTTGCATCAGAGACTAAGCTTACATATGGTCTGACTGAACTATTTTTGTAGCGTTTCTATGCTTTCATGGGATAAACTAGTATGATTTAAGAAATCTGGTGCATTTTCAAAGTGGCTCAGTGAACAACAATTCATTTTTATTTAACCCTGAGCTGCTATTTTCCCAACAACAAATTCTAGAGTTTCAGCATATTTTTCAATCCCCCTCTCGAGAGATGAAGCACCTAGAACTGATGACAAAAGATTTTGTCTTATGTCAGAAGTAACAGCCTGGTAAGGACGTGGGACATTGATGGCCACAGGATCCTGAACTAAAGCCAGGTCCAAAGTGGGACAAACCCGTTGCACAAGCTCGCCTATTTGCCTCCCAGTGCAGACATTTTGAATTGCAGTAGAAGAGCTGCCCCTCTGTGCAGCAATTCCAGAAAACCAAAGCTATTCAGGAGTTCTGTGGCGTTCAGTCCTCACTCCCTGGTTGTTGTGCGTGACTCTCCATCTCTCGAGGTCAGCATTTAGCAGAGGCAGAAAAACATGCTGCAAACAATATATATGTAACTTGTTACTGGGGTCAAGTGCCCTTTATTCTTCAAGGTCATGAAATGTTTGATAAAATGGTTGCATAACTTTCGCAAACACATCACGCCATAGTCTTTCAATTCTCTGATTGTGGACAGACTTTCCCATTATTGCACTTCCTCTATCTGGGCCATTGGCTTCTACCATAAAGTCTCTAATGATTCCATTTTCTACACCCTCATCCATCCGTCCTCTGCTTGGAACACCATAGTTTGCTGTACCAACAAGGGCGTAGCTACCTATACGGCAAATACGCAAGTGCGTATTGAAATTTTGTCAAAATTGACAAAATTTCAAAACGCACCTGCATATTTGCATGCTGAAAATTTATAAATTAGGCAAGACTTCAATACCAATTACCAAAGTGGCTGAAATACTAGCTTTCCCTTCAAGAAGTAGAGAATAAAACATGGTTGTGCGTATTATGAAATTGCCCCTAGTTACGCCCCTGACCAATCACAAAGCTGTTGAAAGCAACTTGTGCAGTGTTGAATGGGGAGCTTCTCATATATGGGATCAGTCTGGAGTAGCCATCTATTCCTCCATGAATGTACAAACCGTATCTGAAACATAGAAATAGATAACATCTAAAATAAAGAAGGTTCCTCACTTCTTATAGAATGGTCTAGCTGTCATAACTTATATTTAAGCAGATTTTCATTCATTATTCCATGCAATCATGTTCGTACAAGAATCTTCAAAATATAACGTAAACTCACATGACCATGAAATATAGGTCACTGTGACCTACTGTTAGTCTGAGGTCATCCATCTGGTCATACAGATTCATAATCCTGAGCAATCATGTTTGTATATAAAAAAGTTTTCAAGAAATAAGGCAAAATCACTGGACCATGAAATATAGGTGACTGTGACCTACTGTAAGTTTGAGGTCAAACATCTGGTCATACTGAGTCTTTATCCCAATCAATCATGTTCGTACATAAAATATCTTCAAGATATAAGGTAAAGTCACTGGACCATGAAATATTGCTCATGGCTCGATATGCATTACTGCCATCAGTTCGTCTTCCCAAGACATATTTATCGGGCAATTTTGAAGACTTCCCTTGTGATTATTAGAAACTGAGCTAGTTCAATCAACCGTGGAATATTGGTCATGACCCAATATATATGCATCACAGCTTACATCAGATTTTACACAGGCATTTTGAAGACTATCCCTTACGGTTACTTAGAAATAGAGCTTAACACAACAGGTATATATTTTTTTCTACAATCAATCGTGAAATACGGTCATTTCCTATCTCTACATACTACAGTCTCAAAATCTTATCACTAACTTCAACATTCCAGTCCTTACACCTAGCACTTGCCTTATTGTCATCTAACACAGTATAAAAGCTCCGTACTGGGTGTTAAGAGTTCATTTTGACACTTTGATTTGATTACTCGTTAATATGATGACACATTTGGAATTAACAATAAAGGATTGCAAAATTTCCTATGTAGCACATACCTATATTTGGGCAGTAAAACGCACACGCAGGCACATCTAATTTTCTGTACATTTAAGTTCTGCAATAGTTAAAACAAACAAAAAAATAACAAGTAAATTAAAAAGGCAGTTCTGACATTTTTCTTGTCAATTTTAGTTTTGTATGATAGAAATGCAGAATTTATCAATTTTGGCAATATGCACAAATTATGGCATTATTTCTTTTCCCTACAGAATTGCTTCTTTCGTCTGAAGATCGATGTTAATGAAACGTGGACCTAGAATAAATTAGTTATGACTGTGGGCAGACTTCCAATATCATTATTTTGAACCACGACGCGAGAAAACCAACAAAGTGGTTGTGCGCCCAGCGCAGATTCAGATAAGCCCGGGCATCCACCCAGTCTGATCAGAGTCTTTGCTGTCCACATGAAGGTAGTCTAGACCCTTAGCTACCGTTAAAGCGCTTAGAAAAGCCTGTGATCATACTAGCCGTGCCCAGGCTGATCTGAGTCTGCGATGGGCGCACTACCACTTTGTTGCTTTCTCGTGTCGCGGCTCATTTGTTTCTGATTCAGATAAACGGATACCTAATTGGAAGCTCAAAGGAGACGGATCAGATCTTCACATTGATACCTACTACCCAGCAAGCACACAACGTTATAATGACGTCGCATTGACGTCGACGCAAACATTACATTTCATCGACGTCATTCTGACGTCATGTGCCCGCTGGAAAATGCTTTACTGCCCAGCAGGCACATGACGTCGAAATGACGTCGTATTGACGTCGATGCGGCATGGTGGCGTCGCATCGACCCCATTTTGACATCATTACGACGTCATGTGCCTGCTGCGTGTCTTGCAATGCTGTTCAAACAATTTCCATCGTTTTAATTTACTCTCTCTGTTGGGACACCTTTAAATTACCAGATAATTTCTAAAATTTAAACAAATGCTAAGCATGCTAACTAGCTGACAGTTAGTCAAAAATACTGATAGGATATGCCGCATTGCACATCTTGGTCTGATTCTAAAGTGATTTCTCAGATACATCTATCCCAAAATTTAGGATCCCTGCGGTAATTTTTATTTATTTTTTGTTAATCTTGCAGCTCTTGGATTACATCATTGATAATCAAGGGTCGGTTGTATTTGCACGTGCATTTTATGCTCATCTCTTTAAACGTTATGAGCTTTGTCCGGGCAAAATATGTTTGACACTATACGCAAACAGTGGTTAGCAAGATAAGTCTATGCAACTGCGTAGTCTGTCAGAGTTAGTGCAGTTCACCGTTTGATTTCCAGAAGGCATACTTATTGCGCCTAACCTGTTCTGATTTTGCTAGTGCACAGACTAGTCTGGACATAGGTGTTTTGCATACACCACAAGGCTGACTTTATCATGACACGACTCAAATGGCCTGCGCAAGGAAAAAATGTGCTTCAGCCCATAATATTTGCAACGAAATATGTATCTATACTCAACCAGGAGGTACCAAGATATGTCTGCGCTCATGTGTAGTCTATAATGCTCTGATTGCGCATGCGTCTAGTCAAGACACGCGCGTTTAGCTTATGAAATAAGACTGGTTTTATCACGACACGAGGTATGCGCAAGGAAAAATGTATTTCACCCCATCTTGGGAAAAGCGAATGCAGTCCCATTAGTGTCTTTTCTTTTCGCACTCTTTACGGCGCCACAGTGTATGATGCTCAAGATTGCTTATACATGTTGTGAACGCATAAATGTTACCACAGACTGGGCTGATTCTTCTCGTCGCATGTGGCAATTTTCCGAGGGTGCGGCTCATTGACAATCAAGGTAATCAATGGTCGATCTTATTTTCACGTGCATTTTATGCTCATCTCTTGTTTTGAATGTTATGAGCTCTGTCCGGGTAAAATATGTTTGACGCTATACGCAAACAGTGGGTACCAGGATAAGTCCATGCAGCTGCGTTGTCTGTTAGAGTAAGTGCAGTGCATCTTTTACGAGAGAGCCTGCACTGCTTAGACTAGTCAGAAAAAGTGTATTACGTACTGGAATTAGTAAGATGTTGCGTGTTTGACTTTCCATGCACTTACTGAGCAGACTGTGCATATGCGCAGTTTGCAAATGCTCATCTGAAGACTTTCTTCGCGTGGCGCAACACTAAATATTCCAGCCACATTCAATGATAACAGATTTATTCCTCATGCTCAGCTGACACACAACGCTGACACAACGTCGTGTCATTAACGTTGGTCAAACGTCACTATGCCGTTGAATTAACGCTGATATTGACGGTTACTTTTTACTTTAGACAAAGCTGATCATATGAGGAGCGAATTAGTACTCCGAAATAAAGAGGCTTATCGAAGATGTTTTGCCATAGTTTAATCGATGATCAAAAAACATCGAATCACATTGAATCAACATTGATTTGATGATGATTCAACTTTTTTTGTCTGCTGGCATGATGAGACTGAAATTCAAACAGCGCAGATCCTGATACGACTGCTCTACTAGGCCTGCAATGTATGTCCCAGTAGTAAGAACTGCAGGATAGGCTATTACCGATCGCAAACTCTCAAAAGTACACTTTGTAAATGTTGAAAATCGGTACTTTGTTGTCTACGGCCATAATACATTGAAAACATCGGTTCTCGTCCGATCACAGAAATTAAGCAACGTCGGGCCCCGTTAGTACTTGGATGGGTGACCGCCTGGGAATACCGGGTGCTGAAGACTTTTGTCTGCTTTTTTTTATTTTCTATTTTATTTCTTTTTTCTTTGATAGTTTTCTTCCCCCGATTTCACGATCACTGTATATGTATCTCAAAGCTGTGCGAAGGAAAATACTTTTCCCTCAACGATAAAGACCGTTTACCGTCTGCTGTGCACTGTCCACTTGCCCTTCGCTTTGGAGCATGTTGAAAAGTAGTGCATGTTGTTCGCGGTTTTCTGTAT
This sequence comes from Ctena decussata, assembly GCA_963989385.1. Lineage (NCBI taxonomy): Eukaryota > Metazoa > Mollusca > Bivalvia > Lucinida > Lucinidae > Ctena > Ctena decussata. The sequence continues at coordinate 53,397,597 of OZ022503.1, read as the reverse complement.
ACTATTGTGTCTACTGTCTATCTACTTCGTCCTGGATACTGTTTACTGCGGCCGGTCTGTTACAATATGCATATGGATATGGTGCAAGTACAGGGGCATGGGTACAAGGTCGCAGCATGTGCACCTGTTTCAGCGCATCTGGACTCTAAAATGATGTACCTTCAACCAAAGTGGAGTCGCACAAACAGATGAAACCAACATAAGCATCATAGTAACCTGCACTTTATGGGAGATGAACCCTGGTGGCCCGTAAGAATAATAAAGGATTGTAAAATTTCCTATGTAGCACATACCTATATTTGGGCAGTAAAACGCACACGCAGGCACATCTAATTTTCTGTACATTTAAGTTCTGCAATAGTTAAAACAAATAAAAAAATAACAAGTAAATTAAAAAGGCAGTTCTGACATTTTTCTTGTCAATTTTAGTTTTGTATGATAGAAATGCAGAATTTGTCAATTTTGGCAATATGCACAAATTCTGGCATTATTTCTTTTCCCTATAGAATTGCTTCTTTCGTCTGAAGATCGATATTATTGAAACGTGGACCTAGAATAAATTAGTTATGACTGTGGGCAGACTTCCAATATCATTATTTTGAACCACGACGCGAGAAAACCAACAAAGTGGTTGTGCGCCCAGCGCAGATTCAGATAAGCCCGGGCATCCACCCAGTCTGATCAGAGTCTTTGCTGTCCACATGAAGGTAGACTAGACCCTTAGCTACCGTTAAAGCGCTTAGAAAAGCCTGTGATCATACTAGGCGGATGCCCAGGCTGATCTGAGTCTGCGATGGGCGCACTACCACTTTGTTGCTTTCTCGTGTCGCGGCTCATTTGTTTCTGATTCAGATAAACGGATACCTAATTGGAAGCTCAAAGGAGACGGATCAGATCTTCACATTGATACATACTTCCCAGCAGGCACACAACGTTATAATGACGTCGTATTGACGTCGACGCAAACATTACATTTCATCGACGTCATTCTGACGTCATGTGCCCGCTGGGATATGCTTTACTGCCTAGCAGGCACATGACGTCGAAATGACGTCGTATTGACGTCGATGCGGCATTGTGGCGTCACATCGACCCCATTTTGACATCATTACGACGTCATGTGCCTGTTGGGTGTCTTGCAATGTTGTTCAAACAATTTCCATCGTTTTAATTTACTCTCTCTATTGGGACACCTTTAAATTACCAGATAATTTCTAAAATTTAAACAAATGCTAAGCATGCTAAGTAGCTGACGGTTAGTCAAAAATACTGATAGGATATGCCGAATTGCACATCTTGGTCTGATTCTAAAGTGATTTCTCAGATACATCTATCCCAAAATTTAGGATCCCTACGGTAATTTTTATTTATTTTTTGTTAATCTTGCAGCTCTTGGATTACATCATTGATAATCAAGGGTCGGTTGTATTTGCACGTGCATTTTATGCTCATCTCTTTAAACGTTATGAGCCTTGTCCGGGCAAAATATGTTTGACACTATACGCAAACAGTGGTTAGCAAGATAAGTCTATGCAACTGCGTAGTCTGTCAGAGTTAGTGCAGTTCACCGTTTGATTTCCAGAAGGCATACTTATTGCGCCTAACCTGTTCTGATTTTGCTAGTGCACAGACTAGTCTGGACATAGGTGTTTTGCATACACCACAAGGCTGACTTTATCATGACACGACTCAAATGGCCTGCGCAAGGAAAAAGTGTGCTTCAGCCCATAATATTTGCAACGAAATATGTATCTATACTCAACCAGGAGGTACCAAGATATGTCTGCGCTCATGTGTAGTCTATACTGCTCTGATTGCGCATGCGTCTAGTCAAGACACGCGCGTTTAGCTTATGAAATAAGACTGGTTTTATCACGACACGAGGTATGCGCAAGGAAAAATGTATTTCACCCCATCTTGGGAAAAGCGAATGCAGTCCCATTAGTGTCTTTTCTTTTCGCACTCTATACGGCGCCACAGTGTATGATGCTCAAGATTGCTTATACATGTTGTGAACGCATAAATGTTACCACAGACTGGGCTGATTCTTCTCGTCGCATGTGGCAATTTTCCGAGGGTGCGGCTCATTGACAATCAAGGTAATCAATGGTCGATCTTATTTTCACGTGCATTTTATGCTCATCTCTTGTTTTGAATGTTATGAGCTCTGTCCGGGTAAAATATGTTTGACGCTATACGCAAACAGTGGGTACCAGGATAAGTCCATGCAGCTGCGTTGTCTGTTAGAGTAAGTGCAGTGCATCTTTTACGAGAGAGCCTGCACTGCTTAGACTAGTCAGAAAACGTGTATTACGTACTGGAATTAGTAAGATGTTGCGTGTTTGACTTTCCATGCACTTACTGAGCAGACTGTGCATATACGCAGTTCGCAAATGCTCATCTGAAGACTTTCTTCGCGTGGCGCAACACTAAATATTCCAGCCACATTCAATGATAACAGATTTATTCCTCATGCTCAGCTGACACACAACGCTGACACAACGTCGTGTCATTAACGTTGGTCAAACGTCACTATGCCGTTGAATTAACGCTGATATTGACGGTTACTTTTTACTTTAGACAAAGCTGATCATATGAGGCGCGAATTAGTACTCCGAAATAAAGAGGCTTATCGAAGATGTTTTGCCATAGTTTAATCGATGATCAAAAAACATCGAATCACATTGAATCAACGTTGATTTGATGATGATTCAACTTTTTTTGTCTGCTGGCATGATGAGACTGAAATTCAAACAGCGCAGATCCTGATACGACTGCTCTACTAGGCCTGCAATGTGTGTCCCAGTAGTAAGAACTGCAGGATAGGCTATTACCGATCGCAAACTCTCAAAAGTACACTTTGTAAATGTTGAAAATCGGTACTTTGTTGTCTACGGCCATAATACATTGAAAACATCGGTTCTCGTCCGATCACAGAAATTAAGCAACGTCGGGCCCCGTTAGTACTTGGATGGGTGACCGCCTGGGAATACCGGGTGCTGAAGACTTTTGTCTGCTTTTTTTTATTTTCTATTTTATTTCTTTTTTCTTTGATAATTTTCTTCCCCCGATTTCACGATCACTGTATATGTATCTCAAAGCTGTGCGAAGGAAAATACTTTTCCCTCAACGATAAAGACCGTTTACCGTCTGCTGTGCACTGTCCACTTGCCCTTCGCTTTGGAGCATGTTGAAAAGTAGTGCATGTTGTTCGCGGTTTTCTGTATACTATTGTGTCTACTGTCTGTCTACTTCGTCCTGGATACTGTTTACTGCGGCCGGTCTGTTACAATATGCATATGGATATGGTGCAAGTACAGGGGCATGGGTACAAGGTCGCAGCATGTGCGCCTGTTTCAGCGCATCTTGACTCTAAAATGATGTACCTTCAACCAAAGTGGAGTCGCACAAACAGATGAAACCAACATAAGCATCATAGTAACCTGCACTTTATGGGAGATGAACCCTGGTGGCCCGTAAGAATAATAAAGGATTGTAAAATTTCCTATGTAGCACATACCTATATTTGGGCAGTAAAACGCACACGCAGGCACATCTAATTTTCTGTACATTTAAGTTCTGCAATAGTTAAAACAAATAAAAAAATAACAAGTAAATTAAAAAGGCAGTTCTGACATTTTTCTTTTCAATTTTAGTTTTGTATGATAGAAATGCAGAATTTGTCAATTTTGGCAATATGCACAAATTCTGGCATTATTTCTTTTCCCTATAGAATTGCTTCTTTCGTCTGAAGATCGATATTATTGAAACGTGGACCTAGAATAAATTAGTTATGACTGTGGGCAGACTTCCAATATCATTATTTTGAACCACGACGCGAGAAAACCAACAAAGTGGTTGTGCACCCAGCGCAGATTCAGATAAGCCCGGGCATCCACCCAGTCTGATCAGAGTCTTTGCTGTCCACATGAAGGTAGACTAGACCCTTAGCTACCGTTAAAGCGCTTAGAAAAGCCTGTGATCATACTAGGCGGATGCCCAGGCTGATCTGAGTCTGCGATGGGCGCACTACCACTTTGTTGCTTTCTCGTGTCGCGGCCCATTTGTTTCTGATTCAGATAAACGGATACATAATTGGAAGCTCAAAGGAGACGGATCAGATCTTCACATTGATACATACTACCCAGCAGGCACACAACGTTACAATGACGTCGCATTGACGTCGACGCAAACATTACATTTCATCGACGTCATTCTGACGTCATGTGCCCGCTGGGATATGCTTTACTGCCTAGCAGGCACATGACGTCGAAATGACGTCGTATTGACGTCGATGCGGCATTGTGGCGTCACATCGACCCCATTTTGACATCATTACGACGTCATGTGCCTGTTGGGTGTCTTGCAATGTTGTTCAAACAATTCCATCGTTTTAATTTACTCTCTCTATTGGGACACCTTTAAATTACCAGATAATTTCTAAAATTTAAACAAATGCTAAGCATGCTAAGTAGCTGACGGTTCGTCAAAAATACTGATAGGATATGCCGAATTGCACATCTTGGTCAGATTCTAAAGTGATTTCTCAGATACATCTATCCCAAAATTTAGGATCCCTACGGTAATTTTTATTTATTTTTTGTTAATCTTGCAGCTCTTGGATTACATCATTGATAATCAAGGGTCGGTTGTATTTGCACGTGCATTTTATGCTCATCTCTTTAAACGTTATGAGCCTTGTCCGGGCAAAATATGTTTGACACTATACGCAAACAGTGGTTAGCAAGATAAGTCTATGCAACTGCGTAGTCTGTCAGAGTTAGTGCAGTTCACCGTTTGATTTCCAGAAGGCATACTTATTGCGCCTAACCTGTTCTGATTTTGCTAGTGCACAGACTAGTCTGGACATAGGTGTTTTGCATACACCACAAGGCTGACTTTATCATGACACGACTCAAATGGCCTGCGCAAGGAAAAAGTGTGCTTCAGCCCATAATATTTGCAACGAAATATGTATCTATACTCAACCAGGAGGTACCAAGATATGTCTGCGCTCATGTGTAGTCTATACTGCTCTGATTGCGCATGCGTCTAGTCAAGACACGCGCGTTTAGCTTATGAAATAAGACTGGTTTTATCACGACACGAGGTATGCGCAAGGAAAAATGTATTTCACCCCATCTTGGGAAAAGCGAATGCAGTCCCATTAGTGTCTTTTCTTTTCGCACTCTTTACGGCGCCACAGTGTATGATGCTCAAGATTGCTTATACATGTTGTGAACGCATAAATGTTACCACAGACTGGGCTGATTCTTCTCGTCGCATGTGGCAATTTTCCGAGGGTGCGGCTCATTGACAATCAAGGTAATCAATGGTCGATCTTATTTTCACGTGCATTTTATGCTCATCTCTTGTTTTGAATGTTATGAGCTCTGTCCGGGTAAAATATGTTTGACGCTATACGCAAACAGTGGGTACCAGGATAAGTCCATGCAGCTGCGTTGTCTGTTAGAGTAAGTGCAGTGCATCTTTTACGAGAGAGCCTGCACTGCTTAGACTAGTCAGAAAAAGTGTATTACGTACTGGAATTAGTAAGATGTTGCGTGTTTGACTTTCCATGCACTTACTGAGCAGACTGTGCATATGCGCAGTTCGCAAATGCTCATCTGAAGACTTTCTTCGCGTGGCGCAACACTAAATATTCCAGCCACATTCAATGATAGCAGATTTATTCCTCATGCTCAGCTGACACACAACGCTGACACAACGTCGTGTCATTAACGTTGGTCAAACGTCACTATGCCGTTGAATTAACGCTGATATTGACGGTTACTTTTTACTTTAGACAAAGCTGATCATATGAGGCGCGAATTAGTACTCCGAAATAAAGAGGCTTATCGAAGATGTTTTGCCATAGTTTAATCGATGATCAAAAAACATCGAATCACATTGAATCAACGTTGATTTGATGATGATTCAACTTTTTTTGTCTGCTGGCATGATGAGACTGAAATTCAAACAGCGCAGATCCTGATACGACTGCTCTACTAGGCCTGCAATGTGTGTCCCAGTAGTAAGAACTGCAGGATAGGCTATTACCGATCGCAAACTCTCAAAAGTACACTTTGTAAATGTTGAAAATCGGTACTTTGTTGTCTACGGCCATATTACATTGAAAACATCGGTTCTCGTCCGATCACAGAAATTAAGCAACGTCGGGCCCCGTTAGTACTTGGATGGGTGACCGCCTGGGAATACCGGGTGCTGAAGACTTTTGTCTGCTTTTTTTTATTTTCTATTTTATTTCTTTTTTCTTTGATAATTTTCTTCCCCCGATTTCACGATCACTGTATATGTATCTCAAAGCTGTGCGAAGGAAAATACTTTTCCCTCAACGATAAAGACCGTTTACCGTCTGCTGTGCACTGTCCACTTGCCCTTCGCTTTGGAGCATGTTGAAAAGTAGTGCATGTTGTTCGCGGTTTTCTGTATACTATTGTGTCTACTGTCTGTCTACTTCGTCCTGGATACTGTTTACTGCGGCCGGTCTGTTACAATATGCATATGGATATGGTGCAAGTACAGGGGCATGGGTACAAGGTCGCAGCATGTGCGCCTGTTTCAGCGCATCTGGACTCTAAAATGATGTACCTTCAACCAAAGTGGAGTCGCACAAACAGATGAAACCAACATAAGCATCATAGTAACCTGCACTTTATGGGAGATGAACCCTGGTGGCCCGTAAGAATAATAAAGGATTGTAAAATTTCCTATGTAGCACATACCTATATTTGGGCAGTAAAACGCACACGCAGGCACATCTAATTTTCTGTACATTTAAGTTCTGCAATAGTTAAAACAAATAAAAAAATAACAAGTAAATTAAAAAGGCAGTTCTGACATTTTTCTTTTCAATTTTAGTTTTGTATGATAGAAATGCAGAATTTGTCAATTTTGGCAATATGCACAAATTCTGGCATTATTTCTTTTCCCTATAGAATTGCTTCTTTCGTCTGAAGATCGATATTATTGAAACGTGGACCTAGAATAAATTAGTTATGACTGTGGGCAGACTTCCAATATCATTATTTTGAACCACGACGCGAGAAAACCAACAAAGTGGTTGTGCACCCAGCGCAGATTCAGATAAGCCCGGGCATCCACCCAGTCTGATCAGAGTCTTTGCTGTCCACATGAAGGTAGACTAGACCCTTAGCTACCGTTAAAGCGCTTAGAAAAGCCTGTGATCATACTAGGCGGATGCCCAGGCTGATCTGAGTCTGCGATGGGCGCACTACCACTTTGTTGCTTTCTCGTGTCGCGGCCCATTTGTTTCTGATTCAGATAAACGGATACATAATTGGAAGCTCAAAGGAGACGGATCAGATCTTCACATTGATACATACTACCCAGCAGGCACACAACGTTACAATGACGTCGCATTGACGTCGACGCAAACATTACATTTCATCGACGTCATTCTGACGTCATGTGCCCGCTGGGATATGCTTTACTGCCTAGCAGGCACATGACGTCGAAATGACGTCGTATTGACGTCGATGCGGCATTGTGGCGTCACATCGACCCCATTTTGACATCATTACGACGTCATGTGCCTGTTGGGTGTCTTGCAATGTTGTTCAAACAATTCCATCGTTTTAATTTACTCTCTCTATTGGGACACCTTTAAATTACCAGATAATTTCTAAAATTTAAACAAATGCTAAGCATGCTAAGAAGCTGACGGTTCGTCAAAAATACTGATAGGATATGCCGAATTGCACATCTTGGTCAGATTCTAAAGTGATTTCTCAGATACATCTATCCCAAAATTTAGGATCCCTACGGTAATTTTTATTTATTTTTTGTTAATCTTGCAGCTCTTGGATTACATCATTGATAATCAAGGGTCGGTTGTATTTGCACGTGCATTTTATGCTCATCTCTTTAAACGTTATGAGCCTTGTCCGGGCAAAATATGTTTGACACTATACGCAAACAGTGGTTAGCAAGATAAGTCTATGCAACTGCGTAGTCTGTCAGAGTTAGTGCAGTTCACCGTTTGATTTCCAGAAGGCATACTTATTGCGCCTAACCTGTTCTGATTTTGCTAGTGCACAGACTAGTCTGGACATAGGTGTTTTGCATACACCACAAGGCTGACTTTATCATGACACGACTCAAATGGCCTGCGCAAGGAAAAAGTGTGCTTCAGCCCATAATATTTGCAACGAAATATGTATCTATACTCAACCAGGAGGTACCAAGATATGTCTGCGCTCATGTGTAGTCTATACTGCTCTGATTGCGCATGCGTCTAGTCAAGACACGCGCGTTTAGCTTATGAAATAAGACTGGTTTTATCACGACACGAGGTATGCGCAAGGAAAAATGTATTTCACCCCATCTTGGGAAAAGCGAATGCAGTCCCATTAGTGTCTTTTCTTTTCGCACTCTTTACGGCGCCACAGTGTATGATGCTCAAGATTGCTTATACATGTTGTGAACGCATAAATGTTACCACAGACTGGGCTGATTCTTCTCGTCGCATGTGGCAATTTTCCGAGGGTGCGGCTCATTGACAATCAAGGTAATCAATGGTCGATCTTATTTTCACGTGCATTTTATGCTCATCTCTTGTTTTGAATGTTATGAGCTCTGTCCGGGTAAAATATGTTTGACGCTATACGCAAACAGTGGGTACCAGGATAAGTCCATGCAGCTGCGTTGTCTGTTAGAGTAAGTGCAGTGCATCTTTTACGAGAGAGCCTGCACTGCTTAGACTAGTCAGAAAAAGTGTATTACGTACTGGAATTAGTAAGATGTTGCGTGTTTGACTTTCCATGCACTTACTGAGCAGACTGTGCATATGCGCAGTTCGCAAATGCTCATCTGAAGACTTTCTTCGCGTGGCGCAACACTAAATATTCCAGCCACATTCAATGATAGCAGATTTATTCCTCATGCTCAGCTGACACACAACGCTGACACAACGTCGTGTCATTAACGTTGGTCAAACGTCACTATGCCGTTGAATTAACGCTGATATTGACGGTTACTTTTTACTTTAGACAAAGCTGATCATATGAGGCGCGAATTAGTACTCCGAAATAAAGAGGCTTATCGAAGATGTTTTGCCATAGTTTACTCGATGATCAAAAAACATCGAATCACATTGAATCAACGTTGATTTGATGATGATTCAACTTTTTTTGTCTGCTGGCATGATGAGACTGAAATTCAAACAGCGCAGATCCTGATACGACTGCTCTACTAGGCCTGCAATGTGTGTCCCAGTAGTAAGAACTGCAGGATAGGCTATTACCGATCGCAAACTCTCAAAAGTACACTTTGTAAATGTTGAAAATCGGTACTTTGTTGTCTACGGCCATAATACATTGAAAACATCGGTTCTCGTCCGATCACAGAAATTAAGCAACGTCGGGCCCCGATAGTACTTGGATGGGTGACCGCCTGGGAATACCGGGTGCTGAAGACTTTTGTCTGCTTTTTTTTATTTTCTATTTTATTTCTTTTTTCTTTGATAGTTTTCTTCCCCCGATTTCACGATCACTGTATATGTATCTCAAAGCTGTGCGAAGGAAAATACTTTTCCCTCAACGATAAAGACCGTTTACCGTCTGCTGTGCACTGTCCACTTGCCCTTCGCTTTGGAGCATGTTGAAAAGTAGTGCATGTTGTTCGCGGTTTTCTGTATACTATTGTGTCTACTGTCTGTCTACTTCGTCCTGGATACTGTTTACTGCGGCCGGTCTGTTACAATATGCATATGGATATGGTGCAAGTACAGGGGCATGGGTACAAGGTCGCAGCATGTGCGCCTGTTTCAGCGCATCTGGACTCTAAAATGATGTACCTTCAACCAAAGTGGAGTCGCACAAACAGATGAAACCAACATAAGCATCATAGTAACCTGCACTTTATGGGAGATGAACCCTGGTGGCCCGTAAGAATAATAAAGGATTGTAAAATTTCCTATGTAGCACATACCTATATTTGGGCAGTAAAACGCACACGCAGGCACATCTAATTTTCTGTACATTTAAGTTCTGCAATAGTTAAAACAATTAAAAAAATAACAAGTAAATTAAAAAGGCAGTTCTGACATTTTTCTTGTCAATTTTAGTTTTGTATGATAGAAATGCAGAATTTGTCAATTTTGGCAATATGCACAAATTCTGGCATTATTTCTTTTCCCTATAGAATTGCTTCTTTCGTCTGAAGATCGATATTATTGAAACGTGGACCTAGAATAAATTAGTTATGACTGTGGGCAGACTTCCAATATCATTATTTTGAACCACGACGTGAGAAAACCAACAAAGTGGTTGTGCGCCCAGCGCAGATTCAGATAAGCCCGGGCATCGTCCCAGTCTGATCAGAGTCTTTGCTGTCCACATGAAGGTAGACTAGACCCTTAGCTACCGTTAAAGCGCTTAGAAAAGCCTGTGATCATACTAGGCGGATGCCCAGGCTGATCTGAGTCTGCGATGGGCGCACTACCACTTTGTTGCTTTCTCGTGTCGCGGCTCATTTGTTTCTGATTCAGATAAACGGATACCTAATTGGAAGCTCAAAGGAGACGGATCAGATCTTCACATTGATACATACTACCCAGCAGGCACACAACGTTATAATGACGTCGTATTGACGTCGACGCAAACATTACATTTCATCGACGTCATTCTGACGTCATGTGCCCGCTGGGATATGCTTTACTGCCTAGCAGGCACATGACGTCGAAATGACGTCGTATTGACGTCGATGCGGCATTGTGGCGTCACATCGACCCCATTTTGACATCATTACGACGTCATGTGCCTGTTGGGTGTCTTGCAATGTTGTTCAAACAATTTCCATCGTTTTAATTTACTCTCTCTATTGGGACACCTTTAAATTACCAGATAATTTCTAAAATTTAAACAAATGCTAAGCATGCTAAGTAGCTGACGGTTAGTCAAAAACACTGATAGGATATGCCGAATTGCACATCTTGGTCAGATTCTAAAGTGATTTCTCAGATACATCTATCCCAAAATTTAGGATCCCTACGGTAATTTTTATTTATTTTTTGTTAATCTTGCAGCTCTTGGATTACATCATTGATAATCAAGGGTCGGTTGTATTTGCACGTGCATTTTATGCTCATCTCTTTAAACGTTATGAGCCTTGTCCGGGCAAAATATGTTTGACACTATACGCAAACAGTGGTTAGCAAGATAAGTCTATGCAACTGCGTAGTCTGTCAGAGTTAGTGCAGTTCACCGTTTGATTTCCAGAAGGCATACTTATTGCGCCTAACCTGTTCTGATTTTGCTAGTGCACAGACTAGTCTGGACATAGGTGTTTTGCATACACCACAAGGCTGACTTTATCATGACACGACTCAAATGGCCTGCGCAAGGAAAAAATGTGCTTCAGCCCATAATATTTGCAACGAAATATGTATCTATACTCAACCAGGAGGTACCAAGATATGTCTGCGCTCATGTGTAGTCTATACTGCTCTGATTGCGCATGCGTCTAGTCAAGACACGCGCGTTTAGCTTATAAAATAAGACTGGTTTTATCACGACACGAGGTATGCGCAAGGAAAAATGTATTTCATCCCATCTTGGGAAAAGCGAATGCAGTCCCATTAGTGTCTTTTCTTTTCGCACTCTTTACGGCGCCACAGTGTATGATGCTCAAGATTGCTTATACACGTTGTGAACGCATTCATGTTACCACAGACTGATCTGATTCTTCTCGTCGCATGTGGCAATTTTCCGAGGGTGCGGCTCATTGACAATCAAGGTAATCAATGGTCGATCTTATTTTCACGTGCATTTTATGCTCATCTCTTGTTTTGAATGTTATGAGCTCTGTCCGGGTAAAATATGTTTGACGCTATACGCAAACAGTGGGTACCAGGATAAGTCCATGCAGCTGCGTTGTCTGTTAGAGTAAGTGCAGTGCATCTTTTACGAGAGAGCCTGCACTGCTTAGACTAGTCAGAAAAAGTGTATTACGTACTGGAATTAGTAAGATGTTGCGTGTTTGACTTTCCATGCACTTACTGAGCAGACTGTGCATATGCGCAGTTCGCAAATGCTCATCTGAAGACTTTCTTCGCGTGGCGCAACACTAAATATTCCAGCCACATTCAATGATAACAGATTTATTCCTCATGCTCAGCTGACACACAACGCTGACACAACGTCGTGTCATTAACGTTGGTCAAACGTCACTATGCCGTTGAATTAACGCTGATATTGACGGTTATTTTTTACTTTAGACAAAGCTGATCATATGAGGCGCGAATTAGTACTCCGAAATAAAGAGGCTTATCGAAGATGTTTTGCCATAGTTTACTCGATGATCAAAAAACATCGAATCACATTGAATCAACGTTGATTTGATGATGATTCAACTTTTTTTGTCTGCTGGCATGATGAGACTGAAATTCAAACAGCGCAGATCCTGATACGACTGCTCTACTAGGCCTGCAATGTGTGTCCCAGTAGTAAGAACTGCAGGATAGGCTATTACCGATCGCAAACTCTCAAAAGTACACTTTGTAAATGTTGAAAATCGGTACTTTGTTGTCTACGGCCATAATACATTGAAAACATCGGTTCTCGTCCGATCACAGAAATTAAGCAACGTCGGGCCCCGATAGTACTTGGATGGGTGACCGCCTGGGAATACCGGGTGCTGAAGACTTTTGTCTGCTTTTTTTTATTTTCTATTTTATTTCTTTTTTCTTTGATAGTTTTCTTCCCCCGATTTCACGATCACTGTATATGTATCTCAAAGCTGTGCGAAGGAAAATACTTTTCCCTCAACGATAAAGACCGTTTACCGTCTGCTGTGCACTGTCCACTTGCCCTTCGCTTTGGAGCATGTTGAAAAGTAGTGCATGTTGTTCGCGGTTTTCTGTATACTATTGTGTCTACTGTCTGTCTACTTCGTCCTGGATACTGTTTACTGCGGCCGGTCTGTTACAATATGCATATGGATATGGTGCAAGTACAGGGGCATGGGTACAAGGTCGCAGCATGTGCGCCTGTTTCAGCGCATCTGGACTCTAAAATGATGTACCTTCAACCAAAGTGGAGTCGCACAAACAGATGAAACCAACATAAGCATCATAGTAACCTGCACTTTATGGGAGATGAACCCTGGTGGCCCGTAAGAATAATAAAGGATTGTAAAATTTCCTATGTAGCACATACCTATATTTGGGCAGTAAAACGCACACGCAGGCACATCTAATTTTCTGTACATTTAAGTTCTGCAATAGTTAAAACAATTAAAAAAATAACAAGTAAATTAAAAAGGCAGTTCTGACATTTTTCTTGTCAATTTTAGTTTTGTATGATAGAAATGCAGAATTTGTCAATTTTGGCAATATGCACAAATTCTGGCATTATTTCTTTTCCCTATAGAATTGCTTCTTTCGTCTGAAGATCGATATTATTGAAACGTGGACCTAGAATAAATTAGTTATGACTGTGGGCAGACTTCCAATGTCATTATTTTGAACCACGACGTGAGAAAACCAACAAAGTGGTTGTGCGCCCAGCGCAGATTCAGATAAGCCCGGGCATCGTCCCAGTCTGATCAGAGTCTTTGCTGTCCACATGAAGGTAGACTAGACCCTTAGCTACCGTTAAAGCGCTTAGAAAAGCCTGTGATCATACTAGGCGGATGCCCAGGCTGATCTGAGTCTGCGATGGGCGCACTACCACTTTGTTGCTTTCTCGTGTCGCGGCTCATTTGTTTCTGATTCAGATAAACGGATACCTAATTGGAAGCTCAAAGGAGACGGATCAGATCTTCACATTGATACATACTACCCAGCAGGCACACAACGTTATAATGACGTCGCATTGACGTCGACGCAAACATTACATTTCATCGACGTCATTCTGACGTCATGTGCCCGCTGGGATATGCTTTACTGCCTAGCAGGCACATGACGTCGAAATGACGTCGTATTGACGTCGATGCGGCATTGTGGCGTCACATCGACCCCATTTTGACATCATTACGACGTCATGTGCCTGTTGGGTGTCTTGCAATGTTGTTCAAACAATTTCCATCGTTTTAATTTACTCTCTCTATTGGGACACCTTTAAATTACCAGATAATTTCTAAAATTTAAACAAATGCTAAGCATGCTAAGTAGCTGACGGTTAGTCAAAAATACTGATAGGATGTGCCGAATTGCACATCTTGGTCAGATTCTAAAGTGATTTCTCAGATACATCTATCCCAAAATTTAGGATCCCTACGGTAATTTTTATTTATTTTTTGTTAATCTTGCAGCTCTTGGATTACATCATTGATAATCAAGGGTCGGTTGTATTTGCACGTGCATTTTATGCTCATCTCTTTAAACGTTATGAGCCTTGTCCGGGCAAAATATGTTTGACACTATACGCAAACAGTGGTTAGCAAGATAAGTCTATGCAACTGCGTAGTCTGTCAGAGTTAGTGCAGTTCACCGTTTGATTTCCAGAAGGCATACATATTGCGCCTAACCTGTTCTGATTTTGCTAGTGCACAGACTAGTCTGGACATAGGTGTTTTGCATACACCACAAGGCTGACTTTATCATGACACGACTCAAATGGCCTGCGCAAGGAAAAAATGTGCTTCAGCCCATAATATTTGCAACGAAATATGTATCTATACTCAACCAGGAGGTACCAAGATATGTCTGCGCTCATGTGTAGTCTATACTGCTCTGATTGCGCATGCGTCTAGTCAAGACACGCGCGTTTAGCTTATGAAATAAGACTGGTTTTATCACGACACGAGGTATGCGCAAGGAAAAATGTATTTCACCCCATCTTGGGAAAAGCGAATGCAGTCCCATTAGTGTCTTTTCTTTTCGCACTCTTTACGGCGCCACAGTGTATGATGCTCAAGATTGCTTATACATGTTGTGAACGCATAAATGTTACCACAGACTGGGCTGATTCTTCTCGTCGCATGTGGCAATTTTCCGAGGGTGCGGCTCATTGACAATCAAAGTAATCAATGGTCGATCTTATTTTCACGTGCATTTTATGCTCATCTCTTGTTTTGAATGTTATGAGCTCTGTCCGGGTAAAATATGTTTGACGCTATACGCAAACAGTGGGTACCAGGATAAGTTCATGCAGCTGCGTTGTCTGTTAGAGTAAGTGCAGTGCATCTTTTACGAGAGAGCCTGCACTGCTTAGACTAGTCAGAAAAAGTGTATTACGTACTGGAATTAGTAAGATGTTGCGTGTTTGACTTTCTATGCACTTACTGAGCAGACTGTGCATATGCGCAGTTCGCAAATGCTCTTCTGAAGACTTTCTTCGCGTGGCGCAACATTAAATATTCCAGCCACATTCAATGATAACAGATTTATTCCTCATGCTCAGCTGACACACAACGCTGACACAACGTCGTGTCATTAACGTTGGTCAAACGTCACTATGCCGTTGAATTAACGTTGATATTGACGGTTACTTTTTACTTTAGACAAAGCTGATCATATGAGGCGCGAATTAGTACTCCGAAATAAAGAGGCTTATCGAAGATGTTTTGCCATAGTTTAATCGATGATCAAAAAACATCGAATCACATTGAATCAACGTTGATTTGATGATGATTCAACTTTTTTTTGTCTGCTGGCATGATGAGACTGAAATACAAACAGCGCAGATCCTGATTCGACTGCTCTACTAGGCCTGCAATGTGTGTCCCAGTAGTAAGAACTGAAGGATAGGCTATTACCGATCGCAAACTCTCAAAAGTACACTTTGTAAATGTTGAAAATCGGTACTTTGTTGTCTACGGCCATAATACATTGAAAACATCGGTTCTCCTCCGATCACAGAAATTAAGCTTTCTTAATTTCTGTGCTTAATTTGGTGTCCCAATAGAGAGAGTAAATTAAAACGATGGAAATTGTTTGAACAGCATTGCAAGACACGCAGCAGGCACATGACGTCGTAATAATGTCAAAATGGGGTCGATGTGACGCCACCATGCCGCATCGACGTCAATACGACGTCATTTCGACGTCATGTGCCCAGTCTTAGGAAAGACTGTTTAAAACCCATGTCTATGAAATTTTGGCATATCTGAACTAGGCATCAAAGAAGGCAATAAATTTATATTTACTGAAGTTTATTTTTGGTTTTAGTGGCATCAGTGGCAATTTTGACTCTCTGAGAAGAAAATGCATGCTGCTATTGTTCGAGACAATAACTTGCTTTACACCATTTGGGAGCAACAAAGCATGGAACCCATTGCGTTCATACTTCCATGAACTTCCGAGAAATGAAATTTATCTTTTATATTTATG
Source organism: Ctena decussata (assembly GCA_963989385.1). Lineage (NCBI taxonomy): Eukaryota > Metazoa > Mollusca > Bivalvia > Lucinida > Lucinidae > Ctena > Ctena decussata. Next base: position 53,381,282 of record OZ022503.1, on the reverse strand, counting down.
CTATGTTTTCACATCAATTTTGTTACTTATTCGTGAAGTTCTGACTTTCTGACTTATTTAACGCCGAGGAAAGGACGAAGAATATCTATAAACCAAGGTGTTTTATAATGATGTACAACAGCCGCCACTATGACATGACGTATATCAAACGTTACATCGGCCAATCATCTATTTGAATTATCCGTGACGTCGCTTACGCTTGTTTGAATGAGTGTTGTTCATGGATGTATGCACATCGTCAGCCCAGTGTAGGTTCATCTAAGGAAAACGTCGAAGAGTGTTAATATTTCTCTGTACATTTGTATAGGTGAAGTAAAAGGGCAACATAAGAGAGTGTTATAAAAGCAAGAAAAATGTCCACACAACCCCCACCCGCACCTACTGCAATCACAGTAGGCCCTTGCCCAACTATAATCCAAATCAGTAGTACGTCCCGGTACTGGAAGTTATACCCAGCATCATCGCATCATCCAACCAACCACTCCATTGTCATAAAGCTGTCAATGATTCCCTAACAGTCGGCCTCAACGAGATTCAAATTTTAACGGTTCTGAATTGTCCCCTTTTTCTGTACCTTTATCATTGTAAGAGGTTTTCAGTTCAGGCTATTCATAAACATGTTGATGGCGAATAGGAAATTTATCAGAAGCTAAAAATTCGTACATTATATCGCTTATGCCTGTTGCAATGCGTATGCGTTAATATTACTCACCTACATTACCAGCTTTTACATACATAACACGGTCAGTTGTACATAAAAGCCACACACACGGATAGATGGGATACTTTTTTCAGTAAATGTGATGAGTGATAACGGGAAAAATAGTTAAAAGCGCATGTTTCTAAATTAAAACAATGAATTTGAACTTCGCTATTTTTTCACAGATACACAGTTCAGCCCATTCCGGCATAAGAGCAGTCTGATCAGTCTATCCTCAGCATGAAAGATGTCTGCATCATGAAGAATATATATGCCGAAAAAGACTGATCATTCCCAAAGAATGCAGCGGCTCCGGACAGTAGCCGGCTGCTTTGACTAGTCAAATTATGCGATGCCCTGAGGCCTATTTTTGGCGACGCCGCTGCATGATTTTGGAAAAAGCTAATGCTTGTAATCTAAGCTATAAATACACACTGTTTCTTACACAGGTTTTGACATATTTTTAAGGATGCAAAGCCAAATATTTTGCATTAAATTAAGAATTTCATTTTTATGCAATCAGTTTATAAAAAGCAAAAGATATGTGGCCAAGTTCAAGGCACTTGTGAAAGAAAAACGTGCTTTTTAACGGAAATATCAAAACAAAGTACATGCACTATCAAAAATAGATTTTCCGTCTGTTATTTTTAGCAGATGAGGTAAATCGGATATGGATAAAAATAGACCCTCTTGGTATTTTCCGACTAAGCGTGACGTATCGTCTCTTCCGAAAATAACTCGGTATCACTAAACCACTTGAATACTGGCTTGCGACCGTCATCGCAAGCCAATAACGACACGCCACAATCAGGCACACCAAATAATCGAATATGTCTAGCATCTTTTGCCTTACTAAAACATGAGTTATTATTATTTTTTTATCTATTTATCCGGTGTATTTGTTTCTTCGTTGTCCACTGTGAAATAATGTCAAATATTGACATGCGCAATTCGCGGGCATTATGTAAAATATGTGACTTGGACTCTGGACTTTGGACTCTGGACTTCGGACTGTGTTAAACCTGGACTACAGACGTTGTAAAACCTGGCACCGTAAAAACCGGACTAAAATATTTTCACAATAGTTGTTATGCCTGTACAAACAGTGTAGATCCAAGCTAGACTACTGGTTGGAACATTCTAATCAGGGTCTCTTCCAACAGTCTTATTTTATTTTAAGTTATTTAAAGTTTACAGACAAGGTGTTTGATCGTATTTACCAGACTATTTCTTATTTTTTCATAAACGTACATTGAAAATCAATTTCTTATTTTTTCATAAACGTACATTGTAATTCAGTTTCATGAAAGTGTCTTATTGAAAAAAATTAGTTCAGGAAACACAACATGTGTGGGAAAATATCAGTAACTCACAATTGCCATCAAATCTTCCTTTTCTAGGCCTATGCAGTTTTAATAGTTACCTTCCTTTCTGAATAAAACTTACTAAACTTTAGAGGAACCGGGCCGCGTAGCGCAGTTGATAGTGCGTTTTGACTCAAGAGCCAGAGGTCCCGGGTTCGTTTCTCTGTCCGGCCAAATACTTTCGTTTCTCCTTCCCCTGTATCAAGAAGGGCAGTTGTCAGTTACTGGTGAAAGTATGACAATGTGCACATAGTACCGGTTATCGCTTAGAAGGTCTAAGCCAGCCCAGGAATAGTGTGGTTAGGGTAATAGACCGTCCCGACATTACCATAGCTTTTTATCGTGGATGTAAAACAATAAAATAACAACAAAACAACAACTACTAACATATAGAAGACTTCTTTTTTCTTTTGCATTAAATGCCTAATGACAAAATTTGTGATGACCAAGGACGCACGCAAGATTCTGAAAATAAACATGTCTTTATGGTTGAATAAGATAGAAGTCCCAGAATTGCTATCATGTTCCAGCTGAGTCTTTGTAAAATCATATCATAAAACTTTCACTTGTGGAAATGTCCCCAGAAATTTTTTTCTTATATGTACATTTATTGTATTTTTTTATTATTTATTTATACTTATAGGGAAAACACTTAAGGGCAAGGTCAGACTGCATGTGAATAGAATAACTTAATCAGAGGTTTATACATTTAAAATACCTGTATTATATACACAATAGTAGAAATTTGTTCATTTGAAATTTATGATCAAAAGCAACTACGATGAGACCATGACATACAAATGTACATTTTACTTGAAGAGAAATGATGAAAATAACTCCATTTTGGTTCACCAAATATTGGCCCATTATTTTTCTTTTTATTTAGATTTTGTTTAATCATGATTATATATTACCATTGTAAAGCTACATATTTAATCACGTTTGCTGGTTAGCTGGACAACTGTGCTTTTTTTTTTTTTTTTTTTTTTTTGGTTGTTGTTGTTGTTTTTGTTAGTCTGACTCAGAATCATATTAGAGAAACACATCTCATTTAAACAAATTTTGTGAGAAGTTCTCCATTCTCAGTGAGACGTTTAGGTACCATTCATTATTAAATTATACATTTTTTTTGCATGAGATTTGGCCCTACTGATAGATTTCCAAGAGAGTTTTGGCAACGGTTAGAGCAAATCCCTTAAACGACCACAGCGTATATAAACACTTTTTAATATACGAACCAAGGGCATTCCAGAGCTGACAGTTCCCCTGATGAGCTAGTATTTGACAAACGTTGCATTTCATGATAAATATGTATGTTGTGAGCCCTTATTAGAACTCTTCATTCAGACAGTTCTACAGAGGGCCAAAACATATATTATAAAAGATGCATACTGCAATTTTAATGCCCAAAAGCTCATTTTACAATAGATATGCTGCTTCTCAATTTTGGTTTATAAGAGGTGTGAAGGAGTGTATATGTGTGTATGGCCAAAACGTTTATAGAAAGGGTCAGGGTATGCCACAATCATGTGTGTTGTAGAAGTGGCTTTGAAATATTGGGACGTGCATGATCAATTGGATGGCAAAATTATTTTTTTTCTAGTAGACCCTCTGATTTTGACCACATTGTACCGGTCTTAATAACTTTAAAGCAAGTAAATGCGAAAGCCGAAACAGTTGACGCAGTTGGGTTATTGCGTCACAACTGTCATAAATCGATCGATTTGTTTACATTATGGTGTAGACTACTGATCAATTTTCTTTTCCCAATCATTTTGATCGAAGTAGAGAAAAATAATTTGTTGTATATTGAAATACAAGATGTGTTCCTCTGTGTGTGTCGGATGTCAGGATTCAATAACATTTCAGTAATATTTGAATTTAAATCACATTGTTTTGCTGTCAAAAAAAAACATCCATCGTTATCGATCAGCTAAATTATCCGCCATTTTTGATGAAAAATGCATGGGGTACCCAAATATTATTTGCAAAGGAAATTGTCCCACACACCGAATTACTCAATTTTTAACATGGATAAAGGGCAGACACCATGGGTTTTCATGGCATATGTCCGCCGACGGCAGAAAGTCGATTTATTTTGAAAGTTGTTGTTGAAGTTAGTGGATAAGAATCGTCTTTGCATGATCACGTAAAACGTTCGATTGCCGACTATCTCGGTGTTTAGTTCTGCTCTTAAAGACATAAAGAATTAAATAAAGATATAAGGAATTTAACCATATATTATTTTCGGCTGTGTGTTGTTTGAATCGCCGACAAAGCAGTACTGAAATTGCGACACGTTCGTCGATTGACTCTGAATTTTAGAATGTTTTGGGTTGCCATCTGTTTAAAAATATCAAGCCGCCATATATACGCGCTCACACTGTAAACAAATGTTCAAAAACATCATCTTTAGTTTACAAATGGTTTTGATACATTTGATACATATAGTAGAATGAACTTTTTTATTCTCGTCATCTCATGATGTAATAAGAATAGGATTTCTCTGCAATTCTTCCACAAATGAATATATTTTTTACGTTGCCGAAAATAGGACCTTTGTGTTAGATAGTGTCGCATAAAGCAGTGCTACTAATGCCTGGTAGATTTTATCGGTTTCAATATATAAAATTGGTGTTGCGTTAAATGTGATGAGAAAAGTAATAAGCTGTGTCATACTCTGCTTTAGCCTCCAGGATTTTGTTATTCTCAGATATATAGCAATTAGCGGTAAACCTCATATATTCAGTGTTATGATCGATAACAAAAGTGGTTAGTAAACTTCAAAGTACTGGAAAGCAATATCATGACGCACAGCCCATAAAGAAAACTCTTAGATACATGTAATCATTCCAAGTTCTCACTAAGCAATAACGCTCAGAAGCGTAACTAGGGGCAATTTCATGATACGCACAACCATGTTTTATGCTCTACTTCTTGAAAGGAAGGCTAGTATTTCAGCCACTTTGGTAATTGGTATTGAAATCATGTCTAATTTATAAAATTTCAGCATACAAATATGCAGGTGCATTTTGAAATTTTGTCAATTTTGACAAAATTTCAATACGAACTTGCGTATTTGCCGTATACGTAGCTACGCCCTTGACGCTGTGGCTTTTAACTAGAACGACCATTCACATGAAACACACAAATTTGATCATTATTCGAGTCATTTGCCATTTACATTTCACGATCATATATCAAGTCAATCACACATCTAAGATATACATGAATAAGTGAAATACAGATACTTTGGTTCAAAATTACTGAGAATTGTACAGCTGTAATTTTTGCCAATTTTGCCTCGATACTGGTCCAAGGGAGACAACACCTCTTTACTAAAATCAATCCTTTTCCTGACAATGGTATAAAAAGGCTGATGATGAGAAAAAAGGTTGATATCAGGCTATATGAGAGCCATGTTTTATGTCGAAGCTATGCTAAAGAAACGATCATAATAACGTGAGGAAGAAATGAAGGACCAAACAAGACTTAAGTGAAAAGCAGAGGGGATTTTTTTTACGCAACATTTTAATTTTTCCCGCAGTTCTTCCAATCAAAGCTAAAATATGTTTATCTTTAAAAATCATTTTATCATTCTTACAATCTCTTTCAACCTGGGTTAAAGCAAATGATTTCATCAGGTCGAATCCGCTATCAACAGCTTAGTGGATTAGCATATAGACTAGACAGAGTTCCCTAAGAGGACACAAATTACTTCGTCATAAAATCCAGTTCATCGCTTCACTGTCATTTCAATTAGACGTAATGTCTCTCATTTTCTGATAAACGACTGATGAAAGGTTTTAAGCAGCATCAAATGGCAACAACAGAAGCGGTATTAGTGATTATCGTAGCGATGTCAATGTTTTATTTCAGAACTAATGCATGTAAGGACGGAGAGCATGCTGAATATAACACTTGTTAGGATTTTAACTACCTGAAAACAGAAATGAGCCCCGACACGACAAAACCAACAAAATGGTAAGTGCGCCCTGCGAATATTTAGATCAGCCTGGGTGTCCCAACAGTCTGATCAGAGTCTTCGCTGTGCACTTATGGGGAAGCTAAGGTCTAAGGTAGCTCCATGCGGACAGCGATGGGCGGGCTGGGCGGATGCCCAGGCTGATCTGAGTCTTCGCTGGGCGCACATGCTACTACGTTGGTTTTGTCGTGTCGCGGCTCAAATTGTTAATGAACTGAAGAAACAAAGCATGAAACAAAACCATGGACTTTTACTAATTTGTAAGCGTTGTATCAGCTCTCTTTATGCGCGGTTTTTGCTTTTTCCTAATTCCGTGTGACGTTTCTGATAGACGTGCTTAATATTGTCAGTTTCTCCATGCAACAAAGCTTCTCACTTACCTCTATGCCCGTGTATCTGTAAAGCTATTGCAAATTAGGATATTTGTGCACACGCAGTCTAACTTCAATGCAATTAAAAATCAGAATGTTCGCGTTTCATAAGTATAACCAATACATGTATGTGCATTTGCTACATTTCACTGGATGTGTTCATGATGTCTCAGCTCTAATTGTCATTTCCTCTGTGCCTAAGTGGATGATACAATATCCTTCTAGTAAATGGAGCATGCAGAGATTTACAGCTCGGAGAGAAATCAATTTCCTTTCAATTTTCTCAATTGCAGACTCTCTGTTGATCAATAATTACTAGATGGCTGTCTGCTGAAACTTTCTTTGATGACAAGTTTAATCCATTATTCTATTGGAACAAATAAGTCAAGGACACATTACTGAGATACCGCAGACAAGATTACAAAACTACCAGATATGGACAAGCGATAACAGCGACATGAATGTGTCTGATTTGAAAAACAAAACAAAACTAAAACAACTATGTATCTAATTCAGTAACTTCAAAGTATAATAGAGGTGCAGCTATGAAACATGAAGTTTGATTTTAGTATTGATTCTTCTGGAGGCCTAAAATTTAAATAACAAGTGATTTTGATTAATATTGTTTATTTTTTTATTAGTCCATTATTATCAGCAGGTTCTCTGTCCCTAACAAATAGAAAGCGCATTTTGTGAGCGCATGTAGTACTACATTTATATAGTATCCTTTGCTCTTACAGAATTGGTAATGTACACATGAACTTTTTTCCGAATTTTCTATATTTTTTGCACAATCTTACCGTTTGTCACTTCCTTCATAGATTCTGTGTATTTAGCATTTTTGCGGTTTTTCGTTTATGAACAGCTTTAGTTGACTGGTAACATTTACAAATGGGAGGCACGTATGCATTTTACATCCCTTTTTCAATGAGAATCAACGCTTGAAAGAAAGACTTTGCTCCTCTAGCCCTTAAAGCGTAAATCTTATTTTGAAAGGGCTACGTCGCCCAGGAAAGCAACAGGAAGTAAAAAGTGCCCCCCCCCCCCCCCTCTGTTGTGGAATAGATGGGAAAACGTAGGTGTGTACGACCCACACCTTAATTCAGGAACTGACACAATTCAATCCCAGATTCCTACCAAGACACCATGTGGGAAAAGGCAACACAAAACCCGACATCAAATAAACAATTAGCGGCAGACAGGCAAACAGCCACCTCACGCGCACTCGGCCACCGGGTACCCTTAACATCACAAGCAATATATCAATAACAGACAAAGTAGCAAACAACAAATAAAACAACCAAGAAGAACCAAAACAGAAGTGCCTCCTTGGGACGGCCAGTAATAACATTACTGCGGCGTGGGTGGGGCGACCAGCCTTTGCCCTTGGTTCTGCTTTGGTTCATTAGACACTTAGATCTTCGATTTGCGTGGAAGATTCATAGCTCATAAGTGCATTATCTCAGAAACATAGAAAGAATTAAAACAAAGATAAAACAAACATGAGGACTCATAGAAATAGCAAAACAGAAGAAATCCACCGGTTAAACCACGATGGGCTCGACTCAAGACAAACCAGAACGGGTGTCAGGCACCAACTGCCTCTGTTATCATAATGTTAGGTTTAGGTTGGTGCCATCATAAAGTTTAAGACGCTGGACTTAACTGAAGTTCAGAAGAGTAAATTTGATTATCCATGCTATCAAATAAGTTATTGTCAATATTATATAGGTCATCAATATACCGAGAAGTAGAACTGAAAGCTTCGGGTATCCTCTGAAAGAGGCAGAATGAAGTCCCTCATAACAGAACAAAAAGCAGATCAGCAACAAGAGGCACACAGTTAGTACCCATAGGATTACCTACAATTTGTCTATATAATTAAATCCCAAATCTAATATAAACATTGTCTAAGCGAAAGGTAAGAGCTTCACACACTTTCTGACAAGATCATAAATAATAATTTATGACTGCCTCAGAGGTAAAGAAGGCACTCCCATTATTACAGGCAATCTAACTCTTTCAAGTCATCTCTACTAACTATCCTTAAGAAGATTGTAAGGCAAGGTAGTTTATATTGTCGAAAAATCATATACGCACGAAACCCTCAATGGCGTAGCTAGGGACAATAACTCAGTACGCACAATCATGTTTTATACTCATTAGGGGCAATAATAAGGGGTTTAGCCGCTAAGATATTTCAAATTTTCATGTCTGTTGGCAGTAAGTATAAAAATTATGCCCAATTAACAACATTTCAGCATGAGAATACTCAGGTGTGTGTTGAAATTTTGTCAATTTGACAAAATTTCAATACGCACCTGCGTATTTGCGTATAGATAGCTACGCCCTTGACCCTCGCGAATGAGTAGTTCGCGAATGAGCCGCTCTTTCTCAAACAGTTGGTTTATCCTTAATAAAAACCTGTTTTTCCAATAACTGTCCATCCTATACGCTGATTTTGTACTTTAGTAATTTGTTTGTTTTCTGACATAATAAACAGCGTGTTTATTTCCGGCTTTTCCCAAAGTTCTCATTAGAAACATCACTGTTGCCATTTGATGCTTCGTGAAACCTTTCATCAGTCATTTATCACAAAATGCAAGCCATTAGGTCTAATTGAAATGACAGTGAAGAGGTGGAATGATTTTCAGATAAATTTTTGTCTCAGTCAACAATCTATCCTGTTGATTTCTGTCTCGTCTATAAATATTCTGATATACTCTGCTGACACGGAGGAGCTGTATATCAATACAAAAACACTAAAAGCGATACAAAATACATTAAACATATGAGCTGCGACTCGACAAAACCAACAAAATGGATGTGCGCCCAGCGAAGTCCCAGATCAGCCTGGGCATCCGCCCAGTCTGAGCAGAGCCTTCGCTGTCCACATGGGACACCTTTGAATTACCAGATATTTCTAAAATTTAAACAACTGCTAAGTAGCTGACAGTTAGTCAAAAATACTGATAGGATATGACGCATTGCACATCTTGATCTGATTCTAAAGTGATTACTCAGATACATCTATCCCAAAATTTAGGATCCCTGCGGTAATTTTTATTTATTTTTTGTTAATCTTGCAGCTGTTGGATTACATCATTGATAATCAAGGGTCGGTTATATTTGCACGTGCATTTTATGCTCATCTCTTTGAACGTTATGAGCCTTGTCCGGGCAAAATATGTTTGACACTATACGCAAGCAGTGGGTACCAAGATAAATCTATGCAACTGCGTAGTCTGTCAGAGCTAGTGCAGTTCACCGTTTGATTTCCAGAAGGCATACTTATTGTGCCTAACCTGTTCTGATTGTGCTAGTGCACAGATTAGTCTGGACATAGGTGTTTTGCATACACCATAAGGCTGACTTTATCACGACACGACTCAAATGGCCTGCGCAAGGAAAAAATGTGCTTCAGCCCATAATATTTGCAACGAAATATGTATGTATACGCAACCAGAAGGTACCAAGATATGTCTACGCTCATGTGTAGTCTACTCTGCTCTGACTGCGCATGCGTCTAGTCAACACACGCGTGTTTTGCTTATGAAATAAGACTGGTTTTATCATGACACGAGGTATGCGCAAGGAAAAATGTATTTCACCCCATCTTGGGAAAATTGAATGCAGTCCCATTAGTGTCTTTTCTTTTCGCACTCTTTACGGCGCCACAGTGTATGATGCTCAAGATTGCTTATACATGTTGTGAACGCATACATGTTACCACAGACTGATCTGATTCTTCTCGTCGCACGTGGCAATTTTCCGAGGGTGCGGCTCATTGACAATCAAGATAATCAATGGTCGATCTTATTTTCACGTGCATTTTATGCTCATCTCTTGTTTTGAATGTTATGAGCTCTGTCCGGGTAAAATATGTTTGACGCTATATGCAAACAGTGGGTACCAGGATAAGTCCATGCAGCTGCGTTGTCTGTTAGAGTAAGTGCAGTGCATCGTTTACGAGAGAGCCTGCACTGCTTAAGGCCCTGTCACACTACAACGTTTCAGACAACGTATGCCAACGTATGAAAAATTTATCCAATACGCTGGCATACGCTGGAGATAAATTAAAAAAATCAAACAGCAGCCGGTTTTGGAACGCACACATAGCGTATTGAAACGTATAAATAACTTATTCACAACTTATCCCTAGCGTATACATAACTTATAAAAGCGTATAACAGCGTGTTCCCAGCGTATCTGTAGCGTTCTCGTCTTATGCCGAACGCATGCACAACGTTAGTCTAACTTACGCCGACCTTATGTATAGCGTGTAGCGTGCTTCGACGATCAGATGTAAAGCGACGGCTCTCTACAACTCTTTTTATTGTAGTGGACGTTGATCGATGGACATGCGTAAAGAACGAAAATTAGAGAACTTTGCAGGTAGTAGCTGACCACCTGCATGCCTACCGTCGTCCCAATCATCACCCGACTGCCGTGCCTACGATGGTAGCCAACCTCCCTCTCGCGCAGACTCTAATGCCTCTTTAGTGGTATCCATGGCGGCATCTGCAGCAGCTGTGGTGGCATCTGAAGTATTAACCCCCTCTCAAGCCCCAAAACGACAAGCAGAAGCGGTCCAAGAAGATTCCTTATTTAAAAGTGATGAATTGCTGATCTGTATCCAATATATATAGCTGAAGCGCTGGTCGCTGGCGGATATGTTACCTAAATACGCTCAGTGCGTTCGTGATACGTTGAATACGTTCTAAGGTCGTCAGGCATAGGTTGGATACGTTCTGGATACGCTCGGTATAAGTTACAGGTACGTTACCTATAAGTCAGAAATAAGTTACGCGTACGCTCCACAATGACCCTGCTGGCTGCCGACGTATGTCAACGTATGATTAACTTATAAGTTACGTGCATGAACGTACGCATAACTTACCTGTTGCGTACACCAAACTTATGACTAACTTATAAACAATACGTCGGCGTACGTTGAAAATTTTATGCATGCACAAACTTTTGGGCAGCATTCGACGTACAACAACTTATACCAACGTATTTGAGCGTACTCGTAACTTGTTCATAACGTACCCCTAACTTATTCAACGTACACCAGCGTGTTTACTAAATTTCTCATACGTCGGCATACGCTGATGCTATACGTCACTGTATGACAGCCACATTAGACTAGTCAGAAAAAGTGTATTACGTACTGGAATTAGTAAGATGCTGCGTGTTTGACTTTCCATGCACTTACCGAGCAGACTGTTCGCAAATGCTCATCTGAAGACTTTCTTCGCGTGACGCAACACTAAATATTCCAGCCACATTCAATGATAACAGATTTATTCCTCATGCTCAGCTGACACACAACGCTGACACACCGTCGTGTCAGTAACGTTGGTTAAACGTCACTATGCCTTTGAATTAACATTGATATTGACGGTTACTTTTTACTTAAGACAAAGCTGATCATATGCGAATTAGTACACCAAAATAAAGAGGCTTATCGAAGATGTTTTGCCATAGTTTAATCGATGATCACAAAACATCGAATCACATTGAATCAACGTTGATTCGATGATGATTCACTTTTTCTGTCTGCTGGCATGATGAGACTGAAATGCAAACAGCGCTGATCCTGATACGACTGCTCTACTAGGCCTGCAATGTGTGTCCCAGTAGAAAGAACTGCAGGTTAGGCTATTACTGATCGCAAACTCTCAAAATGTTGACATGGACGTTGTCAATGACGTTACGTGTTCAATGACGTTACGTGTACGCGCCAAAGTGTTATTACACGTGTGGTCATACGAGTTTTATGACACGACGTTATCCACTGAATAACAGCGATGTCATATGATAAACTATGTTATGAGATTTTATGAGAATACAAACAACAAATATATTATGAGATCAATCTTGGTATCTCCTTTTCCATTAATTCATAATACAGTGGACTCGACAGTATCGGATCAAGTTCAATAAAACTCCTGTTTAGTTGTATGTGAATGCTAAAAGTATGTATGTTATGACACATAACAATTGCAAAATATCCCTTCTATCTATCCATGTCAAAATATTTACGAAATTTATTCCTTCAAGGGCAGATAACCTATCCAGACTTACAGGAGGGTCTTACGACAGTAGCGAATCAGGTGCGACAGTATCGGATCATATGATAATATTTAATAGGAGAGTTCCTCCGAGGCAGTCAGGCATTTTGCCAACCTTCTTTGCTTCAATAATTTGGCTACATAAACAGATGGACCTATTAAACTCTCAGAGAAAACTTTTACGGCCTTTCAACGATATTTTTCACGTGGTACTTCAGCAGCAACGGTTATTTCTGTTAAATAAAAGTTGAATGTATACAAAAGTACAAGCATGCCAAAAATTCCTAATCAGTAATCCCCTGCGCCCCAAAACACGGAACAACTCAAACAGTTAAGATCATAATCTGCCTTTGCAAAGTGTAGACCCTGATAAGACTGTAGTGTCTGATCAGGATCAACACATTTACGGTGATTTTCCGCCTTAACATTGATATTTCAATGCAATCAGTGTATAAACACTACATGGTCATTCAACGGGTTCTCTGGCATTAACCTGAGTCTACACAGTTTACAGATGTCCATCCGATGAATGCCAGTCATTATTAGGTTCACACACATGCGAGCTGATCTCGAATGTTTCTTCAGAATGTTTCGCACAAGCTGAGGCGTGCTACGCGTAACCTTCATTATCATACGCTAGCGTGTGGGACGTGGCATGGGGGATATTTTACAAAAAGGATGTTGTCTTAGTTTTATACAGACCTTCTTTGAAAGAAGACACAGCAGCCACTAAGGTAGTTGATTTATTAATTGTTTATAGCACCAGACTAAGCATCCAACATATATTTTTCCAGCTGAGGCCTGTATTTCAGTTCAAATTATGTAATGATCCGTTACTGTCGCACAGCGGTGCCCCACTTTTCAAGTCTTTAGTTTCATCAAATACTGGGATGTCACAAAAATAATGACTGCTTGCAATTTAAGGGATGCCACGGCACATTATAAAGCAAAATTGGTTTCAGTCGCCTAATGATAAAATAGTTTAAATAACCGAAATATATTATGGGGTAACGAGCAACAGGCAAAATGCAAGCGCCGCTGAAGAGGGGCCAAGCTTTTCAACAACTCTGATTTGTTTCAGAATCGCAGATTTCGATCGAAATTTTCACCCTGCACTTTGCCATTGGTCTAGCTTGATGACTGTAATATAATGGTAAAAATATTTGCTTCATTTGTGAGAAAAATGGGAGATAACTGACGAGTGATCCGATACTGTCGATGATCCGATACTGTCGAGTCCATTGTATCCTTTTCAAGATTCACGACAGAACCACTTGCAAATGAAACAAAACGCACCATGACTTACATGTCTTGGTGTCCAAGCGAACCCATATCCCAAATATGATGTTAATTGATCAAATAGTCAAGATTTGAGGCCAAATTTCGAGACCAAGAAATGTAGATTACACCAACCTACAGATTATAAGAACCTATATTGGGGTTGATGTCTAGAGTTTATTGATCGTCCCATTTAAAATATGGGATTTATTAACCGAGGGAGGCTTATAGATCCGATAAAGAAACGAGTCCGAAGGACGAGTATCTTTATCGGATCTTTAAACCACCCGAGGTTTGTAAATCCCATATTTTAAATGGGACGATTAAATAAACTGTATATTTAATGCATTCGTATGTCCTACAGCAAAAGAACATTTCCAGCTTTCAATGTTTTCAAGAGTCCTTCTCTGAGCCTGTACACAAAAGTGCTAAAGAATACACGAAAATTGAAATAATATGACCGCCATTTTGTTTTATGAAAGGGCCAATTTTTGTTAAAATAAGAATAATTTACTTGCCTATGAAACCTGCATCATACTTTTACAACCATTTTCTGTACGGCTACTGGTCCCGACGAAGAATTTCTCACGGCTTTGAACTGAATGATATGTTTCTTATAGCACAAAGCGCAGCATGTGTGGCAAACGGCAATGCAGTCCTACATAACACTGACGATTCGAAGAATTGTTCAGTTGAAAACGCCAGTAATACACACAAACGTTTATTAAAGGTTTGACATTTCGTAATTTAGCATCTGTTGTTATCATAAAAGACAATTCTGACGTGTTTGTACAGCTTCAACTGCAGTCGAAAGATACACTTTGAAAAGTAGTTCTAAAAGCCGGCATCCGGCCGTGCATCAATAACCAATCTCTGAACATTGTAGAGAATGTAACCAATCTACAGGGACTTATTTCCCTACAGGAAATAAATCCTCCCAGAGGCACCTGGGAAAAAGCAAATTTATATTGGCTTGTATTTCTTTGCTAAGAATATAAAGGAATCTCAGACGATTTTTTTGTCTAGTACTAGGTTTGCCGATTATAAAACTTAAATAAATTAAAATCGAGCCTGATATTTTCGCACCCGCCTCCGCTATACAGCTCCAAATCTGAGCCCAGCTATTTAAACCCAACGAGACGATATATTTTCAAGTTTTAACAAACAAGACAAAAAAGTGTCATAATTTCAGCCGAGAATGTAATAAGTTAACTTGATTTTATATGCTCGTACATGTACTAGAAGACTTAACGAATCCTTGACTAAAGCTTCGCTAAGCTAACGGCGCTTTGAACAACTGGACACTGTTTGCTTCAACAAGGCAATCTATATTTAGTATAGGGACCAACTACGGCTCTGATCAAGCTGCGAGTATAAAGTCCCACATGCTACATAGTCCCTTTTATATTGCGGTCAATGTATTATATATATTATCATACGACGCATTTGTCAGACAATTCCCGACAAACTATCTCTGGTTTTCCTTCGTTCTTCTCTGTTGCCGATATGCCTACGTCTGAGTTGATGGAGGTCCATCTTGGGCTGTCGAGGTCGTTACCATAACCCTCCTTTCCTCAAGCTTGCCTCTTATGAGGTGTCGTTTTACAATAAATCCCCTTTTTGTGATATCACTATATCGATTTTGTGATAATACTATTTTGAATATGTGATATCACATATTATTTTGTAAGATCATTTAGTATTACATCATATCACATAATTGATTTAGTGATATCACTAAATAGGAATGAATTAGTAATGAAAATGAAATTTGTGATATCACAAAGTAGATTTAGTGATATCGCTAAACAAATGTTGTGATATCATAAAAGTGGATATGATTTTGTGATATCATGATTTAGTGATATCACTAAAATAGCTGTGATTTAGTGATATCACAAAATCTGTTTTGTGATATCACACTCTATTTAGTGATATCACTAATATTGTGATATCACTAATCTGATTTTGTGATATCACTTATTTCAATGTGAGATATACCAAAACAGGGAATTCATAGTAAAACGGCACCTCATAGCCTGACTTCACGTCAGTCAATAAAATGGATCAAAGACAAAGACAGAAGGCTCTTGATTTATACATGTAATATAAAGATTCAGATGAGAAAATATAGATCTAACAACAGTGTATAATTACTGTACATATAAATATATCATTTAAAAAATGGTACATATCAGTAAACTGAGTAAAAATAACAATATCTGTAATCAGGTGGCATAATTCTACCTGATGTAATATAAATAAATTACACTATATTATATTCATACACATCGCCAAAAGTAAAGAACCGTCGATCTCCATTCTAATATAGTGTGTGTATTTTTTTTATATCTGCACATGTATTATAGTCATCTGATGGCGTTTCCGCCTAGTTGCATACCAAATTAGGTAAAACACTAACTTTGAAATTATTATTTCAGTGAAAAATTACTTACTTCCATCGATTTAACCCACTTTAGACTGGAAACCCGTTTTAGGGAAATATGCAAACCAAGGGCGTAGCTACCTATACGGCAAATACGCAGGTGCGTATTGAAATTTTGTCAAAATTGACAAAATTTCAAAAAGCACCTGCATATTTGCATGCTGAAAATTTATAAATTAGACAAGATTTCAATACCAATTACCAAAGTGGCTGAAATACTAGCTTTCCCTTCAAGAAGTTGAGAATAAAACATGGTTGTGCGTATTATGAAATTGCCCCTAGCTACGCCCCTGCAAACAGTGCAAACTCAGTTAAGACGCCACAGAACACTGTGTCTAATCAGGGTCAGCACTATTTGCTTACAGGAACTTATGTGCAAAATATAATAAAGTGAATACATTTACCAGAAACCCTAAAACTAGAAATTGACTTATCCAAATAATTAGGATGGACATGTCCACTGCTCCAAAGAGGTTTAATAAAATGTGACACTAACACAATGTCCAGATAGTGGCCGAAAGTTTTCACTGGTTGCAAAAAAAACATAGTGTAGAAACACAAAGACCATAATGGGCAGAAACAAAACAATAAAAAAATCATTCCTGAAACCCCAGTGTCAAAATAATAATCCTTTCCCACTTTATAGGCTAGAGTTGCCATCTAGAGCAGTGAATGTTACAGAATTTAATGCGAATGGTGCTTAGCTGTTGATGCTATGTACATGTATACTGTAAGGAATCTAATTATTGGCACAGAAGTGGCTGAGTATGAGTGTCCACCATGATCAGACTGATCAGAATTTGCAGTTCGCCATTCTGTTAGCTTTGGCACCGCAAAAGTTAGGCTAACAAGGCGTTCCAGCAGTTAAAAGTATTAGGGCTACATACATACATACATATAGTCCGTTTGTTCCCAAATGCAAACGGCATCCCCAGTATTTTCTAAAAATTGGTGAGAGGTAGAAGATTTTCAAATTGCTCATTCTTAATTTTCATCCTATACATAACAAAATCATAATTTTGCAGAAATGTGAGGTTTTGCACAAAAATGTTTCTATACAAATAAACGACCTAAAATATGTCATTTTCGCTTCTTAGTTACAAGGGAGTAAAAGTTGGCTGTTGGAATTCACGTTTAGTTTTACGTATGAGAGCGTGTGACCAATGCATGCTATCCCTAGAACAAAATTTGCATAATTGAAATTTTATTTTGAATCCATTTTTTTCTAATTTTTGTTTCACCCATATATTATCAAATTGTAAAATATACACTTTTTACTCGCAAAATAATATAATAGTTCAATGTTTATTTACAACATAGTATCACCTGACCAGTGATACCATGCGTTACGCGTGAGCGGGCAGGTGAATACATTTTACTATTTCATTCATATACGCCCACACCTGTAGTAAACTACGAGTTTACACTATTGCCTATCAACAATATTTTGGCTGTTCTAACAAACATACAACGCCCTTCAGTGAAACTGCTCAGTTTAATGGAAAATATTTTACAAAAGCATCCAAAAATTGGGATTTTTTGTATTCTGTTATGTATAGTTATAGGAATCATTAGGACATTTGACAATTTGATGGAACTTTCATCGTTTTCGAGAAAATAAGCCAAACCCCGTTTGCACTTTGGAGCAAACTGACTATACATACATACATACATACATACAAACATAAAATTAATCAATCAATCAATCAATCAATCAATTAATCAATCAATCAATCAATCAGTCTTTCTTTATTTCTTTCCTTTTTTCTCAGTGACAATTTGCTCTGTTGAAAACACTGGGCAAGGTTGTATCAATCAATCAGTAAATGGATCGGAATCAATCAGTCAATCAATCAGTCTATCTTTCAACACTTCCTTTCTTTCTATGACATTTTGGTAAGTTCCAAGTTAAGTCTATGACCAGGGTCTACAAAATATGTTAATACTAAACAGGCCCAGAGGTTATAAAACTTGAGTACATTCTTAAACTCAAAATAAAGCACAATGATTGGCTGCTTCCAAGCACATGCTCGGAAGCTGCCAATCATTGTGCTTTATTTTGAGTTTGAGATTATTCGCAAGTTTTACAACTTCAAACCCAGGCTGACTCCGCAATCCCATGGTACTAAGTCCACTATGTTCCTTACCTACGAGAAGCCCGGTAGCTCAGTAGACTAAGCACTAGCCTGCTAATCAAACAGTCCCAGGTTCAAGGTATCTTTTCAGATGTAAATGGGGTTCCACTGCACACAGCCCTTCATCATCACCCAACCATCATCCTGATATGACTGAAATACTGTTGAAAAGGATGGAAAATAGCAAATATTCAAACATCCATCCTTACTTACGTAAGGAACAAAGTGGACTTAGTACCTTTGGCTTGCGGAGATGCTCACTGTGTGACATCTCAAATGCTGTGTGTGACATCTCTCTACAGTATTCAACAGTATTGCACTTCTATTAAATGCTTATAAATATATTACACTAAGAAAACATAGAAAAAAAGTGAGTTCGCAGAAGACATATTCATATGTATATGGCTAAAATAATAAACATTTATATCATCTGACTACTTAACAAAATAATGAGCAATTTTAATTCAGCAATATACCCTGGTTTATGTAAGTCTGAACATTCTCTGGCCTATTGCTTTCAGTCATGTATTTTATGTGGCAAAAAGCAATAAGACGGACAACAGTTATAAAAAGTACATATCAATTATTCATCTAAATAATTATACCACACTCTGAGAAGTGATAGTTCTATGGCATGGTAATGTACCTGAACTCTGGGGGGGGGGGGGGGGGGAAGGAAGGGACGAAAAAAAGATGGGGTTTCATTTCATTACATAGCACACAGCCTTTCATTGTCATCCTCTGTTGTCCTGATTGTCCTGATATTACTGAAATAATTTTGAATAGGACATAAAATCGCTAACCATCCAGACATCTACTTCATTACCCTGCGCATTCTTATGTAAAAGGGAAACAACTTTTGTGAATTTAGTTTGCTTACATGCACAGCAAAGCTCTTACAAAACGGTATCTACTCTTAGGGGAGCAAATTCTTTTCATTTTAGAGAAGACATGCACCGAGAAAAGGCATTCACTTTAATTATATAGAACTACCTCCTAGTGCCTGACAATTCAGATGGGGACTTCAGTTATGTCAGATGACTGGAGGTCAGTAAATTTTTAATCTGTTTATCTCTATCATGTCAACTTTTCAATAAAAAATTATTATTGATAAATTGGACATTTGTAATATTTTCAATGCACATTGGTTAGCACCTGTACTCAGGTTAACGACCGTGATGCCTTATAACCAAGGGGAGATAATCAGACAGGTAAACCAGATAAGCCATAGGCAGAGTTCTATATGACAAAACATCTGTTTCAGGATGTATTTTAACTCACACAGTGAAACGAAAAAGTAGAAGAGGAAGACAGAAAAAAAGGTGGGAAGACAATATCAAGAGTGGACAGGGATGAAGATTGCCAGCACAACTAGGGTGGCTGAAAAACAGGATTAAGTGGAAAGGGATTGTTGTAAAGTAATCTGTGGTGCCCCAATGACCTTGCAAGGTTATAGGATAGACTAAACTAGACTGCTCCAATGACCTTGCAAGGTTATGGGATAGACTAAACTAGACTGAGTCTTTTAGTTTAAAGAGAGGGCTTAATGGTAATTCTAAGGCAATTTTTGCTTACTCTCCATGAAAAAAACAACACATGCTGCACCCCTCGTCAGAACCTTCTCCGTGAGGTAGGTGAATGATTACACTATCAGATGGAGCAACTCTACAATTTTCAATTCCCCCTTCCCCCGCCCTCCCTTCTCAATGCAGGTCTACTGTTAAAAGAAATACTATGCACTATACCAATTTGGCTACCTGTGCTTTCGACCGAGCCAGTCAATTACCATACATGCAAAAGTGGCTGTCGACCGAGACAGCAGTATCAGCTCGGTCGACAGACATAAACAATAGTACTATTTACCGTTATTGGTAATGCTTACAATCCTATTCTCAGTCAAAAGCCACTTTGTATAGCACAGGCTCGGTCGAAAGCACAGGTAGCAAAATTGGTATTACCCCCATGTTTAAGGAGCAAAGTCTTCAAGGAGCAAATTCTTTCCTTTAGGGGGGTGGTCGGGTGGTGCGATGGTGCTGGGTGTAACTTCCAGTGCCGGGGCGTCCTACTGATTTGGTACATTGTAGGGCAAGGGCCTACTGTGCTTGCAGTAAGTGCGGGTGGGGGTTGTTTGGACATTTTTTCTCTTGTCTATCATTTCTCTTCTTTCTCCCTCTCTCTGGGAGACGGCCTGATATAGACTGAAATACTGTCTCAAAGGGCCGTTAAACCTAAAACAATCAATCAATCAATCTTTCCTTTAGAATCTGACTCATTTTCATCAGTTGGAAGAATTTGTCACCCAAAGAGGCTAAAAGGAAAGTCACAAAAGTTAAGTTTCCCATGTAAATGTGGCGGGAAGACATGAAGGTGAACCTACACACCTTTAAGTCGTCATAGTCCTCTCAGTGGTGTAAGCATGTGTACCTGTAAATCTACACCATTTGACAGTTTCTAATTTGATTGATTCTGCTAACAGGTTACCCTAATGTGCTTAAGTATTGGGACATCTAAAGTAATAAATTTTCCATTTGTCCCAAATGGAAAATTCATTATTTTTAGGTGTCCCAATATATGTGACAGTGTCTGGCATTTTGAGCCTTATGGAGCGGAATTCGGAAATTTTGTTTTTAACATTTTCATATTTGTTAATGCTTCTATAAGAGATTTCGAGAAGCACAAAGCAATAGCGCTAATGTTTACTGCAAAAGCAAACGAAATTCACACCACCCCGATTTTTGTTTTCGTTTCACTGATTGGATACAATTTACATAGTAGCTGGATAAACCTTTATAATTCTGGTTCGTGACATCCCTTTTCAAAGACCTGTAATGCGAACATTCTCAAAAGAGTGTAGATGTAGAAAATTAAAGATGCCAGTAGAAATGTTTAATCACTCTTTTCAGGTGACGCTTTGAAATGTATTAGTCAGTGCGCGGCAATCCAATCAACTTTACGTGCGAATTTCGTGACGTCACTTTCATTTCACGTTTCGTTACGTCAACGTCGCACCTCCACAAGGCTCAAAATCCCAGGCACTGTCACATATACGCACATTAGATATAAAATGTATGTCTCTCTTCCTGACTGGTTAATGTGTTTGCATTCGCTGCAACATATCACGTTGAGGTTTTCTGTAGGCTTTTTTATGTGTTCTCCAAATATGTAGTACTTTTGGTCCCTCTACACAGCTGAAAGAAAAGGGTAAAACCACACAAAGAGTCTATATAAAGAAGAGTCTAGTACTGCCTGTAACGGCTGAAGATAGAAGATATCAAGCAAGTCAAGATACAGAAGTAAAAACATTTATCATATGACGTCGCATCTGAGAGTGTAATAAAGCCATGCATTAAAAACGATAATCCACTAGTGGATTAAATACGCAAATTACGTCGTAACGTTATGCGTTGACGTCCATAAAACGTCGCGTTTTCTAAGGGCGAAATCGTGACGTTTTAGTGCAAAATTTGCTAATAAAATGCGATTTTAGTGTCATATGATAAACAGAATCTTGCATTCGTGCTCCTGTATTATTGAATTTATTAAACTCGTTGGTGAAAACGATAAGATGCTCGGCAAAGCCTCGCATCTTATCATTTTCCCCAACTCGTTTAATAAATTCAATAATACATGAGCACTTATGTAAAATCCTCTATATAAAGGCTAAATATTAGTCGCGAGATTAATCACAGCTCCAATCAGAAGTGAGAAAGCAACTAGCAATGTCATGTGAATGTTTTCACAAGCACAGTCCAGCAGGCACCTGACGTCATAATGAAGTCTTACTGACATCGGCGCGACATATTGTCACATCGACGTCAGTACCACGTCAGTTCGACCTCATGTGCCCGCTGGATACTACTTAACCACGAGGCAGTGCTCTGCGGCCTGTCCCCATAAAACCATACAAGAATCGAACCACTGGGTAAGAACGGTCAGTGGAAAAAAATATCATGGAATTTAAGCATGTTGATCCAATTCATTTGCTTGTATATTATTCACGATGGATAAGCAATAAGAATATGTTTAAATCATGGACCAGTTGTTCAAAACTAATGACGTTGTTAGTAACGCAACATTTCATTTTTAAACATATATTGTATGCAAAAAAGCTGAAATTTTTGCCCAAAGCAGTGCAAAAGCTCCTCACAGTTATCAGCAAAAAACGTTTAGCACATTTCATTTGAGCCGCGACACGACAAAACCAACAATGTGTTTGTGCGCCCAGCGCAGACTGGGATCAGCCTGGGCATCCGCCCAGTCTGATCAGAGTCTTCGCTGTCCGCATGGAGGTAGCTTAGTCCCTTAGCTACCCTTTCAGCGCTTAGTGAAGTGTCTGATCGGACTGGGCGGATGCCCAGGCTGATCTGAGTCTGCGCTGGGCGCACAACCACATTGTTGGTTTTCTCGCGTCGCGGCTCATTTTATGTGTACTGTAGTAAGACTTAAAGAATCTTTGACAAATGACTTCATTAAATTAACGATGCTTCTAAGCGACTCTAGGATGAATGGTACACAGTGCAGACCCTGATCAGAGTGCTCCTAGGAATCTTTGTCTCTACCTGCTGAAGTGCTATTTTCTGTTTGATTACTTCCCAGCGGGCACATGACGTCAAAATGACGTCACATTGACGTCGATGCGACGTAATGACGTCACATCGACGTCAGTACGACGTCATTTCAACGTCATGTGCCTGCTGGGTTAGTACTTTGAGCTCATTCCATTTCACAAAAATTAACCAATTGGACTCTTCTATCCCTATTAAACTGGAAAGTATGTCTGTTATTTTAGGAGTGTCTTGTTGAAAGAATTTTCAGTATTTTTATGCCAACAGTCCAGACCCTGATCGAATGCCCTTAACTGATTTGGGTCTACACATACTGCCTGTGTTGTTAGACATTAGGTACAAATGCGGAAAAATCTTAAGCTGCGACACGACAAAACCAACAGCATGACATGTACGTCCAGCGAAGACTCAGATCAGCATGTGATCCCCCCAGTCTGATCAGCTTCTTTGCTTGCATTTTTAGGGTGGCTAAGGGTCTAAGCTACCTTTATGCCATCAGTGAAGACTCTGATTAGACTGGGTTTATGCCCAGACTGATCTGAGTCTTTGCTGGGCACACATGCCACTTTGTTGGGTTTGTCATGCCGCGGCTCACTTGATGTTTACAATCCACTGGGGATACAACGTTTATCCTTGATTCAGTGTTGTATAAATGTTGTGTGCCTTCTGGGAATTAGCTTTAACCCGCTGGGTGCACAATATTGCATTAACATTCAATAAACGTTGATTCAACATTGTGTGTCTGCTGGGAATCAGCTATAAATAGATACAGGGTGCCAGTGCAGACTTCAAGCAAAACTGTACGGCGTGTACGCTGCAGATATCTAATGATATAACAGATGAAGGTGAATGAATACCTCTTCCTTTTTTTCTTCTTTTCAAAGGGCGGTAAGTTGAAGGTATAAGTTTATCTTCCAAGGTCGTAGCTACCTATACGGCAAATACGCAAGTGCGTATTGAAATTTTGTCAAAATTGACAAAATTTTAAAACGCACCTGCATATTTGCATGCTGAATATTTATAAATTAGACAAGGTTTCAATACCAATTACCAAAGCGGCTGAAATACTAGCTTTCCCTTCAAGAAGTAGAGAATATAACAGGGTTGTGCGTATTATGAAATTGCCCCTAGTTACGCCCCTGTCTTCCGTTTAACAAAAGGGTCTATCCCAGAAGAATTCACTATCTAGGTGCAAATCTAGGAATTTAGATTCGACCCCCTATTGAGAAATAAAGCGACAATTGAATGGAAAGTTTGGGGTTGTTTTTTTTCATCAAGGAAGTTTACTCATTCACCTAAAACCATAATCAAACAAAGAGTAATATTTACCCAGTTTCAGCATGTTCACTTTCCATATTAAACTCATTGTTGACAACTTCTCCACAACAATTCCACCTACCGTGCACTGAAGCAGATACAGAAAAAAAACAAATATCTCTCTGTTCACGCTCAATTGCTAACAAGGTATTATATATGTTATCAACTTTTCTTAATGTTTCAGCTTTCACAAAATATTTTTTTCTTGAAAAAGAGACGTTTGCTTGAAAATGCTATTTCACCTCCAAAGATGAACTTCTGTGTAAAATAGATCCAAAATAGATTACCTTAAAGTTAGTATTTAACATATTGCAGTTTCACTAGAACATGCATGTTTGCCTGGCTGGCCTGATAAAGTGTCTGACTTAGCAGCCCTGAGGTCTCCAGTTCGAATTGGACAGTGGGTGATGCCAGGATTTTTCTGACCACAGACAAGCCACCTTGAGTTGACTGACCCAGTGTTAACTATAAAAGGGCCTGGGTTGCACGCTGCGTCAGTAACAGGGTTGAATGACCAAATATGTTTTCTGGCCTTTTCTTACTTTCTCTCTCTTCATTTTTAAGTCTGAGTCAACTGTATTACATTGGGTGGTATCTTATTAGATTTATATGTCCATAAGCTGCCTTTAACTGCTATGTTTTGTATATGTACAGTTCCTCTTATGTCATATTTGTGACCTGAGTAAATAAAGTGATTTTGACTGTGCCTTTTTGGCAATGGTTCCAGGTGCGAAAAGCAATGACGTGCACACATGCATCATATCACTAAGGCATACGTCTAGGTAATGTGTCTGCTATGGTTTCCTACTCTGGAATGTGGCATTGTTAGACAACTGGGGCCGTATTCATAAAACGACTTAAGTGGTTGCTATGCTGTTGCTAAGGCTAAATTTCTTAGAAGGAGATTCCCTACAACTATGAAATTTGGTCTAGAGGAATAGTCTTCGTAAGACTGTTCCTCCAGATCAAATTTCATAGTTGTAGGGAGTCTCCTTTATAGATATTTAGCCTTAGCAACCACATAGCAACCACTTGAGTGGCTTTATAAATACGGCCCCAGGACAAATTAGAACATGCGTAGTTTAAAAAAAGAGAGAGACCAATGAGTATATAAACAAGCAAATTCGACGAATTTATGTCCCCCGCCTTGGAAACTAGGTCTCCACTGTATATACACTTAGTGTTTGAGCTGGAAAAGTGGCTAAGTTAAAAATGTGAAAAAGTAATAAAAAAATAATGTGAGGATTATATCCAAACCACATGCATATCTTCAGACCATGATCAAAACACCTGTGAAGTTTCAAAGGAATCGGCATAAAACTGTAGGAGGAGTTGCACACATCTATTCACTTTGATAGTAAAAATGTATAAAAAATGGCTAAGTTCAAATTGCTAAAAGAGTGATAAAAAATAATGTGAGGACTATATCCACACCACATGCATATCTTTACACCATGACCACCAAAATACCTGTGAAGTTTCAAAGGAATCGGCATAAACCTGTAGGAGGAGTTGCGCACACAAGGTACCCACTATCTAGTCACTATGATAGTAAAAACGCCTAAAAAATGACTAAGTTCAACTTGTGGAAAAAGTGACAAAAAATAATGTGAGGATTATATCCAAATCACATGCATTTCTTCAGACCATGACAAAAACACCCGTGAAGTTTCAAAGGAATCGGCATTAAACTGTTGGAAGAGTTGCACACACAAGGTACCCACTATCTAGTCACTATGATAGTAAAAACGCCTGACAAATGACTAAGTTCAACTTGTGGAAAAAGTGACAAAAAATAATCTCAGGATTATATCCAAACCATATGCATATCTTCAAACCATGTCAAAAACAGCTCTAAAGTTTCGAAAGAATCGGCATAAAACTGTAGGAGGAGTTGCGCACACAAGGTACCTACTACTTTAGGGGGGCCCAAGGACGGAAATAAGGATGGAAGGACGGACGGACGGACGGAAAGACGGAAGGACGGAATGCCGAAAACTATGTCCCTCCGCTTTTCTTCGAAAAGGCGGGGGACAACAAGCCTTACAAATTGGCTCAGTTTCTTATTGCTTCAAGAACAGCAATGACAACTTATCTAGCGAATCAAAAATTTTCTGCTGTTTTATAACCTATGCAACAATGAATTGCCCAGCACTGATAGAGCCTCAGTGGCTCAGTAAGTAAAACGCTGGCCTGCTGATCCAGCAATCCCGCGTTTGAGCCCCGCTGGAGGCTGGAATCTTTTCAATCGTAAATAGGGTTCCATTGCACACAGGCTTTCATTATCACCCACCCTTTGTCCTGATATGACTGATATACTGTTAAATAGGAAGCAAAATCAAAAGTCATCTATTCACCCATCCAGCACTGACATTTGTCCTCACCACAGGCATTATCATGATTTATCTAAAAAATATACTTTATTTAGATAATTTTCATGCCTTGGTTAGAGAAAATCATATCGAAAGAATGGTTTGAAGTTCAGAGTTACACGAGCCCCCCGTATGATGCAGAATCAATCACAGGTACGAATATCCTACAGTGCGTCCATATTATTGCATGCAGAGCTCCAGATAAGGAGGGGTAACAGGGATAATTGAAAGATAATTTTTCTTATTTCTCAATGAAAACATATGTTGTGACCCCTCATTTGAACCGTCTCGATGAGACGGTTCTAATGATGGGTCACAAAATATGTTTTTATGGAAAAATAGTGATAATTATCCCTAAATTCTCTCTGTTACCCCTTCTTATCTGGAGCACTGATTGCATGTACCCTTATTATACTGAATACAGTTAGAGGTACCTACCAACAAAGCCCGGATGATATTTACAGCCATCAACATTTTTTAGGCTTGTAAATTCCTGGAGACAGTGGAAACAATGGCCCCCAGTTAGAACTGACTTCTTCACCTGCTTCTGCCTTCTGAAAAACAACATGTACAAATAAAGATATCAAAACAAAAATATAGATATTCAGAGGACTTGCATAGCTACACCAAGGAGATCAGGTTCCAAGCAGGCACACAATTTTGAATCAACACTAAATCAACGTTACTATCAATTGATAATCACACTAAATATTCCGATAAAATCACAATAAATATTTCGACACCTTCAGGCAAATAGTTATACTTTTATGGGAAGTAACGTCATTTCCATTTTTGCCTACCTACTCAATTGTGTATGTGTGTGTGTGTGTGTGTGTGTGTGTGTGTGTAGGGGGGGTCAACTCTTAAAGGAAAGGATAGCTCCACTAGGAGCAAATTCATTCCTTTAAGAGAAGACCCAAATTTCAGAAGGGCTAAGACCTCCAAAGAAGCAAACAGGAAGTACTAAAGTCGTCTCCTTTTGCCAAAAAGGGCAGTATAATCATTACGGTGTATCCGCACATCTTAACCCCATTACAGTACCGTACCTATCATCAGGTTTGAGGAACTGACTTTAAACAAATTGAGAATGAATTATCGATTTGAGAAATTCACACCTTTCCATTATTATATATGAATTTCAGGTGACATCTCACTTGACATCTCACTTATAATTCGAGAGGAGCATGGCATACAGGCCATAGATCTGTTATTTTTAACTATGGAACTGCCAACTGTTGGGCTAAGTACCTCTGCAGAATGACGTCTCGATGATGGCACTTTGACATCAATATGAACTCTTAGCAGCTATGGTAAGAGATCTATGAAGTCATTGGTATCAGAACATGGCAAAACATACGCCAATTTTCCAATCCATTACAAACTGAAATTCTTTCAACAGAAACTTTAGCTTTTCTCAAACAAATAATTATTCTCAATCCATTACAAACTGAAATTCTTTCAACAGAAACTTTAGTTTTTCTCAAACAAATAATTATTCTCAAGTCATCTAATTCCCTGTTTTTCGTTTCCTTTTGGTATAATAATCCCCGCTGGCTGAGAAGCAGCCTCACCTGAGTCTACAATATCTTCTTAAATAATATGAGCCATTCACTAAAACAATTAAAATTAACATATGCCAAAGGTTATTGTTAAATATGCTTATTATATACTTATCAATGATACACCCATTGAACTGTCCGTGTTCTGGCCATCTGATACAGACAGCCGTATCAAACTGACGTTTTCTGAATCCGTATCACTGTCCTTTAAAACGAGGCTACGTCTGAGTTCCAGCTTCAGGCGCGTCATTTTACAACGTGAATCGTAGAAACCAGAACGAGCGAAACGGGACTAGTGACGTAACGTCAACAAACACGTCAAAAGGCGCGCCTCCTTGGCGCAATAGGTAGTGTTTGTTTCACGACTAGTAACATGCCGCTGCCGCGCAGGTTCAAATCCGGGTCGGTGCATTAGTGCTGGCAAATATACAATGTAAATGGTTGGCTGTTCCCTAAGGTATATAATAAACAAATTATTATATTAGTAACTTGATCTGGCGTACTGTATCACGTCTCGTGGCTGAGCTCATACCATCGGATCACCCTCGACGCAAGCGTCTCGGGTGATCCGATGGTATGAGCTTATCCACTCGACGTGATACATGACGCCAGATCAAGTTACTATTATAATAATGTGTATATATACAGTCACCTCTCAAAGTCAAAGTTCAACTCAAACTACTGATATCTCAAAGTAAATGTTCCGGTCCCAGAATATTTACTCGACATACCAGTAGCTTGAGATAACAGGAGTTGAAATGGAAGGAAAAATATGAAATGCGTCAATGCTATGTTCTTTGAAATTAAAGGGTAGTTTGAGATATCAATTTTTGAAATGAGCGTCAACTGTATTAAACTTTTAAAACAGAGAAAAGACAGACAGATGGACATAAAATGAAATACCTTCCAGTGTGTTTATCTTGTTTGGATGCTTTCAATTCAAAATCTGATGATAACAGATCCTTGCAGACTATTCCATCATCTGAAACACAAAATCAGATCAGAGTTCAGGTAACAAACTGGACTACAATACTTTCCCTAACAAATGTGACAAACACAGGCATTTGGGTGAGGAGTGCACCTGTATTATGATCAATTTTCAGTCATACCAGATGTTGCCGATCAGTTTATTTACAGAGCTCCAGAAAAGATAGAGTAAACAAAGATATTTCCCTTATAAAGCTTATGTTGTTACTTGTATTAGATGGATCACCTTTGAACCTCAGTGGTGCCCTGAAGTTTATGAAAGGTCCCAGGGACTGGCTTTTTGTGATAATTTATATTTTAATCAGAGCTGATAGGGAATTTTCTAAAAGCAGCAACAAATAACTGCCCTTATGAAAAAAACTGGCCTCCTGCGAACACAGCTGCAAAGCTACCGTAAGGTTGCTGCAAGTTTACTGCAAACTTCGCTGCAAGGTTGCAGCGATGTTTTACCATGCAAATGAGGTTTGCTGCAAGGTTGCAGCGATGTTTTACCATGCAAATGAGGTTTGCTGCAAGGTTGCAGCAAAGTTTTACTATGCAAATGAAGTTTGCTGCAAGGTTGCAGCGATGTTTTACTATGCAAATGAAGTTTGCTGCAAGGTTGCAGCAAAGTAATTTATTCATTATAATTCTGTGATGATGCTTTGGCAACGCCCCTTTTCCAAATATGGGTTACTGCGATGTGGCAAACTTCGCTGTTACTTCGCCAGAACTTCCTAAACCATATAATGTATATTCATACATTCTGGCGATGATGTGGCGAACTTTGCCAGAACATCGCGGCTCCTTATATGGCATCTGGTTATCTTCTAAACTTGGAACTCTTAATAATGAATATTCATGAAGATTGCTGCAAAGCTGCTGTAAGCTTCGCAGGAACATCCCTGCATTTTTAATTACCAGGTGATCTATCTGTGAATTGAGTAGCATTATGAATATTCATGAGCAGCTCCATATACGAGCCCTCCCCCCCCCCCCCCCCCCCCCCCCAAAAAAAAAAAAAAGGCGCTGCCATGTGGGAAACAGACGGACGAACAATGCCCCATACTGCGGCCATGGATATGTTACGTGTGTGTGTATGTGTGTGTGCAGTGGGGGAGAGGGGACATGGTTATGAAACTTGAAATACAAACACACAATTAATTTTATACGGTACCATAAAAATCCTGAAAATTAGGACACCTAAAATTATAAAGTAACATCAAGTTACTTAGTTACTGCTAAAAATATTACTTTTTGTTATTTCAGTGCAGTAATGCATCTAAAAGATGCAGATGGAATTGCTAACACTGCAGGGTCTGATCAGACTGCTCCTTCAGGAGCACTGCACTGTTTGCACAGACCTATCTGATCCAATGTTTAGAATTTTTACGGTATAAAGATTTGCCCTTCAAAGAAAATGACAATATAATTATAAATTAATGCATAGTCTCTAGAAATAAATACATCAAAGAACCCAGATACATAAAAAAGTTCCCAGTACTGCATTAAAACCACTGTAGTTTTACATGATACATTGTATAACATGATATAACAAACGGCTTTAAGTCTGTTTTAAATAAGATTTGTCAGCTTAACATTAGGAACTGTTATATACAATACAGACTTTTGTACCAGGTTTCTTAAAATTAATAATGATTAAGTCATTTTTTGTAACAGTTATTTGTAAACCGTATAAATGAATTATTACTACTTTGAAATCTTTTTTTTTCAGTAGATACCTGCTTAATTAGGGCATTTTTCCTAGAATTGTTCCAAAATAATACGCAAATATATCAGCAGCCTCAATTACAGATCCATACAAAATCTGCTCTTTTCCATGCACTGTGTCTTAAAATGATACGAAAATAAGTCTTACCTTTAGCATTCTTTTAATATTTATGTCCAAACATTTGAATTTACCAACCATTTTGAGACATAAAGTTACTGTCCTTACATATAACACCCATGTTGACCTCTGTCAGTGAGTGTCTACAGACAAAATGGACAAAAATATGCACAGATTGTAATTGTGTTAATGTTCCAGGTTGTCTTTCCCTACAGGGAGTCTTTGAAGTATGGTGTCTTTACAGGTCACACTTATTAATATCTGATAAACTGTAGACTTCCTGGTGATTAATTCCTCTTTTCTCATCAGTTACTAATTATGCATTGATAATTGAATAACATCAGACCTTTGACTATAAAAAAAAAAATATTCGTGTTGTTTTTTTTAAGTCTGGTAAAAGGGTTTTCTTTTCAAATTCCTGGGGTACATTCATATTTTTTAACTGTGACAATAAGGTTTTGTGTTTAAATTTTCGGGTTACAGAAACTGAATGAAAAGTTTAAAGTTTAATGAAGCAATTTTTTTATCATCCTGTTTCTGTCATTTTAGGACAATAATTATTCAGTAAGATTCCACAACTTTAGACTTATATTCAGTGGGATTCTAAGTCAGTTGCCTAATTTAATATAAAAAATATTCCACATTAATCTTTGTTTTAATATTTGCTTCAGTAAATGGAGAAGCTGAGAGCAAAAGAAAATATTGTACTCTTCCCTGCCACAAAATTACATTGAGGTTTCCTGCAATGATAAGGCAAAGCATGGAATTTGTTTATGATTTCCCCAATGTTGTGGCCATGAGATAAATTTGACAAAGTTTCTTGCAATGTTTTGGCGATGAGATGAATTTAACAAAGTTTCCTGTGATGCTTTGGCAATGCAATGCATTAAGTCTAAGTTTGCTGCGAAGTTGCAGCAAGCAAGTGATAAAAATTACAAGTTTCTTGTAACCTTGCAGCAAAGTGTATGTAATATGATAGTCTCTGGTGAACCTGTCGCGACTTTGCAGCTAGCAGCGATGTTATTTGCAAGAAGTTCGCTGCTAGCTGCAATGTCCTGCGAAGTCGTAAATCTTTTTGCTGCGATCTTTTTCTTTGCAGTAAGCTTGCAGCAAACTTACGGTAACCTTGCTGCAAAAAATCTTTTTCGTAAGGGTGAAGTAACAAAAGTTTTCTGTTATGATCAAAATTTATCCACTCAAATTTGGACAAATTCTCTAAAACTTCATATTTTTTAAATCGTTTTATAACTGTTGGCAACCAGTGCAGGCCCTGATCATACTTTTCCTCAGGAACAATCTGATCTGGGTCTGCACTGTGTGCCCTTGCATGTCTGTCCAAATATTACAGCAGGGTCCTACTAAAGACAGAAAAGGACTTTTGCCACCGAAAAGAACTTTCGGGCACCGAAAAGGACTTTTTAAATGCCATTTTATGCTATAAAAAGTTTGAAATCTATAAAGGGTAAAATATTTTATTTCTAAACATAATTTTCTAGAACATTAAGTGAAAAATGCCATTTTCGGTGCCCGAAATTAGGCATTTGCGATGTCCTTTTCGGTACATGGCGTCTCTTCACTGACCAGAAGTGGAGTCTTTTTCGGTGCTGTTTTTTTGTTGTAAAATTTTAGGATGAAGATACTACAATTCACAAACTTATTATTCAAGCGCTGATTACTATCATGATGATATTAAAATTTCTAAAACATATGTTTTATATGACATTTAACGGCAAATAAAAGTCCTTTTCGGTGCCCGAAAGTTCTTTTCGGTGGGGTAAGTCCTTTTCGGTTTTTAGTAGGACCGTTACAGCACATATGGGAAGCTACGGTATGACAAAGTCTGTTACCTACCACATATGTCGTCATCAAGATATTCGTCATCAAGGCAGTCATATAAGCGTGCCTTTATTGCAATTCTTCTTTCTCTTTTCATTGTCTTTCTTTCCTGAAACAAAATGATTTAAAGCAATTGGTAGTGATGGAAAAAAATAAATGTGTGAACGGCGAAGAACCAGACTGTACAAACTGAGGGCCTCAGGGAAGATTTGGCTTTGCCAACTGAGCCACCCTCACTAAATGAAGTCTACTTGCTTACTTACTTTCAAATACGTAGTGATTCCAACATTGGAAGTAAAACGTCTAATATGGGTTTTAGTGTGCCCGTCTAATAAAACGTACTATGGGTTTTAGTGTGCCCGTCTAATAAAACGTCTAATATGGGTTTTAGTGTGCCCGTCTAATTAAATGTCTAATATGGGTTTTAGTGTGCCCGTCTAATAAAACGTCTTATATGGGTTTCAGTGTGCCCGTCTAATAAAAAGTCTAATATGGGTTTTAGTGTGCCCATTTAATAAAACGTCAAATATGGGTTTTAGTGTGCCCGTCTAATACAAAGTCTAATATGGGTTTTAGTGTGCCCGTCTAATAAAACGTCTAATATGGGTTTTAGTGTGCCCGTCTAATAAAACGTCTTATATGGGTTTCAGTGTGCCCGTCTAATAAAACGTCTGATATGGGTTTTAGTGTGCCCGTCTAATAAAACGTCTAATATGGGTTTTAGTGTGCCCATCTAATAAAACGTCTAATATGGGTTTTAGTGTGCCCGTCTAATAAAACGTCTAATATGGGTTTTAGTGTGCCCGTCTAATAAAACATCTAATATGGGTTTCAGTGTGCCCATCTAATAAAACGTCTAATATGGGTTTTAGTGTGCCCGTCTAATAAAACGTCTAATATGGGTTTTAGTGTGCCCGTCTAATAAAACGTCTAATATGGGTGTGCCCGTCTAATAAAACGTCTAATATGGGTTTTAGTGTGCCCGTCTAATAAAACGTCTAATATGGGTTTTAGTGTGCCCGTCTAATAAAACGTCTAATATGGGTTTTAGTGTGCCCGTCTAATAAAACGTCTAATATGGGTTTTAGTGTGCCCGTCTAATAAAAAGTCTAATATGGGTTTTAGTGTGCCCGTCTAATAAAACGTCTAATATGGGTTTTAGTGTGCCCGTCTAATAAAACGTCTAATATGGGTTTCAGTGTGCCCGTCTAATAAAACGTCTAATATGGGTTTTAGTCAAATTTAGTGTGCCCGTCTAATACATGTTTAATATTTGGATTAGGCATCCTCAAATCTTCTTAGGACAAAGAGTCATATTAGTCTGTTGACAATCTTCTGAATTCCAGAAGCATATAATCTGATATTTGTAGTATTACAATTGCAATTTGCTACAATAACCCATGAAGATTACGTTTAAACAATATCTGATTCCCATAAATTACATACAAACAGCAATAATTATTGTAGTTGCAATGTCAGTTGCTATGATTTTTTAACAACCCAGAACACAATCTTACCCGGGACAGAATATCAATAAGGAACATTATGGTGGCACCCTAGTGTGGCAAAAACGGCTGTCATATTTCTAACTAAGCGACTAGAGATGCGACGGACGACCCATACTTCTTGATTTCTTTGTCAGAATGAAACAACCATGACTGCACACACATGGCTTTGATCCCTTTTCACGCGATATATCAATCATATTGTGCATGGATACATCTTAAGAGTGCACTCTACTGATGGTTGAAAAGCGTTTTCTTCATTTTCAATTGGAGGCAGCTCTAGAAAAAATAATGCGTTTTCCTTCTCAGTCGCACACCGGGTAGGCGGCAATCGAAAACGCTCGTGCAGTCGACGAACTCGGATCGAAAAACAGTTACAAACAGCATTTTCGATTGCAAATTGGCGACAATTTGCAATCGAAAACGCTGTTTTGCAATCGAAAAGGCTGTTTTTGGTCCGCGTTAATCGATTGTTAAGAGCGTTTTCGATTGCCGCCTACCCGGTGTGAGTCGCATGTGGCCACACTTAAAATAACTTGATCCCTATTGAAGCAAATTCTTTGAGTAGGCTACTCTTAAATGAAAGAATTTGCTTCCCTATGGAAGCAAATTCCTTCCTTTACGAGCAGCCATATATTAAGAGAGAAGAGATCAAATTCATCGAAGCAAATTCTTTCCTTAAAGAGCAGCCGCCAATGAGAGCGCAAACAAATATAAGCAGGCACATAACATTAACATTTAATCAACGTTGATTCAATGTCATGACGCTGAATCAATGCTGTACACGCAGTGGGATGTTTCCATATCAGGGTGGTCTCCCATGGCGGTTTATCCATTCACCTTGGAACTTACCTCTTTGATTGTCTCGGCCATTTCTTGTGCCTCTATGGCCTTTTGTCTTAGGCAACTTGCAACGGACTTCATGGCTCCTTGATTTCTACTCCATATCTCGATGTACGTCGTGTTGACGTCATTATTAAAACTTCTGTTATTTAGCTGATGTTTCATTTCGTAGAAAAAGCGTTCTTTCTTTGAAAATTTTAAAAGATCAGTACCTAATTTTGTTTCTAATTTTTTAACGTTTCCCGGGAACATAGGCAGCTCAACAACTTCTGAGTCCAATTTCTTCTTTTTCTTACGCGCCATAATGTCAAACTGTTTTTGCGTAAGTTTGTTTGTTTCTGGTTTTATTTTATTTACATTTACAGTTTCTAGATTATTTTTACATATGGCAGAACGAGTTAGGAAACTGAAGTCTCCCTGCTCAGCTAAAAATAGAATTTTCAGCAGACGACACCTGCTGTAGTCTGTAGGTGTGACAGAGTCCAAAATATTTTTGATAAATGCTGAAAGGTGTGAAGACACTTTCTGTTCCTTAGTTTGTAATATTGCACGAAAACGACAGGCATACTCTGCAAGCTCCTCAAGATCGGGTTCCCAATCTGAAAACAAATGTTAGGTCATTATAAATTCTTTTAGACACAAATGCATCAAAAAAGTAAAAATTATTATATCACATTCCTGTCTCCTAAACGTACATGTACATACAAGCACGCGCACATGAAAAACAGCGAGGCTGTACGGTTACGAATGCAAACTTGAGTGAGTGAACTCTGGTTTAACGTCCCACCAAAAACGAGGTCATATGGAGACGGGACCTCGGTTTAAAGTCTCATCCGAAAGACCGGAGAAGCGGGGGATCGATCTTGCGACCCCTGGATTGGTAGTCCGGAGTGTTATCCACTACACTACAGCCGCTCCTATGCAAACTGGAACACCATACGAGCGCATACGTGGTAAAATATGTTGATATTTGAGCCGCGACACGACACAACCAACAAAGTGGCATGTGCGCCCAGTGAAGACTCAAATCAGCCTTGGGATCCACCAAGTCTGATCAGAGTCTTCGCTGTCGGCATGGAGCTAGCTCAAATCCTAAGCGACCATGTCCAGTCTGAGTAGAGTCTTCGCTGTCGGCATGGAGTTAGCTCAGATCCTAGGCGACCCTGTAAGCGCACAGCGAGCGAAGTGTCTGATCAGACTGCGGGTAGCCCAGGCTGGTTTGAGCCTTCACCGGGCGCACATGCCATTTTGTTGGTTTTGTCATGCCGCAGCTCAAATGCATCAGAAAAAGTAAAAATTATTATGGCACATTCATTTCTCCTAAACGTACATACAGGCACGCGCGAATGAGAAGCATCGAGGCTGTAAGGTTACGAATGCAAACTGTAACACTACATGTTGATATTTGCTTATGTATGTATTATCCCATCTCAGAAACACACAGATCATGAGCACTCATTACTTATTCGTCTTCTCTCAAGTGTATCTGCATCTCAAACTGCCTCACCTGTTCATTCTTCTTGTGTGTGTGTGTGTGTGTGTGTGCGTGCGTGCGTGCGTGTGTGTGTGTGTGTGTGTGTGTGTGTGTGTGTGTGTGTGTGTGTGTGTGTGTGTGTGTGTGTGTGTGTGTGTGTGCTCATTACCTCCACCCCACTCACTACCCGACGGTGACTTGCTCAACAAATATGAATGCATTTATGTTCGTTATTCATACGAAAACAGCATCAAACTAATTCAGCTTTGTTAACATAAAATGGGAAACTACCCCGTATTTGATAGCCTGGTTGTTGCTCTTGGGTGTAGGTATTAGACGTGTTTCAGAAAAGGTAAAAGCTAACGCTGGCGATCGAAAATGACAACAATTGCTTTCGAGTAGAAGAAAGATTTACCGAGATTTTTCCTGCACGAGCATATGGCCGAAGCCAACCGATGACCATTACATCTTGATATCCATTTCGATTGTTTGAGTTCCTTCTCCAGCTGTTCAAACTGTAGCCGGTCTGCATGGAACAAACAGAGTGGGTTCATTTCTGACATGGTGACAGAGAGAACAAGCTGCTGGTGGTAATAAGTTCTGAAAATAAATAAATCAGGGGTCCAAATCTCAGGATAAGGCTTATTAAGGTCACCCACACCATATACTGAAACCTCCTCATTCAAATCGTCCCGTCCAGACTCTGTCAGGATTTTTTTACACATTATTGTTTTTATCTTAGAAACCTAAACAGTTGGACAGCAGAATAAAAGAGCCACATTAAAAAAATACATGATATAATATCATTTAGCATGGAAGCCAGGCTAGCTGATATGAGTCACTTCTGTCATGTATATAACCTTACGTCATCAGAATAACTATTTGGTGACAATTTCAAGGTAGATTTTCTAATATTTTCCATAAATGTATATTTTGTGGAAATCCATTTGAATAATTCCAACAAAAGGATTCCATGGGCATGTAAGTTTAAGGTGTGTGACTATACATGTACGTCTAATTGAGATCACTCTGTGGACACATACGGAAGTACTACCCACTGGGCACACAAGGCTGAATCAAACCTTGATTCAACGTCACGACATTTCTCTTTCCAGACACCGGGGCTCCTCTTAACCCATTTATGCCTGGTGGACTCTTCTGTTTTTAAGCATTGGGAGAGTCCATTTGGCATAAATGCGTTAATTAATGTTGAATAATGCGATAGCTTACCCACTGGGCACACAAACTTGAATCAACCTAGATTCAACCCTGATTCAACGTCACGACGTTGAATCAAGGTTGATTCAAGGTTGATTCAACCTTGTGTGCCTGCTGGGTACTCTTTAAGGAACTTGTATAGGTTAGGCGACTTTGGAAATACAGAGGACATTATCTTGAAGGCTGTGTGTTTAATATATCGATACTAGATACCAACGAACTTGTGCAGAATATACACATTGTTTACCTTGACGATCGTTAATCCTGTCACAATTAAGATAGTTTACCTGTACATGTTATGCAATACAAATCACGGTCGGCTCTATTTATACCATGAGGAGCTTCTAGAATTTTAAATAACACGTCATCCACAAAAAATAAACTGCCGACTTGACATTTCTACGCTGGTGCAATGTATGGAAGTTTGTAAATAAAGGCTGGCTCCGAGTATACAGAGAATTGCGCCGGAGACCAAGCACTTTTAAGGCTACAGTCCACCAATCAATAGGTGCCGTAACTGGGGATACGCAGAAGAGTGTCTAATTTGCAAACGGCAAGTGCGAATAGCAAGAGCTCAGATCAGCCTGCACATCCGCACAGTCTAATCAGAGTCGGGAACAAATTTAAACTTGTCTTGTTGTTGTTTTGTTTGTCTTGTTGTAAATCTTTACCGTCCCTCTTGGAACAACCACTGATGACTCAGCGTCGTAAATTTTGTAAACAATCGCGTCTGGGAAATGTATTTCACCTTGCTTTTTATCTTTTTATCCTGCACTATCTCACTTTTTACTTCTCTTACTAACACACCATGCGTGGTGAAATCCAAATAATACCCGAAATGAGGTTGTGGATTATGTCAAGATAGATAGATAGATAAGATAGATGTATACAGTCAAACTGCGCGCATGCACAGGCTGCCTTGAGTATTCGTAAATCGAAGATTCCGCGAGAATAACGTCACCTTCAAAAGGGAGATTGGCCTCCCATGCATCCCCCTCCCCCCTACCCCCACCCCACCTCGCTATTCATTAAAGAAACGAGGAGGACTGTAACAAATGTTGTAAGAGAATGTGGTAAAGTAGGCTATATCTTATTGCAATGAAGTATGTTTAAGGTGGTGATAATCACTGATTTGGGACAAAGACAAAAATCTGCATAAACTACTCAAAATAACACTGATCTTTCAAAAACTTAGCAGATGCCTTCTTTATGTTGTTTCTCATAATTTAGAATCCCCAAATGCAGCATTTGTTAATGTTAAAAAGTGTTTTTATAAGAGAAGATCAAAGGGTAATTTTCTGCGAATAAATCTGAAAAAATAATATCATTATTGAAAATATACTCAGTGTTTAGAGTACCTTGTTGCATAATGGAGAGCGTCCTAGCAATTATTCTTTCAAACTCTTTCACACATTATCAGGCTGAGCAGATGAAAAAAAGATGCAGTCTGTGTCCAATTTTTTTTTGTCAAAACACACAGGTAAGACAGGTGAGACTATTTTAAAAAGGTTGAAAAATTTCATCTACACACCACTGATCATGTCAGTAATGTATTATTTATATTGTAGGTGTTAACATAGGTATGCTTGCCTACCCTATATTTAATAAATGCGTCCAGTGTACATTTACTTTGTACATGGTTGAACATTTGAGAAAAAGCTACCGTTTTCATCTGGTCTACATTACAATTTGAGAAAGAGTTGGAATAAAAAATTGCTAGGACGCTCTTCATTATGCAATTATGCACCTTCAGCACTACGTAAATTTTCAATTACGATATTATTTTTTCAGATTTATTCGCAGAAAATTACCCTTTGATCTTTCCTTATAAAAACACTTTTTTAAGCAGCATGTACGTCTATTTTGTATTCTAAACTGTAAAGAACAACAAAAATAAGAAGTCTGCTAACTTTCAGGGAGATACGTTAGTTTTTATGGTTTTATGCAGATTTTTGTATTTACCACAAATCACCACCTTAAAAAGCAAACATTTGACCCAGCAAGCCTGAATTAGAAAAACTGTTTTCCTCTTCTGAATAAAGTTTATTCAGACCAGCAAACAGTATAAACCAAAATTGGCATGGAATACCCATAGTTACTTTGTTATATGACAAAATAAAATATCCCGAATCAGGATTTTGCTTAGTAAAGAACTCCCCATAGTGAACAGCCTTAGTTTAACCGAGTCCGCTATTTTTTTTTTCTTTGGCGGTTTCTTAATTCCGAAGGGTGCAGCAGAATGTTAGTTATGAAAACCATGCGAAGTTTGTGCGAGAGCTTATATACATGTAGACTTGTATTAGTCTCCTACTTAAAACATATTTTCTCTTTTTTTGTTATGTCTTAAGTTCAAGCATCAGCTAAAAATTTGCTCGAAGTCTTATTCCTCTGCTCCTGAAAAGGGATCTGAGAGATAAAATAGGCTAATACTAAGCAGACAATCAGAATAAGAGACTGAGTATCAGTCTAATCTACATGTATATTAGCAAATTCGTATCCAGTTCTAGGTCACTGATCTAGTACCAATTGCAACCCAGTGAAAAAAGCAGTCCGACTATGGACCAAACTCATGTTTCGCCAGTATCACAGTCGAACGACCCTACTTCAAAAAAAAAATAATAATAAAATAAATAAAATTATGCATGGTTACTCAATAAATCTAGTTCCGGGTATCCTATATTCAACAAGATTTTTGTAAATTCGTTTTTTTTTTTCGAATTCTGAAAAACCATAATCTGAATATCAATAATTATTTTTGGATAATCATGATATTAATCCAATTCATGGATATCCAATATTCAACATGATGATTTTGTGACATCCAAAACTCGATTTATATATTTCCATAAATCTTATTATGGATATACAAAAATAAAGATATCGAATTATGTATAGCCAAATTCGAAATAGGGATATCCATAGATAGGATATAAATAGTGTAATTGAGGTACCCCGTAGTTCGCAAGCAGTACTGAAACGTCCTACTTAGGTCACGCTCTTTGGTACTGCTGGCTCAATTTTAACTCATTTATCCCTAGTGGACTCTTCTATCCTTAAAAATTGGACGAGTCCATTTGTCAATTAAGGGGTGTCAGATTTATTCATTTTTATGATTTTTATTTCTTTTAGCAGACATAACCGTTTGCCTTATGCAAAAAGTGTAGACCCTGGTCAGAAGCCGCGGCGTATTGCGGCGTCTAATCTGGATCTGCACTGTTCACCAATGACCCTTTTATGAGGCACTAGGCATAAATGGGTTAAAGTGAAGCCTAATGGA
This sequence comes from Ctena decussata, assembly GCA_963989385.1. NCBI lineage: Eukaryota > Metazoa > Mollusca > Bivalvia > Lucinida > Lucinidae > Ctena > Ctena decussata. The sequence continues at coordinate 53,340,145 of OZ022503.1, read as the reverse complement.
TGCAGTCAGTCCAAAGGACAAGAAAATGTGAGGTAGCGCGGAAAGACCATTTTACGGTCGCCACGCAACACTTAAGACCAGCTGTAATAAAAATATTGATATTGTCATGGCGGAAGCAAGGAACAAACCGAAGAAACGATAATATCAGACACAAGTTTATTTATGCTAGCCTTTGCAGTAGATACAAGTCCGCATGATAAGTTGGGCGAACAGTTTTATGCCGGACATATTTAACAGTCCATTTCATACAGCTGGGCATAATTCTCAAAAAAAAAAAAAAAAATGGAGACATTCTCTGCATCGTGGGACATTCCCATATGCTATAATGTATTTTGACCATTTTTTGCACGATGTGCTATAATTCTGTCTCCCGATCGGGAGACAGGAAATGGCCTCAATATAGCGTTTCAGACTCAAATTGGTTTCTTCTGCTTGCAAAATCGCACAACAAGCAATGGTTAAGAATTAAATCACCAAGAAACTAAACAATACTTACAAGTTTGAAATCTAGAAACTATGCCAGGGTATGCCACGCATTTCTGTAGTAATCGCAACGGTGCACTTTTTAGAAGCAAAGGATAAAAATTAGATTTTGTTGGATTGGTGTCCTCCAATCTGGTTTTAATATGCACTTTTTGAAAGAAACTGTAAATGCAGTTGATGTTTACTACTCAACAGACTACCAACCGGGAAATGGTCTAAGTATATAGAGTGTTGTTAGCCAAAGGGTTGCTTACTACGCGAAAAAAAAAACTTTTATTTATGCGCATTCTTTACAAGCCGCACCCTCGGAAAATTGCCACATGCGACGAGAAGAATCAGCCCAGTCTGTGGTAACATTTATGCGTTCACAACATGTATAAACAATATTGAGCATCATACACTGGAGCACCGTAAAGTGTGCGAAAGGAGTTGACACTAATCGGACTGCATTCGCTTTTACCAAGTTGGGGTGAAACACCTTTTACCTTGCACATACCTCGTGTCGTGATAAAACCAGTCCTATGTCATACGCAAAACACGCGTGTCTAGACTGGATGCATGCGCAATCAGAACAGGGTAGACTACACATGAGCGTAGCCATATATTGTCACTTTCTGGTTGCGTATACATACATATTTCGCTTCAGACATTATGGGCTGAACACACATATTTCCTTGCGCAGGCCATTTTAAGTCATGTCGTGATAAAATCAGCCTTATCGTATATGCAAAACACCTATGTCCAGACTAGTCTGTGCAATAGAACAATCAGAACAGGGTAGGCGCAATAAGTATGCATTCTGGGAATCAAACAGTTCACTGCACTTACGCCGACAGAATACGCAGTTGCATAAACTTATCTTGGTACCCATTGTTTGCGTACAGCGTCAAACATATTTTGCCCGGACAAGGCTCATAACGTTAAACATAAAAGATGAGCATAAAATGCACGTGCAAATATGACCGACCCTTGATAACTTGATTATCAATGATGTAACCCAAGAGCCGCACCCTCGGAAAATTGCCACATGCGACGAGAAGAATCAGCCCAGTCTGTGGTAACATTTATGCGTTCACAACATGTATAAACAATCTTGAGCATCAAACACTGGAGCGCCGTAAACTGTGCAAAAGGAATTGACACTAATCGGACTGCATTCGCTTTTACCAAGATGGGGTGAAACACATTTTTCCTTGCTCATACCTCGTGTCGTGATAAAACCAGTCCTATGCCATGCGCATAACACACTTGTCTAGACTAGATGCATGCGCAATCAGAACAGAGTAGACTACACATGGGATAGACATACCTTGGAACCTCCTGGTTACGTATACATACATATTTCGCCGCAAACATTATGGGCTGAACACACATTCTTCCTTGCGCAGGCCATTTGAGTCGTGTCGTGATAAAATCAGCCTTATCGTATATGCAAAACACCTAAGTCCACACTAGTCTGTGCACTAGCACAATCAGAACAGGGTAGGCGGAATAAGTATGCCTTCTGGGAATCAAACGGTGCACTGCACTTACTCTGACAGACTACGCAGTTGCATAGATTATCTTGGTACCCACTGTTTGCGTAAAGCGTCACACATATTTTGCCCAGACAAGGTTCATAACGTTCAACACAAGAGATGAGCATAAAATGCACGTGCAAATATGACTGACCCTTGATTATCAATGATGTAACGGAAGAGCTGCTAGATTAACAAACAATTGCCGCAGTAATCCTAAATTTTGGGATAGATGTATCTTAGAAATCAGTTTAGAATCAGACCAAGATGTGCAATGCGTCATATCCTATCAGCATTTTTGACACACTGTCGGCTACTATAAGCACCTTTTCAAATTTTAGAATAATTACAGTATTTTTAAGGTGTCCCAATAGAGAGGGTAAATTGATACGATGCAAACTGTTTGAACAGCATTACAAGACGCCCAGCAGGCATATGACGTCGTAATGATGTCGAAATCGACGTCAATACTACGTCATTTCGACGTCTTGTAACTTCTTGGCAGTAAAGTATATCCCAGTGGGCACATGACTTCAGAATGACGTCGATACGATGCAATCTGGCTGCATCGACGTCAATGCGACGTCATTATAACGTTGTGTGCCAGCTGGGTACTATGTATTAATGTGAAGATCTGATCCGTCTCTTTGGGCTTTCCATTAGGTATCAGAAAAAATAATGATATTGGAAGTCTGTCCACAGTCACAACTAAGTATTCTAGGTCCACATTTCATTAACATCGATCTTCAGACGAAGAAAGCCATTCGATAGGGAAAAGAAATAATGCCAAAATTTGTACATATTGCGAAAATTTATAAATTCTGAAAATTTCGATCATACAAAAGTAAAATTGACAAGAAAAAATGTCATAACTGCCTTTATAATTTATTTATTATTTTATTTGTTTTATCTATTGCAGAATTTAAATGTACAGATGTGTCTGCGTGTGTGTTTTACTGCCCAAATATACTGAAGTATGTGCTTCATAGAAATTTTGGCATGCATTTATTATTCCAACGGGCCACCAGGGTTTAGCTCCCAGAAAGTGCGGGTTACTATGGTACTTAAGTGAGTTCTATCTGTTTGTGCGACTCCACTTTGGTTGAAGGTACATCATTGTAGAGTCCGGATGCGCTTAAACAGGCGCACATGCTGCGACCTTTTATCCATGTCCCTGTGCTTGCACCGCGTCTATATTGTAGCAGACAGGCCGCAGTAAAAGTATCCAGGACGCAGTAGACAGACAGTAGACACTTCACTGGAATTAAATAGTAAACAGAAAACCGCAAACAGCATGCACTGCTTTTCAGCATGCTCCAAAACGAAGAGCGAGTAGACAGTGCACAGTAGACGGTAAACGGTAGGATATATCAAAAGGTCTTTAACGTTGAAAGAAACGTATTTTCCTTCGCACAGTTTAAAAATACATGTATTGGGGGGGACTATAAAAGGAAAAAATAAAACTAGAAAATGAATAAAGAAAAGCAGACAAAAGTCTGCAACACCCGGTATTTCCAGGCGATCACCCATCCAAGTACTAACCGGGATCGACCGTTGCTTAACTTCGGTGATCGGACGAGAAATGGCGTTTTCATTGTCATATGGTGGTAGACAATAAAGTACCGTTTTTTAACATTTCCAAAGTCTACTTTTGAGAGTCTGAGATCAGTATCATAGTTATAATGTCCTGCAGTTCTTACTACTGGGACACACATTGCAGGCCTAGTAGAGCGGTCGTATCAGGATCTGCTCTGTTTGCAGTTCAGTCTCATCAAGCCCGCAGCGAACACAAAATGTTAAATCATCATTGAATCAACGTTGATTCAATGTGATTCAATGTTGTGTGATCAGTGGGTAAACTATAGCAAAGTGTCTTCAATAAGCCTCTTTATTAACTAAGTACAAATTTGCGCCTCATATAATCAGCTATGTCTAAAGTAACATGTAACCGTCAATATCAACGGTAATTCAGCGTCATAGTACCTTTACGTTTAACCAACATTAATGACACGCCGAACGTTGTTTCAGCGTTGTGCGTCAGCTGACCACGAGGAATAAATCTGTTATCATTGAATGTGGCTGGAATATTTAGAGTTGCGCCACGCGAATGAAGTCTTCAGATGAGCATTTGCGAACTGCGCATATGCACAGTCTGCTCAGTAAGTGCACAATGAGTCAAAACACGCAACATCTGACTAATTCCAGTGCGTAGGCTACTACACTCTTTCTGACTAGAATGCGCATTTACGCAGACTAGTCTAAGCAGTGCAGGCTCTCTCGTAAAAAGGGTCGGAATGAAACTTGAGTTTTTCACACCTAAAATAGCTAATAAGATTTGCTAAATGTACACACTGATAATTTGCAAGGTAATACATTCGGATACTCATAGAAGCTGACGTGTTAAAGCAAATGATGAGATAAGTTGCGATTGCATATTGGAAAACGCCAGATTTTCTATATCTATTTATTTACTTATTTATTTTTTATGGCTCGAGACCACGACCAAATTTCGAATATAGTCCATACTTTATAGTTTGTTTTCATCCAACAATGAAACTTTTTCACAACATTCCTAACAGCTGATGCTCTCTTTTCTTCAAGTGTATGAGACACGAAACACTATCGTCGACGTTAGTGCGACGTCACTATGACGTCATGTGCCCCCCCTGGGTAAGGGCACCTACATGAAGAGTGAGATTCAGTTCCTCCAGTTACCTCATGTGATGGGATTCTGAACTAATTATTTACATTTTCAAGAAGCTCATGTAAGACTCTTTTCATTTGCCGTAACAAGCAGAATATTCATTCAAAGTGGCACCCTCGGAAAACCAGTGAACCAGGGAACTATTTGCGTGCAGAATATCTTGACGGTAACAACGGTGGAATGATTCCTATTTCAGAACAATTTACGAGAAAACAAGGCGCAGTCATATGTATCTATTGGAGAGTGACTGAAATGATAATAAGTCCCCCCTTTTTTCGCTGCATTTTCATTCTCAGTCGATGTAAACGCTGACTAGTTACGTCTTCTCATATGGAGTTTCATCTGGTAGTGAATGAAGATGGTGAACAAAGCTTGACAGACTAGCTTAAGAGAATAGCTGGAAAAAAAGTTTTCGCGCAAGAAATGCAACATTTCGGTGCGAAAAGATCCGACTGTTTGCAACAAATGACTGTATGGACGATGGGAGATAAATATTTTTAACATGGAGCTCATTAATACATTTTATAAAAAGCATCTTCCCGGCAGGCACATAACGTCGTAATGATGTCATATTGACGTCGATGCGACATGGTGATGTCATATTGATGTCAGTGCGACGTCATTAGGACGTCATGTGCCTGGTTTTTGGCCTCGTCAAGGTTGATGCAAATTATTGCTGGCGAATTAATCAATCTTGTTGGTTTTAATCTGAGTCTAGTTTGATTAAGATTAAATAGCTAAACAAGTTTTCTATGATCATGTGTATCTCTGTCTGTATGAGTATTTGAATACCTTTGTTGTGTGTCTGTCTCTTTGTCTTTGGTAGGAGCCCCTGTAGGTCAGTAGGTTCAGCACTGGCCTACTGATCTAGAGGACCAGGTTCGAGTCCCGCTTGAGGCGAAAATCTTTCCTACCATAAACGGGATTTCATTGCACATATTCTTTCATTATCGTCCTGATATAACTGAAATACTGTTGAAAAAAACGTAAAATCGCGCGTCAGCCAGCCATCCATTCATCCATCCATCCAACTTTGTCTTTGTTATAGTAAATGCAGTTGATGTTTACTACTCAACAGACTACCAACCGGGAAATGGTCTAAGTATATAGAGTTTTGTTAGCCAAAGGGTTGCTTACTACGCAAAAAGAACAAATTCCTCTTTTTTTTTGTAATATTTATGCGCATTCTTTACGAGCCGCACCCTCGGAAAATTGCCACATGCGACGAGAAGAATCAGCCCAGTCTGTGGTAACATTTATGCGTTCACAACATGTATAAACAATCTTGAGCATCATACACTGGAGCGCCGTAAAGTGTGCGAAAGGAGTTGACACTAATCGGACTGCATTCGCTTTTACCAAGTTGGGGTGAAACACCTTTTACCTTGCACATACCTCGTGTCATGATAAAACCAGTCCTATGTCATACGCAAAACACGCGTGTCTAGACTGGATGCATGCGCAATCAGAACAGGGTAGACTACACATGAGCGTAGCCATATATTGGCACTTTCTGGTTGCGTATACATACATATTTCGCTTCAGACATTATGGGCTGAACACACATATTTCCTTGCGCAGGCCATTTTAAGTCATGTCGTGATAAAATCAGCCTTATCGTATATGCAAAACACCTATGTCCAGACTAGTCTGTGCAATAGAACAATCAGAACAGGGTAGGCGCAATAAGTATGCATTCTGGGAATCAAACAGTTCACTGCACTTACGCCGACAGAATACGCAGTTGCATAAACTTATCTTGGTACCCATTGTTTGCGTACAGCGTCAAACATATTTTGCCCGGACAAGGCTCATAATGTTAAACATAAAAGATGAGCATAAAATGCACGTGCAAATATGACCGACTCTTGATTAACTTGATTATCAATGATGTAACCCAAGAGCCGCACCCTCGGAAAATTGCCACATGCGACGAGAAGAATCAGCCCAGTCTGTGGTAACATTTATGCGTTCACAACATGTATAAATAATCTTGAGCATCATACACTGGAGCGCCGTAAAGTGTGCGAAAGGAATTGACACTAATTGGACTGCATTCGCTTTTACCAAGACGGGGTGAAACACATTTTTCCTTGCTCATACCTCGTGTCGTGATAAAACCAGTCCTATGCCATACGCAAAACACGCTTGTCTAGACTAGATGCATGCGCAATCAGAACAGAGTAGACTACACATAGGATAGACATATCTTGGAACCTCCTGTTTACGTATATATACATATTTCGCCGCAAACATTATGGGCTGAACACACATTCTTCCTTGCGCAGGCCATTTGAGTCGTGTCGTGATAAAATCAGCCTTATCGTATATGCAAAACACCTAAGTCCACACTAATCTGTGCACTAGCACAATCAGAACAGGGTAGGCGGAATAAGTATGCCTTCTGGGAATTAAACGGTGCACTGCAATTACTCTGACAGACTATGCAGTTGCATAGATTATCTTGGTACACACTGTTTGCGTAAAGCGTCACACATATTTTGCCCAGACAAGGTTCATAATGTTCAACACAAGAGATGAGCATAAAATGCACGTGCAAATATGACGGACCCTTGATTATCAATGATGTAACGCAAGAGCTGCTAGATTAATAAACAATTGCCGCAGTAATCCTAAATTTTGGGATAGATGTATCTGAGAAATCAGTTTAGAATCAGACCAAGATGTGCAATGCGTCATATCCTATCAGCATTTTTGACACACTGTCGGCTACTATAAGCACCTGTTCAAATTTTAGAATAATTACAGTATTTTTAAGGTGTCCCAATAGAGAGGGTAAATTGAAACGATGCAAACTGTTTGAACAGCATTACAAGACGCCCAGCAGGCATATGACATCGTAATGATGTCGAAATCGACGTCAACACTACGTCATTTTGACGTCTTGTAACTTCTTGGCAGTAAAGTATATCCCAGTGGGCACATGACTTCAGAATGACGTCGATACGATGCAATCTGGTTGCATCGACGTCAATGCGACGTCATTATAACGTTGTGTGCCAGCTGGGTACTATGTATTAATGTGAAGATCTGGTCCGTCTCTTTGGGCTTTCCATTAGGTATCAGAAAAAATAATGATATTGGAAGTCTGTCCACAGTCACAACTAAGTATTCTAGGTCCACATTTCATTAACATCGATCTTCAGACGAAGAAAGCCATTCGATAGGGAAAAGAAATAATGCCAAAATTTGTACATATTGCGAAAATTTATAAATTCTGAAAATTTCGATCATACAAAAGTAAAATTGACAAGAAAAAATGTCATAACTGCCTTTATAATTTATTTATTATTTTATTTGTTTTATCTATTGCAGAATTTAAATGTACAGATGTGTCTGCGTGTGTGTTTTACTGCCCAAATATACTGAAGTATGTGCTACATAGAAATTTTGGCATGCATTTATTATTCCAACGGGCCACCAGGGTTTAGCTCCCAGAAAGTGCGGGTTACTATGGTACTTAAGTGAGTTCTATCTGTTTGTGCGACTCCACTTTGGTTGAAGGTACATCATTGTAGAGTCCGGATGCGCTTAAACAGGCGCACATGCTGCGACCTTTTATCCATGTCCCTGTGCTTGCACCGCGTCTATATTGTAGCAGACAGGCCGCAGTAAAAGTATCCAGGACGCAGTAGACAGACAGTAGACACTTCACTGGAATTAAATAGTTAACAGAAAACCGCGAACAGCATGCACTGCTTTTCAGCATGCTCCAAAACGAAGAGCGAGTAGACAGTGCACAGTAGACGGTAAACGGTAGGATATATCAAAAGGTCTTTAACGTTGAAAGAAACGTATTTTCCTTCGCACAGTTTAAAAATACATGTATTGGGGGGGGGGGACTATAAAAGGAAAAAATAAAACTAGAAAATGAATAAAGAAAAGCAGACAAAAGTCTGCAACACCCGGTATTTCCAGGCGATCACCCATCCAAGTACTAACCGGGATCGACCGTTGCTTAACTTCGGTGATCGGACGAGAAATGGCGTTTTCATTGTCATATGGTGGTAGACAATAAAGTACCGATTTTTAACATTTCCAAAGTCTACTTTTGAGAGTCTGAGATCAGTATAATAGTTATAATGTCCTGCAGTTCTTACTACTGGGACACACATTGCAGGCCTAGTAGAGCGGTCGTATCAGGATCTGCTCTGTTTGCAGTTCAGTCTCATCAAGCCCGCAGCGAACACAAAATGTTAAATCATCATTGAATCAACGTTGATTCAATGTGATTCAATGTTGTGTGATCAGTGGGTAAACTATAGCAAAGTGTCTTCAATAAGCCTCTTTATTAACTAAGTACAAATTTGCGCCTCATATAATCAGCTATGTCTAAAGTAACATGTAACCGTCAATATCAACGGTAATTCAGCGTCATAGTACCTTTACGTTTAACCAACATTAATGACACGCCGAACGTTGTTTCAGCGTTGTGCGTCAGCTGACCACGAGGAATAAATCTGTTATCATTGAATGTGGCTGGAATATTTAGAGTTGCGCCACGCGAATGAAGTCTTCAGATGAGCATTTGCGAACTGCGCATATGCACAGTCTGCTCAGTAAGTGCACAATGAGTCAAAACACGCAACATCTGACTAATTCCAGTGCGTAGGCTACTACACTCTTTCTGACTAGAATGCGCATTTACGCAGACTAGTCTAAGCAGTGCAGGCTCTCTCGTAAAAAGGGTCGGAATGAAACTTGAGTTTTTCACACCTAAAATAGCTAATAAGATTTGCTAAATGTACACACTGATAATTTGCAAGGTAATACATTCGGATACTCATAGAAGCTGACGTGTTAAAGCAAATGATGAGATAAGTTGCGATTGCATATTGGAAAACGCCAGATTTTCTATATCTATTTATTTACTTATTTATTTTTTATGGCTCGAGACCACGACCAAATTTCGAATATAGTCCATACTTTATAGTTTGTTTTCATCCAACAATGAAACTTTTTCACAACATTCCTAACAGCTGATGCTCTCTTTTCTTCAAGTGTATGAGACATGAAACACTATCGTCGACGTTAGTGCGACGTCACTATGACGTCATGTGCCCCCCTGGGTAAGGGCACCTACATGAAGAGTGAGATTCAGTTCCTCCAGTTACCTCATGTGATGGGATTCTGAACTAATTATTTACATTTTCAAGAAGCTCATGTAAGACTCTTTTCATTTGCCGTAACAAGCAGAATATTCATTCAAAGTGGCATTCTTGGAGACCAGTGAACCAGGGAACTATTTGCGTGCAGAATATCTTGACGGTAACAACGGTGGAATGATTCCTATTTCAGAACAATTTACGAGAAAACAAGGCGCAGTCATATGTATCTATTGGAGAGTGACTGAAATGATAATAAGTCCCCCCTTTTTTCGCTGCATTTTCATTCTCAGTCGATGTAAACGATGACTAGTTACGTCTTCTCATATGGAGTTTCATCTGGTAGTGAATGAAGATGGTGAACAAAGCTTGACAGACTAGCTTAAGAGAATAGCTGGAAAAAAAGTTTTCGCGCAAGAAATGCAACATTTCGGTGCGAAAAGATCCGACTGTTTGCAACAAATGACTGTATGGACGATGGGAGATAAATATTTTTAACATGGAGCTCATTAATACATTTTATAAAAAGCATCTTCCCGGCAGGCACATAACGTCGTAATGATGTCATATTTACGTCGATGCGACATGGTGATGTCATATTGATGTCAGTGCGACGTCATTAGGACGTCATGTGCCTGGTTTTTGGCCTCGTCAAGGTTGATGCAAATTATTGCTGGCGAATTAATCAATCTTGTTGGTTTTAATCTGAGTCTAGTTTGATTAAGATTAAATAGCTAAACAAGTTTTCTATGATCATGTGTATCTCTGTCTGTATGAGTATTTGAATACCTTTGTTGTGTGTCTGTCTCTTTGTCTTTGGTAGGAGCCCCTGTAGGTCAGTAGGTTCAGCACTGGCCTACTGATCTAGAGGACCAGGTTCGAGTCCCGCTTGAGGCGAAAATCTTTCCTACCATAAACGGGATTTCATTGCACATATTCTTTCATTATCGTCCTGATATAACTGAAATACTGTTGAAAAAAACGTAAAATCGCGCGTCAGCCAGCCATCCATTCATCCATCCATCCATCCAACTTTGTCTTTGTTATAGTAAATGCAGTTGATGTTTACTACTCAACAGACTACCAACCGGGAAATGGTCTAAGTATATAGAGTTTTGTTAGCCAAAGGGTTGCTTACTACGCAAAAAGAACAAATTCCTATTTTTTTTGTAATATTTATGCGCATTCTTTACGAGCCGCACCCTCGGAAAATTGCCACATGCGACGAGAAGAATCAGCCCAGTCTGTGGTAACATTTATGCGTTCACAACATGTATAAACAATCTTGAGCATCATACACTGGAGCGCCGTAAAGTGTGCGAAAGGAGTTGACACTAATCGGACTGCATTCGCTTTTACCAAGTTGGGGTGAAACACCTTTTACCTTGCACATACCTCGTGTCGTGATAAAACCAGTCCTATGTCATACGCAAAACACGCGTGTCTAGACTGGATGCATGCGCAATCAGAACAGGGTAGACTACACATGAGCGTAGCCATATATTGGCACTTTCTGGTTGCGTATACATACATATTTCGCTTCAGACATTATGGGCTGAACACACATATTTCCTTGCGCAGGCCATTTTAAGTCATGTCGTGATAAAATCAGCCTTATCGTATATGCAAAACACCTATGTCCAGACTAGTCTGTGCAATAGAACAATCAGAACAGGGTAGGCGCAATAAGTATGCATTCTGGGAATCAAACAGTTCACTGCACTTACGCCGACAGAATACGCAGTTGCATAAACTTATCTTGGTACCCATTGTTTGCGTACAGCGTCAAACATATTTTGCCCGGACAAGGCTCATAATGTTAAACATAAAAGATGAGCATAAAATGCACGTGCAAATATGACCGACTCTTGATTAACTTGATTATCAATGATGTAACCCAAGAGCCGCACCCTCGGAAAACCAGTGAACCAGGGAACTATTTGCGTGCAGAATATCTTGACGGTAACAACGGTGGAATGATTCCTATTTCAGAACAATTTACGAGAAAACAAGGCGCAGTCATATGTATCTATTGGAGAGTGACTGAAATGATAATAAGTCCCGCCTTTTTTCGCTGCATTTTCATTCTCAGTCGATGTAAACGATGACTAGTTACGTCTTCTCATATGGAGTTTCATCTGGTAGTGAATGAAGATGGTGAACAAAGCTTGACAGACTAGCTTAAGAGAATAGCTGGAAAAAAAAGTTTTCGCGCAAGAAATGCAACATTTCGGTGCGAAAAGATCCGACTGTTTGCAACAAATGACTGTATGGACGATGGGAGATAAATATTTTTAACATGGAGCTCATTAATACATTTTATAAAAAGCATCTTCCAGGCAGGCACATAACGTCGTAATGATGTCATATTGACGTCGATGCGACATGGTGATGTCATATTGATGTCAGCGCGACGTCATTAGGACGTCATGTGCCTGGTTTTTGGCCTCGTCAAGGTTGATGCAAATTATTGCTGGCGAATTAATCAATGTTGTTGGTTTTAATCTGAGTTTAGTTTGTTTAAGATTAAATACCTAAACAAGTTTTCTATGATCATGTGTATCTCTGTCTGTATGAGTATTTGAATACCTTTGTTGTGTGTCTGTCTCTTTGTCTTTGGTAGGAGCCCCTGTAGGTCAGTAGGTTCAGCACTGGCCTACTGATCTAGCAGACCAAGTTCGAGTCCCGCTTGAGGCGAAAATCTTTCCTACCATAAACGGGATTTCATTGCACATATTCTTTCATTATCGTCCTGATATAACTGAAATACTGTTGAAAAAAACGTAAAATCGCGTCAGCCAGCCATCCATTCATCCATCCATCCAACTTTGTCTTTGTTATAGTAAATGCAGTTGATGTTTACTACTCAACAGACTACCAACCGGGAAATGGTCTAAGTATATAGAGTGTTGTTAGCCAAAGGGTTGCTTACTACGCAAAAAGAACAAATTCCTCTTTTTTTGTAATATTTATGCGCATTCTTTACAAGCCGCACCCTCGGAAAATTGCCACATGCGACGAGAAGAATCAACCCAGTCTGTGGTAACATTTATGCGTTCACAACATGTATAAACAATCTTGAGCACCATACACTGGAGCGCCGTAAAGTGTGCGAAAGGAGTTGACACTAATCGGACTGCATTCGCTTTTACCAAGTAGGGGTGAAACACCTTTTACCTTGCACATACCTCGTGTCGTGATAAAACCAGTCCTATGTCATACGCAAAACACGCGTGTCTAGACTGGATGCATGCGCAATCAGAACAGGGTAGACTACACATGAGCGTAGCCATATATTGGCACTTTCTGGTTGCGTATACATACATATTTCGCTTCAGACATTATGGGCTGAACACACATATTTCCTTGCGCAGGCCATTTTAAGTCATGTCGTGATAAAATCAGCCTTATCGTATATGCAAAACACCTATGTCCAGACTAGTCTGTGCAATAGAACAATCAGAACAGGGTAGGCGCAATAAGTATGCATTCTGGGAATCAAACAGTTCACTGCACTTACGCCGACAGAATACGCAGTTGCATAAACTTATCTTGGTACCCATTGTTTGCGTACAGCGTCAAACATATTTTGCCCGGACAAGGCTCATAATGTTAAACATAAAAGATGAGCATAAAATGCACGTGCAAATATGACCGACTCTTGATTAACTTGATTATCAATGATGTAACCCAAGAGCCGCACCCTCGGAAAACCAGTGAACCAGGGAACTATTTGCGTGCAGAATATCTTGACGGTAACAACGGTGGAATGATTCCTATTTCAGAACAATTTACGAGAAAACAAGGCGCAGTCATATGTATCTATTGGAGAGTGACTGAAATGATAATAAGTCCCGCCTTTTTTCGCTGCATTTTCATTCTCAGTCGATGTAAACGATGACTAGTTACGTCTTCTCATATGGAGTTTCATCTGGTAGTGAATGAAGATGGTGAACAAAGCTTGACAGACTAGCTTAAGAGAATAGCTGGAAAAAAAAGTTTTCGCGCAAGAAATGCAACATTTCGGTGCGAAAAGATCCGACTGTTTGCAACAAATGACTGTATGGACGATGGGAGATAAATATTTTTAACATGGAGCTCATTAATACATTTTATAAAAAGCATCTTCCCGGCAGGCACATAACGTCGTAATGATGTCATATTGACGTCGATGCGACATGGTGATGTCATATTGATGTCAGCGCGACGTCATTAGGACGTCATGTGCCTGGTTTTTGGCCTCGTCAAGGTTGATGCAAATTATTGCTGGCGAATTAATCAATGTTGTTGGTTTTAATCTGAGTTTAGTTTGTTTAAGATTAAATACCTAAACAAGTTTTCTATGATCATGTGTATCTCTGTCTGTATGAGTATTTGAATACCTTTGTTGTGTGTCTGTCTCTTTGTCTTTGGTAGGAGCCCCTGTAGGTCAGTAGGTTCAGCACTGGCCTACTGATCTAGCAGACCAAGTTCGAGTCCCGCTTGAGGCGAAAATCTTTCCTACCATAAACGGGATTTCATTGCACATATTCTTTCATTATCGTCCTGATATAACTGAAATACTGTTGAAAAAAACGTAAAATCGCGTCAGCCAGCCATCCATTCATCCATCCATCCAACTTTGTCTTTGTTATAGTAAATGCAGTTGATGTTTACTACTCAACAGACTACCAACCGGGAAATGGTCTAAGTATATAGAGTGTTGTTAGCCAAAGGGTTGCTTACTACGCAAAAAGAACAAATTCCTCTTTTTTTGTAATATTTATGCGCATTCTTTACAAGCCGCACCCTCGGAAAATTGCCACATGCGACGAGAAGAATCAACCCAGTCTGTGGTAACATTTATGCGTTCACAACATGTATAAACAATCTTGAGCACCATACACTGGAGCGCCGTAAAGTGTGCGAAAGGAGTTGACACTAATCGGACTGCATTCGCTTTTACCAAGTAGGGGTGAAACACCTTTTACCTTGCACATACCTCGTGTCGTGATAAAACCAGTCCTATGTCATACGCAAAACACGCGTGTCTAGACTGGATGCATGCGCAATCAGAACAGGGTAGACTACACATGAGCGTAGCCATATATTGGCACTTTCTGGTTGCGTATACATACATATTTCGCTTCAGACATTATGGGCTGAACACACATATTTCCTTGCGCAGGCCATTTTAAGTCATGTCGTGATAAAATCAGCCTTATCGTATATGCAAAACACCTATGTCCAGACTAGTCTGTGCAATAGAACAATCAGAACAGGGTAGGCGCAATAAGTATGCATTCTGGGAATCAAACAGTTCACTGCACTTACGCCGACAGAATACGCAGTTGCATAAACTTATCTTGGTACCCATTGTTTGCGTACAGCGTCAAACATATTTTGCCCGGACAAGGCTCATAATGTTAAACATAAAAGATGAGCATAAAATGCACGTGCAAATATGACCGACTCTTGATTAACTTGATTATCAATGATGTAACCCAAGAGCCGCACCCTCGGAAAACCAGTGAACCAGGGAACTATTTGCGTGCAGAATATCTTGACGGTAACAACGGTGGAATGATTCCTATTTCAGAACAATTTACGAGAAAACAAGGCGCAGTCATATGTATCTATTGGAGAGTGACTGAAATGATAATAAGTCCCCCCTTTTTTCGCTGCATTTTCATTCTCAGTCGATGTAAACGATGACTAGTTACGTCTTCTCATATGGAGTTTCATCTGGTAGTGAATGAAGATGGTGAACAAAGCTTGACAGACTAGCTTAAGAGAATAGCTGGAAAAAAAAGTTTTCGCGCAAGAAATGCAACATTTCGGTGCGAAAAGATCCGACTGTTTGCAACAAATGACTGTATGGACGATGGGAGATAAATATTTTTAACATGGAGCTCATTAATACATTTTATAAAAAGCATCTTCCCGGCAGGCACATAACGTCGTAATGATGTCATATTGACGTCGATGCGACATGGTGATGTCATATTGATGTCAGCGCGACGTCATTAGGACGTCATGTGCCTGGTTTTTGGCCTCGTCAAGGTTGATGCAAATTATTGCTGGCGAATTAATCAATGTTGTTGGTTTTAATCTGAGTTTAGTTTGTTTAAGATTAAATACCTAAACAAGTTTTCTATGATCATGTGTATCTCTGTCTGTATGAGTATTTGAATACCTTTGTTGTGTGTCTGTCTCTTTGTCTTTGGTAGGAGCCCCTGTAGGTCAGTAGGTTCAGCACTGGCCTACTGATCTAGCAGACCAAGTTCGAGTCCCGCTTGAGGCGAAAATCTTTCCTACCATAAACGGGATTTCATTGCACATATTCTTTCATTATCGTCCTGATATAACTGAAATACTGTTGAAAAAAACGTAAAATCGCGTCAGCCAGCCATCCATTCATCCATCCATCCAACTTTGTCTTTGTTATAGTAAATGCAGTTGATGTTTACTACTCAACAGACTACCAACCGGGAAATGGTCTAAGTATATAGAGTGTTGTTAGCCAAAGGGTTGCTTACTACGCAAAAAGAACAAATTCCTCTTTTTTTGTAATATTTATGCGCATTCTTTACAAGCCGCACCCTCGGAAAATTGCCACATGCGACGAGAAGAATCAACCCAGTCTGTGGTAACATTTATGCGTTCACAACATGTATAAACAATCTTGAGCACCATACACTGGAGCGCCGTAAAGTGTGCGAAAGGAGTTGACACTAATCGGACTGCATTCGCTTTTACCAAGTAGGGGTGAAACACCTTTTACCTTGCACATACCTCGTGTCGTGATAAAACCAGTCCTATGTCATACGCAAAACACGCGTGGCTAGACTGGATGCATGCGCAATCAGAACAGGGTAGACTACACATGAGCGTAGCCATATATTGTCACTTTCTGGTTGCGTACACATACATATTTCGCTTCAGACATTATGGGCTGAACACACATATTTCCTTGCGCAGGCCATTTTAAGTCATGTCGTGATAAAATCAGCCTTATCGTATATGCAAAACACCTATGTCCAGACTAGTCTGTGCAATAGAACAATCAGAACAGGGTAGGCGCAATAAGTATGCATTCTGGGAATCAAACAGTTCACTGCACTTACGCCGACAGAATACGCAGTTGCATAAACTTATCTTGGTACCCATTGTTTGCGTACAGCGTCAAACATATTTTGCCCGGACAAGGCTCATAACGTTAAACATAAAAGATGAGCATAAAATGCACGTGCAAATATGACCGACTCTTGATTAACTTGATTATCAATGATGTAACCCAAGAGCCGCACCCTCGGAAAATAGCCACATGCGACGAGAAGAATCAGCCCAGTCTGTGGTAACATTTATGCGTTCACAACACGTATAAACAATCTTGAGCATCATACACTGGAGCGCCGTAAAGTGTGCGAAAGGAATAGACACTAATTGGACTGCATTCGCTTTTACCAAGATGGGGTGAAACACATTTTTCCTTGCTCATACCTCGTGTCGTGATAAAACCAGTCCTATGCCATACGCAAAACACGCTTGTCTAGACTAGATGCATGCGCAATCAGAACAGAGTAGACTACACATAGGATAGACATATCTTGGAACCTCCTGGTTACGTAGACATACATATTTCGCCGCAAACATTATGGGCTGAACACACATTCTTCCTTGCGCAGGCCGTTTGAGTCGTGTCGTGATAAAATCAGCCTTATCGTATAGGCAAAACACCTAAGTCCACACTAATCTGTGCACTAGCACAATCAGAGCAGGGTAGGCGGAATAAGTATGCCTTCTGGGAATCAAACAGTGCACAGCACTTACTCTGACAGACTACGCAGTTGCACAGATTATCTTGGTACACACTGTTTGCGTAAAGCGTCACACATGTTTTGCCCAGACAAGGTTCATAACATTCAACACAAGAGTTGAGCATAAAATGCACGTGCAAATATGACGGACCCTTGATTATCAATGATGTAACGCAAGAGCTGCCAGATTAGCAAACAATTGCCGCAGTACTTAATCCCAAATTTTGGGATAGATGTATCTACGAAATCAGTTTTAGAATAAGACCAAGATGTGCAATGCGTCATATCCTATCAGCATTTTTGACACACTGTCGGCTACTATAAGCACCTGTTCAAATTTTAGAATAATTACAGTATTTTTAAGGTGTCCCAATAGAGAGGGTAAATTGAAACGATGTAAGCTGTTTGAACAGCATTACAAGACGCCCAGCAGGCATATGACGTCGTAATGATGTCGAAATCGACGTCAATACTACGTCATTTCGACGTCTTGTAACTTCTTGGCAGTAAAGTATATCCCAGTGGGCACATGACTTCAGAATGACGTCGATACGATGCAATCTGGTTGCATCGACGTCAATGCGACGTCATTATAACGTTGTGTGCCAGCTGGGTACTATGTATTAATGTGAAGATCTGATCCGTCTCTTTGGGCTTTCCATTAGGTATCAGAAAAAATAATGATATTGGAAGTCTGTCCACAGTCACTACTAAGTATTCTAGGTCCACATTTCATTAACATCGATCTTCAGACGAAGAAAGCCATCGGATAGGGAAAAGAAATAATGCCAAAATTTGTACAAATTGCAAAAATTTATAAATTCTGCATTTCGATCATACAAAAGTAAAATTGACAAGAAAAAATGTCATAACTGCCTTTATAATTTATTTATTATTTTATTTGTTTTATCTATTGCCGAATTTAAATGTACAGATGTGTCTGCGTGTGTGTTTCACTGCCCAAATATACCGAAGTATGTGCTACATAGAAATTTTGGCATGCATTTATTATTCCAACGGGCCACCAGGGTTTAGCTCCCAGAAAGTGCGGGTTACTGTGGTACTTATGTGAGTTCTATCTGTTTGTGCAACTCCACTTTGGTTGAAGGTACATCATTGTAGAGTCCGGATGCGCTTAAACAGGCGCACATGCTGCGACCTTTTATCCATGTCCCTGTGCTGGCACCACGTCTATGTTGTAGCAGACAGGCCGCAGTAAAAGTATCCAGGACGCAGTAGACAGACAGTAGACACTTCACTGGAATTAAATAGTAAACAGAAAACCGCAAACAGCATGCACTGCTTTTCAGCATGCTCCAAAACGAAGAGCGAGTAGACAGTGCACAGTAGACGGTAAACGGTAGGATATACCAAAAGGTCTTTAACGTTGAAAGAAACGTATTTTCCTTCGCACAGTTTAAAAATACATGTATTAGGGGGGGACTATAAAAGGAAAAAATAAAACTAGAAAATGAATAAAGAAAAGCAGACAAAAGTCTGCAACACCCGGTATTTCCTGGCGATCACCCATCCAAGTACTAACCTGGATCGACCGTTGCTTAACTTCGGTGATCGGACGAGAAATGGCGTTTTCATTGTCATATGGTGGTAGACAATAAAATACCGATTTTTAACATTTCCAAAGTCTATTTTTGAGAGTCTGAGATTAGTATAATAGTTATAATGTCCTGCAGTTCTTACTACTGGGACACACATTGCAGGCCTAGTAGAGCGGTCGTATCAGGATCTGCTCTTTTTGCAGTTCAGTCTCATCAAGCCCGCAGCCATTCATCCATCCATCCATCCAACTTTGTCTTTGTTATACGGTAATAACTCTTTCCTTAAAGAATTGACCCTAATAAAGATGGAAGGCAAATCTAAATTGGCAGAGTTGCTTCCCTTGGAATTGTGCCCATTTACCTTCACAAAATCACAAACAGTCACGACTCAAATCATTCTATGACCCCATGCAGTCCAGCTAGAGTCTATGTTTGGGACCATATATTCCTCAGGGTTTATACATGGTATCTGAGAATAGCAATGGCCAAGTAGATGCGCAGACTGACTTGAACCTATGCTGCCCCTATACGCATAGATTACTTTTCTGCGAGTCACATCTGATATTAGGCTGCGCATCCGCTTTTCACTTTATAGTTTATTTTTTTATGCAACATGCAGAATACTTGTATCTAACTGCCAAGATGCACTCTACGCTTTGCTGTTAAAGGATTCTTGGGATGTTCCAGCGCAGAAAGAAGACTCTGGTTAGGAGTATGCAGGCTGACCTAACTCTTCGCTGTTCACACAATCTGCACAGCACACTTTCTCGTTTGAAACAGAAGTTTATATGGCATGTAGTAAATAAGTGACAAAATTAACGTAGTTTCGCAAATGCATATAAAGTGTTATAGCAAACATTACTGGATTGTCTCCCTTTACCAGGATAAAGGGAAGTAAATACTCTGCAAACCACTTTAATTCATCTGCAAAAATACTTCCCTCGCCTCTACTGGCTTCCTTTGCAAAAGATTTACTCCTCTTGCCAATACTGGTTTCCTTCTTTTGCAAACAGTCGAGTTCCTTTGCCTATATGGTTTCCTTCTGTAAACCGCTTGCTAATACTGGTTTCCTTCTTTTGCAAACGGTCAAGTTCCTTTGCCTATATAGTTCCTTCTGTAACTTCTTTTGCAAACGGTCGAGTTTCTTTGCCTATATGGTTTCCTTTTTGCAAACGGTCGAGTTCCTTTGCCTATATGGTTTCCTTCTTTACAGAAGGAAACCATATAGGCAGAGGAACTTGACCGTTTGCAAAAGAAGGAAACCAGTATTTGCAAGGGGAGTAAATCTTTTGCAAAGGAAGCCAGTAGATTTCTTGCAGAAGGTTTGCTTCCCTTGCCTATGCTGATTTACTTTGCAAAATATTTTTCTTCCTTTGCCTATGTTGGTTCAGTAAGGAAACCCTGTGGATACAGTATACTAGTCTTAAACTAAATGAAAGACACCGGCGGTGAAATATTGGAATAACTATATCTATATCAATATATAACTATATCACTCAAGAAATCTGATTTGTTGCCCAGGCAAGCATGCAGAGTGATGGTAAATCTTATAAATCAGAAAGCAGCAGATCTCGTCGAGGTTTCCTATTGGCCTTCATGTGCGTTCTCCAGTTATGACTTCCCGTGATGCAGCTGAAATGGACATATAAACCAAGTTGTGAATGAGGGCACGTTATGGCATGGGCGAACAGAGCTGACTCAGATCAGACTGCGCGTGCGCAGTCTGATCAGGGCCTTCTCTGTTGGCTTGAAAATGTTTGATCAAAAGCATACACAGTTCAACCACTTTACAATAGCAAGCCACGGAAGCATTTAAAAAATGCATTTGTAGGGAGGTGACTAATTCGGAAATATAAAATTATCATCATACGCATTTCTGAAAGAGAATGGGCACACTTTCAGACGAAGCAACTCTGCTTTTTTTTCTTCTTTACCTCTTTTCTAAATGGGGTTCAACTCTTAAAGGAAAAAATTGCTCCTAGGAGAGCAAGTTCTTTCCTTTGAGAGTTGGCCCAATTTTGGAAGTCATCGTCATCAAGGGAAGCAAACTGGAAGTCTAAAAAGATGTTCCTCTTTGTAAAAGAAAGGCGGGGGAAAATGGAAGTGTATGTACTCAAAAACTTTAATTAAAAGGAGCACAGACTAAAATATTCCATTAGATCAATATCGCGGTGCGAAAACTGATCAGCACATGCAAATGTGTATGCTGACCTGTGTCTTTTTTGTTGGACCCTTGTTGTATTTTGAATTTAAATACAGGCTACAATACAATGCAACACAAAAAAATGCAACAAAGAAAGCATTACCCTGTGTCAGCATGTTCATTTTCCAAGTCTAGAAGACTATTGGCGTATTGACCGCAGCAGCTCCACTGACTGGCAACTGTAACAGGAAAAGAAACAAAAAGGCATGTACCCCAGCAGGCATATGACGTCGAAATGACGCCGCACTGATGTCGATACGAAGTCATCACGGCGCATCGACGACGGTGCGTCGACACTACGACGTCATGTGCATGTTGGGTAGCTGTGGCAGGCTAGACTTATTACTAGCTGAAATTAAATAAGATTTCACAATATTTCTAATAAACATTTGGACCAGTTAATTAAAAGGCGATAGGCAGATGATTATTCAATTATTTGTCTTTGTACAGATATAAAAACACCTTCGCAAATGGGCAGACCCGGTGTCAGGAGGTGCAGCCGCTGAGCCTGTTAGAGTCCTGAAACAACAGCACAGGTAAAGCGACACAATCCAATTTTCTGCACTAAGCATTATCGACCAGCAGTTACCGCCCATGCTCGTTGAGAGCGTAGTCACTGGAGATTTTGCGGTCCTTTAAACATGTCCAACCGTGTTTCTATCATCTCCGACCGAGTAAATAGTAATCTACGACGTCAGCTTGACTCGGTAGAACACACTTGTATTCTGCGTACGCAGGGAGCCCCGGTATCTCAGTGGGTTAAGCGCTGGCCTGCTGATATCCAACGGCCCCGGCGGAAATCTTTTCACCATAAATGGACGTCATGATGTGACAGAAATACTGTTGAAGAAGTCATCCATCCATCCACTTCTGCTTACGCGTTGCTTGTGGGGAATTTTGACATGTCCTTTATTAATATTTTTACGCCACCCAAACTTCTCAATGCAAGCCACACTATTATGACCAAATCCAGCGAGTGAATAACAAATAAAAGTGGTTAAAGATGGAAACATACCAACAAAGCCTGGATGATATTTACAATCGCTGTCAGTTCCTAGTCTTGAAAATGTTTGGCAACAATTTAGGCAGTGACGCTCATTTTGGAGCAACCTCTTCACCGTTTTTCTGGGGACGTGTTTCCTGGAAAACAAGGATGGAATACAGGGCTTAAGCTTCCTTTTAAAAGGAAAGGCTTGTATAATTTCTCATGTATGAATACTGGCCCCGAGGTTATAAAACTTTTTTCGTGCTCAACTCAGCTGAGCATGAAATTTTCTCTGCTGATAAATATGAAACTGCCAACTAATGTTGGTATTTTCATATTCATCAGCAGAGAAAATTTCATACTCAGCTAAACTGAGCAAGAAAACAACTGTACTTTTCAGTAATTTGCTCTTTATTAGCAGATAAAATTTCATGCTCAGCTGAGTTGAGCATGAAAATAGTTTTATAACCTCGGGGCCTGGTAGCCTTTGCAGGATCTCTAGGTCTTCAGGCCCCCAGGTTATAAATTTTTTTTCATGCTCAACTCAGCTGAGCATGAAATTTTACCTGCTAACAAATAGCAAATTACTGATAAGCGCTGTTGTTTTCGTGCTCAGTTTAGCTGAGCATAAATTTTTCTCTGCTTATGAATATGAAAATGCCAACATTAGTTGGCATTTTCATATTTATCAGCAGAGAAAATTTCATGCTCAGCTGAGTTGAGCATAGAAAAAGTTTTATAACATCGGGGCTAGGACGCACTAGCACTCTGGTGTTGACCTCAGTATAAACTCACAGGTAAAATTTTATCAGAATAAAGGTAACGATTTCAGGAACCAAATAAGTATGTCCGTTTTGAGCTGCTAAGACACAATCATAAGACATGGATGTTTCTCAGCTTTGTAAGTTATTAACCTTTTTTACAACTGGACTTGTCCATCCCTATCCTTTGGATGAGTCCATTTCTAGTTGTAGGGTTTTCTGGTAGATGTATTTCTCGTAGAAATGTCTAAGCAAACATTGTAGACCGTGATCAGATGCGCAAGTCATTCTAAATTAAATGGGCTGCGGATTAGTATCAACCTCTGTAGGATAGTAATGCATCTTCTCAACATTTTTTACATGAATCAGCTGAGCCGGCGTCTATGAAGAAATGGCTTTGATTGTTTGTCTTATTATTTTGTGATAACGGAACGTCTCTGAACCTGCTCCAACAACAAAATGTTGCATTTTTGGATAGACGCATAGTAAGATGACGTCCATGTATACCTATTTCCCTGGTAGCACATGCTGTAAGGTATATTTTCGCAACGCCACACATCTATATTGTGAATTAGTCTAGTTCAGACTGCAACAGAAATAATAATAATAAAAAAACATTACCTTCCGGTGTGTTTATCTTGTGTCCTCAATTTCCTCCAAAAATCCTTACACAACCTGTCCTTCATTACAGTAGCCGCATCTGAAATAATATCGCATTTATTAATACCGTAATCGAACCAGAACATCAAACCGGATATACTGAAAGTATAAAGTGTCTCAATGTTTGGAATAATGACGGTGACAAACCATCGGCACATGACGTCGAAATGACGTCGCCCTGACGTCGATGCGACGTCATCACGTCGCATTGCCGTCAGTACGACGTCATTTTGACGTTATGTGCCTGCTGGGTAGCCATGTTGCTATTCTACTGAATATTGTAGGGGGAGGGCTGTAACTAATGTTGTGAGGACTTGTAGCCTCCTGGCCCCATTGCTACCATTTGAGCAATAAAATATGTTTAAACTAAATTAAAGCCTAAACACTGAGACAGAAATTCGTTCTTTCTTAAATGTTGGAAAATAAAATTCATGAAGTTTTGCATTTCGAAGGTGTGCTGATTGTGTTGTGTAAGGGGGGAAACTCCTATTTTTTGGTATGATTGTCCAAAAATATTCGATAATGAATTTACTGCCGCAGTAATTGGCTATTCCAACGACCTAAATTATAAAGAAATGGCGTGTTATATGTATTGAATGGACAAAAAGTAAGTCGAAGTGTCCCCCACACACGAATGTCATACGAAGACGGCAACTAACACCTGGTTAACTATGTTTTCAAGGATGTTACGAAACGAAAAAGGTCTGTTACGAAACAAAAAAGGAGCCATAGTTACCAAACGACCTGATGACAAGGTCTTTTGTTAATTACGGCTCTTTTTCGTTTCGTTATAGCTCTTTTTCCTTTCGTAACAGCCCTTGTATATACATAGTTAACCAGGGGTGAATAAGTAGCAGTGCTAATGAATAACCATGGTGCTTTTCTTCGTCAATAGCAGAAGTGCTGATGTAGTTTTCTGTAGTGATCAAAGAACTACAACCCTTAGATAAATACCCACTCTCGTTCTCATAATTTTGACACTGGGCACACAACCTTGATTTAATTTTGATTCAACGTCAGGACGTTGAATCAAAGTTGATTCAAGCTTGTGTGCCTGCTGGGGAATTATGAAGGACGTGCTACGGAATGGTATTAGCATACTGCACAAACTACAGTCTGTGTTCTAAAGAAATGACAACCCATTGATCAAATCTCATATGGCTAAGAAATGACGTCAACAACCCACCATATATTTCCTCATCTTCTGAATCTCTGCCTTTGTAGTAACAGCGGAAGTAGGCTCTTGTCTGTTCTCTCATAGCCCTTCTATTCTGTAAAAATACCATTAAGCCATAAATGGCTAGCACCCCATAAAAAAGACAAGGGCAAACAGCGCAGGCCCATATCAGACGCCGCGGAACCAATTTCTATAAAAACAATAAAAATAATATATGACTATTTCATGACGTTGTGAGCATCAGTCAAAACTATCGCCCTGAGGTGCTGTAGACGACCCGATGAGCAATCGCTTATGATTCAAACGAACTTAGTTTTCGTACATTTGGTATCAGAATCATTCAAAATGTGCTTCTAGGAAAATAATTCTGTAAAAAAGTAGAAATTAATTATGGCAGAGGCTATTTACAGTTAACTGTAAATAGCCAAAAAACGTTAAAATGGCTATTTACAGTCAACTGTCAATAGCCAAAAAACGTTAAAATGGCTATTTACAGTTGCTGGTTTCTGCTCAGTTACAACAAAATTTATCCGGCCGTGCTGGCCCAAGGGTTAGTTAAAGCTCTAAAATGAGTCTAAAGGATGCGGGCTCGGCGAGTTCAACCAGATCATAACTTTATTATTTTAGCCTGACCATTATTCACGACCCCCCCCCCCCCCCCCACCACCACCTCTCCCTTCAATATCGGCTAGAAAAGGCTGAAATACGTTGAAAGGGAATCCGTAGCATCATCTGTTCCATCACTGAAATTCTACTATGAGGTCCGTGCTACTTCAAATTAACTATTAGTTGTTGGTTGGCTGGTTGGTTGTTTTGGGTTTTAGGGTCCTTTTGGACAGTATTTCAATTTATATCAAGCCGTTTTCCAGAGAGAGAGAGAGAGAGAGTCAAAATATCCAAACAAGGCACATACATCCCGCACCTGGTGCAAGCATAGCCGGTCCTTGCCTTGTACTTGTTGTTGTTTTGTTGCTGTACGTCCACGGCAATCAAGATATGGTCATGTTCGGACGGTCAGTTAATCTAATCACACTATTCCTGGACAGGGCTTAGAACTCCTAAGCGGTTAACCAGTATGTAGTGCACGTACTTTTGCCAGTAACTGACAACTGACAGCTGTGTTTCTTGAATCAGAGAAAGGAGAAACGAAAGTAAGTGGCCGGACGGGGTATCGAACCCGGAGCCTCTGTCTGAAGTCTGACGCGATACCGACTGCGCTACGCGGCCCGGCTTGCCCTGATTTTATCCAAATTAGAAGGACGCCTTGACACTGAAAGTTATACAGCACTGTCGCCGGAATCAACTATCTCTAGCTAACTAATTCTCCATATCAGTTTTAAATATGTATGTGTAAACCTCAAAGTTTTCTGCCATTTTTACAGAGAGAAATATTTTTTGTGTGACTTCCTGGATAACGCAGCTCTTCCAAAGCGGGGTCTCAGGTCAAAGTCTTTCCTTTAAGAGATTAACTGTAAGTAGCCATTTTAACGTTTTTTGGCTATTGACAGTTAACTGTAAATAGCCATTTTAACGTTTTTTGGCTATTGACAGTTGACTGTAAATAGCCACTCCGATTAATTATATAATAAAAGAGCATTTACCTCTCTTTCGCACTCAGCCTGCTGTTGTGCCTCTCTCGCCTTTTGTATCAAACACCTTTTCACCAAGAAGAGAGTGTCTCGATTTTCACTCCATATCTGAATGTACGTCTTGTTGACGTTATTATTAAAATTATTATTATTACGCTTGTGTTTCATTTCATAAATGAAGCGTTCTTTCTTAGAATAGTTCCCAAGACTAATTCCTAATCTTTTTTCTAATTTATTCATATTTCCCGGAAACATGGGCAATTCAACAATTTCTGAGTCAAGTTTGCTCCTTTTCTTCCGAATCAAACATTCATATTGTTTATGTGAAATTTTATTCGATTTTGGTTTTATTTTCTTCTCTATGCTATTTTTGCTGATGGCACGCCGTGTAAGGAAACTGAAGTCTCCCTTCTGGGCTAAAAATAGAATCTTGAGCAGCCGACATCTGCTAAAGTCTGTTGGGGTAACACAGTCTAAAATTTTATAAATACATGCAGAAAGCAGTGAAGACAGTTCCTGTTTCTGAGTGTACAACATTTCACGAATATGGAGTGAATGCTCTGCAAGTTCTTCTCGATCAGGCTCCCAATCTGAAATGAGAGGATAATGTCAATCGGAACACCGTTCGGCCAATTCCGTGAATCAGAGTTGATTCATGGAATTGGCCGAGCGGTGTTCCGAATAAGGATGATGTTTGCAAACAAGAAAGAATCTTTTGCAATCGCGAGAGGTCGCATTGAATACGAACGTAGCGTACCAGTTGTGGCCATCAGAATTGCACTGTGTTGAATAATGCATTTTCCAAAAACTTGATGTGGGTTTAAACTTTGATGATTTGTTGTTGTTAGTCTATGGTCTTTGTCACATTCTAACAGTTTTAGCGCGCTCGGCAAAGGTGGAATATAAGCAACAGAAACAGTTGTCAGACACGGACTTTAACACTGTGACTAGCCATTTCGTACGCACACGCTACATATTACGTGCTTTGAGTTTACAAGAATTTAGATGCTTTTTGCAGGTTGGTTGCAGGTTATAATTTTTCGTGATAGGTGAACAATAATACAGCAATTTGTACATGTTTATTTCTGTATTTAGTTATGTGTGTGTCGAGGGTTTTAGTCCCCAGGAAAGGCAATGATGTTGATATGAGGGTAGCTTGGGGAAATTGTTCACCTTTTGCCTCCCAGACAGAGAATTTTACCCATCTTTCTTGTGGGCGTTTGGTATGTTTCCTTTCATAAAATGGCCGAATCTGAGACACAACAAATACGTAATTGCGAGTGCAGAACGCAAATGGCCACCACTGGTACGCGGCAACCACTGTTCGCACGCCAGTGACCCAGCAGTCACACAACGTTGGAATACTTGAATGAACGTTGATTCAACGTCGAACAAACTTTGTTCCAACGGGTGTATCCGCGGCTAACCTGAGCTATGTTTCTGTCTTGTTTTCATATGTAAACACAGAGAAAATGTCCTGGGTGGTGCAAACTTAGTAAAATGTCATCAATCAACGGACATACGCCATAACGCAAATGTATTTTCAAACAAAATCGCACGGTTTTGAAGGCAATTTTGATGGCAGTATTCCTTACGTTACTGCCGGAAGATGTCTTGGAGTTACATAATAAACCAGGCTCGGATCCCAACCACCACGTACTGGTGGGGCTCTGGATGAAGGGTGGAGCTTGTATGTATGTGTGTGGGGGGGGGGAGGGGGGCGGGCGGGAATGGGGGCGTGAAAATTTATGACATAATTAGGGATCAATTTGATGATGATTTCCTAATTATGTCTTTTTTTGCCTTGAAATATTTGTTGATATCTCATTAGAATCGCCTGGGTGGCTGTAAACGTACCCATACCAAATGTGCGACCGACGAACATTTCCTTATTTAACTTCAAAGAAATCCCTGGATGTTGCCCGAGTTTAATCAAGTAATTATGCCAAAAACCTTCGAGTAGCCCGTGGAATACCAGGGTATTGCTCAAGTTAACCCAAGCAGTTATGCCGAGAGTGCCTGAGAAATACCTGGGCATTGCTGAGTTGACTAAAGTAGGGTAAAGTCAGGTAATTTCGGACAGCGGGTAATTTCAGACATAACATTGCAAACAGTGAAAATCCAGATGAAACGGCTCATCATGAGCCGTCTCATCAGGATTTTCACTGTTTGCCGAGATAAATTTGTTTGAATTCCAAACAACTGACATATAAAAGAAACAATTTCACTGTCCGAATTTACCCGCTGTCCGAATTACCCAGACTTTACCCCTAATTATGCCGAAAATAGGAATGCCAGAATATTACTTGCGTTTACCCAAGCAATTATGGTGGACGCACCCAGTATTTAAATTTAAACTATAGTAGCATGAAAATGATGGAAAACAACATTTTACCAAGATTTTTCCTGCACGCGCATACTGCGGAGGCCAAGCGATGACAGTAAAATCTTGGAATCCATTTCGACTGTTTTAGTTCTTTTTCAAGTTGGTCAAACTGCAGTCGGTCCACATGGAACAAACAGAGCGGGTTTATTTCTGGCATCGTGACTGAACAGCTGATGAGTGGCACTTTCTAGAAAAAATACATAAATTCATTGTGAATATACTGCATCAAGATCACCTGATGCTAGCGAAAAAACAATAACAAAAAAAAAAAAAAAAAAAAAAAAAGGAACAACCTCAGTGCTCAGGTGAGCGATATAGGATCATTGGTCCAAAACTTTACAGAAAAGGTTTTCTTTTCAGTAAAGAAAAGGACCATTGGTCCTATATCGCTCACCTGAGCAATTACGTTATGCTGAATGACCTTGTAAGTTGCCTTAGCAACAAAACCATATAGGCAACAACAATAAAAAGCCCAATTTATGTACAGGATAAGATCACAAATACATTCATAAAAAGATTCAGCTTTATACTCCTTATGGCTCCTGAGAAGATACTTGAATATTTTTTTCAAACATTTAGCCTTTCGGTTGCCATGGCAACCAATCAAAATTAACGTTTTGGACAAGCTTTCATATGGTTGGTAGAGTACTACTTCAGGAACATTTCTATAAAACTTTTGTCAAAATATCTGCAGTAACATAAAAATAAATGCAATTTATTACTTTCCCCAATATATGTCTAAGAAAACTTTAAGTTGCCATAGCAATGCAACCACATGGGCAAAGACAATATAAAAACAAAACACAATTTACATTGAAACTAATGTCATGAACATAATATTCATACTCCATATGGCCCTTAAGAAGACATTTTCCAAAATTTAGACTTTTGGTTGCCATGGCAACTAAACAAAGCAAAGATTTTTGACAAAATGCATACGGTTGGTAAATGACTATTCCAGGAGCATTTCTGTATAACTTTTGTCAAGATACCTGCAGTAACACAGAAATAAATGCCAATTTTCTCTTTTTCCATGATAGGTCTATGAAACTTTAAATTACCATTACAACCATAGCTCACGGACAACAACAATAAAAATGATAAAAAACACATTTTATGTAATGACTTAATGTCATTAACATGTATGCACAGATTCAGTTTCTTCCCCCTTATGGCTTCCAAGAACAAGCTTTCTAAATACTCTCTTTAGAAAATTTAGCCTTTGGTTGCAATGGCACCAGTCAATATCAGTGATATGGACAAATTTCATATGGTTGGTAGAGAACTATACAAGATATATTTCTGTAAAACTTTTGTCAAAATATCTGCGGTAAAAACAGAAATAAATGTCCATTTCCAGACTTTTCCCTTAAGAGAAGCTGATTGTAAGCACCGGACATTGGATGGAAACTCAAAATTTTGTATTTTGCACAAAATTTCGTGGTTTAAAGTTCTCGACAAAAGATGGAGATCGATGAAAAAATTAGTGAACTATGTCAAACGGTTCTGGAGATATCTAAGCAATTACTGTTGCCATGGCAACCATTTTAGGCCGGTCAAATTTTACATATTTTCAAGAATTTCAAAGGGAAATGTATCTCTCCTGATGCAAGTATCAAATACTTGACCAGTATGGTGCTTAGGACTAAATGTAATTGGTATTCTTTGCACCTTCAAAGCATCGGTCACTGCACGTTGTTGAAACAAGGCAACTAAAAGTACATATAGTCGAAGAAAAAAAAACTAATTTGTGAAAATAGCACTTCTTTAAATCAAGATTATTGAAAATGGCAGCCTGGCCTGAATAAACCGTTTACATGTCTTGAAACGTCAACATAAGTACAGTTCATAACAAAAACAATTAGCTGTAAACTTTCACTAACTAAAGAATAATTGTACGTGCAATGGCTTCCCTCTTGCGATTCTAATTTTACAGAAAACAACAGTTTTCTAGTTTTTTGCCTTAATTACCACTCTGCCAAAATTGAATTTGCTATAAAAACAAATAATGAGACTTGTTATATTCCATCTTTGCAAATAACGATGTAGAAACGTATATGTAGATGTTGTTTCTTTGGTTACAATGCATAAAATGTGTTAAATCAGTGCAAAACAACCCTAAAACCATGTAACTGACATACACCTCCTAATTTGCATTAGAATCGATATGGTTTAAAAGTAGTTCAGTACTAGGTTTCTGTATCACTTATGGTTTTCATTTTTTTCTAATAAACAAATTTAAAGTACTGCTAAGATACCCCACCCACTAATTTATAGCCTAGCCACTAGGCGAAGAAGTTATATCAGTCATCCATCCTATTTTCCCAGTTCTTACCACTGTATTCTTACAGCCAGTCTATACTTATTGCTCGACTTCTTCATGATCAGAAAATAAGTAGATCCAAGTTTTATAGACAGGCCAGAATAAAGAAAAAAAAAGTTAATTCTTTTTTTTACTAACGGTAACCTTTTCACTATCAGACTAGCGCTAGTCTACTAATGGGACTGCATTCGCTTTTACCAAGATTGGGTGAAACACATTATTCCTTGCACATATCTCGTGTCATGATAAAACAAGTCTTATGCCATACGCAAATCACGCGTGTCTAGATTAGACGCATGCGCAATCAGAACAGGGTAGACTACACATGAGCGTAGACATATCTTGGTACCTCCTGGTACTAAGCGTATAATAGCATATTTCCCTGCAAACATTATGGGCTGAACACACATTTTTCCTTGCGCAGGCCATTTGAGTCGTGTCGTGATAAAATGAGCCTCATGGTATATGCAAAACACCTATGTCCAGACTAGTCTATGTACTATTACAATCAGAACAGGGTAAGCGCAATAAGTACGCCTTCTATGAATCAAACGATGCACTGCACTTACTCCGACAGACTACGCAGTTGCGTAGACTTATCTTGGTACCCACTGTTTCCTTAAAGCGTCAAACATATTTTGACCGGACAAGGCTCATAACGTTCAACAAAAGAGATGAGCATAAAATACACGTGCAAATATGACCGACTCTTGATTATCTTGATTATCGATGATGTAACCCAAGAGCCGCACCCTCAGAAAATTGCCACATGGGACGAGAAGAATCAGACTCGTCTGTGGTACCATTTATGCATTCACAACATGTATAAACAATCTTGAGCATCATACAATGGAGCGCCGTAAAGAGTGCAAAAAGAACTGACACTAATGGGACTGCATTCACTTTGACCAAGATTGGGTGAAACACATTTTTCCTTGCGCATACCTCGTGTCTGGGTAAAACCAGTCTTATGCCATACACAAATCACGCGTGTCTAGACAAGACGCATGCACAATCAGAACAGGGTAGACTACACATGAGCGTAGACATATCTTGGTGCCTCCTGGTAGCGTATAATAGCATATTTCACCGCAAACATTATGGGCTGAAAACACTTTTTTTCCTTGCGCAGGCCATTTGAGTCGTGTCGTGATAAAATGAGCCTCATGGTATATGCAAAACACCTATGTCCAGACTAGTCTATGTACTAGCACAATCAGAACAGGGCAGGCGCAATAAGTACGCTTTCTGTGAAGCACTTACTCCGACAGACTACGCAGTTGCGTAGACTTATCTTGGTACCCACTGTTTGCTTATAGCGTCAAACATATTTTGACCGGACAAGGCTCATAACGTTCAAAAAAAGAGTTGAGCATAAAATGCACATGCAAATATGACCGACAATTGATTATCTTGATTATCGATGATGTAACCCAAGAGCCGCACCCTCAGAAAATTGCCACATGGGACGAGAAGAATCAGACCCGTCTGTGGTACCATTTATGCATTCACAACATGTATAAACAATCTTGAGCATCATACAATAGAGCGCCGTAAAGAGTGCAAAAAGAAATGACACTAATGGGACTGCATTTACTTTTACCAAGGTTGGGTGAAACACATTTTTCCTTGCGCATACCTCGTGTCTTGGTAAAACCAGTCTTATGCCATACGCAAATCACGCGTGTCTAGACTAGACGCATGCGCAATCTGAACAGGGTAGACTACACATGAGCGTAGACATATCTTGGTACCTCCTGGTTGCGTATACATACATATTTCACTGCAAACAGTATGGGCTGAAGACACTTTTTTTCCTTGCGCAGGCCATTTGAGTCGTGTCGTGATAAAATCAGCCTTATGGTATAAGCAAAACACCTATGTCCAGACCAGTCTGTACACTAGCACAACCCGAACAGGGTAGGCGCAATTAGTATGCTTTCTGGGAATCAAAAGGTGCACTGCTCTTACTCTGACAGACTACGCAGTTGCATAGATTTATCTTGATAACCACTGTTTGCGTATAGCGTCAAACATATTTTGCCCGGACAAGGCTCATAACGTTCTTGAAAACACAATAGATGAGCATAAAATACACGTGCAAATATGACTGGCCATGATGTAACCCAAAATTTGCAAGATTAACAAACAATTGCCGCAGTAATCCTATATTTTGGGATAGATGTATCTGAGAAATTACTTTAGAATCAGATCAAGATGTGCAATGCGTCATATACTGTCAGTATTTCTGACAAACTAGTATAAGCACATGTTCAAAGTTTAGAGTAATTTTAAGGTGTCCCAATAGAGAGGTTAAATTAAAACGGTCGCAAATTGTTTGAACAGCATTACAAGACACCCAGCAGGCACATGACGTCGCAATGATGTCGAAATTGGATTGATGCGACGCCACCATGCCGCATCGACGCCAACACTACGTCACTTCGACATCTTATGCCTGCTGGGCAGTAAAGTATTTCCCAGCGGGCACATGACGTCAGAATGACGTCGATGCGATGTCATCTGGTTGCGTCGACGTCAATGCGACGTCATTATAACGTTGTGTGCCAGCTGGGTAGTATATATCAATGTGATGGTCTGATCCGTGTCATCTGCTTTCTATTAGTATCAGAAAAAAATAATGTTATTGGAAGTCTGTCAACAGTCACGACTAAATATTCTAGGTCCATGTTTCATTAACATCGATCTTCAGACGAAGGAAGCAATTCGGTAGGGAAAAGAAATAATGCCAAAATTTGTGCATATTGCCAAAATTGATAAATTCTGCATTTCTATCATACAAAACTAAAATTGACAAGAAAAAATGTCATAACTGCCTTTGTAATTTATTTAGTATTTTTCTATTTGTTTTAACTATTGCAGAACTTAAATGTGTGTCTGCGTGTGTGCTTTACTGCTTAAATATAAGTAAGCGCATCATGGAAATTTTGACATGCATTTATTATTCCTTTTAATGATGCTATCTTTTATTATGAAAGATCATTGATAGTACCTGTAGTGTTCGCACATTTGTAATCGTCAAGGGAGGTAAGATAATCCCAGATTGACTTAACTCCCTTGCTACAATTTTACAACATTGACACATTTCAAAGATGAATAAAATTTGAAACTTTGCGAGTTTACACCTACTTTTTTTGACATTCTTAAACTTCGAACCTTGCTCTATCATGTAAGTATGGCCTTATTTTCAAACGTGACTGCCACGTGACGTGCTGGAGCATTTGCCATGAAAAAACCACTACTTTTATAGAGGCTAGTACAAAACTCTTTTCTGTAAAGTTTGAGCTTTATTGGCAACGCAGTTTTTAGGAGAATATTTTTTCTTTCTTTTACAAATCAGTTGCCATGGCAACCTGTAAAATTGGGCAATTTGCATAAACTTCATGTGGTTGGTATAAGAATACTCTAAAAACATTTTTATTTGTTGTAGGAAATTAAATCAGAATATTTCAATATAGCGAACTTTCTCAGGATGAACGTATGTAACTGGTCAAACCGAAACGCGCCAAAAATAGCCGCATGTGCTGTCTCATCTGGATCTCTAGTCTTTATATAGCCATTATCATGATTTGTGCGTGTGTGTGTTTGTGTGAGGGGGAGGGGGGGGGGTGGATATTCCAGAGTGTTTTTTTTTTAATTTTCAGGTCTTAAATTTCTCTTATTACGATTTTTTTCAATGAAATAAAGTCATGTTTGATCAAGCTGAATAAACTGGGAAGAAAAAAAAAACGCACATGGTGTACGACACCAAAAGAGAAATGCGACTCAACCAGCGGTTATTTCATATGAAATTTATGAAACGTTTCAAAATTTTCATATGCAGTGACCAAGAATGTAAGATTCCGTTTAACCAACAAAGTGGTTGTGGGCCCACTGCAGACTCTGATCAGCCTGGGCATCCACCCATCTTCGCTGTCCGCATGAAGGTAGCTTAGACCCTTAGTTATCCTTTAAGCGCTTAGAGAAGAGTCTTACCAGATTCGGCGGATGCCCAGGCTGATCTGAGTCTGCGCTGGGCGCACAACCACTTTGGTGGTTTTCTCGTGTCGCGGCTCAGTCATAGGCCTATGTCTAGTCGCGAACAGCATCACGACGCTGACATTTCTCAGGAACGGCATAATATCATGACGCTGTCATTTCTCAGGAACGGCATCATGACGCTATCATTTTTCAGGAATGGCATCATGACGCTGTCATTTCTCAGGAACGGCATCATGACGCTGTCATTTTTCAGGAACGGCATCATGACGCTGTCATTTTTCATGAACGGCATCATGACGCTGTCATTTTTCAGGAACGGCATCATGACGCTGTCATTTTCCAGGAACGGAATCACGACGCTGTAATTTTTCCGGCTTATTTTTCCGTATGACGTTATTATTTTATTTCATATATTTATCATTTTACATATTTTAGTTTCTCCTACATCATTAAACAATCATAACCGCTTTTTGTTTTGCATCAGATGGAGAAGGTACACCCATTTCTGAATTTTTTGCTTGACTTGTATGTTTTAATTCTTATTTTTTTTTTTTTAGAATACTCAGTAACGTTATGATTTAGCCTAAAAATTGAAGCGGGGCTAACTGAACAACTTTGAAACATGCAGAAATACGTACCGTGATGATGCGTGATCTAGCTTTAATCTGTTACAACTACGGATATGTTCATTATAATTTAACAAACATGTATACCCCAGCGGGCACATGACGTCAAAATAACGTACTGACGTCGGCTCGAATAACGTCGTAATGACGTCGGTTCGACGTCGAACCGACGTCAATACGACGTTGTTTTGACGTCATGTGCCCAGTGGAATAACTTCAGGAGCCTGAAAAAATGGTAAGACCCTTTAAATCAGGCGTAGCTCAAATGTTCGCTCGCCGCTGTGTGAGTGCTAAATAAAAACATACATATTACCCTGTGTGATAATCCTTTTGCACAGATTAGAGATGCAAAATTGGCTTGACTATTTATACCCATAGGAAACTTCCAGAAACGTTATTCTGCAAAATCAACATTTTTGCGGCTGGTGCAATGTGTGGTAATCTTTGTGCTAAAATGCTGGTTTTCGCCTTGCGCGGGAAACCAGATTCTACTTTCGTTTTTGTGTTAGGTTATAGTCTACTGTATTCTTCACCAACGATTCCAATGCCACTCTTTTGGAATAAAAATGACTTTTTGGTTTCGAATTGTATATAGATAGACATAAACAAAAATATGCTCAATGCAGGGTTTAAAGTTAAGCATATTTCGAGATATGTCCAAAACTTAAATTTTCTGCCGGTTGGATGTTTGCGTTAGATGGTGTTTGGCGTTCCATACGATAACCCTGAGCTGTAACTCTGTGTCAGATATCTGTCAGATATTTAGCAATAATTCCGAAATTCGAAATACATTTTTTCTCTATGTAAACATGGTAAATATGGATCTTTCAAGCAAGTGTCTGTCTCAGTAAATCAATGTGACGTGAGTCTTGAAGGAATCTACACACAGAAAAAACAAAAACAGTGATCTTGACCTAATTTTATTGTAAACTCAATATTTTCTCCTTGTGAATGAAATCCAGACTTGGTATTTCAGGAATATGTATCTTTGGATATATAACCATAGCAGTCAGCTTAAAGAATTGTAAGTAGCCTACAATTATTATCAGTACAGTATTTGTATGTCCATGAACAGGTCACAGAAGAAAACAAGTTTAATATTTTTAAAAAGCACAACATTTTATTCTATACTATCCCATGCCCTAGTCCTGCTCTCGGCTGTCCTAGATGTTCTGGCAACGTTCATCTCTGTCCACTTTTTAATATTGTCTTGAATGTCTACCCACCTCTGCTTCTGCCTACCTCTTCTTCTTTTTCCTTTCACTCTTGTAGAATCGTCTTTGTTAAGCCAAAAGATCTTGAGATGTGGCCAAACCACCTCAGTTTCCGTTTCTGATTCTCATTTATAATGTTGATGGTCACAGACCGAAATATTATAACTTGAATGTTTTGACTCATCTGAGCATTTTCAGCTGAGCATAAAGTGCTCATGGTGAACTATTGTGATCATTTACCATCAACCGTCCACATTTTAACCTTGTGAACACAACAGAAGCAACTGTTTCTCAAGCAATCATAAACTTAAACATTATGTATATGGTCATAAGATCTTGGCCAAATCGATCGGACTATTAACACTAGAGTTATTGCCCTTTGCTTCGTGAACTTGCTGTATAATCATCTTGTGGGTACAGTAGAGATTACATTTTCAGTAGGAGCAATCATGATCAGACTAGCATAGTAGCTTGACTGGCACAAAATCTCAGTCAAATTTGAATTAGATAATGAAAGGGGCAATAACTCTGTTGTGAAATGGTCCGGTTTTACGCCTATTTAATAGGCGAAAAACATGACCGTTTAACGACAGAGTTATTGACATTTTCATAAGGAAAATGGTGTATACCGTCTTGTGAACAAAGTGGAGAGTATTTTTTTTTCGAGCAGTCATAACAAACTTACATAACAAGATCTCATCCGAGTTTGACAATCGGCCATATCGAATCATTAACCATGATCAGGGTTATTGTCCCTTACTTAGTGAAACAGCTATATACATGTATCATCTACGACAAGACAGGCAACATATTTTGAGAAATCATAACTAAACATATGCAGCATGTTTATGGTCAAGCCTGATATTGGGCCAAATAAGACCATTAACACAAAAGCCATTGCCATTTTCTGAAAACTGCTGTACATATTGTGAAAACAGTACCGTTTTTTTTTCTACCAGCAGTCGTAATCAAATTTGCACAGTATGTTTATGGCTACAATATCTCGGCCAAGTTTGATCCTAGCTTAAATGGGACTGTTCGCGCCAGAGTTATCGTCCCTAAGGCTTATGAGCTGCAAATATATGACTGAAACACAAAGTGGTCATGGGAGAAATACTGCTTTAGCCTCCGCCGATTAAAAAGCTAAAGTGGTTGCCGGCCGAAATTCAAGATGTACGCTTTACCCAAATATGGCGAAAGTCATTCAAACAATTCTTCTCCAGATTGACTGAACCGATTTGGCTGATAATTTGTAGAAAGCGTATTGGGAAACTAATTGCACAAACTAGCCTAACTCATTCATTTGGATCAGAAATACCCATTGTACGGGTGGGGTAATTTTGGAAAAAAATTGTTAACATTTTAACACAAGAACCCCTTAACTTTATACATGATGCTGGTTTTGATCAAACAAGGAAGGCAATAATTTCCCTGAATCTTTCTCGCTTGAGCCTAAGCCTTCATTACATTATCCCAATAAGTCATCTATGAGTTATTGCTCAGGCAGGAGATTCAGGGCAGTCATAGCCAAAAATTACATTATCCCATCAAATCATCTATGATTTATTGGATAATGAAATCTGGGGCTCAGACGGGTGGTTCAGGGCAATCATGGCCTAAAATTTCATTATTCCAACAAATCATCCATAATTTACTGAGATTATGTAATCTTTGACTAAGGCGGGAGATTCGGGGCAATATTGCCCGAAGGCTCTGGTGGGAGTTTCGTGGCCATCCTGGCCTAAGATCACATTATGATCCCAATAAATCATCTATGATTTATTGGGATAATGTAATCTTAGGCTCAGGCGGGAGATTCAGGGCAATCATGACGTTCTTGTTTGAAATATAGAATATAGCATTTGCTGTGGAAGATTTGACATACATAGTTTTACATGCCAAAGAATGTTTTCATTTTATTTTAGTTACATTTACAAAGCATTGTGTAGAAGATCACTACCAGAGGTACCAGCTTAGTATGATAAGTGAAGATGTGTATGGAGGAGTACTCCAGTTTAAATATGAGGCAGACATGTCCAGGCGTTTGAATTGTACTGTCATAATAGGTGAGAAGTGCATAATAGACAAAACCATTTTTTTTTGTTCTCATGTATTGACCCCCCCCCCCCCCCCCCCACTCCCCCTCCCTCCCCTCCACCCACCCACATCGTTATACCCCCGCCAGTCGGGGCATATATAGTGTTTAATTAAGTATGTCGTTATGTCCATATGTGCGTACGTGTGTAACGGCGTTAGACTCAGGTTAAGGTTTTGAATTAAGGTTCTCCAACAAGGCACGAGGCAGGGGGTATCAGAGTACTTTGGACACATTTTTAGTTTTTCTTCTTCGTAAGAAGAAAGACAGATAAACCAGTTTTAATACATTTGCATTGATGCATTTGCAGCAGAGACGTTACTTGAAGGCATGAAGCTATCACATCGACTTTTGCTTTTACGGCAAAATTCGAGGCAAATGACGATCACCGGAAACCAGAAGAATGATTTGTACGTCGCCTGTTGGCTTACCGTAAAAAATCAAAATATGTTGACAGATGAGTCTGAGCAAACAGTGCAGACTCAGATCAGTTTACTCCTTGAAGAATTTAATGTTGATTCGACATTACGTGCCCAGTGGGCTGTGACTTTCTTCCTTTTTGTCTACCTACAGGTACACGTGGGTTTGAGGACCGAGACCGAATGTTCTTTTATATCACTAGATTTGATCTAGGGGACGATTGTGGTCCCGGGAAGACCTGGCTCTCAGTTGTTGAGGGAGATCTGACGATTGATCCTCGGCCAATATCTGGTAAGTCTATCAATGTGAAATATGAACAGTGTCGTGAAAAAAACCTATCTAAGGTCAGAGCATGTGCATTTCTCCAAAACATTAACCCTTGATGCGCCAAAAAGCAGACGACAAATTTACGTCTGCAGAATTTCAAAAAAATGTTTCGTCCAAGCGATATCATATTGAGAATTCGAACACTAGAGGGCAAACAGTGTAGATTCAGTTGAGCCACCTCATCTGGCTGTTTGCCAATTCAACAATTTTAATTTTTGGCGCATTTCTCCAAAACATTAACGTGGGTACACTTTCAAGGGAAGCAACTATGGCATTTTCATAAATGCCCCCGTTTCCAATAGGGATCAAAATAAGTAACAAAGTTCCATGAAAAGTACGATATAATATGGAACAAGATCTGACGGTTAGCGAAACACTCTCCTTGACTTCCTGTTAAGATCATTCATTTCAGGGCCTCTGAAACCTTCCCTGCAGGCACACAACGTAGAATCAACATTGAACCAACGTTGATGCAACTTCATGACAATGGATCAACGTTGATTCAATACTGATTAAGCGTTTTGTACCCGATGAGATTTTGTTCAACAGGATATGCAGTAAAGAATGTACAAACATGACGCAATTTCTGCATATTTTAACTCTGTGTATGACTTTGTATATGTGTGTGTGTGCGTCCGTGTATGTATGTGGTTTGTGTTGTTTGACTATCTACTTTTACCTTTTTTACATATATAACCCAGGTCTTCCAACAAGACTATGCGGCAGATCCACTGAATATTTGTCAACGACATTTACCACAAGTTGGCGCCACCTTCAGGTCCAATACCATGGGAACAGTCCGGAAGTGGGCTCGGGCTTCGAGATCGTCTTCAAATATTTTGGCGATAGTAAGTAGAATATCTGATCAAAGCGTGTGCAGTTCGCCTTTACAATACAGTTTTTTCGATTATAAGACGGGTGTTTCCGTTCAAAACAATCGCAAAAATCTAGATCCGTCATTGACGGATCTAGATTTTTTAGATTGTTTTGGCAGAGAAAACCTCATCTTATAGCAGAATTTCATAAGACTGATTTAGATATCTGGGGCCATTCTGTAGAAAAGGAAAAACCTCCGTATTATAGCCGAATAAATGCGGAACTTCTAAGAGTGAATTGCACATGCTCGACCAGAAAGCTAATATGCACAGGTACATCTTACATACATGTACATATAGGGTAAAAAGATGAAAAAAAAAAACCCTAAAAAAACGGGGACACCTGAAATAAGTACCATAAATGACTTAACATTGGACGGTTTGGTTTTACATTGCGGTGACATGTTCAGCAGCTGAAGATGGAATAGCAAACAGTGTAGACCTCGCTCAAACTGCTCCTTTGGGAGCAGTCTGATCTAGGTCTGCACTGTTTGCTCAGACCTATCTGTCCCAGTCTCCGACTGCATTTCCAAGCCTTTGTAATGAATCACAGCACTTGTGTGAATCACAGGTACAACTTAAAAATACAAGGAGAAAAGAAAAGGTTTAAACCGTGCTGGCTATTTTCATTTCTTGGATGTGTTCCTTGCTTTCAGAGGATCTTTATTCAGAACTTATTTTAAAATTAATCATGCAAACTTTGTTTGAAAGTTGGTAGATATTGGTTAATTGCTGAAATGCAGTTTCCAACAGCTAAAGGTTTACTATCTAGTAATTTGGAGCTAAAAATAATAGGCTACTTTAAGGTCATTTTTAAAAAAATTACATTTCTCCAAAATTACGATCTTGTTATGTATATGATGGAATTTTAGAATGAACCATTCGAAAACGCGGCATGGTATCTCTCACCAATTTTGAGAAAGAATAAATTAAAATGGGAATACACGTTTTTATTATCCTCACTTGACTCCTTATATTGCAGCTAGAGATATATGTATACATGTCTGTATGGGTTTTTTTTTCAGCCCCTT
Source organism: Ctena decussata (assembly GCA_963989385.1). Classification (NCBI taxonomy): domain Eukaryota; kingdom Metazoa; phylum Mollusca; class Bivalvia; order Lucinida; family Lucinidae; genus Ctena; species Ctena decussata. The sequence continues at coordinate 53,298,283 of OZ022503.1, read as the reverse complement.
GCTATAAACAGTTTGAGTATTTATGTGACAATGGCCGATGTATTCACAATAAACTTAAATGTAATGGGGACGACCCATGCGGCGATGGTTCTGATTGTCAGAGCTCGAGTAAGCCGGTCCTTTCTACAGGTAGGTGAAATTTGAACATCTGGGCCCCAGTTGTTCAAAACAACGACATCGTTAGTAAACGAAACGTAAAATTGTATACAAATACTTTCATTTTTTGTTGAAAAATGTGAGGAGATTTTGCATTGCAAAAACTTCTCTCTTTTTTCCGCAAAATATTAGCACACTTGATTTTATGTGTACTACAAGAATGAACGAAACCTGACGACTTCGATAAGCTAACGATACTTTTAACAACGGGACCCCGGATGTAACGCTATTAAATTATGACCCCTAATTTTAATCCCCGTGATTTCTGTAATTTTACTTTTTATGCTCCCCAAAGGGTGAGCATATAGTTGCTGCTTTGTCCATCCGTCTGTCCGTCCGTAACACTTTTGTCCGGAGCATATCTCCAAAAGTATAAGGGGGAACTAAATGAAACTTCACACATTGATAGAGGACAATGAGAGGAAGTGAAGTGCACAAGAACCGTAACCCTGTCACAAGTATTTGCAAAGTTAGCTCCCTTTCCAGTTTTTTTCTTCAATATTTTGCTTGTCCTGAGCATGTCTCCAAACGCATAACTTCACACATTGATAGAGGACAACGAGAGGAAGTTCAGTGCGCAAAAACCATAACCCTGTCACAAGTATTTACGAAGTTAGCTCCCTTTCCAGTTTTTTTCAATAATTGGCTTATAATATATTTCCGGAGCATATCTCCAAAAGTATAAGGGGAAACTGAATGAAACTTCACACATTGATAGAGGACAATACGAGGAAGTGCAATGCACAAGAACCGTAACACTGTCACAGGTACTTACGAAGTTAGCTTCCTTTCCAGTTTTTTTCAATATTTTGCTTGTCTGGGGCATATCTTCAAAAGTATAAGGGGGAACTAAATGAAACTTCACACATTGATAGAGGACAATATGAGGAAGTGCAGTGCACAAGAACCGTAACACTGTCACAGGTATTTACGAAGTTAGCTCCCTTTCCGGGTTTTCAATATTTTGCTTGTCTGGGGCATATCTTCAAAAGTATATGGGGAAACTAAATGAAACTTAACACATTGAAAGAGGACAACGAGAGGAGGTGCAGTGCACAAGAAACGTAACCCTGTCATCAGTAATTACATAGCTTCCTTCTCAATTTTGCTCTGTTGTGCTTGTTCGGAGCATATCTGCAAAAGTATTGAAGGAAGCTAAATGATACTTAACACATTGATAGAGGGCAATGAAAGAAAATGCGGGGCACCAGAACCATAACCCTATCTTAAGTAATTACGGAATTAGCTCCCTGCCCAATTTTTACAGTATTTAGCATGTCAAGAGCATTTCTCTGTTTATATTTAAGAGAACTGAATGAAACTTCAAATACTGACAAAGGGAAATGGCAGGAAGTGCAGAGAAAAAAACCCCAGACTGTTTCTCGAGTTTATTTGGAGTTACTTCCCTTTGCATTTAATTTACACAGAAAATCATTCCTTCACCAGGATACCCATTCACCTATTACACGCCTTCGGGGATCATCCATCGGTTCCACCGATTTTCTTGTTATACCTATAATACAGTGGAACCTCGATGGTTCAAAGACCAAGGCGGACCTGTCATTTTGATTGAATAATCAAGGCTTTGAATTATAGGTAGTAAATTTTTACATCCGACAATTTGTGTGCCTTTTCACATGCAAATGACTTTGAATTTATCCAGTACTTTGAAAGCGTCATTTTTTTAAATTATCGAGGTTCTACTGTAATGCTGCATAGTTCTATGGGCCTCAACAGCGGTATAAACGGACATAGCGAGAAGTCTCTACCCTTCCCTTCATGCACACGTTGAATCAATATTGAATCAACGTTGATTCAACATCACGACATTGAATCACCTTAATTAATCGGTATGTGCTTGATAGAGTGCATCTTTGTGAGGATGCAACAGACCTTATACAGGAATTTAATTGGAAAGTATTGGTTAAATTGTCTATAATGGTATAATTACAGCATAACAAGGTGTTTACTTTTCTATGCAGTCGTTATCTTTTCTGTGCAGTTCGTTAGGTCTAATATTTTATTTTCAAGAAAATTAATTGTTTTGCTATATTTTATTCCAGTTTGTAGCGCAAAAGCGAAACAATTAATTCCTTGCACACTGATAATAATTCTTTATTTCACTCAATCCATACAGAATATGGCATAAGAGGTAACATATGTACACAGCATAAGTAAAGGGCATGCATGAAATACAATGTCTATAAAAACAAAATATGTAAACTTCTCAACCATCATATAAGGAACATGGTAAAGTAACAGAATTCTTTCTCGAAATGATTAGGAGGGCAATCAATATACTGTTAAATTCGCGCAGACAGCTGAGTATTTTTTCCACTACGACAGAGATTAAACGATAAGTATTGAAGGCGTTTTGCACGAGGAAATAATATGACACGAGAGCTCAGAGAACGTTTTGCACGAGGAAATAATGATATGACACGAGAGCACAGACTTCTCACTTGCCTTCACTATGTCCAGGTGTTTGTTATGGAATAGTTTTTCAAATTTGTAAGTAACTAAATTTAAGTTCAGTCTCGAACACTCGAGTGCCAACAGATCTTATCGACAGCAAAGGGGCCAGTCAGTCCTAGAGCGGCTCCCAGTACGCTCCTTTCCAGTCCCGTAGCGGAATGGAACTGAGCGCACGAGGGGCCTTCCCAAACCAACGGGCATGGATCGTATCACGAATGTCCAGAAACTGATCTATTCGCACTGGAGTGTTTGAGGTTTGAGGTTGCTGTCTATCTCCAATATTTCATGAAAATCACTAGCAGAGATCCTAAGTTGCATGACATGCATGCATTTCAGGATCCCCGCCTGGGAGTTTCATGATCTATAAAAAATTTTGTCTATGTTATTGATTGACATATAGTACACAAAACTGTCCCTGTGACACGCACAGGGACAACAGACGCGCACACGCTCAGAAATAACAAAAACAAAACAAAACAAGAAACAACCAAAAACCAGAGCTCACGACAAGGGCGGGTTTCATTCCAATAAAAAAGATTGGTAGGCCTCGTCGGAGTCGCCTTGGCGAGGCGGCTCCAACAAGGCTCGCAATCTTTACCACTCTGAAAAAAAAAGAAAGAAACCTCAACCCCAGCCCCACCTTATCAGGACCTCTGGGTACTGGTACATAGAAACGTTTTCAAACATATTTACATGCTGAAATGCTAATAACTGAGATTTCAATCAGGAATATAAAAACAAACATATTTACATACTTACATACGATCCAAGCGGGCACATGACGTCTAAACCTGCGTCTCAGTGACGTCGATGCGACTTCATTTAGTCGCATCGACGTCACTGAGACGCCATTCCGACGTCATGCGTCCGCTGGGATAGTATGAATTTTCACTGTTAAGGGTCCGTACCCGAATATAACTTTACTTAACACTAAATGTATGTCGAAATATAGTACTAATGATTTGGTAAAACACATCAGATTCAAGGAAATCATAATACGAGTGTCAGAGACGTCATCACGTGAAGAAATATCTTAGGGGCACGTACAACCAGGGGAGACACCCGTCAGCCAGCACACCCGCGCATGCTTATGTTTTAGCACAATCATTTCACTTTTCCCCAAAAGCCTATGGGATAGACCAGTCCGCGCGGGTGAGCAGGCTGCTCCTAGCTATCCCTGCTCGCACACCCCACATGGCCCCCTATGTCGACAATAGGGTTGTAAACGGCAGGATCTGAGGTCATATCAGCTGGCCATGACCCTACTTAGAAATGACGTCTCAGCAACGTGCGTTGTATATCGTTCTAATTGTGTATAAGCTGCGTTTATATACATGCACTAGAGAAAAATCAACCTGAAGAGCTGCAGGAGTTTAGTATAATTTTAACAAATTTACACAATTTTTTCAGTTCGCTTATATTTGTAATATTCATAAGTTGTTTAAATTTAATAATGTTCGGTCGTCTATAATAATAGGCTTTAACATGTTGACGTCTTTCCAATGATAATTTTTCGCAACAGAGTAAGTAGTGAAATTCGTCTCCTAATGGAGCATTGCACAGATTACATTGTCTATCAGCAATGTCAATATTAAGTCATTTTCCGGTCTCAATTGGTAGTCTGTGATTCCTAGTTCGAAACAAGCAAAGATTTCTCTTTAAAGAAAAGGGTAACTTTAATAGATAGTTTTCTAAAGTGAATTTTTCTTTAAACAGCCGATAGTTTACACATGATGTACTTTCAGTAATAGTACTGTACCATTCATTTATATACAAATCTTTGGCTTTTTGTTTTATACTTTGAACTAACCACTTCGGACTTTCAACAGTTTGTGTGTCCCATATGCCGCTAAATCCACAGTTTATTATGATACCTTTAACATACTCTAGCCATTTTGACGTTTTACTGGAACTTGAATTGAACGTAATTTTATAAAGTAAATTTGAAAATTTTAATGCCGAATCATTGGAAATAATCTTTGTCCAATATGAAACCATTCTAGACTGTATGTCTACATTGATTGGAAATACTCCAAATTCTCCGTACACCATTACGTTTGGGGTTGACTGTTTCAAATTAAAAATACTTTTAAGGAATTTAAGGTGGACGCGTTCGATTAAACTGGTGTTACAATAACCCCAAACTTCACATCCATACAGCAGGATTGGCTTTATCATTTTATCAAATAAATCTAATTGCAAATCTATCGACAAATTTAATGATCTGACCTTTCTAATGAGTACAAACATTGCTTTAGTAGCTTGTTCGCAGTTATGCTTTATGGTTGCTGCAAATGAGCCTCCGCGTGAGAAAATCACGCCAAGATATTTATATTGTTTTACAATTTCAACTTGCGTTTTGTTATAAAAAAAACTTTAAATTAGGTTTTAATTTTCCACGACCAAAAACAATAATTTTAGTGTTCTCAATATTTACTGTTAGTTTCCACTCCGTGCAAAAATTTTCGAATGTATTAAGGGCATGTTGTAGATCGTCGCTCGATTCGGCAAGCATCACCGTATCGTCGGCATACAGCAAAACGAACATTTTGAAAAACATAAATAACTCATCAGAATGTATGGTGCAGTCAACACCGGACACACCATTAGTTCTCAAATAAAATTCCAGGTCATTCAAGTAAATTGAAAATAAGAACGGCGACAAGTTCTCCCCTTGACGAACCCCGATCGAGCATTGGAAAAATGGTGACTTGACCCCGTTAACTGACACACATGACTTTATCCCTTGATATAAGTTATATATAATATTAAAGCATTTACCACGAATATGAGAATCGATAAGTTTACGCCAAAGACCTGTTCGCCAAACTGTATCAAATGCTTTTTGGAAATCAATAAAAGCACAGTGTAATTTTCTTTTACTTTTGGACATGAGATCGAACAATATATGCAAAGCGAAAACATTATCCATTGTAGAATAATTTTTTCTGAAACCAGTTTGATTTTCGCCAATAACATCGAACTCTTGCGCGAATGTTTGGAGTCGAGAATTGATAATGGCCGTAAATAACTTTCCAAAACAGCTTAGGAGAGTAATCGGACGATAATTTTCCGGATTTTTGGTGTTTCCTTTGTTTTTATATATGGGAATGATACAGCCTTCGGTCCATGATGACGGTATCAAACCAGTGTCGAAAATAATATTAAACAACTTATGATATATAGGCAGCATTAGATGTAAAGTTGATTTAAGGTGCTCATTCAGCACTGCGTCTAGACCCGATGATTTACCGTTTACAAGTTTCAACGCATTTGTTTTTATTTCATCCAAAGAAATACTTACATTTAGTTGCTCTGATATCAAAGTTTCGTCCATATTCATGCCAGAAAAAGGATTTGCATTATCGGTAGTACTAGTGTTCAGATTTTTCATAAATTGGTAAAACGCGTCGACATCTACATGTAAGTCAGTAGGATTTTAGGAAAGTTGACTCACTTTTGGCTCGGTACTGTAGTATTCGGTTTTCAATGTACTGTAGTATTCCCTTCCGTTGTTCCGTCCCCACTTGACAATAGATATTTTGTGTGCGCAACACCTCCTACAATTTTCTTGTTTCCCTCTGAATTTGCAGGCTTCTTCTTCATGGTCTGTGTGTTTGCGACTTGGGTTGTGGTTGGATAATTAAACTTACTAATTTTTCGCTCATTTTTCGGCATCATTGAAGAAGATTATGTTAAATACGTACACAGGACAAAAATGTTAGGGATCAAATATTTGAATGAAACTTAAATCAGAAAAAATAGATTATACAAAAATAGTTGTCTTCTTTTCAATACAGAGCAGGAGCAGCTTTCTGTCAAAGCGGCACAAAACTGCATGAAAAATATTGGAATCGGATCACGTGACACACCAGTAGATATACCCATAAAATTGAAGTGAAAATTGGCACCTCTACAAAATTAAATCACCGCGATTCTTGGCTTTATCCATGCAAAACCATTGCCAGTGCTCATCGGTATCTCTTGGGGTCTAAATATCTGCATGAAAGCTAGTCGTGTTCTTTTGGTAAAGTGTTAGAGGCTCATTTGGGGACTCGTTTGCCATTTTTCAAGAAAGCCCTGAATGACCTCTCTTCTTCTTCTTCTTCTTCATCAATATAATGCCATTATTCTGCTGGCTATGGTCACGTGTGCTGTATACTCTTCTTTGTACTTCCCTCTATGTGCTTTTACACTTGATGTAGAATAATTTGCCCATGCGTGAGGTTCATAAATATTAAAAGAAAAATTAAAGAAATCTCTATCTATTTGTAAAATCTGCCTGTCTGTTTGATATATTGTAGTGTGGCCTCAATGAGTTGTTTTTCTGCTTCTGAACTGATGTCTTCAAGATTACCGGAAAGCACTTTCATATCAACATCTCCACAAGTGATTCCTTCAGCCTTCAGCACTCTTAGTACTTCATTCTTCAATTCACTTCTGGGAGCACTGTATTCATCACACTCAAAAAGGAAGTGTTCTAATGACTCTGAAACACCACAGTAGTCACACTGTTTTGTCTGATTTTTATCTACTCGAGATCTGTGGTCGTTTAGCAGTTTATGGCCACAGATCAAATGATTTAAAATTCTGTAGGCTCTCCTGTCATCCTCTCCAGTTTTTGACCTTTTCCCAATTCTGTCTATATTAAATACCTCTGCACTTTTTCCCGCACTATCAGAATGAACAAACGATCTCCTCCACTTTTCTATGACCTGCTCTTTCATCCTGTTGGTAACATCCTTTTTTGTGAACCTATCTAAACTATTGGGTAAATTGATAGCTTCTGATGCTGCTTCTTTTGCATATTTGTCTGCCAACTCATTGCCCACAATCTGTTTGTGTCCAGGACACCAATGCACATGCAACTGAAAACCTTTTTGTATTACTTTACCTACTACTATCTTTATGCCTATTATCAGTTCTATGTTGCTTTCAGGAACTGACTGTTGGAAAACTGATGTTATAGCCGGCTGACAGTCTGTGAAAAAATGCACTGCTCTATTTCTTTCAGCATCAATGTTGTCCTCCGACAGGAAATTCAGGCCTAATTCTATGCCCACTAACTCTCCAACAAAATTATTGCTGCTGCTGCTAACACTTTTCTTTAAACAAACTGGATCAGTGTTTAGTCCATTTAAGAAAATCACGGCACTCCCACCAGTAGGGCCTGGATTGCAGAGTGCTGATCCATCTGTAAAAATGATAATGTCAACATCATTCAAGTTACTAAGAACTTCTTTAATGTTTTCTGTTTGAATATCCTTTGAAGTGTTCATTTCATCCCAATTTGCTGTGGTTTTTACTCTTCTCAATGACAGTCCCATACAATCTTGGTTATACTGGAAATCTTTTTCAATTTGGTCTAAGTTTATATCTCCCTTAATTTCACAAGTATTTGAATTGGTGTGTTGTAACATCTATCAAGCGTGTTCAATCAGATTTAAAACTTGCGATCAACTAGACTTGTCCATACGGACGATAGTCTCTGTCCCAAGCTACTGGTTCATGACAATAACACTGCGAGGACGCGCATTTTTGTCCAATAAAAGGATTTAATCGGCCAATTTAAGCAGACACGGTTAGAAACAGACTTTACAGATAATTTGCGCACTTGAATGCTGGTAATGAGGCCAGGATTGATACGATTCCATAGAAATACGAGGCGACAGTCGGCAAAAAGGGACACAAATTGGCAGCTGGGTCATCGACCCATGTTCTTTTCACAGACGAGTCCAGATTTGTATGTAGATATCCACGATAATTTGACGACGCCTCCCAGGTACAGGTCGTGTTAAATCGTGTTGTGGCATATGACATGTCTCGAAGAGGGTGGGTGATGGTATGGTCCGGCACCTGGATTGGCAGTTGTGTGGAATGCGCATGCCAGACAGAGGCGCTCTGATTGGTGTTCAAGTTAGGAATGCCATGTTTTATCCAATTACGAGATCGTTTGCTGAAGTTTTTGGCGATGGCATCATCGAACCACTGGGCAAATCTGGTGGACCCATACCTAGCGACAAAAACAATCGTAAGCATTGACATGTTAATTTGATCACACGTTTTAAATCCATTTGAGCATTCTTTGGACATGTTACACTGCCAATCCTGATCAGAGAGGCTTCATGAAACTCAAGGAAAGCTCATTCAGGCCTTTCGTGAAAAGTGGTAAACGATTCCCTAAATAGACCTCTGGGTAAGCATACGAGGTGACATCGTACCGAAGCTGTCATGCAGGTATTCAGGCCCTTGGAGGTCACACTGAGAACTGAAAATGATTTTGCATGGATAGCGCCAAAAATAACGAAAATTCAGGTTTGTGTTAATGCCAGTTTTCACTTTGATTTTAGAGGTAGATGTATGCCTGTTTATTCATTTCTGCTGGTGTGTCACGTGATCAGATTCTAATATGTGTCATGCAGTCTTGTGCAGCATTGTTAGATGTATTCAACAGAAGAAAATGATTTTTGAAAGTACTTGTTTCAATATGAAAATTTTAGTCTAATGTTTGATCCTTAACTTTTTTGTCCAGTAAAAATTGCTCATGTTGATAATATATTCATGGACTTGGGCATTGGTCGGATAATTTTTATCCGGTTTCTCTCGTTTCAAACTTTGCCATTTTGCAGGCTTTAATGCGATAGCGGGTGTTTCGTGTGTGCAACTCCTCGAAGGGTTTAATGCTGATTTTTGGAAACTTTTCACGCTTCTTTTACATCGTATTTTAGACATGGTCTGACAAACTGTGTCTGGTTCAGAATTTCCAGATGATCTTTTGGTACTTTTTAGCATTTCGAACTTAGTCGTATCTTTAGGCTCAAATACTACCCAAGAGAGGCGCCGTGGCCGAGTGGTTAGAGTGACTCGGTTATGGTGCAGAAAGTTGCCGGAAGGTCGTGAGTTCGTGGCTCACCGTCGCCATCCGACGACTCTCTCCGAAAACTCTCTCTGGGTACCTTTTTCGAATCAGGGAAGGATAAGGCAGCGAAAGGAGAGATATGGGCTCCTCCTTTCATCAGCTGTGCCCAAGATACAGTGGGTCTCTAACCCCTACTGCCCCTATAGGAAACCTTTACCTTTACCTTTTACTACCCATGTGTAAACAGTGTGGGTGCAGTTCCTTATATGGGTTTGTAAAAAGCTAATTGAAACTTTACAGATGTTTCTTTCATGGTCTACGAACTTGCAATTGGTTTTGGATATATTCATCAGATTGATTTCTGTTAGTTTTGATCATATTTTGAAAACAGTAATTTTTTGTGCTTCACCACTACATGTACTAAAGCGCAAATATAGTGTGTACCTTGTGTGCACTAATCAAAGTAGAATTTTATCCGAATATTTTTGAAAAGTTGCAGGGGCTTTTGCATGAATTTGAGGATTTTCATGTGATATAGATATACTCTTCCGGGTAATTTCATTGTTTTACACATTTGAACTTAGTCATTTTTCAAGCATCAGTAATTTTAATTTGCATAGACAGTCTATACTTTGCGTGCGCAACTACTAATATGGTTTTATACCTATGTTTATACGCCCGTTTTGAAAAAAACGGACATATTATGTCATGGCGTTTTCATCCGTCCGTCAGCATTCATGTGCGCGCCATAACTCAGTAACCGTTTGGGATATCTTCATGAAATATTGTAGAAATATGTATTAAATGGGGGCAACGTGTCGCGTACAAAAACGGTTGCTACCGCATCCTGTGCTTCAGAGTTATGCCCCTTGGATTTTCACCCTGCAACTCTTCTGCGCGCCATAACTTGATAACTGCATTGGATAACTTGATGAAACTTCTTATCAGTGTGTATGAAGTCCCAAGGGTGTGTCGCGTACAACAACGAATGCTCTCCCTCACTTCATTTTAGAGTTACTCCCTTTGTTTAGTTTTTTAGTTTATTTTTCTGTATGCTTGTCTTGTGCATACCATAACTCGGTAACTGTTTGGAATATCATGATGAAACTGTATAGCTATGTGCATGATCACAAGACAATGTGTTGCATATAAGAATGGTTGCTCCCCTTACTATGTTTATGAGTACCTTCCCTTTGATTAGTATTTTAGGCTTTTCTTATTCACGCCATATCTGCTTTATCTTTTGAAATATTTTAAGGAACTTTGTAGGAGTATGTATAATAAGATGCAATGTATCCTGAGCAAGAACCACAACTCTGACTTACTTGATTATTGAATTATCTGCTCTTGCATAAATTGCCCGTTTACTCTGTATCTCCTTAATCATTCAAAATATTTTGACACAACTTAATGGTGATGTGTTTATTGTCTAGGGAATGTATTAAGATCAAGAATGGTAACTCTAGTATATTTAGTTTATGAATTATCTCCCTTGTTTTGGCATTTCTCAACTTCTGAGCTGCTTCACCTTGGAAGCTGATTTTTGGTAAACTAGTAATATTAGTTGTGGTATTGTTTAACGTCCACGGTAAACACCTATGCTCATGTCGGGACGGTCAGTTAACCTCAGCACACTATTCCTGGGCAGGCTTAGACCTCCTAAGCGGTTAACCGGTACTAAGTGCACTTACCCAGTAGCTAACAACTGCCCTTCTTGAATCAGCGGAAGGGGAAGTGAAAGTAAGTGGCCGGACCGGGTATCGAATCCAGGAGTAGACTCCCAGGGCCTCTGGTTTACAAGTCAGGCACCCTACCGACTGCGCCTCGCGGCCTGGCAACGGTAAACTTGTTAAATGTTTAAATAATGTCGCAGTCATTAATTGCAAAGTTGTTGACCTTGTTTGTTTGCCTTTCCATCAATTTGTAAACAATCTTGTTCATTCTGTAACTCTGAAACTAAAACGGGCTTTCGAAGCTCTTGTTTGATATTGTTCCTGCGAATTTCAAAAAGATAGCCGAGTAATTGCGTATAGTATAGAAATAATCCTCAGATTGGATTAGATTAGTTTTTAGGGCCCCGCCAGACGAAGTCTGCGGAGGCCCTATAGTAATCACCTTGTCCGTCTGTCTGTCCGTCCGTATGTCCGTCCGTCAGCTTTTCGTGTCCGGGCCATAACTCTGAAACCGCTTGAGATATTTTCTCGAAACTTTGTGCAAATATAAAGCATCATCAGACGATATGCAGAAAACAAGACAATAACTCCACCTACATTTTTGTCGCACCTGCTTTAGCAAGGTGCGATATAGGAGTTCACTTTTCCGTCCGTCCGTCCGTCAGTCATTCCGTTCGTCCGTACGTCCGTCCGTCAGTCCGTCCGTACGTCCGTCCGTCAACAATTACGTCGACCCTAGTGTTTAAGTCCATTTCTCGCAAACTATGATACCTACAATCATCAAACCTGGCATAAAGCTTCTTCTTAGAATGTTCTCGAGGGTTTTTGCTCTTATTTTCACCCCTGACCTATAATTTATACGCTACTGACTTTGTAAAACAGTCCGTCAACAATTACGTCGACCCTAGCATTTAAGTCCATTTCTCGCTAACTATGATACCGACAATCATCAAACCTAGCATAAAGCTTCTTCTTAGAATGTTCTCGAGGACTGTTGCTCTTATTTTTACCCTTGACCTATGTTTCATGCTCTGCTGACTTCGTAAAATGGTCCCTCAACAATTACGTCGACCCTAGCTATTAAGTCCATTTCTCGCAAACTATGATACCTAGAATCATCAAACCTGGCATCAAGCTGTCGCACCTGCTTTAGCAAGGTGCGATATAGGAGTTCACTTTTCCGTCCGTCCGTCAGTCATTCCGTTCGTCCGTACGTCCGTCCGTCAGTCCATCCGTACGTCCGTCCGTCAACAATTACGTTGACCCTAGTGTTTAAGTCCATTCCTCGCAAACTATGATACCTACAATCATCAAACCTGGCATAAAGCTTCTTCTTAGAATGTTCTCGAGGGTTTTTGCTCTTATTTTCACCCCTGACCTATAATTTATACGCTACTGACTTTGTAAAACAGTCCGTCAACAATTACGTCGACCCTAGCGTCGACCCTAGCATTTAAGTCCATTTCTCGCTAACTATGATACCGACAATCATCAAACCTGGCATAAAGCTTCTTCTTAGAATGTTCTCGAGGACTGTTGCTCTTATTTTTATCCTTGACCTATGTTTCATGCTCTGCTGACTTCGTAAAATGGTCCCTCAACAATTACGTCGACCCTAGCTATTAAGTCCATTTCTCGCAAACTATGATACCTATAATCATCAAACCTGGCATCAAGCTTCTTCTAAGAATGTTCTCGAGGGCTGTTGCTCTTTTTTTACTTCGACCTATATTTCATGCTCTGCTGACTTTGAAAAATTTGATATTCAAAATTATGTCGACTCTAGTGTGTAAGTCCATTTCTCACGAACTATGATAACTAGAATCATCAAACCTGGCATCAAGTTTCTTCATAGAATGTTTTCAAGGGCTGTTGCAATTTATTTAACGCTCTGCTGACTTTGCAAAATTTTACAACCAAAATTATGTCAGTCCTAGCGTTTTAGTCCTTTTGTCTGAAAGTATGATACCTGTAGTCATCACACCTGGCATAAAGTTTATTCTTAGAACGTTCATGAGGGATGTTGCAATTATTCCTACTCTTGGCCTATATTCTATGCTCTTCTGACTCAGTAAAATATTACATCGAAAATTGTGTGGACCCTAGCATTTTTGTCCATTTCTCATACAAATTTTTTTAACTAAAGTCTTTACTACTGTGGAAGCCCAATGCAGGTGCGACATAGCATTCCGCGGAATTCTTGTTTACTGAATTATGCCCCTTTGTAATTTGTCCGTCAGCTTTTCGTGTCCGGGCCATAACTGTGAAACAGCTCGAGATATTTTCTTGAAACTTTGTACAAATATAAAGCAATATCAGACGATGTGCGGAGAACAAGAACCATAACTCCACATTTATTTTTTACGGAATTATGCCCCTTTGTAATTTTAAGTATGGAAATTGTGTCCGGTCCATAACTCTGAAACCGTTTGAGATATTTTCACGAAACATGGTACTGATATAAAGCATCATTAGACAATATGCAAATAACAAGAACCATAACTTTACCTCCTACATTTTTCACGGAATTATGCCCCTTTATAATTTTAAGTAGGGAAATTGTGTCCGGTCCATAACTTTGAAACCGTTAGAGATATTTTTTGAAACTTGGTACAGATATAAAGCATCATTAGACAATGTGCATAGAACAAGAACCATAACTCCACCTACATTGTTTACGGAATTATGCCCTTTTTTATTTTTAAGTAGGGAAATTGTGTCTGGTCCATAACTCTGAAACTGTTTGAGATATTTTCTCGAAACTTAGTACAGATATAAAGCATCATCAGACAATGTGCAGAGAACAAGAACCATAACTCCACCTACATGCTTTATGGAATTATGCCCCTTTGTAATTTTAAGTATGGAAATCATGTCCGCTCCGTAACTCTAATACCGTTTGAGAGATTTTCATGAAACTTGGTACAGATATAAAGCATGATCAGACAATGTGCAGAGAACAAGAACCATAACTCCATCTACATTTTTGTGGAATTATGGCCCTTTGTAATTTCAGTATGGAAATCGTGTTCGGTCCACAACTCTTTAACCGTTTGAGATATTTTTCTCGAAATTTGGTACAATTATAAAGCATCATCAGTTGATGTGCAGAGAATAAGAATCATAACTCCATTTACATTTTTACCGAGTTATGCTCTCTTTATATTTTAATAGAAATCATGTCCGCTCTATAACCTTAAAACCGTTGAAGATACTTTCACAAACCTTGGTCTTAAACATCATCAGACAATATGCAGAGAACAGGAACCATAATACAGCCTATATTTTTTTACAGAACTTTACCCCTTTGTAATTTTGTATATTGAAATCGTGTCCACTTTGTAGTTTTAAAACGGCAAAAGATATTTTCACAGAAGCTCAGTCAGTTTGCAGAGAATAAGAATTGTAACTCCATCTACATTTTTTTTTTTTTTTTTTTTTTTTTGCCTTTAGTAATTTTTAGTATGATAGAAACTGTAGCCAGTGTATAATTTTAAAACTGAAAGGTTTTATTGTTATTTCCAGTCGGTGACATATGGCTTAAATGCCATCAATAGTCCTATATAAAGGCGGGGCCCTAATTAGTTAACATGTTTCTAGTTTTTCCTGTAAAAAGAACTTAGTCATTTTTCAAGCTCGTTTAGCATCTGTTTGGCGCTAAACTGCTCTCTGAGTATCAGTCACAGTGGAGGGTCAAAGGTCAGGTCTAATGTGGCTGCTAGGGCATTTGTTACACATTGTATCAGTTTTTGTTTTCTTTCTTCTGTTTTAGGCTCCATTTTTGGAATCATTGGTGCCTGTTGTTCGGTCTTGGGTGGGTTAGCTGTCTTATGCCCGCGTCTTGTAAAATATTGCAAATCCCGGCCAACGCCATACAGGCCATCGCCGAACAGGAACCAACAGTCGGTAAGAATGGGAAGGGGACCCGAGATTTTATCAATTTATTATGATGTGCATTTATATAGCAGATCACTCACGTGTATTTATGTATTTCAAGTAATTTGGTTCGAACAATAACCTTTAATATGAGCACAAAACCGCTTTTCTCTTAAAATTATTTATGCCTAGAATCCCATTAAAGGGGTATTGGCAGTCAATGCAGACCCAGATCAGAAAATGCAAAAAAAAACACCCCTTAAATGACCAATAGACTCATCAAATGTACATAGAGCACCAGGCATGAATTAGTTGCACTGAAGCAAGTGGATACTGACAACCACCGCATCATATTATCATAAATAGTTTCGGAGATCTAGTTTCGGACAATTTTACCCAATATGCCAGTCTTTTCGAGCTAGCGTATAATCATTTATAATGTCATCGATTGACAATGGAATTTTTTATAACTTTTTGAACTATTAGTTATATTTTAGTTTTAAATTCCAAAGAGATCCGGCAACATTTGCATCTTTGGTACAAATTTAACTAACGTCGTTAATTACGACAATATAAAGAAATGTTTCCATCTCATATGTAACTCAATCGGAACACCGCTCGGCCAATTTCGTGATTCACGGATCCCTGAATTGACCGAGGAGCTCCGATTGATATGTAACCATGTCTTGCTGATAAAGAAATGCATTTTCTCTTTCAGAGTACCAGAATGACTACGTCAGAATATTCACGTGCACCTTACATACAGCGTGACCCCGACGTATCACGTGCACCCTCCGTACCACGGAACGAAAGGCGAAACATAAAGAATCGAGATGCGGCAGAGCCACCTAGCTATGCAAGTTTGAAAGATAATACAAACGGGTTCAGTGACGTCAGACCGTCAAGAGATGACGTCACACGTCCAGATAATGGTGTTATGGCTGGTGATTCAGCGACACCATCAGCGCCAGTAGATAGGGTGGACGATACAGATCAAAATGAATCTTATTTACCCCCACCTCCATCTTATGATATTGCTATGAACTATAAAGATATTTACAAAGTGTCTGAACCGGAAGAGAACAAAACCGAGGATGAAAATTTTGTGTAGGCCAATGGGAACCCCGCCATTTTTATACGCCCGTTTTGAAAAAAACGGATGTATTATGGCATGGCGCTGTCCGTCCGTCCGTCCGTCTGTCCGTCCGTCAACATTCTTGTGCGCACCATATCTCAGAAACCGTTTGAGATATCTTCGTGAAATTTTGTAAGCATATATATCAGGATGGGGCAAAGTGTCGCGTATAGTAATGGTTGCTCCCCCTTTCTTAGTTTCCAAGTTATGCCCCTTTGATTATTTTTTACCCTACTAGTCTTGTGCGCGCCGTAACTAGATAACCGTTTGGGTTATCTTGATGAAACTTCATAGCAATGTGTATGAGGGTCTGATGATGTGTCGCGTATAAGAATGGTTGCCCACCCTTTTCTTCATTTTGGAGTTGCATCCCTTTGAATAGATTTTATAGGCTATTTTTGTGTATACTAATCTTGTGCATTCAATTACTTAGTAACCATTAGGAATACCTTAAGGAAACTTTATAGCAATGTGCATGATCACAAGACGGTATGTCACATATAAGAATGGTTGTTCCCCCTTACTTAATTTTAGAGTAACCTCCCTTCGATTAGTTTTTTAGCCTAACCCATTTCCCCATAACTCCTTAACCCTTTGAAATATTTTAATGAAACTTTGTAGGGATGTATATATTAATTGGGCAATATATCTGAGCAAGAACCACAACTCTGGCTTACTTACTTCCTGAATTATCTGCCCTTGCATCAATTTCCGTTTTACTCTGTAACTCCTTAACCGTTGGAAATATTTTAACAAAACTTTATGGTGATGTGCATATTGTCAAGGGAAAGTATTGTGACCAAGAGTTAAGTAAATATCTCCCTTGTTTCCATTTTCACAAAGGAAACAAATTTAAAATTGTGACGTCCTTATTACTTCCATGGACGACAAAGATCTTCCACTTTAAGGGCCGAATTTGCCATTTTATTCCTTAAACGTTAACCCCCAGTTTAGGGGGCGTGGGTGAGGGTGGGGGCAGTATTGATAAAAACGAAATCGTTTTTGCTGAAAGTGTACCCATTCACCTTATATTCTGCCAAAGATTAATCATTACATTTTCATCTGGCGAAAGGGTACTTTTTGGTCTTTTTGTTATTATCATTTTAGCCCAGCGCGACTATACAAACAAGGGAGAAAACACTGAACCTCATCATATCATTTTCTGAAACTGTTCTGAAGCCTACTTTTTCATCAAATGACGTCATGAACATAACTGAACCTACTTTTTTTCGGCTGTTGTCACTTTGCATAACCAGCGTGTGCAAATTTGACCTTGCTAACCTAACATGGCTGAGCGTTGATCGTTTTCGACTGCTGATCACAAGATTACTGGCTAAAATATTTATGAATATGGGTGGATGGAGGGAGGGATATGAATGATTTGTTTTACGACCCTTTCAGTTGTAGTTCGGTAATTTTGGAAGGATGGAGGAAAATTGTGAGATGGCAACAAAATCAATTAACTTAACAAGAATCTCGCTATGGGTTTGAGCATATGACCTTTGGACTAGGAGCTCAGTCGGCAAACACGACTGTCTTTATGAAAGAAGACTACAATGATTCATTGCACGTAGCCATCATAATGTTGTAATCCTTACGGAATGGTTAAAGCCGCATTTGTCTATTTAGCCTGGCAGCTTTTCTGCAAAATCACTCCACCTTTTAAAAGTTCATGAATTTGCTTTTATTTTCCAAAATTGAAGAATGTATTTCAAACCCAATGATATCAAAATTTCTTTCAGGGCAGGTTATGATAACAAACCATTTACATTGTTGGCGACATCATTAATCTTATTATTGCTATTACATGTATTTTCATTATTATTATTATTATTGTAAATTTATCTCCACAATCACCACGTTTACTAACAATTTGAAAATTAGCCATCTCATGCATAAATTGAATAGACTGATTCGAAATTCAAAGCATATAGTTGCACTGACATAAAGGGGGGTTACATTACTTTGCAAGACAAAGTAAATTGCCTGACTTAGGCATTGTTTTATTAAATGTGGTGGTTGTGGAGGGAGGAGAGGCAAAATATATACCATTTGTATTGCGGATAGGATAGACATAAACCAAAGAT
Source organism: Ctena decussata (assembly GCA_963989385.1). Taxonomy (NCBI): domain Eukaryota; kingdom Metazoa; phylum Mollusca; class Bivalvia; order Lucinida; family Lucinidae; genus Ctena; species Ctena decussata. Next base: position 53,280,022 of record OZ022503.1, on the reverse strand, counting down.
TGTAGTGTTGGGATGTTTTGCTCATGTCTCCACAAAACCTGTAAAGTGGGTTTCCACAATAATATCGTCGGGCACGCGGAGAGATGGGATCTCCGACGCACTGGCTTAGTTGAGCAATGCATATCGTCTTTAGCGTCTTGTTTTGATGTTTTGCATTTTAAATCCCATTATTTGTATCTACAGTACAACCATATCATTTTGTATATTTATTTCAGACTGGTTTGTGTTATGACATGGTCAGTATTATTTTTGATTAAACTAGGCCTATAGTTATAAGGATCAACAATGATTATTCATGCACTAACTGTCGCCGAGTCCTGAGGGAGGCATGACGCCTTCCGAATGTGCATGTCCTCCTAATTGGGCACACGGCGTTGAATCAACGTTGAATCAAATAATAATTGCAGACATTAGTTGGAGTCATAGATGACAACATTATGCTATTCACGTACGCAAATTTGTCCAAAATTTTGTGTTTGTAGACTCGTGGGAATGTTCCCCTTTACCTTCTTTGATGGCTGTACCATCAGTCTGTTTCGATAACTTAACTATAGGATTTAACCGAACATCATGAACTATTTTAATTTTCAAGATATACGTGTACGAGAAAATATAAAGTCTGAAATGAATATACTTCAGATATAAGGCTTTTGTTCGCGAGATTTCTCTGACCATTAAAATTCATATGTCTTAGCTTAAAAGCAACTACAGAACTGACTGAAAAAAAATTAGGGAGTTTCCAGTAAAACTGTATTACTGTGAGCAATAAGGAAATGTTGCCATGGTTCAGACGACAACCCTTTACTATAATTCTTTCCTGCCGTCAACTGTCAGATACTGGAATAACGTACACGACGAGGCAAAACAATCTGACTCTGTAAACACCTTCAAATGCTTTCTAAACACTTTCTAAAGAAAGATAAAACGCGTATTCCTAAACACTTCTACGTGGGCAACAGGAAAGCTCAGGTATTACACACCAGATTACTGACCAATTGCAGCTCGCTCAGTTTAGATCTGTTCTTGAGAAACTTTTCCGATTCCCTTTTATGTCAGTGTGGCAGCATAGAGAATTCTCAGCATTATTTTTTTATACGCCCGTTTTGAAAAAAACGGAATTATTATGTCGTAGCGTTGTCCGTCCGTCCGTAAACATTCTTGTGCACGCTACACTGTAAAATGTGTTTAGAATCAATGCAAAAAATGCAGTCCGATTTTTTGTGTTTAAATCGTAACATGTTCAATTTGCAACATGTTTAGGTTTATGTTTAGAAATTAAACATGTACAAAACTGGTTATATCTACCTTTTATTTTGAAAATTTCCTCTGTCAACATTTTCGTCTTTTTTTTTTTTTTTTTTTCGTTCTTCAACGGGGAAAAGAGATTGGATTCATCCAAAACGCGTAACAGAATAAAACGTGTTTAGCAGACTTTGTCCGAGAAAATAATAGAAAAGGCGTACGTGTTTAGCTATATGACATATTCCTAAACATGTTTACACCTAAACATGTAACCACTTGTGTTTTATAGCTAAGCGCGATTTTTACAGTGTATAACTCAGTAAACATTTGGGATATCTTCATGAAATTTGGTAGGCATATGTATTAGGTTACAGGAACGTGTTGCGTACAAGAATAGTTGCTCTCCCTGCCTTAGTTTCCAAGTTATTCTCCTTTGATTAATTTTTTCCCTGCAAGTCTTGTGCGCGCTATAACTAGATACATGTAACCGTTCGAGATATCTTCATGAAGCTTCAAAGCAAAGTGTATGAAATCCCAACGATGTGTTGCGTTTAACAATGGCTGCTCTCCCTTTCTTCGTTTTAGAGTTACATCCCTTACATTAGTTATTTTAGGTTATTTTTGTTTATACTTATCTTGTGCATACCTTAACTTGATCACCGTTGGAATATCATGATGAAACTTTATAGCAATGTGCATAATCACCAAGACAGTGTGTTGCATGTAAGAATGGTTGCCAGTTACTGGCGAAAGTATGTGCACTTAGTACTGGTTAACCGCTTCGGAGGTCGAAGCCTGCCCAGGAATAGTGTGGTTAGGTTAACTGACCGTCCCGACATGACCATAGTTGTTTACCGTGGACGTTAAGCATCAAATCAATCAATCAATCAATCAAGAATGGTTGCTTCCCTTTTCTTAATTTTGGAGTAACTTCCCTTTGATAAGTATTCTTATGCGCTTCTCATTCACTCCATTCTCCTTAACCTTTTGAAATATTAGAATGAAACTTTGTAGGAATGTGTATAATAATGGGGAAATGTATCCTGAGTAAGAATACAACTCTGGCTTACTTACTGAATTATCTGCCCTTGCTTAACTTCCTGTTTACTCTGTAACTCCTTAACCACGCCTACCAATCGCTCTCATGCGAAACCACGGTTCAGAACGCCAATCCATGAGAGGAGTTTCCGGTTCTGCATGAGGGGAGCCAAAAGCGTAAACAAATTTGACATCGGCACAAGGTTTGAGGTATTTATTTTCTCTGAAAACTATTTATGCAAAATATAAGAATGCTATTTTGTCTCATATACATTGGTTCTTCGGCACACGAAAGGATTAGGCACATGGTCTTGCATTTTTCCAGATATGCATTTAGTACGGCGGAGCATGTGTTCAAGATCAATCTCGGCTATATATACATGTAGGGAAAAGTCGCATTCTCTTGCTTGATTTTGAGTCTCTGACCTTGGCAGTCGCAAAGAAGTGAACAGAACTACTGTATGGGTGAATCCGAACTTTGGAAGTAAGTTTATCGTGATGGACAATTTAGAATTTAGAAAATATACGCAAAAACTTGGCATCGTCAGCCCGGTTCCGCATGAGATATTAGAAAATATTAGAAATTTTTATCAAACACAAAAACAGCTTCTGAACAATAATTTGATCAAAACTAACATGAGGTCTGTGATAAATTATTATTTTATACATTGCAGATGACTTTTTGGCTGTTTGTATTCCCCGTTTGTCTTTTATGACCATTTGCAAACCCTCTTTCAAACCCCTTTGCATGCGTCAAAAGCAGACAAACGGGGATTAAAACGGCCAGAAAGTCATCTGCAAAGTATAAAATAATGATGTATCACAGAATTCAAGTTAGTTTTGATCCAATTATTATTCAGATGCTGTTTTTGTGTTTGATAAAGATTCCTTATATTTTCTATTATCTCATGCGGAACCGGGCTGACGATGCCAAGTTTTTGCGTATATATTCTAAATTCTAAACTGTCCATCACGGAAAGCTTACTTTTAACGTTTGGATTCACGCATACAGTAGTTTTGTTCACTTCTTTGCGACTGACAAGGTCAGAGACTCAAAATCAAGCAAGAGAATGCGACTTTTCCCTACATGTATATATCGCCGAGATTGATCTTGAACACATGCTCCGCCGTACTAAATGCATATCTGGAAAAATGCAAGGCCATGTGCCTAATCCTTTCAGGTGCCGAAGAACCAATGTATAAGTGACAAAATAGCATTCTTATATTTTGCATAAATAGTTTTCAGAGAAAATAAATACCTCAAACCATGTGCCGATGTCAAATTTGTTTATGCTTTTGGCCCCCCTCATGCAGAACCGAAAACTCCTCTCATGGATTGGCGTTCTGAACCATGGTTTCGCATGAGAGCGATTGGTAGGCGTGTTAACCGTTCAAAATATTTTAACACAATTTAATATATTGTCAAGAGAATGTAGTAGAACCAAGAATGGTATATCTAGTATATTTCGATTATTTCCCTTGTTGGACTTTGGCAAACAACTTCCTCGGAAGCTGATTTTTGGTATACTGATAGTATTTGATGTGTTAAATATTTAAATATTGTTGCAGTCATTAATTATAGAATGGCTGCCCTTGTTTGTCTGCCTGCCTATCCTTTTATAATCAATATTGTTCATTCTGTCATTTAAACGGGCGTATAATGCGCTGCTTGCGAAGCCCTTGTTTTCACTACATGTACTATCAGGTCCAACGAAACTGAACGTGTAAATACAGTGTCACAGTAACAGACTCCTGCGCTGTCACTCCTTTTATATGGCAATGATTCTCTTTCACTTGGTACAAATACGGCTATATTCGAAAAGGTGCATAAATTCATTTTTGGGTTCTAAACGTTTTTGAGCATATTATCTTATCAAATAGCAAGCGGTTGGCTTTGTTCTTGTTAGGAAATCTTTGGGTTTGACGCGACTGTCTCTGAGAATCCGCGCATCCTCTCTTATCCTCAGCTGCATAGTCTGCAAATCTTTTTTTGTGTGTGTGTGTGTGTTGTTGTTTTCTTTTCTCGCTGTCTGTCCACTCTCTCAGCTCCCTTTATCTAGTTTTTTTTTTCTTTCCTGTTTCATGTTCGGAAACTTTTCTCTGTTATTTATTAACAACTTTTTCCATCTGTTTTTGAAATAATATATCATTGATGTATTTACTTGATAATTTTGTTTATTATGTTGACAACTGTCACCATGATGTTTACATGTAAGAAATGTTAAGGGAGGGGACTTTTAAAAGTACTTGTGCTTTCGGTCCAATCTTATTATTTGTATTGTACCAATGTTTATATGTATCGAAAAAGTCTGAAATAAATATGTTTAAACCAAGAAAACAACGTCGTTCCTCACTTATGACTCATACGGTAACCAGTATAGATTAAACCCCTTGAGTGTAGAAAAGCCCATCCTTGAACATGTCTCCTGCATAGTGTTTTTATCGGTCTGTTATGAAACTTAAAGATAATTAGTCATGGTAGAATTAGAAATTGGCTGGATCTGAATATTAAATTTGAAGTTGTTTTCCCTTGATTGCCGGAAAGCCCAATTGTTAGACCGCTGTAGTTCTCTAGGATCGAGTCGGGTAACAGCGGGTTAATTCGGACATACCATTGCAAACAGTGAAAATCCAGATGAGACGGCTCAGAGCCGTCTCATCTGGATTTTTACTGTTTTGCCAGTTAATTTTCTTTTAATTCCAAACAACTTACACATAAAGGAAATAATGTCCGAATTAACCTGGTGTCCGAATTTACCTGACTTGACCCTATATCAAAACACTCTTGCAGACCTTATACCCTATACCAAAACACTCTGGCAGACCTTATTTTAACTCAGCTAGTCCAAAAGCTCACAAAGTGAGCTTATAGTAAAGACAGCCTCCGCGGTCCTTCCATCCGTCCGTCGTCAACAATTTCAAACAGGAACACATCTAAAGCCAGCTGGTCAATCTTGATGAAATTTCTGGTGCAGCATCTATGGGAGAGGGACGATCGCGTTAGGTTTTGGAAAAGATTTGATCCAAACTCTGGTTGTTAGGGCAGTCATATCTTCCCACAGATTTACTGTGAGAAAAAGTCTCCCATTGAGTGCTTTCAGTTTTATGGGGTCTCTGTAAAAAAATGCAAAAATCAAAGTCAGACAAAATTCTTGACGAATTCAGAATTCCAGCTAGTTACTGGATCATTTACTGCATATCGTTACATGCCTTTGTTTGCTTTAAAACATTACATAGAATTTTAATGGGGAAGAGGTTGTCCCTTGCCTAGCATGATCAGGCTTTATCGGATCTTCGTCAAATAGATAGCTAAATGTTGGTACTAAATCTTAGACAAGTTCGAACACTGGCAGAATCTTTCCACTCACATCAGAGTAACATATCGGATGCAAGTTTGCTAAATGAATGTATGCAAAATTTGCTAGAGCAAATCAGGGCCCCTTCTTTGAAATAACGTTAGCCGCGTGTTCATATCGATTTCTTTTTTTTTTTTAAGTTTTAATGAATGATGACCTTCCATTACTCATGCTCGTCCAAACTTACGTATGATGTGTGTGTCATATTTCAAAAGTTTTAGATCTGAAATAGGTGTAGCCAAATTTTTGCACTGTTAGCCAAAATGGCGACAGCTTGATCAGTATCTCCATCACAGAAAAAGACCTGAGTTACATATTCAGAGCAAGTGCGTGGCTACCTATACGCAAATACGCAGGTGCGTATTGAAATTTTGTCAAATGACAAAATTTTAACACACTCCTGCGTATTTTTGCATACTGAATTTATATAGTTTAGTCAAGATTTAATACCAACTGCTGATGTACCCTCAAGGATAGTAAATCAAGGTTGTGCGTATGATGAAATTGCCCCCAGCTACGCCCCTGCAGAGTTTGCAAGAGAATATGGGGGGGGGGGGGAAATCAGGCCAAAAGCTCGTACTATTATGTATTTCTCATATTCCTTTGAACTGAGTGTGTGCACTTCATGAATAAAAAGGACAAAATAAAGGCATGTGCATTATATAGACTATTATGTTAGAAGACATGGGTGGAAACAGAGTTCGTAACAGCCAAACTGTATCATTATTGTCTCGGGAGAGCAGTACGTAGACGTTTATATTATGAGCAGAAGACAAATTATTACAAGTTGAAGAGAGAACAATGTACTACCAATAACCGATGTGCTACTTGCAATAACCTAAGTGAAATCAGCTACAAGCAAATTACCATTGGACTAACGGTGCCGTGCCGCTGATAGTTACATGTGCTTTAAAATGCATGTTCTTATCCAATACCTTGTCCAGAGGTTATAAACTTGAGTACTTTCTCAACCTCAAAATAAAGCACACCGATTGGCTTCTCAACCTCAAAATAAAGCACACTGATTGGCTGCTTCCGAGCACATAAAATAAAGCACACCGATTGGCTGCTTCCGAGCACATGCTCAGAAGCAGCCAATCAGTGTGCTTTATTTTGAGTTTGAGATTATTCTCAAGTTTTATGACCTCGAATCCTGGTCGCCATAATTCTTGTAACTGTCGTCTTGCGTGCCTGTCAGGTCGATTGTTTGACACTCTGCCCGAAAAGTGTTTTCTTGGTTTCTTGTTTTTACTGAAACAAACGCCGATCGGGCCGCAGTTATAGAAATAACCCACGAACTTTAGCAAGTTGATTAACTCCTGTACAGGCGGAAAAACCATGATATAACTAGTTTATAGCACCCTTATCGGTGCAGACCCGGCGCATTACGAAATATGTGTGCTAAAGCCTGTCTATTCTGAGAACGGTGGTACAAACGTCGGATAATGCCCGTTTTGTATTGACTTTAGATGCCCACTTGGGACATCTTTTAGGTGAGATGCTAAATAGCATATGCGAACATTGAAAGTTGCAAACAACCTGCGCATTTGCAAGCTGATCTGCTGAGTTCTGTCTGTAAGCACGTGTTATAACACACTTTTCCCCAAGGCAGAAACCGTCTGATAAATTCCTATTTTGCATGACATGTGATGTAGTTTTGTTGCCGCTCAGAACACTGCCAAAACGTTTCCGTTTTGACACAAGGCAAAGGAAAAGATTCATCATGACGAGCAAACAGTGAACAGTTAGATCAACCGGCATTTTCACTGTTTGTACATGGTATTAGCCCCCATTCCGCGTAGCAAGAATATGTCTGATAAATGCCCCATGGTCTGATAAATGCCTCATGGTGCCCTTGGTGTATTGCCGATAGAAACACTGCCTGGATGCTTTAGGAATGTCAGAAAAAATGAATACTCAGATTAGCATAAGCAGTTAGTAACAACTAAGATCTACATCGAATTTCACATAAGGCATAATTCCTGATGCCTCGAAGCTGTCTGATAAATGACTATTTTGGCATGACATATATGCCCTAGGTTTATTGCCGCTTACAACACTGCCAAAACCAACAAGTGGTTATTTATCTACTACTCTGTTTGGGCAAAGAAAAAAAACCGAAGAGATAATACTATGACTGTAATAATCTCTAGCAACAGATATCGATTCTCAATACTCTGTTATTCCGATGAAACCTCTTCTTACAGCTGTTTGTAACTCGGATCAAGTCCCTGGTCGATTGTTCAAGAAGACAGAGCGTGGTCAATTAGCAATTTAGTGCTCTTGGCAACGACTGGGACCAGAACATGCTAATCAGGTGATAGACGAGAATTACGAAATATTGAGAGAAATAGGAATAGACAAATAGTGTGTAGAGTGATGGATGTGTTGATGTTGAGGGAAAAGAAAGAAAAGAAACTATGGATTTCGAAAATAGTTGCGAGTTTAGTGGTGTTGATATTAAACTTAGAAGTTGGGACGAGTATAGAAAAATGTAAGTAACACTGTAAAAGCAGGTAATGATTAAATAAGCATTTTAGCTTGTTTTTAAAGCTTGTTGATTGGATATTATATGTATTCTTTAACTCTTAGAGTAGAGAATCTTAAAGGAGTGATCGTTGGATAGGAGCTTCACAATTTACATATTAACTGGCCACAAATATACGATCCATTCATCATTTTAGGGAGTTTAGGCATAAAACGTTTGCTCATCTTGGCCATGAAAGCTGACATTTGATTGCTGTTTCAGTTTTTCAAGTTTTGGGAATAAATGTTTGTTTTGAATATTTGATGCCAAGTTCTTAAAATATAAATAGGATTTCACTTTTGATGCTTATCAGCTGTGGACAAGTATGTTTAAAAAAGTAAGCTGGCCCAAGTTTGCTAGGACTCGAAAACTATCTGAGCAACTTTCTCGAAAGCGCAAATGCGCATGCGATGCATTTTTCGTACCAAGTTTGCAACTTCTACTGATTGCAGTCATTACCGCCGTATGACAAAGTAGTTATATGGCACTGTACAGAGTCGTGAGAAATCTTGTCTACGGGGCCACGTTTTCCTTTTTTGCTATTTCGTCTTTATATGAAATTGAAACAACTTGACGTGTGACGTCCTGTTTGCATTCCTGGACACAGAAACAATTCGAAAAGGAAAGGAAAGAATTCGCTCACAGAGGAGTAAAGAGCTAACCCTCATTGAGAAAGGAGCCAAAAATGAAAATGGGAGAGCGTGCCCAGTCACCTTTAGGCATGAGACCTGAGTATGCTCAAACTAGCCTATGTGCATAGAAGTGATAGAATGCACAGTGTGTCCGACTGTAGATTAAGAATACGGCGCGCGTCCTTGCCAGACTACACACGGGCTCAGACTTAAAAGGCGTTGCGCTGTTAAAAAAACACCGTAGGACCTGGAAACTGGCTGCAAGGCCGTTTACCGTAAAATATACGTGATAATACCGTAACGTTTTAAGATGGAAAATAACTGCATGTTATAAAAACCTTCTTCAAATTCCGCATTTACTGTTTTTATTGACTATTTGATTTTCAAAAAAAATGTTGATTAAAAGCAATGTTTTTATACAATGCGGAACTATCCCGTACTTTTTACGGCAAAGAGGCTTGCAGCCAGTTGTCATGGCTTTTACCGTAAACTCTACAGGCTTTTTATACGCCCGTCGAAGACGGATCGTATTATGTCGTGACCACCGTCAGTCCGTCCGTCTGTCTGTCCGTCTGTCTGCCTGTCTGTCTGCCCGTTAACTTTTCGTGTCCGCTCCATATCTCCTTAACCCCTTGAAAGATTTTTTTTGAAACGTAGGTCATATGTTCGCCTTCTCGAGGCAATGTGCAGAACTCGTACTTCAATGATGTCCGACAAAGGTCAAGGTCACAATTAGAGGTCAAAGGTCAAACGGTAAAATTTCGTGTCCGCTCCATATCTTGAAAACTATTTAAGATTTCTTCATGAAAATTTGTACAAATATAAAGCACCATCAGACGATGTGCAGAGAAAAAGAACCATAACCTTATTTTCATTTTTGATGGAATTATATCCCTTTATATTTTTTATACAGTAACTTTATATAAGCTTCGTGACCGCTACATATCTCAAAAATCGTTTAAGATTTCTCCATGAAAGTTTGTATAATTATAAAGCACCTTCAGACGATGTGCAGAGAAAAAGAACCATAACCCTACTTTCACTTTTAACAAAATTACGCCCCTTTGTATTTTTCGTATAGTAATTTCATATAAGCTTTGTATCTCGAAAAGCGTTTAAGATTTCTTCATGAAAGTTTGTATAAATATAAAGCACCATCAAACGATGTGCGGAGAAAAAGAACCATAACCCTATTCTGTTTTGACGTAATAATTTCCGTTTCTATTTTTCGTATAGTAATTTCACATTAAGCTTCGTGTCCGCTCCATATCTCGAAAACCGTTTAAGATTTCTTCCTGAAAGTTTGTATACATATAAAGCATCATCGGGTGATGTGCAGGGAAAAAGAACCATAACCGTACTTTCACTTTTAACAAAATTACGCCCCTTGTATTTTTGGTACAATGTATCGTAATTTTGTATTAAATTCATGTCCACTCCATATCTCCTTAACCTCTTGAATGATTTTTTTGAAAAATTGAGTTCAATGTTCACCTTGTCGAGGCAACTTGCAGAACTTGTATTTCAACAATGTCCAACAAAGGTCAAGGTCACACTTAGAGGTCAAAATTCAAAAGGTAACATTATTTGTCCGCTCCATATCTCAAAAACTGTATAAGATTTCTTCATAAAAGTTTATACAAATATGAAACATCATCAGACAATGTGCAGAGAAAAAGAACCATGACCCTACTTTCAGTTTTGACGGAATTATGCACCTTTGTATTTTTCATATAGTAATTTCGTGTTTGCTCCATATCTTGAACCGTTTAAGATTTTTTCATAAAAGTTTGTACAAATATCAGACGATATGCAGACAACAAAAACCATTACCCTACTTTCAGTTCTGATGAAATTATGCCCCTTTGTTATTTTTCTAGGAAATTCATACTAAGCTTCGTTTGTTTTGTAATTTTATATCTGCCTTATTATTGAAGATTTAAGCTACTGACAAAAGTTCTATCATCTCTTGTTGTCTTTCCAACTTTAAGCCCCAACGGGCGTATATTGCCCCGCTCAGCGGAGCTCTTGTTTAAAAGTGTGTGGTCACAAACAAGCAGCAATAGACGCAGGTACTGTACCGGTGGTGGCCATCACGCTTGCCTTGAACTGAATGATGCATTATGGAAAATAACCGCATTCATTTTTTTTCATAAAGAAAACAAGGTTTTAATATAATCCGATTGCCATTTTCTATATTAAAAAAAGTTACGGCACCGTCTCATAATTTACGGTACCAATTTATCGTAAAATTTACGGGATTTTTACAATGAACCGTCATTGTCATGAACTTTATTTTCAAGCCACAGCCACCTTATAAGCCCACACTGTAAAAAAAATCCGTAGAGTGTTCGGCAGAATGACTGGCAACCAGCTGCCAGTCCATTTCCTGTTAGTTTTACGGGCGCCCGTAAACATTGGCGGAATCGTCACGCAGAGTAGGATGTTTTGGTCATATAGCCCTTCAACCGTATAAACAATAAAGGTATTTTCGAGTGCCGTCAGTTAACATAACTCAGCCATATACAGATTTCAAAATATGTTCTACAGGCAGACGCCCGTAAAAATTACGGGAAATGGACTGGCAGCTGTGTGAGACCGCAATATTCACAGAAGGTATTTTTCACATGTGTGACAACTCCGGTCGCATTTTTCACAGAATTCGAACGCATTTTTCACATATCTGTGAAATTTGCGTTTGCTATGTACCATGAAAACGCAATTTTCCAATCGCATGCAACACCCCTAAAATATGACAAAATATCACAAAAAACGCATTTCTCACTTCTTGACATTTTTATAACCCTGAAACTATGAAAGTTATAGTTGAAGGGAAACGGTAAATAAATAAGAATAAATAAAAAAAAAAAATAAAACACAAGAAGGCAAGAGGCCCTGAATCGCTCACCTGAGCAAGAAGGTCAAACATCAAACTAGGGTCATCATTTGAAACTGTCAAAATATGAGAGACATTGGTTAAAGGTCAAAGAATGATCTTAACCTCTATTACTCAAAAAAAATAATGTTCTCATTCAGTTGTCAGACTATATTTATCAAATTTTACACCAAAATCGACTATAATTTCCATTAACTCTTCTGTTTATAAAAATACCAGAAAGCAAATTCGACCTTGTCGTAAAAGAGTCAGGGTCGACCCATGGTCATCATTTAAACAATCTTGGTAGAAATCCAGAACTCAATGCTGTATACCAAGTTTCAAGGCAATCAGTCATTTGGTTCTGGAGGAAAGGGTTTTTAAAGGCTTTTTACTATATATGGGTGTGGCCACCGTGTTGGTCATGTGACCTGGACCGCTCGAACTAATTTTCGTTGGCTCAACCCCACCATACCAAATTTCAAGCATCTGAGACGAGTGGTTCTGAAGAAGAACATTTTCTAATATTTTCCTATGTATTTCAATGGTTAAAACCCAGGACCTCCTGGGGCGGGGCCATTTTGGACCCTGTGGCCACCATTTGAAAAAGACTTAGTAAATGGCCATAAGGCAATGCTACATACCATATTTCAAGCATCTGAGCCAAGCGGTTCTGGAGAAGAAGATTTAAAGTATATTTTATTTTCGAACCGAAAACGCCCTGTCTCAGGGCCGTTTTGAATCCTGGGGCCACCATTTTAACAAGCTTGGTGGAGGTCTACTAGGCAATGCTTCATACCAAATTTCAAGCACCTGAGCCTAGTGGTTCTGAAGGAGATGAGTTTTGAATATTTTTCTACGGTTCTCTAAGTTTCCTGAAGCTTCCACAACCTTCTTTTGACAATGAGGAGCAATTTACTGAACTTTCTAGACAATTCTTTCTATTTCAGGAACATTCTAAAGTTTTCCACTTTTCTAGAATGTTCTAAATTACATTGTAAACAACTTGTTTATTTCAAACTTAAAGATCATGGTCAAAGAAAATATTTACAACATTTAAACACCACATTCATAACAATATGCCCGTTAGTCAATGAAGGTTCCGTGAATCAGCACTTCACAGTCATCATGTTCATTGGTATTTGGTTTGATGTCATTATTCTTTTCTCTATACTGGTGGACACTCCGTCTGCCAATCCACTGCCATTAACCTAACAGCCCCGGAAACAGGATTCTAGCAAGTAGCAACAATAACCCAATGTAGACCACCATCTTTTGGATGCGTATTGAGGATCTGAATGAAGGAGTCTTTAACAGGTCTGAAGCATGGCTTTTGAGCGTAGCAGCAAGACTGCAGACCGCCTATCATTGGAAATCTCTTATGTAGCATATACTGGGCACAGTCTATGGCACTATCATCTAGCAAGCCGTTGCCCATCGCCCCTAAAGTTCTGTCAATTGCATCATCAGGCAGATTCGTGCATATTTATTTGATATCTGATTCTGCGCTTTTTCTGATTTCTCTAACCACAGTTTCATTTGGAACCGGCTCGCTGATATCCTCGACTTCGTGACCGAGTTTGTTTTGTTCTGATGCGTTGTCTCTGACTCATTATCCTCCTTCTAGCAGATTTTGATGTCGCCTGAACGGGGCTGCTTTCTACCAGACTTCGCTTTTCTTTGTGTTTTTGTTCCAATCAAACCTATGTTTGTTGTTGCTAATGGTTTGGACCGACTGTGAATGCGTAGGGCAGTTTTGCCAGCCAAGTAATGGGAACAGGCGGCATGGGGGGTCAGACATTAACACTTTTCGCTTGGAAATATTTCAACGGTAAATACTTTACCTGTCAGGCCAAAGACTACAAAACATCCAACTTTTGGTACAAAGACAAAGCCAAAACTTCGGTGTTTTGTCAACAATTTTACGGACATTTCCGTAACTTTCGGAACTTTCCATAATTCCGTGAACCATGTCGGGAAACATCCATTGCCATGACATTCGTTCACCGTAGGATGACCACTGCTTTCCGTGATTTATTTTAAAATGCATGGATTAATCCGTGTTTTGTCAACAATACGACGTTACGGAACTTTCCGTGAATCCGTGAAAGTTCCGTGGTTTGTCAATATGTATGCAGTCATCCGTGTATGCATACCAGGAGAATTTGAGCTGCGACACAAAAAAAACAACCCAGTCTGATCAGAACCAACGCCGTCCGCACGGAAATATCTTAGACCCTTAGCTACCCTTTCAACGCAAAGTTACCCTTTCAAACTGGGCGTGTGCCCACGCTGATCTGAGTACTCGCTGTGCACACGTGCCACTTTTTTTTTTTTTTTTTTATCTCGACACGACAAAAGCAACAAAGTGGCATGTGCAAACGACATGCCACCTTGTTGCTTTTGTCGTGTCGAGACTCATTTGATTTCTGTCACTCGAAGCGATATCTCACAAATACTCTGGCAGACTTTAAATCACCTGCCGAAGATGATAACTTTGCTGCTTGAAATACTTAGTTCATGTTATAATCATAACATCTCAAGTGAGCGATGCAGTACGATCTTGGTACTTTTGTTTTCCTTTTGTTCACTGACTATGTGCACCACTTGTTGGCAACCAAGAATTGTTTGCGACACGAAGTTAAAATAAATGTGTTTATTGCACTTATTCCATAAATGGATATTGGGAATGTCGTCAAGTCGAATCCTTTGGAAGCAACGAGCAAGGAATAGAACAAATACATAAAAATAGAAGACTCGGTTCAGTTGAATCTGCTCATGTTAAGTTTAATATAATTGTCTATTTGTCTTTCGACATGGTAACTGCGAGCTACGTAACGCGAACGTAAAGTGGCGATAAAATTTAAGAGCGGTGAAGGTTAAGAATTTGTGAAAGAAGATCATTTTTTTCCTTTAAGATTTGACCCTGTTGAGAAGGGAGGCAAATTGAAAATGACAGAGTTGCTTCCCCTGAAACTTACCCATTTGCCTTAAACTTTAGCAGCATTAACATGCGTCCGGTTTCGCAGCTTTTCCTGCAAAAGAACCAAAAAAAAACAAAAAAAAAAACACCCAGAAAAACTATAAGCAGATAATGCCTTTTCTGGCTTTATGTCTCCCATAACAGATTTTTTTCTCCATCAGACAATAAACAAGCGAGGGATTAATCTGAGAACATACCATTATAGCTCAAAATACCGAAACAGAATTGATGGAGCAAACAGTGAAGACCCTGACCAGACTGCTCCCAAAGGAGCAGTCTGATCAGGGTTTGCACTGTTTGCCATTCCGTTAGTATTTTATGACAAATTGCAAGTTTGTGAAATGAATTTGTCCACGCTTTAGAATAATCACGGTAATTAATATGTCGCAATATTTTGAATAGATATTGTGGAGAGATACATATTCTACTCCAAAGTGATTTATTTCATTCAAGATGCGATTTATTTCAAGCCATTTATTGATCTGAAACTCGTAGGCCAATTACGTTAATGGCTGGACGGGCCATTTTATTGCTGGTAACCTTAACATCAATGCAGATTGCCTGAGCCGAAGCACAGATGAATTGCATTACGTAATACTCTCATCTTTCAGGCCCTTGACGAGTTCGCAGTTTTCGCAGTTATTTTAGAGTCTTCACAATTCACATATTATAAACGTGATCAGTAAGTACTGAAAATCAAATCTACTTTCGCGCTTGCGCAAAATGATACAGGTATTCACTGTTCAGCAATATCCTTCGCAAAGCGGTTCACTTTTCGAGATCGAATAAACAGACTTGCCATGTTTTATTTCTGTTATGATTATACGGTCTGCTTTCAATAAAACATATCCCAGTTGGCCATTAACGTTGGAACAACGTCGCATCAATGTTAACGCAGCGTTGTTACAACTTTTGTTCAACGTTTTTACCGAAAAAAAGAAAATCTAAAAATTGGGACACCTACAATAATTTCTGTAACTGTCCTAAAAGTTGAAAAGTTTGGTTTGACTTATCAGTAAGGCATAAAAATGCAAACGAAATGTCAAACAATGTAAACCCTGATCAGACTGCTCCTCTGGATCTACATTATTTGCTAAGACCTATGTGTCCGAAAACTTAGATATTTTACGGCATTAAAGCTGGAATATGGTTCATCCTTTTAAGACCGTGGAGTCGCAAGCTGAGTTAATACGGGCTTTGGATTTAATCGTATTGGAAGAAAATTTCCGGAATCATGGAAAACACGTCATTAGCCATTAAAGCAGAATCTATGATGAAGCGAAGTGGACTGAATTTAATGGTTCAGCAATTTTATTTTCAAGTAATGTCGAAGTGTGTAAAAAATGAAGATTTTTTTTTTTTTTTTTTTTTTTTGTCCTTTTGCAGACTTCTTGAAACCGAGCCTAGCCACTAGGATAAGAATTTTGTTATCTTGATGTCTGTTTTGGCATGACGTCTCTGCATTTTAAGTTTCCAGCTGTCGTTCCAATTTAGTTTGTTTTGTCTGACAGCCCCCAAGGCAAAGTAAAAGCACTTATATAATGTCTTCAACATCACCCTTCAAGTCTGGTCTGTCTGTTTATTTTACTGCTTTCTTAAAGAGATGGCGAGCTGGTTTCAAACGAAGTGGGGAACGCAAAAATATTAACCGGTTCATTATGGGTCTCTTCTCTATAAATACCGCTAAATTTCTAAAACTTGGGATTCCTATGATAATTACCGTAACCCTCCAAAATTCGAACAGTTTGGTTTCACAATGTATACTGAAGGGATTTAAAAAAACTTCCACCCAATAATTTTGAATATCTCGAAAAGGAATGCAGCTACGTTCACATAAATTTTACAACATGTTCGAGGCATTGAAGTTCTATGGATACATTCTCTTATACCTGATTATGTCCATATCCCGAATTTTAAATCGTTCAACCGAATCGGTTAGGAATAAGCAAGTGTTCCTCGTGTTCTTAGTACCGTTTGTATACGGATGAATCGTGGTATACAATTTTCTGATGAAACATTTCGCTTGCAAAATCAATTAGAATTTTGAAAGTTTGAACTCAGTCTGTGTCTTTATTTGGCCTACCGCGCCTAAATATCGCAAACAGGGGCAGCGTTTTGGTCCAGTTAAATGCTGAAATTTCAAAATGTGACGTCGCGAGACAGTTTTATGTGTTAACGGCAATTTACAATCTCAGACGACATGCATGGTGTATAGGAATCTCTAAAGACCGCCAGAAAAGCAACCAACCGAGACTAAAAACCAGAGGTCATGACGTAAACTTACGTCGACGCCGTCTCAATAAATGGTTTTGCGCGACAGCATCAACCGCAATGATAATTGCAAACCAACGTGGATGACGTAAAAATGTTAAGACAGTAAGAGTGCTGCATAAGATATAGAGGATATTTGACTTTTTTAGTGTAAGATCGATTTTTATTTCACCGAATGAACACCAAAAGCAGTATTTTCACGAGTGGCGAAGCCACGAGTGAAAATACCACTTTTGGTGTTCATGAGTGAAATAAAAATTGATCTTACACTAAAAAAGTCAAATTTTCTTTTTCTTTTATGCTTGAAAATCGCAATAATTCTGTTTATTCAAGAGCGTCCGCCATCTCGACAGAAATGCAACTTTTTTTCTAGCCGTTTTGCGTCAAATTTGATGCTTCCAGCGTGTTTATTGGGTATGATATTGGTTGTAAACAAAGTTTGCAACTGAAAAATAGCTTCAAATATCATTTTGATAAACAGATCTCAAAAAAAATGCCAAGAAAGAATTCCTACAGGAGACTTAGGCGGCCTGACGTCGCGTGCAGTAACAATGTTACGTTGGCGCTTTAAGTGACGTCATTAACGTCGTAATGACGTGCAAACATGCGTGACGTAATTTTTGTCAAGCCAGATAAGATTTAGCCAATTAATAGCAATTCTCTGTAACCACCAACCAAAGTTCGGCACGCATAGTCATCGATTTCGATGAAACTTTCTCAGTTTGTGTGTGACAACACAAAACCATATAATTGATACCTAGTTCCTTCTGCTGCATGGCCGTTGCCATGGTAACGGCCTCCAAAGTTTTTGGCTCAAAAATGGTCAAAAAATAAATGAAAAATTGCACTATTTGAACTTTTATATAGGCTGAATGAAACTACATTTCATCTAAACATGAATTTGTTGAAAAAGTATAGGTCAGTGTGAGTGTAAGGAAAAACAAATATGATAGTTTTATAATTTCTTAAGTACTGCTACTGGCTGCTAATGGTGGGTGGGGTATCAAGGTATCCGAAACCCCCATTTTAAGGCATTTTTAAGCGTATACTGTCATTTCGTCCGGTCAGTCTGACATATCTACATATTACTACAAACTAAAGGAGGACCTCAACTATTATGAACTGAAGAAACATGTTTGGGAAGTTTCTTCCTTCTGACCGTAACCATGGAAACAATCAGTACCCTATATAAAAAAACGGAAAAACATAACCCTGTAAAATGTCAAACATTTTTCCATAAACAATGACATGCAGCATTAATTACATGTATAGTTGTTGTGAAAATATCGGACTTACATTAACTTATATCCACATTACGAGCACCAGTACTGAGACTCTTTAAATATTCATCTAAGGGGCTCCGAAAGGGGTTTTAACAGGCTAATTTGCACCCCAAATGATTAATTTTCTCCATGCAGTTACAAACTCATAACTGTTTTCCTTTAACAAGGTTGTGAAAATATAAGCCTAAAGCTAACAGATACAAAATATGGTTATAGGATACTCCTGGGTAATATGTGCATGGCATTTAAGGGCCCCAAAAAGGGGTTGAAAGGAGGAAATTTGACGAAAATGTCTGAATTGCTTCACAAAACAACCATAAACAGCACTGCATGCAAATATAATTGCTAAGAATCTGTCAGTCAAATGTCAACAGGTATACATAATGACAATAGGGTGTTCTGTTACAGTATTTATAGTTCCTTAAGGGGACAAAAAGGGTAAAATCTCCTAATTTGCCCCCCCCCCCCCCCCCCCCCAAAAAAAAAAAAAGAAAAAATCTCAAATAGTCTTCATACAGCAACAAAATACATTATCTATTACTTTAAACTGTTTAGAAAAGCATTAATTGTAAATTAACAGATACAAAGTATGGTACTGAGATACTCTTAGATTACAAATGGTCCAAAAAGGGGACAAAAAAGGGGTAAAAATCAAACAAAATCATGGCTTTCTTCACAACATAAAGTAGCTAAATGGAACACAAGTATTAGCTATAGAGGATCGATAACTGGCAAATGCTGTCACCGATGTGATTCCCACATTCTCAGACACTCGCCTTACTAGAATATAGTTCTTGTCACAGATCCAGAACACAGCTCGTACCAATTTTGTAGTCTCCGACTTGAAATTAAACTTGGACACTGGGAGGTCGAACAGCCAGGTTAGCCTATGAATAGGTTTATTTCTACACAATAAGAGAATAAAACGCTGTTCATATACACACATCAGGTGGTTGTGCCTATATTTACATCACCCACATCCATAGTTTCCAGCTGGTGCCACGAGGAGTGACTAGGTCTTGCTATCACAAATGGCTATACTGATATTCAAATATTAGTCTAGCCATTTTTGACAGCCATTTACCGGCCGTTTTTTGTTGTTGTTTGTTTTTTTAGCTCGCCTGAGCTGAAGGCTCACAGGTGAGCTTATAGTATAGGCAGGCATCCGTTGCCCGTCGTCCGTCCGTCCGTCAATATTTTTAAACGACATCTCTAAGGCTTGTTCAGTTCAGTTCAGTTCGATTCTCCTAACGACATTTTCCTAGTGGCTCAGCGGTACGTAACCATATTTGCACACACTTGGCATCGTGTGTCCGTCCAATACAAGACCTGTTGTAACCAAATTTCATATATAGTATCTATAGGCAGGGGGAACTTATAATACTGTTTTTATCCAAATTGCTTTAGAACTTTGGTTGCTATGGCAACTTAAAATTTCCATTGACTTGTGTGGGAAAAATTAAAAATTTGCATTTATTGCTATGTCACTGCAGATATTTTGACAAATCTTTTACAGAAACATTTCTTGAGTAGTCCTCTATCAACCATATGAAACTTATGTAAATTGCAGAATCTGGCTGGTTGCCATTGCAACCGAATGTTTAAAAATAGGAAAAATATAAAAACCATCTCCTCAGAAACTATGCAACCAGTATAGCTCAATCTTCACAGACAAGATCTTAGTACTAGCCCATGAAAATACCGTTTTTCTTGGCAATTGCTCTAGAACTTTGGTTGCTATGGCAACTTAAAGTTTCCATTGACTTCCATGGGAAAAATTGAAAATATTAGTACTAGCCTCTAAGAATTTCTTTTTTCTTGGCAATTGCTCTAGCAGTTTGGTCGCTGTGGCAACTTAAAGTTGCCGTTGACTTATAATGGTAAAATACAAAATTTTTATTTATTGCTATATCAGTGCAGATATCTTGACAAAACTTTTATAGAAATACTTTTGAGTGGTTCTAAACCAGGCTTATTAAATTTATGCAAATTGTGCAATCTGGCTGGTTGCCGTTGCAACCGAATGGTTAAAAACAGAAAAAAATATCATTTTTGCAGAAGCTATGTTGCCTATTAAGCTTAAACTTTGCAGAAAGAATCTCAGCACTAGCCCACGGGGGGGTCACTTGGCCGCTGAAAGGGTATAGATGTGCCGCTGAAACTTTGAAAACCCACCCTATTCATGTATAACACAAATGACAAAATATATACCCATTCATGTATTCACTATCAAAATTAAATCCTATTCATATATTTAAGAAGGAATTATTCAGTGGCTTCATGGAAGCCAAATTTCTGTGAAAAAAAGAGTCTTAATCTTCACTATGTCTTCATATAATTATATTGGTTTTGCTTGTTGTATTAGGACAAATATGTTATCTTTGTCCTAGTCCTTTGGCTGTTTCTCCTGCCATCCTCGGCTGCCTGAGTTGGCACAGTTTTTCATAACATTGTCGCTGTATTTAGCTGTAAAATGAATTGCAAATAAAGCAGTGACTGACACAGAATAAAAACATATAACAGGAATCAAAATGATCATAAATAATTGTTTTTATTTTCTGAACTCTGGATTTTGCAGTGGACCAGTCCTGCTGTCAAAACATCTTGTGTAAACATTCTTGGCGATTTGTTTATAATAATAGGTCATTAGGTTAGAATTCTGTGAGTTATTGAGCCATTAAGATAATTCAGAGCTCATGCATGCTGAGACAGTGTGCCGAGAGTATTTCAGCTGGTGCACCTGTTGATTTGGTAATTGATATTTGTATCTCTCTGGTAATAAAAATCAGATATGCTAATTATGTATAGGGCCTGGAGAAATAAGATCTATTCCTGTATATTGGCCAATTAAACCATACCTATTGATGTATCTGGGAGATCAAAAAGGAGGGCTATTCCAGCGGCACATATGTACCCTGCTTTATAATGGAAGTGACCCCCCCGTGCACTAGCCTCTATAGAAGTAATATGTTTCATGGCAATTGCTCCGGCAGTTTTGCTGCTATTGCAATTTATAGTTTCATTTGACATATAATCACGGGTGGTAAAGTTTCAAATTGACCTCCGAGGAGGTAAATAGAAAAACTATTTGACTGTTTTCCGGTAGGCAATTTGAATACATCCTGTCACGAATTTTCGCGGCTTACTGACAGGGTTCAGGTAAGATTTTTCTCGCTAGAAAAGGTTTTCCAAAAATCTGAAAATGTCATGCTATATATATTTTACAGTTGTATATTGAGACCAAATGACACGGAACAGTTTTAAGCGGTGTTTTTTAAATTACTTTTGTCCTTTCGGTTCAGTACCGAAAACGAAACTAGGAAGGAGTCCTGCACAGTTAAATCGGCTTTTTGAGTGCATTTAAAGGCTTTTTGAGAAATCTTATCTATGAAGTAAGACACGTAGCTTATATAGCTGCGTTCTAAACACCCTTTCAAGAACATGCATGCTTTTGCTACTACACGCTTACCCGATTTTTGTCGGCGGTCAATTTGAAAACGATGAGAACAATTTGACTAATGGTAATTAACATGGGAAAATTTAGTCAGCTATACAGAAGAAAGGGCACGCTGAATTTTTTGAAACTAGATATCAGTGGATTTTAATGCATGTTTTTATACGTCTAAAATACACCAGATAATATTGCTCATGTAACATTGTCTTTTTTATCCTGAAATAGTAGCACAATAGTGCTTTATCACTTGCGTTGTTGTAAAACCAGACCTGTGGCCTTCTTTTGCTTGTAAAATAAAACGAACCCAAGCAAATTCATATGCGCAGAGAAGAGAACCGACATGCAAACAATTTAGATTGAGCCGATAAGAAGATATCAGGCAAAGACACCCGCATGCTCCCCCAGCAGAGAGGCGATTACACTCCTGGAGTGGCCGTTACATAGAAACACGGGTAATCAGCATGAAGCAATAACAACAACATTACGGCCGATTTAGACTGACCAGTGATAAAAAAAAACGGTAGACTCAGTTTAATATTTATTTTTTTTCTTTTCAGATGCATCATTCATCTGTGGCAAAATCGGTTTAATGATGTACTTTCAATATTGCATTCTGCTTATGAATTAGCTAGTATGTGAATGAACCACAACAGACCTCATGGCCAGGGTTTATGTGCGCGTTATTATTGTCCCCATCCCTCTTTTGGTTTATCTAGCTGCCGATGTTTTAAAAAAATGCCATTTTGTTTTAGGTTGATATCCTTATGGCCTTCTGCTATGAAAAAGCTGTTCTTTTATCGCTTGACTAGTCTTCTATTATCTTTGTTCATAATTACTACCTGTCTTTCTACTCTGAACTATACAAAGCCGCTGAACCCAAGCGGGAGTTGAGCCTGCTGCCATAAGTCAGCTGAAGTCGAAAGAGCTAACTAGTTGGTCATAAAACCTTAACCGGTAATATACTAGTGATTTTTCCTATAACTGGGGATTTCCATGTAAAAAGCAGTTGGTAAAATTGAATAGTTTATTCATTTTTTTATGTTTTCACATCAGAGCAAAGTTATTTTCTCGGGATGAAATGGAAACAAACTAACTGCACGCTTTTCAAACTGACCACAATGTTAAAACTTTTCTAATATAATATAATAATGAATAGTGAATTTGGTTTCAATTGCACATATTAACCTGCATCGGTTTGTGCTATGTCCACAAACAAATCAGTATCACAGGTCTGGTTTTACAAAAAGGAAAAAAAGATAAAGCACAGTGTGCTACTATTTCACGATAAAAAGGACAATGTTACAGGAGTAATATTATCTGATGTACTTTATACTTACGAAACATGCTTCCAAATCCATTGATACATAGCTTCTAAAAAATCAGCATGCCTTTCCTTCTTTTTAGCTGATTAAATTTTCCCATGTTAATTTCCATTAGTCAAATTGTGCTCATCGTTTTCAAATTGACCGCCGACAAAAATTGGGTAACCGTGTAGTAACAAAAGCATGCATGTTCTTGAAAGGGTGTTTAGAACGCAGCTTTATAAGCTACGTGTTACACTATAGAGATACGATTTCTCAAAAAGCCTGTAAATGCACTCAAAAAGCCGATTTAACTGTGCAGGACTCCTTCCTAGTTTCATTTTCGGTACTGAACCTGGAGGAGAAAAGTAATTTAAGAAACACCGCTTAAAACTGTTCCATGTCATTTGGTCTCAATAAACAACTGTAAAATATATATAGCATGACATTTTCAGATTTTTGGAAAACCTTTTCTAGCGAGAAAAATCTTATGTTAACCCTGTCAGTAAACCGCGAAAATTCGTGACAGGATGTATTCAAATTGCCTACCGGAAAACAGTCAAATTGTTTTTCTATTTACCTCCTCGGAGGTCAATTTGAAACTTTACCACCCGTGATAATGGGAGAGATGGAAATTGGCCATATTTGCTGGAAATTGGCAATATTTGCTATCTCACTGGAGTTAATTGGAATTTTAGTATAGAAATGTTTCTTGAGTAGTCCTCTATGATTCGAATGATTTTTTTCCAAATCACTGAATTTGATTGGTTGCCGTGGCAACATAAAGGAAAGATTTTCGAAAAAATATTTAAAAAATCTTCTTGTATCCATGTAAATTCAGTCAAAATCACTGATTTTGATTGGTTGCCATTGTAACCAAAAGGCTAAATTTTTGTTTATAAAAAGTAGTTCTAAAAATCGTTCTCTCGGCAGCCATGAGGGAAATGAAGATGAATCTCTGCATAACTATAAGTGACATTTAGTCTCTAGATAAACTTTGTATTTTATTTCTGTTGCCCATGTTCTTGGTTGCTAAGGCAGTTTAAAGTTTCCATAGACTTTTAATGGGAAAAGATTATCAGGATAGGCATGAAATCTCTGATGAGTCTGAATTTGGGCCAGATCAGAATATTCATTTTGGAGTTCCTTGCCCTTAAAGACCGAAAAAATTGTCCCATGGACTTACGATGGGGAAATGTTGTCCTCGGGGCATAGCAACTTTATTTTTATTGAAACTTGATCAAACTTGCTGATAAATTGGACATTCATAAACTCTCTGACAAACTCGGAATGTGGCTATATTGTATAGTCCACCTTGGAGTTACTTGCCCTTGAGTGTTTATAAAGCCCATATATGACCTTATCCCAGGAAAAGCGACTTTATTTTTTTATTGTAACATAAACAAACTTGCTGTCATTAACTAGGACAAGCATAACAACTCAGACAACTTTGAAATTAGGCCACATTGTACAATTTACTTTAGAGCTACTTACTCTTGAGTGCTGAAGATGAATGGACTCATCGTCTACTGAGCGCAAAACTGTGGTAACTACATTTTTGCAAATTGTTCAGGAGAAGGAAAAACTGTTTCTTTTTAATCTTACTAAGGCATTTAGAACAACATTCATGTAGATTACAACTTTTAGCTTACTACAGAGAACAAGAAAAGAAATACCTCATTTATTTTATGTATAACTGAGAAAAATGGAAAAATGTGTACTTACAACGGTAATGCACTGAAAAGTGTGAGCGCAAAACTATGGTAAGTGCACTTACCATAGTTTTGCACTCACTATGATTGCACTTACAATATTTTTGCACTCAGTTACTGTAAGATAATGAGAAATGCAGCAGTTTTGTGTCATGTTATTATTCAAGATTAATTTATATAACTTATTTAAGGCAATATATTAAAAGTGAGCTGTTTTAGTTAATAATATTCTAAAACTTTTACCATAACTTTCCCTAATAAAACAGCTGGGTGGGGTAACTGGGATAGAGATCCACTGTTAATTGGATAAGTTTTGACAAAATTATGTGTTATTTTAATGCCCTGATTTCACTGAAAGTAATAATTTCCTGTAACATGTCAGTTGTACAGCTAATTGGGGTCATGATGTATACATTTTATGTTTTATTTCTTGCCAAAAGAATGACAGTATTAAAGTCTTCCACACAGTGTGCACTTAAAAATACCAAAAATGAAAGAACTTGATCTGCTCAGCAGGGTTTTAGTTAATCTTAGTCTAATATCATTACCCTCAGTGTCAGAGAAAATATATGTGTGAAGGGTTTGGGCAACAATACCACATAAAAAGTGTTATAAATGCATGGAGACCAAGCAGGCACATGACGTCGTATTGACGTCGTGCTGACGTTGATGTGACATCATTACGTCGCATTGGCGTCAGTACAACGTCATTTCAACGTCATGTGCCTGCTGGGCAAAGTTCAGTACTGAAAATATATAGAAACCTAAGGTAACTAAATATGGATTTTTTAACTTTGTTAAACATCATGAAAATTAGTAAGAGAATTGTCTGGATCATTATGCAATAAGCCTGGTGCCAAAAGTTACTCAAGCATGTAACATACCATGGCAGGTAAGGCAAGCGGTGAAAAAAAAAAAACAAAAAAAAACCTGAGAGAATAATACTGACAAGTTCGTCAAGACATCTTGTCATACCATTTGATACTCTAAAGGTTTACACTCTAAGTTTTGCTGCATCTCCTGCACTCATGGTACAGTTGAGTGAAGTTCAGGGTACTGCATTGCTAATGCAAGGTCAAAGGCAACAGCAGGTCACAATCAATTCTAGAATTGTCAATGTTTATATCACTTACAAGTCTGGACTTATGATTTTTGTACGTTGACCATTTTCATTATGGAGTGAATGTTTCCATCATAGCCTGTCTTGTACATCATCTTAGAGAAACCGGAATGCTTACTTACCCACCACGATCGGGACATGCGTGCGTAACAACACAACATCAGGACAGGGCTATACACCTTGCCCATCTGTATAATCACCACCTTTATACTGCCACTGAAATGGCTATCAATTCAGAAAGAACTCATATTCATTGCATTGACCCCAAAACTTTAAGGAACCCACTGTGTGAGGTGAGTGCGAAGTAGACATCCCTACATTGGCATACCCGATACAACTTATCCATTTCTCTTTAGGATACTGGGGTTACCGTCAAATTGTTTTCAGTTACTCAAGAAATAAAGGCCCCATTGCTCTAACAGCATGAAAAATTTTAACATGAGGTTATTTGTGCAAGCTTCTCTCTACATAATAGTTTCGTCATTCTAAATAACCATAATTACCAGTAGCCAGCTTTAAACAAATAAAACATCCTAGAGTTTCACATAAAAACATTTTGAAAATTTATTTTAGTTGGCAACTAAAATGACCTACTTTCAATTTCATTACGTTGAATAAAATGGTAAAAAAACAATGTACAGGCTGGAGCCCCAATCACTATCCGCGCTTATGTTTATATAGCATTGCTAGACGGGAAACTAGAACAGGAAATTGTATTTTATTGAGCGATTTGTTATTTTTCAAAAGCTTGTTTTCTCTACTCTTTGCCAGTTAAATGACTCAAAATATGCACATTAGCCCACATTTTATTACCAAACATGAAGGTTGAACCGCTTTTTACAGTGATTGCATTTAGATGTTTTTACCACTTATAGGACTATGGAGACATTAACAGTCAAAATCTAGTGAAATTTTCTGAAATACCTGATAACAGAAGTGGGTCTGTGGAGTAGACATCCCTACATTGGCATACCCATTACTGAACAGTGCATGAACTGATTCATTTCACTTAGGATACGGGGGGTACAGTTTTCAGTTACTCAAGAGTTGATGATTAAAATCCAGTGAAATTTTCTGAAATACTTGATAAAAGATAGCCTTCGACAGATTTATAAAAAAAATTTTATATAACATTCAAATACGTAACTTTCAATCACCCCAACTTGAATATTATATAATGTTTTATGCACTCTTTTAAAAATGCCCATTGTAAGACAGATACAGGAAATTTGTGACTTTAAGACCATAGCATAGTCAGTTATTTCCTGACGGTACTATGAACAGAATGACCATCATAAAACAATGTATAACCAACATTCTGTTCTTATTCCCATTATGCACAGAGGAATCTCTTTATACAAAAAATGAAATATCTTGCATAAACTGCAGGGCCGCTATGAATTACATGTAGTTATCAAAGCTATGGACAATCATAGTATTTCCCATATGTCCCATAGACATATGTCATCCAACCCCAATGGAATCTCCTCAATGAAGAGATCCTACAAGAAAATGCTCCAGTGGGTTTAAAATCTCAACCCAAAAATTAAAGAGGACCATGGACCATGCACTACTGGAGGCTTCAAATGTAACACAAACTGCAGCCTTTAGTTCAGTTTCATATACCTGTATGGCCAAAACAGAAAATTTATGTATTGCAGAACCTAGCTGGAAGAAAAAAAAAAGTATGGATAAATCATAACCATAAACCTAACTAAAAATTTGCCCACTATGAAGTTGAAATACTTAAGTATATAGAGGAGCATAACTCTGTCTTCAATACACCAACTTTTCTCTCTATAATTTATAACATGCTTTTAGGCAAAAACAGGAGCTGTTACAAAGCTGCAAACATGGACAGGGTTCAGATGCACATTCCTGGGACATGATTGGCATCATCCCCTAGCTACAGACACATTTCTGTGAAAATGGTTTGGTACCAAACAATAAGATATACGTTGAATACCACACTACTAGAAATGGGCATTTTCCGAAAATAGTCAAAGCTAGAATATGATTATATGCTGTCTATGATATTTCAATCTTCATTTTATCAGGGACAGTATGTTTCAATGTCAGATTTGAAATTGATTTAAGGAACAGTGTTAGATTAAAGCAAAGAGGGGTTTACTAGCAGGAGATTAATCCTATCCATACACCGTTTGATATTTTGGTCATGGGTAAACAAGTGGTAGCAAGGCGGAAATCTCATCCCAGCACAAAATAATAGTCTACTGCAGTTTAAAACAGTTGTTAAAGTAATATTCTAATAAAAGGACATTCAAAAGCTTGCAAAATTAACATTTTTCCTCAAATTAAAAATCACTTACCATAGTTTTGCGCTAAGTGATTTTAAGCTATGTACAAATTTTGTGAGCGCAAAACTATTGTAACTGCAGAAAAACTGCAGTTAAAATAGTTTTGCGCTCAGCCCTAAAACGTTGAATATTTTTTGGTGTCAAATAACTTGATAACTATTAAGTCTTCAATGCCAATTTTTTGTACACAGATGTAAATGGTAAAAAGGAACACTTTTATGAAAAAAAAGTATTTTTGATAAAAATGTAGTTACCATAGTTTTGCGCTCAGCAGACGTCATGTGAGCTACAGGGCCAATGGTCTGTATTTTTTTTTTTTTTTTTTTCTTGTGTGTTTTTTTTTTTTTTTTTTTTTTTTTTTGAGTACTAGTTTTATAGTCCATATAGTCCATAAATATCAAAACATGATCATATTCGGGGCATCAAGCCAGAGCCCTTTCACTTAAGGTGAATGGTTCTTCCCCGAATTAACGTCATTTTATCGTTTCTCAGTTATTCTGTCTATACATTCCTAAGGTCACATATTCACATTTGATAAAAAAAATAAACTAAGTCATACTCGGGGCATCAAGCCAAACGAGCGATCAACGACACGGTAAACAAGAGGGCCATGAGGCCCTGAATCGCTCACCTGAACAATTGGCAAGGTGGCTTATACTTATCATGTCTGAAATTGTCAAAATATGAGTTTTGGGTCAAAAGTCAAAGAATGACCATGACCACTTGTACTCATAAATCTTCATGTACTCATTAGACAACCATATATACCATTTTTAGGCCAAAATCTCCAAAACTTTCCATGAAATCTTATGTTCTAGCATTTTCCCATATTTGACCATGCCGCAAAAAAGGTCAAGGTAAACCCAAGGTCACCATTTGAACAGTCTTGGTGGTACTCTAGTACTTCATGCTATTTACCAAGTTTCAGGGCCATAGGTGTATAGGTTCTGGGGAAGAAAAATATTAAAGATTTATCCCGTAAGCGGTAATGGCGGCCAAGTTGGTCATGTGACCTGGACCGTTTGAACAAATTTTCATTCAATCAACCCCTAGAGGGTCTATATGAAATGTGTTCACAACTGGCCCTTTGGCTTTTGAGGAAATGGTTGAAAATGTCAAAATATGAGCAATCTGGATCAAAGGTAAAAAAATGACCTTGACCTCTAAGTCTTGTACACATAATTCTTCATGAACTCATTAAGACAACTGTATATACCAATTTTTTAGGTCAAAATCTTTAAAACTTTCCATGAAATCTTATGTTCTACCATTTTCCCATATTTGACCTTGCTGCAAAAGGTCAAGGTCAACACAAGGTCATAATTTGAACAATCTTGATAGTACTCAAGTACCCAATGCTACTTACAAAGTCTCAAGGCCATCGGTCAATTGGTTCTGGAGAAGAAGATTTTTAAAGGTTTTTACCATATATGGGCATGGCGGCCATGTTGGTCATGTGTCCAGGACCATTAGAAAATATTTTCATTCCATCAACCCCTCGAGGCTCTATATGAAATTTGGTTTCAATTGGCACAGTGGTTTTAGAGCAGATTGTTTGAAATTGTCAAAATTTGAGATTTCTGGGTCAAAGGTCAAAGAATGACCTTGACCTCTTGTACTCAAAAATCTTCATATTCTCATTAAGATGATTCTATGTACCAATTTTTAGGCCAAAATCTTCAACACTTTCCATGAAATCTCATGTTCTAGCATTTTCCCATATTTGACCTTGCAGTAAAATGGTCAAGGTCAACCCAAGGTCATAATTTGAACAATCTTGGTAGTACTCGAGTACCCAATGCTACATATCAAGTTTCAAGGCCATGGTTCAATTGGTTCTGGAGAAGAAGATTTTTAAAGGTTTTTACCATATATGGGCGTGGCCACCATGTTGGTCATGTGACCTGGACAGTATGAATAAATTTTTGTTCCCTCAACCCCTGGAGGCTCTATATGAAATTTGGTTTCAATTGGCTCAGTGGCTGTTGAGGACATTGTTCGAAATTGTCAAAATATGAGAGTTCTGGGTCAAAGGTCAAAGAATGACCTTGACCTCTTAAAGTCATAAATCTTCACGTACTCATTAAGATGACTGTAGATACTGGTTTTTAGCCCAAAATCTGCAACAGTTTCCAAGATATCTTATGTTCTAGCATTTTGCCATATAAAAGCACAAGGAAGCAAATTTGACCTTGCCGTAAAAAAGGTCAAGGTCAACCCAAGGTCATAATTTGAACAATCTTGGTAGTACTCGCGTACCCGATGCTACATACCAAGTTTCAAGGCCATCGGCCTATTGGTTCTGGAGAAGAAGATTTTTAAAGGTTTTTACCATATATGGGCGTGGCGGCCATGTTGGTCATGTGACCAGGACCGTTTGAACAACTTTTCGTTCCTAAGGTCCCAGGAGGCTCTATATGAAATTTGGTTACAGTTGGCCCAGCGGTTTCAGAGGAGAAGTCGTTTGAAATTGTGGACGGACGACGGACGACGGACGACGGACGGACGACGGACGCCGGAGCCTTACCATCCTATAAGCTCCCCCGGAGCCGCTGGCTCAGGTGAGCTAAAAAGGAAGATCGCCGTGACCCTGGCTGTGAGTGCATGGACCTTGGGAAATTCATTAGATACCCAAAGCACTACGACGATGACCCGGTACACCCAGAGGCTGAGCAGGGAGGTTTGAGGGTACTGCAGTTGGTCACTGAGAGATCTTTCGAGCAAGTGCCGTCGTCCGGGGCAGAATTCTTTAGAAGGGCGAGTGGTCTCAGAATGTTGGGTGTTGTGGGGCGAGATGTCTTAGGGACCGACCATTTGATATTCTGGGGGGGGGGGGGGGGGCCTGGTATACTTATCAAAAAAATTCCCTGTCTTTGGATATGCAAGAAAAAAATAACCTGGCTCACAAGGGGGTTCAAAAAAATAATCTGGCTTCAAAAGTAAGAGAAAAAAATAACCTGTCTCCACCCAACATTTCAAAAAAAAAAATATAGTCTGCAGATAATTCCATTGGAATTGAGTTTTTATAATCTCTCTGGCTTCTGGGGGCTGCGCCCCCAGACCCCCATATTTATAGTTATATTTTAATATTATCTACAATTGGTTTACACCAGCAGGCCCGCATGTGCATACATTTTAAAAAAAATCCTATACAATATTCACATACATGTATCATTGATCTGCCACATTACTAAGTTAATGTTTCCACTAAAACTGAATTGCAAAAGAGTCACTAGCTTATGGGAGACAAAACCATTATGGCAAAATAAACACTCTAAAAGGCAAAAGTCCCAATATAAAAACCCTTATTTTTACCATCATTCCTAGTTTTTCTCTTGTTTCCAGTCTTAAAATTGCCATTGAAATTGGGAAATTGCTTTAGCTCCTGGGGGGCGTTGCCCCCCAGACCCCCCTTTCTTAACTTCTTAGCACATAACTTTCAGCCATTTTATTAATTGCCATTCATGTATAATGTGACTCTATCGGTAAGTATTTATCAAACTTTCTAAAGGACAAATAAAGCATGTTTGGGCATATATTGGGATAGAAAAAAAACTTAAATTCCTAATGTTAGCCCGAAAACTTTGCCAAAATAGCCCTAAATTTTGGCCAAAATATCCCTAATTTAAGGCCTAATTTTTTGCCAAACTCATACAGGGACGTTTGTTTTTGTACCTTAGATGAAAAGAGTAACATGCTCCAGGCACTGGTTTGCAAAAGCAAGCTAAGCCATGCCCCTCGCCTGGTTAAAGACAGCACCATGTTCTTTTTGTGAGAAAAAAGGTGTAAAAAATACTGATGTGGGTAAAATAAAAGGATATTAAGATCAAGTAAACAAGGATCTGATAGTTCAGCTATAAAATAATAAAAAAAAAACCTGTTTGAGTTAGTTTGTAAAAAAAATAAATTAGCTTCCACAAGGTGAAAAAAAAAAGAAATTGTTTCCAGAGGCCAGTGAAATAAAATGTTGTGTCTCCATCAAGAATACCAGGCCCCCCCCCCCCCCCAGAATATCAAATGGTCGGTCCCTTAGGGCGAGTCGTCTGTGGGGCGAGTTGTCACCTGAAGGTGGGGCGTTGTCTTGGGGCGAGATTTTTGTGGGCAAGTTGTCTTTGGGCAAGTTGTCTATGAGGTGAGTTGTCCATAATTCTCTATCAAAAGTGGAAATAGGGTTATGTTTCCTTTTCTTTACATATCCTCTGATGATGCTTTATATTTGTTCAAGATACAAGGAGCAAAGTCTTACCATTTTGTGCGTGGTCCTGGACCAAGTATTGAAGAAATGCTACACCTACAGTGTGAGATGATGGTTCAAAAATTTTAAGCACTTGACAGGGTGTGGCATGCCGCTGTATGAGCTACCCGATGTGGAAGTAAAACATCAATGCAAATCTAGTCCCTACCATTGAGCACCTCTATGACAAGGCCATACGTGTAATTCAGAAGTACAGTACAGGTGACTTGTTCAGAACAACAGATGGTGCTGACAAGATCAAACTGAAGACAAACAGCGCCAATAGCAGCCATAGGAAGATTAAGGCAAAATGACAGAAGTTTGTAACGGTAACAAGCTTCAAGTACCCAGGAGCAATTGTCTCAGATGATGGCTCAAAACCGGAGGTATAATATATGAGCATTGACTTGAAAGGGGAGATAAACAGAATGCCAAAGTAGCCCAGTGACCTATATCAGTGTCATTTTAACAGATCCACTCCAAGCCTGTCATGATAATATCCATGCTCATCCATCTTTAGTGCAGTTCTTTATATGATCTTATGATATACTGATATGGATCATATCATGACTGCTGTTGACAGGATCTGATAACATTTCGACGTATATGGCACAGTATCAGGTTATACTGTCGCTGATGCTGCATTTGTATTGTTATCTCTTATGGGGCCCATCAAAGAAATATAAAGGGAATACCAAAGCAATACAATCAGTTAATCATTCTAACATTAAGAATATTATTTGAGTTCCAGTCGTTGGAGTGGAACAGAGTTCCTTAGATAAAGGATTGCTCTTTAGGTAGATGGTTTTATGATGCATGATGATGATCTGCTTACATCTGAACGTATAAGGTGAAACACCATGTTTCATATTGGTCAACAAATGAGAGACATTTCAGAACTGTTATTCATTCAAACATGTTTTAAAGGGTCACTCTCATAAAAGAGCTCTTTTAGGAACGAATTCTTTACTTGAAGAGTAGACCCCATTTTAAGAGCTAGCTAAGTCCTCCAGAGAAGCAAGCAGGAGTTCATGTTGTTCCCCTTTGTAAGTTTATGGCAAGTCAATCTTACATTTTTTTGGAAAAGGGACTGGGGCATTTATTAGGAATGATATGGCAATTTCATATTTAACCAATTTTGACCCCTTAAATGTATATGAAAAAGAACCACAGGGCAGCCATGGTTATGGCTTTAATTCATTCAATTTCATTTGATCAACAGCTTTTGAACCAGTGTACTTGTAACAAATATAGTATGCTGTTTTGTGAGAAACTTAAATATTTTGTGCAATTATCTGCATTTTGGACCCCTTTTTGGCCCCTCTTGGATACAAAAATGCAATTACTTTGATCCCCATAACATATTTCATGAGCCTTACATGAGACTGGTGGTTGCCTTTACAAGTAACGGAAAATGGTTCAGATGCTATATGAAGAGTGTAATTACCGGGTAATTTTGCTGATTTTTCCCCTTTTATGGCCCCTTAAGGGACTATAACTAAAATAAAAGAGCACCCCATTGCAATGTTTAAACCACTTAGTATTTGACAAATGGTTTCTAAACCATTGTCATTGTATGCACTGTTGTAAGTTTTGTTTTATGAAGGAATTCATGAATTTTGGTCGATTTTCCCATTTTTACCCCTTAATTTGAACCCCTAAATGACCCCAGAATATTCCAGTGCTATAGTTTATATCTGTTAACTTCAGACATATATTTTCACAACATACTACAGGGAAATCAATAATTTGTTTTGCAGTTCTGTGATGAAAATTTGTTATTTTGGGGTAAATTAGCCATTAAAACCCCTTTCGGAGCCCCATGAATGATTTTTATGAGGACTGCGTTACTACCCTTTGTGATGTTTATATTTTTTAAACTAAAACTGATATTTTTACAACTATTGTACATGCAATAAATGCTGTATTTTGATTGTTTAGGCTAACAAATAAGCGATTTTGTGCACTAATGTGTTTTCTTCTTTTTTGAATAGGGTATTGTTCGTTTCCATGGTTACGGTAATAAGGAGGTAACTTCCCAAACATGTTTCTTCAGTTCATGATACTAGAGATCCTCCTCTAATATTCTGTCATGTGCCTATATATCAGAGTGGCCGGCCGAAATGGTAGTACGCGCTTGAAAAAGTCCAAAAATTGGGATTTTCGATACCTCGATACCCCACCCCACATGAAAAGCTAAAAGCAGTACCAAAGAACTAACAAATCTGATTTATTCTTTCCTCTGAATTCTCATACTGATTCATATTTTATCGATCAAAATGTTTTTAGACTAAAGGTAATGTCTTCTATGATACATAAATGTTCAAAAATTGGAAAATTTCACTATTTTTTTTACTATTTTTTGGGCAAAATCTTTGGAGGCCGTTGCCATGGCAACGGACACACAATAGAAGGAATCGACCATCACTTAAATGTTTTTTCGTGACAACAAACAAACCGAGAAAGTTTGAGAAAAATCTGAGACCATGCGTGCCGAACCCCCATTGTAAAATGTGAAATGGTTACAGAGAAATGCTATTAATCAACAAAAAACTTGAAGCTATTTGACAAAAATCCTATTTCAGAAACAGTGAAATCGAAAGTGATAATTTCACTGTTTGAAACAGTGAGATTATCAGTTTCGATTTCACCGAGAAATCTCTATAATTCATTGAAAAGTATAAAAGAAAACGCCGTTATCGCCTTATGCGTTTCAGAGACGTAACGTTCTTTTACTGACGTTATTTAAGTAAATGACACCAATAAACTGCGTAATCTTTTAATTTGACATGTTTCAAGCATTTTATCATAAAATATTAAACACTGTCATGAGTGAAAGGATCAGCAGCAAGCAATAAAAAGTGAAAGTTTTTAAATCCTCTCAGTATAGTTATGCGTTTATAGATGCAGCTTGAATGGCAAAAAGTGTAGATACTTGCCAGGATAGCCCTTGTTTACTCAGACTTATCTGTTTCAATACCGGTATTAAAGTTTATACGACAGAGAGAGATATCCCCAGTGTGGTGCTTGTCATAAACAGAAGACACCGCTTCCAGCCATATTGGCGCAGTATTAAATTACTTGTTTTGGTATAAGACTTAGAATTCCGCGAAACATCGTTAGTATTGGACGGACGATCGGCGCCCCGTTACTGCGGCTATGGATTCTTTCCGCTGAGGTGCGGGGGCAACGTCGATTTGAGAACTGAAATACTACTAACAGCGTTAGTGATCAACAAACATCGTAGTCAGTCGTTTTCCCTTGAAGATGGAATGAGATATTAGTAATTCACTCTTTTCGATTTATTTATTTATTTATTTATGCGGTTGAATTCTCCAGAACAGAAAAGTAATAACCACATTTTTGAAGGACTCTTGACGGCATGCACATTTCACTATCCAAACGGAGAGCCAAACAAATGCGAAAAATATGCCGTTATCTATTTTGTATATAAAAAACGTGCAACGTTCACTTTTTACGACAATAGATAAAGAAGTATTTGGTTTACACTCAAAAGAATGTCTTTCGTGATTTAGAAAATGCTGAACTTCGTGGTTATTATTCTTTATACACGAAAACCTTTATACACGAAAACTGACATTTTTTGTGTTTGTCCTCTTCCACGTTAATCATACAGACAGCAGTGTTTCTCAGAAATAATTGAAATTGTTTCTTGGATACAATGGAATTGTTGTCCGAAGTAAGCTGTAGTAATCGGCTGTCCTCTGCATTATTGGTGTCAGAGACACATTGCTGTATCTGTTATCAGGAAATTAAATTTTCTGCTGAACTGACACTCACGGTCACGCGCTGAGCAGACGACAGACAATGTAGAAGCCAATAATTGCCAGTTTCAGTTTAGAGAAACGAAAAGTTTGAGAAAAGTATGATTCTATAAACGTTACAACATAGCAGATATGGTCAGATCTGGGGTATTGTCCATGGGCCCGGAGGGGTCACCATGCACCCCACCCCAGGATGAGTCAAGGTGTTAATACTCAATATACTGGGATGGATCCGCCAGTTTGATGGTTCCTCAACATGGTCGCCATTAAATTGACAAACACAAAAAAATGAATAGAAGATGTAATATGAATATTTGCATTTAATGGCGGCCATTTTGAAACAAAAATACGGGTGTAATTTTATTATGTCTTTCTAGTCCTTGTTGCAAATTTTATTATTGTTTCTGGGCCATGTCCCTGCACTAAGGATGTATATTTTACGAGGTTTGGGTTGCTGAGTGGCCACCTTTTGGGAACAAGCTGCTCACTCGGTTGGCCATATGTTCTCTGTATCTTGATTATTTGTAATCTTAGTTGTTTCTGTCAGAGAGTGGTTTTTCCCCCTTTCCCCCCGGAAAAATGGCTATAGGAAGGACGGCTATATAGTGGATTGTCCGGACCTCATAGAGCCACTTTTCTCCCATAGTACTTTTTCCACCACCGGGAAATTGGCTATAAGTGAATTTGGTATGGCTTTTGGTATTTTGCGGAACGGAACGACACGGAAAGGACTGAAACAGAAACATTTTACGGAATTAATCGCATAAGAAATGTATAAGTACTTCAAGGGAGGTAATAAACGTGATTAATTCCAAAAAATCAATATGCAAATTTAGTAACCATATTTTTATAATAATCAATAATTACTAATTTAAGGAACGAGCAAGTTTTTATTTCTTCTCATCGCAGGTATTTATATACGTACACACACGCATGTAAGCTACAGGAAAACGGGTGCTTTGTCTAGTCATAATTGATTTAGAAGGGAGTTTATTACATTGAAAATCATATTCGGACGTGTGTCCCAATGGGAGTCGAGCCCATGACTCCTGCATGAAAGGCGAACGCTAGTCTAGGCACTCCGCTGCGCGCACGCACAGATGAACGCTTGTACAAATACAGAATTGTACAAATTTATGCACACAACCACGTACACTCATATCCGTTTTAGACTAACATGGAAAAAGCAAATTGCCTATCTGTTTTCCCCAAAATAAAAATAATACAGACAGACGGACACATGCATGTGGTTCTAGCATCTGTTCTCCATCGATATTTTACGGACAGATACTAATATTTCTGTTTCAGTTATGAATCTCACTAGTATATTTGGAGAAGGAACAAATTCCACTATGTAGCGTGTTTTCCTGCAATCATATTACCAGGGGGAAAATCCACTATAGAGGGGAAAAACGGCTATGCAAAAACACGTATAGTAGATTTTCCCCTGGGAAAATTGGCTATATAGTCATATTTCCGGGGAGAAATTCTACTATATAGCCATTTTTCCGGTGGGAAATTCTACTATGGAAATATCATAGTCATTTTTCCGGGGGGAAAAACTACTAGGGGGGAAAAGCTACTCTCTGACAGTTTCCAACTATGGTTTTAGGGCTGGATTTGGATTTTGATTGTTTCAGCTCCTGGTCTTTGCATACTTTTTACTTTTAACAATTTAAGAACCTTATTCCTTTCACGACAGAAAATCCACAAACTGATTTGCTTTTGAAGTCTGATCCGGAATTTCATGTTTTTCTCAAGCTAATCATGTTCAACTGCAGAGTTAAAAAAAGTGTTACAATCCTTGAGTCGCCCGGGTATTGTTTATCGAAATCTTATTTTAGCTCACCTGAGCCAGCGGCTCCGGGGGAGCTTATAGGATGGGAAGGATCCGACGTCCGTCGTACGTCGTCCGTCCGTCCACAATTTCAAATGACTTCTCCTCTTAAACCGCTGGGCCGATTGTAACTTAATTTCATATGTAGCCTCCTGAACGAAAAGTTGTTCAAACGGTTCTGGTCACATGACCAACATGGCCGCCATGCCCATATATGGTAAAAACCTTAAAAATCATTCTTTGACCTTTGACCCTGACTTTTCATATTCTGAAAATTTTAAACTTCTTTTTAAAAGCCACTGAGCCAATTGAAACCAAATATCAAATAGAGCCTCCAGGGGTTGAGGGAACGAAAATTTCTTCAAATGGTTTGAGTCGCATGATCAACATGGCCGCCACGCCCATATATGGTAAAAACCTTAAAAAATCTTCTTCTCCAGAACCAATTTACCGATGGTCTTGAAACTTGGTATGTAGCATCGAGTACTAGAGTACTATCAAGATTGTTCAAATGATTTTGGGCTTTTCTACGGCATAGTCAAATATGGGAACATGCTGGAACACAAAATTCCTTGGAAAATTTCAAAGATTTAGGCCTAAAATCTGGTATATATACAGTCAGCTTAATGAGTACATAAGGAGATTGGTGAGTACCAGAGGTCAAGGTTATTCTTTGACCTTTGACCCAGGACTCTCATATCTTGTCAATTTTAAACATCTCCTCAAAAGCCACTAGGCACATTGTAACCAATTTCATGGAGAGCCTCCATTCAGGGGCTTGGGGACTTTGATAATTTTTGGCTACGTCAAATTTGCTTTCTGGTGCTTTTATATTGGAAAATGGTTTAATATAAGAGTTCATGGAACTTGTAGAAAATTTTGGTGCAGAGTTAATAAATATAGTCAAATAAATGAAGTTAATAAATATAGTCAAATAAATGAGTACTTGAACATTTTTAGCAAAAGAGGTCAAGGTCATTTTTTGAGCTTTAACAAATGTCTCTCATACTTTGACAGTTTAAAATACATGTATCAGATTTGTTCAAATGATTATCCTAGTTTGACCATTGAACTTTTTCTCAGGTGAGCGATTCAGGGCCTCATGGCCCTCTTGTTT
The DNA here is from genome assembly GCA_963989385.1 of Ctena decussata. Taxonomy (NCBI): domain Eukaryota; kingdom Metazoa; phylum Mollusca; class Bivalvia; order Lucinida; family Lucinidae; genus Ctena; species Ctena decussata. The sequence goes on along the minus strand of OZ022503.1, from coordinate 53,240,937 downwards.
TACTTTCTAGATACGACTAGTAAGCCCTCAAATAACAGAAAAAATACAAAGATAATTCATATGTCTAATGGAAGGCAGGTGTGTGCTTATTTATACGCTGTCACAGCACAGCATTTGCTTTACGAAGTTTCGGCTATTCAAGCCTCATCAGTGACCCTGATAATATCTGGCGACGAAAACCACAGAAAAGCATACTGTAATTTCTTAATTTTAATAAGGCAGTCGAGTCAAAGACTTATTAGTATCAAAAGCTGGGTCCAAATGAATATAAAAAGCGATGGTCTAGAACAAAAATCTAAACCAATCAAAAATTTCTGATTTTTGCAGAATATATTTTCTGATCTCAAATGACATAAGTAAAATATAATCTACACTATGGATGATGTACGGGGAGACGTTTTACGGCCGCCACACGGCACACCACCAGCTGCAGAGAATCCAAATAAAAGTCTTAACGAGTTCTTTCAAGAGCAGAGAACATATTCACCAAGTATCAGTCACTGTTGTATTGTTGGTGGTAGTGACTGTGTCTATGTCATCATCCCTCAGACTGGTGAGTGGTTCCTATTTCTAACATATTGTTGCTTGGAATGTGCTTGCCACAACTGTGTTTCTTAACTTCTCAAAGTCAAACCTCAGTCTTGACTGTGTTAGCTTTCTGGCATTCTTCAGACGAACTCGGAAGGTCATCATCATGAGGTCGTGGTCACGTCTCATGTCTGCTCCAGGACATGATTGGAACCGCTTCCTCACCAAGATGTATTCAATCTGGTTGTGATGCTTTTGTCTGTGCTGTGTCATGTCCATCTTCTGGATAGTTTGTGGGCTATTTATCAGTACTAGGTTGTTAAGGATTGCAAATTCTAGGAGTCTGAGAGAGACCTCACTCATTTGTCTCGGCATTCCAATGGGGTTTACATACGTCTCCAAAGTCTGCCTGTGCACCCCTTCCAACTTCAGCATTCCAATCCCCTTGTACACCAGAATGTCCTTGTAAGGTGTTTGTTTTATAATTTTGTGGGGTTGTGAAGTTGTCAACCTCCTTGTCATCATGTCCAGATGTTGGCGCATACACTTGTATGAGGGTGACATTGAAAGGAGCTACTGTTAATATACTTGAGACTGCTCGGCAATCCAATACTGCCCCCACCCCAAGGTTATAAAATAAATTTCGTGCTCAACTCAGCTGAGCATGAAATTTTCTCTGCTGATAAATATGACAATGTCAACTAATGTTGGCATTTTCATATTCATAAGCAGATGCTGATAAATATGACAATGTCAACTAATGTTGGCATTTTCATATTCATAAGCAGCGAAAATTTCATAATCAGCTAAACTGAGCAAGAAAATAACTGTACTTATCAGTAATTTGCTATTTATAAGCAGATAAAATTTCATTCTCAGCCGAGTTGAGCATGAAAAAAGTTTTATGACCTCGGGGCCAGCACTCACCAAGTCTTTATGCACTAGAATACATACTGGTGTCTGTCCTCTTCTCCACTGAAGTAAACCTTGTGTCTGTCATCTTGGTCCGAGGTTATAAAAGTTGAGTATAATTTCAAACTCAAAATAAAGCACACTGATTGGCTGCTTCCGAGCACATGCTCGGAAGCAGCCAATCAGTGTGCTTTATTTTGAGTTTGAGAATGTGCTCGGAAGCAGCCAATCAGTGTGCTTTATTTTGAGTTTGAGACTGTACTCAAGTTTTATAACCTCGGGGCCTGTTGACATCTCATCAAAGTTCTTCCAGCGCATGTTGTCTTGAATTGCTATATGTTCTAGTGGTACCGTCCACCCATTTAATGCGTAAGCTCTTCAAATTTCCCATCTAGCTTCAGAGTCCTTACATTCTAGGTTCCTATTGAGATGTTCCCCCTCCCTCTTAATTTCTCGACCTTTGTTACACCATTAGCATACTTGTCACCTGCGCCCTGGCGTCCAACAGTAGGCGCGGCCATTGTTCACACGGGCTGCGACTGATCCAGTATTGAGGTATCATTGCATCTGTCTTCTATGATGTTTCTTGGGCAAAATTCAGCCTGACGAAGCCCATCCCTCTCCAGGTTGTTTATGTTTACAGTCGTCCTTTCAGGGAGCGACAAACACTGCTAAGGCATAAAGTTATTTCAGGGAGCGACAAATATTGTTAAGGCACAAACATAAAGTCATTTCAGGGAGCGACGCACAACATTAAGTTTTTTCCGAGCTGACAGGTGTTTTAGCTGTAAATAAATCTATGTAAACTGCAATGTATATAGTAGTTATATCAAACTAAGAAAGTTATGGTTTGATTCATCAAAGTTCAAAATAACAATATATCTAACATTACGAGAGGTTAGAGGTCACCAACTGCAACAATATATTCAAAGTGCAGCAAGTTGTTGTCTGCACTCTATGACAACTTGCTCTTGGACTCCAACAGTCACCTTTATCTTGCCATATTTTCTTGCAATTACTGCCCTGAAATCTAGCAACAACAACGGCTCCAGCATATTGGGGTCATTTACATATAGAAACCCTGAGCTCCATATTTGAATGGATAACAGGGATGATTCAAAGATACCTTTCTTATTTCTCAAAAAATACTGTAATTGTACAATGTTCGCGGTGTACTAATGTTCGCGATTTTCATGGTCAGCATAAATGCGCGAACTTTAATATCCGCAAACGTGATGATACAAATTAAAAGGATGAAAGTGCCAATGACAAAAGTCCGAACTCGTAAGAAATATAGATATTGTCCTTTCCCAGATATTTTAGATACACAGATATGGGCCCCAAAACAGAAGTGTGATCAGGTACTCGCGGGCAGTAAGCATCACCTGCCTATTATGTCTATGTATCTGAGGAATACGTCAGTGAAACTGAAAGTCCGAAATTTGAAGGCAATACTTTTCTGCAGCTGAGACAATCAAAGCGGAAATAAGTTAAGAAATGGCTACATTGTAGGAATCAACGAGGTCATGATGTCTCCCATAGAACTTCTTACCCCTTAAAGTGCCAAAAATCAAAATGGTTGAATTGGCAAACAGTGTAGATCCAGATGAGGTGGCTCATAATGAGTCACCTCATCTGAATCTACACTGTTAGCCCTCTAGTGTTCGAATTCTCAATATAATATCGCTTGGACGAAACATTTTTTGAAATTCTGCAGACCTAAATTTTGTCGTCTTCTTTTTGGCGCAATAAGGGTTAACGGTTGACACAAGCTTCGCTCTGCGATAATTCTGAGACAGCAATTTACTGGTGAGCAGCTTCCCTGTATCAACAGTCTTGATATTTGAAACAGGCTCTATAGCAGCCAGGAAAGCATGACGAATTCGCGAACTTAAATACTAGTACCCGTGAATGTGTCTAAAATTACAAAAACCGCCAAATTTTATCCCGGATAACAATAGTACAATTACAGTTTCTTGTGACCCCTCATTAGAATCATCTCAGCGAGACGTTTCTAATGAGGGTCACAATATATCTTTTTTATGAAAAATCAAGGCAGATTACCCCTTAATTATCCCTGTTACCCCTTCTTATCTGGAGCACTGAGAAACTAACAAATGCTTATTTCTTTCAGTTACAACCTGCAACTATAATCTTCGACTCCAGGACTCCAATATTCACCAGGGAATTCTAGAACTCGGAATAAGACAGAGTGACAGTAGCGGTACCAGGGTGTCATGTGATTTTGAAATTGACGCAGGGCCGGGAAAACATGTCATGTTCTACTTTGTACACGCGCAGCTGACACCAGAGGGCCAACAGTACGATGTCTCCTGTATAGAAATTAAAGACAATGTGGGCAACATACAGACAACTGTAGAAGGTAGGTTATAGCGTCGCCAAACCAGAATGCAGAAGAGTCATGCACCAAACTTAGCCGAACATGTCCACCATTGACACACCACATTTTGGTTTAGCAAGATGGTGTTGTAAACCTATTTGCGATATTTTACATGGTGTCGCGGTGCGGCTCCATTCCTCTGTTGGTCAGTCCCACAGGGACTACCATACTTGAGTTGTATTTGCCTTGTTAGCGCTGTCATGCTAATTTAAACTGGGTTCGAGGTTATAAAGCTTGAGAATTATCTCGAACTCAAAATAAAGCACACTGATTGGCTGCTTCCGAGCATGTGCTCGGAAGCGGCCAATCAGTGTGCTTTATTTTGAGTTTGAGAATGTACTCAAATTTTATAACCTCTGGGCCTGGTTCTTACATCATTACAATTGTCATTCATTTCTAATCATTGTATTTGCACCGAAGAATGTGAACGTTTAGTTGGCTCTGTTGTTTTAAAACATAAAGTTATTATTTTCTTTGTCAAAACAGATTTTCCAATGAAGGCATGTTTCTCAACGGATGTGCAGCTGGAAGATCAGGTGTACGCTACAACCGGAAGTAAACTCTCAATCAGATTCTACCGAAACCGAGGCTACTCTATGGCGGCTGGATTTCGTTTGATTTTCACAGCATTTAGAGAAGGTAAACCACTCAGACAAAATTTATTTGTTTAGGGTTCTAAGATTCTTAGAAATGATTGTTCGGTCTAAATCGAGCAGCCTCTTAGAGAGTAAGAGAGAGTAAATATAATCATCTCCATCTTGTGTTGTCAGTAAACTTTTATCGTACATTAGGACGCCACAAAGCCGAAAGTATCATAGCAATTTCGTTCAACTCTAATCATCCCCAAAAGCATCCTCAGTGCCTCACTTTATAGAGTATTCGGACAAAGAGCAAGAGACGGGCCCTCTTAAAGTTTCTCCAAACACGCGTCGGCAAGAAAGCAGTGGTGTAGTAGCACATATAAGCTCCCCTTTATAGCCTGTGCTTAGGAAATTTATACTTTTATTGCATATAGTCTATTGGTGATAGTGCTGCCTATGGTGAATCCAGTTTCGTTGACACAAATTTTATAGGTTGCGTGTTGCATATTTTGGAGATGTTGTGTTTGAAAATTGATACCTCTAATTTTGCGATACCGATTTAGACAGAACCACATATTGAAAGTAATCTTTAAGATTAAAAAAAGTCGATGGCCAAACAACCGTTGGGGCAATTATTGTTAAATGCCTTCGTATCTTTGGCACAGCTCATGACAAACGAGGCACATCTATTTCCTTTTGCTCCCTTTAACCTTCTCTGATTCGAAGCATGTACCATTTACTGCTGGGCTGACAGAGTTTTGGCCATTTGAACATTGACGAGGAAAACATCCTTATATGGCAAAATCTGGGAACCACAGCTTGCATAAAAGTGCTACAATGACATTTGTTTACGTGTCTATCATAGGTGCACAAGCGTAAACCTATATCCCAATAGTCACCACTGCATTTTTTCTTGCCTCTTAAGTTATTAATTGCATATTATCTCTCTTTCTATGACAGCACTGCCAAATACATATTTTACGCTGTGTGTCATGATTCATGATTCCAAAATTTTGCTTCACAAAGACGACAGAGGAGTAACTAGAATTTGGCAGTTCACTGCATGATTAGTGCAAAGTCACCGAACATATCCCACTCCATTGCTGATGCTGATTCCAGATAAAACCATGACAGGACGTTTTACACGGCTGTATCAGCGCCAGAAAGTCATAGTTTATACAACTACAGTCAAATTTTGGAGCGAAACCTTAGAAAAGTTGCTTAACAGAGGAAAAGACTGGAAACGGCTTATACAAGTTTGCTTTCGTTCCCTGTTTGGTTTACGCATTGGTAGCCCGAGTTACCCGTTAGATTTTCAGTCATCTAACCTGTGATCTACTGTTCTTCAACATGGCCATGTAATTGCTTGTTGTGTTGTTTTCTCTGTTTGTTTTCAAACAGCTTATTTATTTTCGGTGTCCAACGTTATTGTAAACAGCGAAAGGTCAAAAATAGGAAAGTTAAACGGATAACAAAGTATAATTGGGCGCAGTACAGCGAAGATTCTAAATTACACTGTCTTACTGAATTCAATGATTGTAGATAAGAAAAATTAGGAAGGCTAAGATCAACGCAGTCACATTAATTTTCAGTCAATAAAGAAAGAAATTCAGGCCGCTGAAACAAATAAATGCAATATCCACGGAAACCTTTGAGCAGACGGAAAATCGGACACATGATTTCTTAATCTAGACATTTAGTAAACCAAAAATACCAAATATTTACCTTGGACTTAAATAGTTTCCGAGAAATCCACTGTTTAAGCATTTTCCCATGAAAAAGGATAGCGTACAACAGTTGACCATGTCGTAAATTAGGTAATCAGGTAAATCTCTCTTTCTATGAGACTGCCAAATACACACTTTACGGTGTGTGTCATGATTCATGATTCCAAAAATTTGCTTCACAAAGACGACAGAGGAGTAACTAGAATTTGGCAGTTCACTGCATGATTAGTGCAAAGTCACCGAACATATCCCACTCCATTGCTGATGCTGATTCCAGATAAAACCATGACAGGACGTTTTACACGGCTGTATCAGCGCCAGAAAGTCAAAGTTTATACAACTACAGTCAAATTTTGGAGCGATACCTTAGAAAAGTTGCTTAACAGAGGAAAAGACTCGAAACGGCTTATACAAGTTTGCTTTCGTTCCTTGTTTGGTTTACGCATTGGTAGCCCGAGTTACCCGTTAGATTTGCAGTCATCTAACCTGTGATCTACTGTTCTTCAACATGGCCATGTAATTGCTTGTTGTGTTGTTTTCTCTGTTTGTTTTCAAACAGCTTATTTATTTTCGGTGTCCAACGTTATTGTAAACAGCGAAAGGTCAAAAATAGGAAAGTTAAACGGATAACAAAGTATAATTGGGCGCAGTACAGCGAAGATTCTAAATTACACTGTCTTACTGAATTCAATGATTGTAGATAAGAAAAATTAGGAAGGCTAAGATCAACGCAGTCACATTAATTTTCAGTCAATAAAGAAAAAACTTCAGGCCGCTGAAACAAATAAATGCAATATCCACGACGGAAACCTTTGAGCAGACGGAAAATCGGACACATGATTTCTTAATCTAGTCATTTAGTAAACCAAAAATACCAAATATTTACCTTGGACTTAAATAGTTTCCGAGAAATCCACTGTTTAAGCATTTTCCCATGAAAAAGCATAGCGTACAACAGTTGACCATGTCGTAAATTAGGTAATCAGGTAAATCTCTCTTTCTATGAGACTGCCAAATACACACTTTACGGTGTGTGTCATGATTCATGATTCCAAAAATTTGCTTCACAAAGACGACAGAGGAGTAACTAGAATTTGGCAGTTCACTGCATGATTAGTGCAAAGTCACCGAACATATCCCACTCCATTGCTGATGCTGATTCCAGATAAAACCATGACAGGACGTTTTACACGGCTGTATCAGCGCCAGAAAGTCCTAGTTTATACAACTACAGTCAAATTTTGGAGCGAAACCTTACAAAAAGTGCTTAACAGAGGAAAAGACTCGAAACAGCTTATAAAAGTTTGCTTTCGTTCCCAGTTTGGTGTACGCATCGGTAACCCGAGTTACCCGTTAGATTAGCAGTCATCTAACATGCGGTCTTTTGTTCTTCAACAAGGCCATGTAATTATTTGTTGTGTTCTTTTGTCTGTTTGTTTTCAAACAGCTTTGCTAGTTTTGGTGTCCAACGTTATTTTAAACAACGAAATGTTCAAAAATAAGAAAGTTATGCCATAGGTTTGAAAGGTCATAGTCAAGATTAAGAGTGATATGTAAGTTCAAAACGGATAACAAATTATACTTGGGCGCAGTACAGCATATATTCTGTTTTACACTGTCTTACTGAATTCAATGACTGTAGATAGCAAAATTAGGACGGCTAAGATCAACGCAGTCACATTAAAGAATGAAATTTAGGCCGCTGAAACAAATAAAAGCAATATCCACGGAGACCTTTGGGCGGATGGAAAAATCGAACGCCTCTATCGCACCTTGCTAAAGCAAATGCGCCAAAAAGGACAAAGGCTGGGCCGGCTATTTACTGTGATAATGGAGCAATGGTTTCAGCTACATTTGTAAGGGTCAGTACCTGCCTTTGAAATCGGTATGGATATGACATTTATATATCCTATACTGAAATTTTCTCAGACAAACATATCTTTCTCAGGTATTTTAATTCTGTCTGAGCTGAAGCATAATATAGTATTAAGGTGAAGGTCACACTTTCAGAGAAAGTAACTATTTTTTTTTCATTTTGACTCCCTTCTCATTAAAGGTCAGGGGCCGTATTCATAAAACGACTTAAGTGGTTGCTATGCTGTTGCTAAGGCTAAATTTTTTTGAAGGAGATTCCCTACAACTATGAAATTTGGTCTGGAGGAACAGTCTTTGTAAGACTGTTCCTCCAGACCAAATTTCATAGTTGTATGGAATCTCCTTTATAGAAATTTAGCCTTAGCAACCGCATAGCAACGACTTAAGTGGCTTTATGAATACGGTCCCAGTTCTTTTAGACAATGGTTTGCTTCTGCAGGAGATTAGTATATTCTTTAAAAGAAGAGTAGACATCATTTTGGATGAAAACAGGAAATCGCAAAAAAAAACTCCCGCTATGAAAATGCGGAAAACTTATACACATTAGTCTTAAAATGGAAAAGAAATTATGGCAACAAATAACAATTAATTGTAGCAGGTGTTAAAGTGTGTATTATAAGTTGTTATATCAAATAAATCACGCCGTCTTTTTGAATAAATTTGTTCTTCTTCAAATTACATCCTATACCAATTAATAATATAAAATGGTTTTAGACGTGAAATTCTGCCTGAAGTGATTTACAAGCATTTATCAGATTTCTTATAGACATTTTCGGTCTTATTATTTCTTAGCATCCGCTGATGGTGTCGTCTGAAGTGAGAGTTTAAGGTTCTTAAGATTCTGAAAAATTCTGAGAGCGATAAACATGTAAGCCGCGTGATGACAAAAAATGTCCTTCTGAAACTTTGAATTGCGCAGTCAGCTTGTATAAAATCTCAAAGGCCATTAAGATTTGGTGGGGAAGTTGGGGATTCCGTAAAGCACATATAGGGCCACTTTTCGAAAATAGAAAAAAATAATATAATGGGTAAAATCAAAGAATGCATATGCTACCGTTTGATAAGTTTAGGGGATTTATTATCCAAAAACCAAAACATGAGGTGTAAGTATCAACGGTATGTTTTTATTTTTTAACACCAGTAAGACTTCCAATCTTGAAACCATGTTTTAAAGTCAGAACCAACAATTCAAACCAGTCCTGTAGATTTGAATAAAATCTGATGAAAATGATGAAGTTGATCTGCTATACATAAAATAAGTTTGGCTGTACGGCATATGTAGAAAAATGAGTAAATTAAAATATGCATATATATTCATATATATTAAGAGAAAAAAAAACCTCTGCAGACTAACGAGTGAGTGAGTGAACTCGGATTTAAGGTCCTACCAACAAGAAGGTCATACTACGGAGACGGGACCTCGGTTTAAAGTCTCATCCGAAAGATGGATTGGTAGCCCAGCGTGTTATCTACTACACTACCGCCGCCCCTCTGCAGACCGTACCGTAACAATTCTATAATTTCGGACTCTTTAGATAATAACCGCAGTTCTCAAAAAATGGAACTTTTTGGTTTTACAACGCATTATTGTGCCTAAAAGCTGTGACGAACAGTGTAGAGTCTGATCAAACTGTTCCTTGGGAGCAGTCTGATCTGGGTCTGCACTGTTGCTCAGACCTATATGTCCAAATACCGTCCCCAACAATTCTCCTCACCTCGATATAGTCACGCATGGTAATGAAAATTCAGTTTTTGGATGTAGGGTAGTATTAAGTTTGTAAAAAATGACCGCTTTAATATTTCTCTGATTTTCCTACAAAATATATCAAAAATGTTTTAAGATATTGTAGTATACTAGGATAACACAACATTTTTTTACTTTAGATCCGTGCTTTAATAAAAACGTAGATTTGCTCATTTTCTCTATGTTCCCTATATATAGTCCAGGCAAACTGGCGATTTTTTCCCCTAAACCCAAAACAAATTGCAACAAAAGCTTTTTTTGCATTTTTGTTGAGAACTAACATTCACATATAACATATCAAAAGTAGGATAAAATCGGATAATGCAAAATATATTTTTTCTGCATTTTTACAAGCGCCTTTTTAGTTCTTAAATATACCAATTATTTGTAATGTTTTTTTATGACATAACATTATTGCTGTGAGTTTTATTTCTAAGAACCTATTCTGCCTCTGCCAGAATTAGATATAGAAGCTAAAGATTGAATTTGGCACGTTTTCTTATCAAATCTAAAGCCATATTGGTCTAAAATTTGTATAAATTACCCCACCCACTTTATTCTGCCTTAAAATCTGAAATGAATTTTTGAAGGTCCGTAACCGAACTGCAACGAGAAATATGTCATACTGATGACTTAGCTTGCCATAAACATGCTTCAATTTAGAATACTGATTTCTGAAGGCATGAGAAGCCCGAAATAAAGGCACAAAGAGCAGAATACTACATCCATAAAAACACAAACAATGCAACATACTTATGAATAGTCTTTGTAAATCTCCTCGGCAGGATTTATGAAGGGGACCGCTAAACATTGCTATGTACTAAATATGTAAGGTCTGGGCCTCATGGCTTCAGAGAAGATTATTTTTGAAAGAGTTCACCCCATTATAAGTCTATGGGAGCTAATGACCCCTGGGGTGGGCCAATTTGGACCCCAGGGGCATGGTTGGCAGGATTTATGTACGTGACAACTAAACATTGCTAAATACTAAATAAGATCTGGGCCTCATGGTATCAGAGAAGAAGATTTTTGAAGGTTCTTTAGCGATATAGCTTTTTATAAACAAATGAGCCCCTGGGTGGGACCAGTTTGGACTGCAGGGGCTTGATTGGCAGGAGTTATTTAGGGGACACTAAACATTGCTACATACTAAATAAATATATAAGATCTGGACCTCATAGTTTGAGAGAAGAAGTTTTTTCTCATTATAAGTCTATGGGAGCGAATGATTGATCTGGGGGTGGGGGGATATTTTCAGTTTTTCCCATTATAAGTCTATGGAAGCCAATGATTGATCCGGGGGCGGGGGGAGAGGGAGGGAGGGCACTTTGGATCCCAGGGGCATGGTTGGAAAGATTTATGTACGTGACCACTAACCATTACTAACCATTGCTACATATTAAATATGTAAGCTCTGGGCCTCATGGTTTCAGAGAAATGTGTTTTGAAGGTTCTCAGCTATATAAGTAGCCCTATATTAACAAATGACCACTGGGGTGGGGCCAGTTTGGACCACATGGATATGGTTGGCAGGATTTATGCAGGGGACCACTAAACATTGCTACATACTAAATGTTTAAGCTCTGGGCCGCATGGTTTCAGAGAAGATTTTTTAAGCTTTTCACTTCATAAGACTATTGGAGCTGATGCCCCTGGGGCGTGGCCAATTTGGACCATAGGGGCATGGTTGTCATGTTTTTTATGTAGGTGACCCCTAACCATTGCTACATACTAAATATGTAAGCTCTGGGCCTCATGGTCTCATGTAGGGGACCACTAAACACTGCTACATACTAAATATATCAGATCTGGGCCTCATGGTTTCAGAGAAAAAGATTTTTTAAGTTTTTCTCGTCATAAGTCTGTGGGAGCTAATGATCCCTGGGGGTTGCCAATTGGACCCCAGAGGCATGGTTGGCAGGATTTATGTACGTGACCACTAACCATTGCTACATACTAAATATGTAAGCTCTGGACCTCATGGTTTCATAGTGGAAAACTTTTGAAGGTTTAGCGATATAGCCCTATATAAACCAATGGGCCCCTAGGGTGAACCAGTTTGGACCCCAAGGGATGGATTGACAGGAGTGATGTAGGGGACCACAAACATTGCTTAATACTGAAGATATAAGCTCTGAGTCTCATGGTTTCAGAGATGAAGATTTTTTAAGTTTTTCCCATTATAATGTCTATGGGAGCTTTATAATGCCATGGCAACCAGAGTTCCAATCTGATCTGCCCTTTAACTTCATGCACTCAGTCCCCCACCCCAACAATGCTACACACAAAATTTGATCAAGATTGGGCAGATGGTCTAGGGGGCATGTTTTAAAGTGTGAAAGACGACGATGGACTACCGACCAAGGCTATACTATAAGCTCTTCTTGATATGTGAGCTAAAACCTTAAAGAACATCCCATAGTTTAACATGAAATTTCCAATTCCATGACCTTGACCTCAAGGTCACTGAGGGGGCAAGGGTGTAGAACGTAAGACCATTATCTAGCATAAGTGAAAGTATTAACATAGGCTATCAATGGGTTAAAGAGATATGTTTAAATAACCTATAACACCCAAAAGGTGGACATGGACGCAGGTGCAAACGGGGAGGCCGACGCCGGGGTGACAACAATAGCTCTTCCTGAAGGTCGTTCAGGCGAGCTAAAACTATGACTTCTTTCCAGAAGAGTGGGCGGGGTAGGGAGGAGGCTGTTAGGCGGGAAGGAGGTATAATTTGTAAATTTTGAACCAGAAAAGTAAACATTTTACCGTTTGTGAATGCTAAAATGTCATGGAGGTCACCACCTAATATCTCTAAGCATGTCCAAGTTATCTGCATATTTAACCCTCTAGTGGATTATCCTTTCAACACATGAAGTATTTAGCCGGGCTATATAGTGCAGTCGGTAGCGCGTCTGACTCAAGAGCAAGTCCTGTGTTCGATACACGATCCGGCTTACTTCCGTTTCTCCTTCCGCTGATTCAAAAAGGACAGTTGTCAGTTACTGGCGAAAGTATGTGCTGCTTAACCGCATTGGAGGTCTAAGCCGGCCAAAGAATAATGTCATAAGGTTAACTGACCGTCCCGACATGACCATGGCTGTTTACCGTGGACATGAAGCAACAAAACAACACTCTCTGATGTCCCATTATTTGATAAAAAGGAGTTACATCAAGCTGTTTTATTCTATTGTTCTGTCACAGTCTTCATTTAAAAACATTGATTCTGCGTACTATCTTCATTACCATCCATATTGTCCATCTGAACAGAGGTTATGGTAAAAGCAAAATTTGCACTGGTGGGTGGGGTAAACCAATAGTAATATACTATGTGATCGACCGGTTATGCATAATCTGCAAATTTAATGGTAGACAAAAGCTAAAGAACAGTATATAACTGCTTTATCAGTGACTTCTACGGATTCAACTTGTTTAGAAATGATGTTTTGAAGTGGCTTTCCGAACAAAAGTAGCTGTGCAGTGGTTTAAATCCTTCGAAAACAAGACATATGAAAAAAATCAAGTTTCGCATTCTCCAATTTTGTCCTACTTTTAGTATGTTAAAAATGTAGGTCTTAGGAGCTTATTACTGTAAGAAAACCTTTTGTTGCAATTTGTTTTAGGTTCCCCCACAATTTGACTGGACTAATACTATTTAGAAATGATGGCCATATTAATCAGAGCAAAAATGACAGCATTTAATGTAAACTTACAAGTTTGAAAAAAGTATCTGTGTGCAGCTACATGTAAAAAAGTGCACTATATTGACCTAACACAGCATTTTTCATTTTTTATTATGGGAAGACAAAAAAAAGAGAAAAACTGTCAATGTCCTATCTAATTTAATGCTATTTCAAGCTCACGCGATATCGTCGTTTACAGGTAGATTATACGGGGCTGAGGAAAAAAGTTGCCCATGTTATTTTTTACGGTATTTATGCTATCAAGTGTATTCATTCACCTTAAGTCAGATTTTCTTACATCAGAATTGTTAATTCCAATTTATTGTTAATACCTATCCCTCACCTCCCCGGAGGTAATTGCGAAACAAGATCGATAAAAATATCGCAGAAGCGATTCCTTATTTTATCTAACTGTAAAAGGGAAAGTCAAATAAAATTATTTCCTTATTTTCTGAGAAAATTTCTTTACCCCCAGGTGCACTCCAAGATTCAAATGGTTCTGTGCAAGATGAAAACATTTGGGGATTGAATCTTAAGTTATCAAACATAATTACTCATATAGCTAATTCTTGATTTGCCGAGCCTTCAACGTCTGTGGAAGACAAGCTTGGTTTTGAAAAAAAAATCAGAGACTCTCGCTTTGCTTTTACCCTTTGTAGATCAAGTTTTTTTTTTTTTAACGGTTGGACTCTCACACTTAACCTTCATTCGCTGTGCATATAACAAGCTATGTTTTTAGGTTTTGACTCTCTAGCTTCACCTTTAACCTACATGTTTTGACTGTCTACATCCACCTTTAACCTATGTGTTTTGACTCTCTACATCCACCTTTAACCTATGTGTTTTGACTACGTACTTTGACTCTCTACATCCACCTTTAATCTGTGTGTTTTGACTCTCCCAGTTCACCTTCAACCTATGTGTTTTAACTCTCCCACGTCACCTTTTACCTATGTGTTTTGATCCTCCCACTTCACCTTTTACCTATGTGATTCGACTCTCCCTCTTCTTCTTTAACCATTCTGTTTTTACTCTCCCACTTCACCTTTACCCTATGTGTTTTGACTCTCTACCTCCACCTTTAACCTATGTGTTTTGACTCTCTACCTTCACCTTTAACCTATGTGTTTTGACTCTCCCACTTCACCTTAACCCTATGTGTTGGACTCTCTACCTCCACCTTTAACCTATGTGTTTTGACTCTCCCACTTCACCTTTAACCTATGTGTTTTGACTCTCTCACTTCACCTTTAACCTATGTGTTTTGACTCTCTACCTTCACCTTTAACCTATGTGTTTTGACTCTTTACTATAACCTTTAACCTATGTGTTTTGACCCTCTATTTCACCTTTAACCTATGTGTTTTGACTCTCAAACTTCACTTTTAATCTATGTGTTTTGACTCTCCCACTTCACCTTTAACCTACGTGTTTTGACTCTATACCTCCACCTTTAACCTATGTGTTTTGACTCTCTACCTTCACCTTAAACCTATATGTTTTGACTCTCTCACTTCACCTTTAATCTATGTGTTTTGACTCTCCGACTTCACCTTTACCCTATTTGTTTAGACTATCACACTTCACCTTTAACCGATGTGTTTTGACCCTCCCACTTCACCCTTAACCTAAGTGTTTGGACCCTCCCACTTCACCTTTAACCTATGTGTTTTGACTCTCAAACTTCACCTTTAACCCATGTGTTTCGACTCTCTCGCTTTACCTTTAACCATTGCGTTTTCACTCTCCAACTTCACCATTAACCTATGTGTTTTGACTCTCCCACTTCACCTTTATCCTATATGTTTTGATTCTCCCACTTCACCTTTAACCTAGTTGTATGACTCTCTACCATCACCTTTAACCTATGTGTTTTGACTCTCTATCTTCACCTATAACCTATGTGTTTTGACCCTTTACCACCACCTTTAACCTATGTGTTTTGACCCTCCACTTCACCTTTAACCTATGTGTTTTGACTCTCCCACTTCACCTTTACTCTATGTGTTTTGACTCTCCCACTTCACCTTTAACCTACTTGTTTTGACTCTCTACCTCCACCTTTAACCTATGTGTTTTGACTCTCTACCTTCACCTTTAACCTATGTGTTTTGACTCTCTCACTTCACCTTAAACTATGTGTTTTGACTCTCCCACTTCACCTTTACTCTATGTGTTTTGACCATCACACTTCACCTTTAAGCTATATGTTTTGACCCTCCCACTTCACCTTTAACCTACGTGTTTTAACCCTCCCACTTCACCTTTAACCTATGTGTTTTGACTCTCAAACTTCATTTTTAACCCATGTGTTTCGACTCTCTCGCTTCACCTTTAACCATTGTGTTTTCACTCTCCAACTTCACCTTTAATCTATGAGTTTTGACTCTCCCACTTCGACTTTATCCTATGTGTTTTTACTCTCCCACTTCACCTTTAACCTATGTGTTTTGACTCTCTACCATCACCTTTAACCTATGTGTTTTGATAGCCGCTTCACCTTTATCTTATGTGTTTTGACTCTCCAACTCCACCTTTAACCTATGTCTTTTGACTCTCTCGCTTCACCTTTAACCTATGTGTTTTGACTCCCTCGTTTCACCTTTAACCTATGTGTTTGACTCTCCCACTTCACCTTTAACCTATGTTTTTTGACTCTCCCATTTCACCTTTAACCTATGTGTTTTGACTCTCCCACTTCATATTTAACTTATGTGTTTTGACTCTCCTACTTCACCGTTTACCTGTGTGTTTTGACTCTCCCACTTCACCTTTAACCTATGTGTTTTGATCCTCACACTTTATATTTTACCTATCTGTTTTGACTCTCCCGCTTCACCTTTACCCTATGTGATTTGACCTTCCAACTTCACCTTTAACCTATGTGGTTTGACTTTCCCACTTCACTTTTAACCTATGTGTTTTGACTCTCCCACTTCACATTTAACCTGTGTGTTTTGACCCTCCAACTTCACCTTTAACCTTTTTGTTTTGACCCCCCAAACTTCACTTTAAACCTATGTGTTTTGACCCGCCCACTTCACGTTTAACCTATGTGTTTTGACCCTCCAACTTCACCTTTAACCTATGTGCTTTGACTCTCCCACTTCACCTTTAACCTATGTGTTTTGATCCTCACACTTCACCTTTAACCTATGTGTTTTGACCCTCACACTTCACCTTTGATCTATGTGTTTTGACTCTCAAACTTCATCTTTAACCTCTGTGTTTTGACCCGCCCACTTCACGTTCAACCTATGGGTTTTGACTCTCTCACTTCACCTTTAACCTATGTGTTATGACCCTACCACTTCACCTTTAACCTGTGTGTGTTTGACCCTCCCAGTTCACCTTTAACCTATGTGAATTTAGTCTCTACCTTCACCTTTAACCTATGTGTTTGACTCTCTCGCTTCACCTTTAACCTATGTGTTTTGACTCTCTACCTTCACCTTTAACCTATGTGTTATGACCCTCCAAATTCACCTTTGACTCTGTGTTTTGACTCTCTACCTTCACCTTTAACCTATTTGTTATGACCATCCCACTTCACCCTGAACCTTTGTGTTTTGACTCTCGCTTCACCTTTAACCTATGTGTTTTGACTCTCTCCTTTCACCTTTAAGCTAGGTTTTTGAGGTTTTGACTCTCTCGCTTCACCTTGAGCTATGGTTTTTAGGTTTTGACTCTCTCACTTCACCTTTAAGCTAGATTTTTTAGGTATTGGCTCTCTCGCTTTATCATTTTGCTAGTTACTCATTTGTTTGACTCTCTGGCTTTGAACACCTTTAACATCTTAAGATGACAAGCTAGTTTTTAGGTGTTGACTCTTTCGTTTCACATTTCACCTGTGCAGAAGACACGGTAAGTTTTAGGGTACAGTGTACTAAATATTCGTGAGGACTTGCTCCGCCTTTTCCGGGGAGCGCATTAGGTTTACATTGTAAGAGGGATGGCGTCATCTGTCAATCATACAAGTTGGATTTCTTGCAGTATAAAAAGACCGACAATTGATAGTTACAAAAAGGCATATTTAATTGAGAAATGTTTTACCAGAGGGAGAAGGGGTTTATTTTGGTAACTGACCCCCAGTAGAAAAATACGCTATTATTTTGGGTGCGAATTGGTGGCTGCCTTGCTCCATCCAGCCTGGCGGCTTATTGAGATGGGAAGGCAGTGGGTGTTTTCATCTTTAATTGATAGCCTAGGATGACACTTTAAAGCAAGATAAGATTGGAAAACGTTTTGTAATAAAATGACCAGATGTTAACATTGTCGTCAATGGAAAATTAATAGTGCAATGCAGCCTCTAAGGTCTTGACTATTTGGCTTAACCTTTAACCTTTGTAAAAGGCATTTTTGTTTTTAAGTTTTCACTCTCTCGCTTCACTCTCTCGCTTACTTTAACCTTTATAGAAGACAATGTAGGTTGTGAGTTTTCAAGATTTTGACTCTCTCGCTTCTCCTTTAACCTCGAGCTCTGTAGATGACAAGCTAGGGTTCGAACAATTCCAGACTCTAACCTCTGTAGATGCCAAGCTAAGTTTAGAACAGTGCCAGACTCTCTCGCCTCACCTTTGACCTCTGTAGAGGGCAGGCTCGGTTTCGAACAATTCCAAACTCTTCCGCTTCACCTTTAACCTCTGTAGATGACAAACTAGGTTTGGAACAATTCCAGGCTCTCTCGCTTCACCGTTATCCTTGTAGAAGACAAACTAGATCTTGACCAATTTCAGACCCTCCCTCCTAGCCTGTCACCTTTGTAGAAGACAACCTAGGATTTAAATAATTAAAGATTAGCTTGCTTAGCCTGTTTTCTGTTCTATTTTTCGTGAAAAAAATAACACAGTCCAAATGATTAATGGACTACTTTAAATATGGTCAGAATATTCCACTGTGGAAAAAAACTGCGATGTAATAAATACATTCTTGGAAAAAAAGTAATCTTGAGTCAGCAAAAAACTTTTTTGTCTGTTTGTCACTTTGTTTGTTTGTTAGGGGTATGATTATTTGGCAAGAAGTCTATTATTTGTCGTTCGAACCTTTCGCTTCATAACTTCTGATAATTTACATCTCTCTTGTCTTGTCAAGCTAGCAGTATTTGGGTACCTTTTTCGAATCAGGGATGGCTACGGCAGCGAAGGAGAGGTAGGCTCCGTCTTTCATACGCTGTGCCCAAGATACAGTGGGTCTCTACAACTCCCACAGCCCATAAGGCCACCCAGCTATTATACGGGACCAACGGATACCTAAGGGAGTGTGATCAACCATGTCCAATCATATCATCGAGTTATAAAAAAAATGCTTTAGACAGCCAGAGAGAGCATTTTCCTGATGGCTACAAAATTATTATTGTTAATATTATTTTCAGATTCCTGTCGGACGTCTGAAAGAAAATGTGATAACGGTCGCTGCATAGCCCATGATATCGTCTGTAAAGATTACAATCCCTGCGGGGACCACTCAGACTGCCCCACGGGCCTGGAACATTTATCTACCCTTGCCCTGGCGGGCATCATAGTGGTGGCGTTACTTGGTGGAGGAACCGTAATCATCATTGCTGCCGTGTGTTTGCAGCAAGGCGGCAGGAAACGATTAGGCAGACAGACGGTAAGTTTAATTTACCTGGCGGGCATAAAACCATGAAAAATATAAGTCGCTGTTGGTACGGTTCTTGCAGATAAATCTGACGCATATGAATACGTTATAATAGATTCGCAAACGTTAATTTATATGTGTAACTTGAATAAATTGTGTTAAGAAACCTATGGCTTATAGAAAGAGAAAAATGGGCTCTTATGGAAGAAATTTCGCATTGACGCATTTCTATGATTTTTATACCAGATTAAAGCGCTTGAAATGCTCTTTCGTGCTAGACGTTATAATCTAATGTCGGAAAATATATTAGATAAGAAAATCTAATTTATTTATGAGCTTCTATACATTTCCTTATTAAACTGAGAACCGCATACAGGTAACCGCTTATCTCCGGCCCTCTTGAAGATTATCAGAAAATCCCGTAACTATAACGAGAATTCTTCTCTATGCGAGCTAAAAAAATTAATCCGGTTTCACCGGCGTTGCCTCCATGTGCCTTTGGTGCCTGGTAACGTTAGAAACCGATGGATGGATGTTGGTAAATCTGTTGAATAGTAAACATCAGCTGCATTTACTACACCAAAGACAAAGATGGATGGATGGACGACGCGATTTTACGTCCTTTTCAAAAGTATTTCAGCTATATCAGGGCGATAATGAAAGGATATGTACAATGGAACCCCGTGTATGGTAGGAAAGATTATCGCCTCAAGCGGGACTCGAACCTGGTCCGCTAGATCAGTAGGCCAGTGCTGAACCCACTGACCTACCGGGGCTCCTACCAAAGACAAAGAGACAGACACACAACAAAGATATTCAAATAAACAAACAGACAGAGATACACATGATCAAAGAAAACTTGTTTAAGCTATTTATAATCTAATACAAACTAAACTCAGATTAAAACCAACAAGATTGATTAATTCGCCAGCACTAATTTGCATCAACCTCGACGTGGCCAAAACCCAGGCACATGACGTCCTAATGACGTCGCACTGACATCGATACGACGTCAACATGTCGCATCGACGCCAATAGGACGTCATTTGGACGCCATGTGCGTGCCGGGAAGATGCTTTTTATAAGTGGTTGTACAAGCTTGCGTCGTCCGCAAAGAGTCTGATTTTAGAATTTATATCTTCCACAATATCGTTAATATAGACTAAAAACAGAAGGGGACCTAGTATAGAGCCCTGGGGTAGTATAGAGCCCTGGGGTAAGTATAGAGCCCTAGGGCGCGGCCTTTGAGCAAATGGAGTGTCGATCCATTCCCTGTGGAGCCACAGTTCTCAGCTTGTTCACTGTTATACTCACCTGAAATAGTATTACAAACGTAGCACGTTACACCGTTATAACGGTTTACTTTTGTTTTTCCTATTTCTTTCCTTTCTGTTGACTTGAACTTTCTACTATTACTACCTTACGGAATATTTATAAGTTATTCCAAAATACCGCTAATTAGATAAAACTGAATTGGTATTTATTCGATTATCACATTTGTATGGAACTTGTATACATTGCAATCATGGGCTACAGATTCAAACAAGTCAATTGACTTTCTTCTGAATCCCTTTTGTATATTCATTGTATTTGTAGTATTTGTATAATTTGTGCTATGTATAAAGTATACGAAAAAAATACTGTTTAAACCAAACAAGTGGATGGTTGGTGTGTGTGTGAGTTTGGATGTATGTGTGTGTTGGGGGTGGGGGGGGGGGGGTAGGAAAGGGGAGGGGCGTTCAAGGCAGGTGAGGGGGA
The DNA here is from genome assembly GCA_963989385.1 of Ctena decussata. Taxonomy (NCBI): domain Eukaryota; kingdom Metazoa; phylum Mollusca; class Bivalvia; order Lucinida; family Lucinidae; genus Ctena; species Ctena decussata. Next base: position 53,220,130 of record OZ022503.1, on the reverse strand, counting down.
TTACCGAAAAGAAAGCTATGGAAATTTTGTTTCTCCAAATCTGGGTACCTTCCTTTTTTGTTGAAAATAATATTGAAAAGGGGAAAACACTCAATTTGAATCCTTCGGCTTTTTAAGACTTAGTGCCGATTTCATTTTCTTCATAAACTGATATTTTAAAATACGCACTTTATCTTTAAAAACATGTGTACTTTCAGTTTCTAAATATAGATGCGTTGTAAAATCATGTAGCTTCTATGAGTATCCGAATGTATAACCTTGCAAATTATCAGTGTGTACATTTAGCAAATCTTTTAAAGTTATGAGCTATTTTATAGGTGTGAAAAATTTTCATTCCGAACCTTTTTACGAGAGAGCCTGCACTGCTTAGACTAATCTGCGTAATTGCGCAATCTAGTCAGAAAAAGTGTAGTCTGCGCTGGAATTAGTAAGATGTTGCGTGTTTTGACTTTCTGTGCACTTACTGAGCAGACTGTGCATATGAGCAGTTCGCAATTGCTCATCTGAAGACTTTATTCGCGTGGCGCAACTCCAAATATTCCAGCCACATTCAATGATAACAGATTTATTCTTCATGCTCAGCTGACACACAACGCTGAAACAACGGCGTGTCATTCACGTTAAGTACTATGACGTTGAATTACCGTTGATATTGACGGTTACATGTTACTTTAGACATAGCTGATTATATGAGGCGCAAACTTTTACTTAGTAATAAAGAGGCTGCTTCAAGATACTTTGCTATAATTCACCCACTGATCAAAATACATTGAATCACAATGAATCAACGTTGATCCAATGATGATTCAACATTTTGTGTTCGCTGTCTTGATGAGACTGAACTGCAAACAGCGCAGAGCCTGATACCACTGCTCTACTAGGCTTGCAATGTGTGTCTCAGAAGCAAGAACTGCAGGATATTATAACTATTCTACTTATCTCAAACTCTCAATTGTAGACAAAATCGGTACTTTGTTGTCTACCGCCATATGACCTTGAAAACACCAGTTCTCGTCCGATCACCGAAGTTAAGCAACGTCGAACCCGGTACGTACTTGGATGGGTAATCGCCTGGGAATACCGGGAGTTGCAGACTTTCTTTATGTATTTTCTAGTTTTATTAATTTTTTTATATCCCTCATACATGTATTTTTAAGCTGTGCGAAGGAAAATACGTTTCTTTCAACGTTAAACTCTACCGTTTACCGTCTACTGTGCGCTGTCTACTCGCTCTTCGTTTTGGAGCATGCTGAAAAGTAGTGCATACTGTTCGCGGTTTTCTGTATACTATTTACTGTCCAATGAAGTGTCTACTGTCTGTCTACTGCGTCCTGGATACTTTTACTGCGGCCTGTCTGCTACAACATAGACGTGGTGCAAGCACAGGGGCATGGGTACAAGGTCGCAGCATGTGCGCCTGTTTAAGCGCATCCGGACTCTACAATGATGTACCTTCAACCAAAGTGGAGTCGCACAAACAGATGGAACCCATACAAGCACCATAGTGACCCGCACTTTATGGGAGCTGAATAAATGCATGCCAAAATTTCTATGTAGCACATACTAAAATTTGGGCAGTAAAACACACACGCAGACACATCTAATTATCTATACATTTAAGTTCTGCAATAATTAACACAAATAATAAATAATAAATAAATTTAACAGGCAGTTATGAATTCTTTCTTGTCAATTTTAGTTTTGTATGATCGAAATGTAGAATTTATAAATTTTGGCAAAATGTACAAATTTTGGCATTATTTCTTTTCCCTATCGAATTGCTTTCTTCGTCTGAAGATCGATGTTAATGAAACGTGGACATAGAATACTCAGTTGTGACTGTGGACAGACTTCTAATATCATTATTTTTTTTTCTGATACCTAATGGAAAGCCCAAAGAGTCGGATCAGATCTTCACATTGATTCATACTACCCAGCTGGCACACAACGTTATAATGACGTCGTATTGACGTCGACGCAACCAGATTACAACATATCGACGTCATTCTGACGTCATGTGCCCGCTGGGATATACTTTACTGCCCAGCAGTTACAAGACGTCGGACTGACGTAGTATTGACGTCGATACGGCATGGGGGATTCACATCGACACCATTTCGACATCATTACGACGTCATGTGCCTGCTGGGCGTACTGTAATGCTGTTCAAACAGTTTACATCGGTTTAATTTTCCCTCTCTATTGTGACACCTTAAATTACTGTAATTATTCTAAAATTGAACAGGTGCTTATACTAGCCGACAGAGTGTCAAAATACTGATCGGATATGACGCATTGCACATCTTGATCTGATTCTAAACTGATTTCTCAGATACATCTATCCCAAAATTTAGGATTACAGCGGCAATTGTTTGTTAATCTAGCAACTCTTGGGTTACATCATTGATAATCAACGGTCGGTAATATTTGCACGTGCATTTTAGGCTCATCTCTTGTGTTGAACGTTATGAACCTTGTCCGGGCAAAATATGTTTGACGCTATGCGCAAACAGTGGGTACCAAGATAAGTCTATGCAACTGCGCAGTCTGTCAGAGTCAGTGCAGTGCACTGTTTGGTTCCCAGAAGGCATACTTATTGCGCCTACCCTGTTCTGATTGTGCTAGTGCACAGACTAGTCTGGACTTAGGTGTTTTGCATATATCATAAGGCTGATTTTATCACGACAAGACTCAAATGGCCTGCGCAAGGAAAAGTGAGTGTTCAGCCCATAATGTTTTTGTGGGGAAATGTGTATGTATACGTAACCAGGCGGTACCAAGATATGTCTATCCAATGTGTAGTCTACCCTGTTCTAATTGCGCATGCATCCAGTCTAGACACGCGTGTTTTGCGTATGACATAGGACTGGTTTTATCACGACCCGAGGTATGCGCAAGGAAAAATATGTTTCACCCCATCTTGGTAAAATCAAATGCAGTCCGATTAGTGTCAATTCCTTTAGCACACTTTACGGCGCTCCAGTGTATGATGCTCAAGATTGTTTATACATATGTTGTGAACGCATAACTGTTACCACAGACTAGGCTGATTCTTCTCGTCACATGTGGCAATTTTCCGAGGGTGCGGCTCTTATAATCAAGATCATATTTGCACGTGCATTTTATGCTCATCCCTTGTGTTGAAAGTTATGAGCCTTGTGCGGGCAAAACATGTTTGACGCTGTACGCAATCTTGGGTACCAAGATAAGTCTATGCAACTGTGTAATCTGTCGGAGTAAGTGCAGTGCACTGTTTGATTCCCAGAAGGCATACTTAGTGCGCCTAACCAGTCCTGTTTGTGCTAGTGCACAGACTAGTCTGGACATATGTGTTTTGCATGTATGATAAGGCTGATTTTATCATGACATGACTTAAAATGGCCTCCGCAAGGAAAAATGTGTGTTCAGTCCATAATGTTTGAAGCGAAATATGTATACGCAACCAGGAAGTGCCAAGATATGTCTACGCTCATGTGTAGTCTACCCTGTTCTGATTGCGCATGCATCCAGTCTAGACACGCGTGTTTTGCGTATGACATAGGACTGGTTTTATCACGCCACGAGATATATGCAAGGTAAAAGATGTTTCACCCCATCTTTGTACAGTCCGATTAGTGTCAATTCCTTTCGCACACTTTACGGCGCTCCAGTATATGATGCTCAAGATTGTTTATACATGTTGTGAACGCATAAATGTTACCACAGACTGGGCTGATTCTTCTCGTCGCATGTAGCAATTTTCCGATGATGCAGCTCTTACAGAATGCGCAGTAATATTACAAAAAAAGGAATTTGTTCTTTTCGCGTAGTAAGCAACACTTTGGTTAACAACACTATATATATTTAGACCATCACCCGGCAAACACGGATTTGACGGACACACGGCGCCAGGTGTGTGCAACTATGGTTACGTACCGTTGAGCCACTTGGGTAACGTCGATACGAGAATTGAACAGAACAGAACAGAACGGCAAACACGGCGATACCCATGAGTGCTAAGATGCTCTAGTGGCTGGGAGCCATGGGAACAGTCCGTGATGACCAATTGAACAAACAACAAAGCAAACACGGCGCCAAGTGCGTGCAACTATGGTTACGTACCGCTGTGCCACTTGGGGAACGTCGTTAGGAGAATTGAACTGAACAGAACTGAACGGCTCCAGGCGGCACAACTTACTACCGGCGAGCACTGGTGCCTGGGGCATTTTGCAATAGTCGGAATTGACTAAGTCCTATAGAACACCGTTGGCAGCTCACTTTGGCTGAACATTCAAAAACACAGTAACTTACAGCTAGCTCACATTCTTTCCCGCACGGTGTCTGAGCGAGAAGCCCGAGTCAGAATTTGACTTAGTCTTCATGCATGGCTATTAGCATCTGGCAGAAAATTCGTTACGGTGTCAAATCGATAACTCTTTACTACCTGTAAATTTTAGCCCTTGGCCACAAATGAGATTGCTTCCCTTTCCAGTGTCTTAATGGTCAATAGAAAATTTTCGACCAAGCTTCGAATCAATAGTTAGCAAAATTAGGCGTTCAGGGAAGAAATTTCCCAATTAGCTATGTATGTATAAGATACATCATTGTAATCAGTGGAATATATATACGTGGCGTCTACGTCGCATCGACATCAGTAAGACGTCATTTCAATGGCATGTTCCTGCTGGGAGCTGTTTAAGGCCATGTTCGAATGAAAAGTTTATGTTCAAATCACGGAACACCCATGCCGTTTGAACATCGTTTTACACTTGTGAAGCAGTTCATACATACATGTACAGATTTTTGTATTTGTGGAGTGCAGTACATACATCCACACATATATAAACATCTCATTTAATTCAGTTTTTTTCAACAATTTAGAATCGAGATGAATCCTACTTAACACTTAAAACAGTAATATTTTTATTTGCAGAGGAACTAATAATTGTTTATATACTGGTGTCATTGCATTTCACTTAACTGTTTTCTGCCAGTTTGGAAGTGTGTTTTTTTCTGTTGTATGAATTCTGTAAATGAATCCATCAAATAATCAACCTTAGCTAACAAATATGTTACAACTTGTTTGAAATATATTTCAATTCGTTTTACAAGCGGCATGATGGCTCGGTCTCATTTTACGCTGTTATTGATGGCTTTTTCAACCTTATGCGATTGTTTAACAATTCCATTTTTGTTCCTGAAAACATCACGAAAATAACATGTTATTCATATTGATTGACTGCATTACATTTTTATATGATAAGAAACCTTTGCAACACGTTTACGTTTCAATCAACGAGTCGAAGCAGCTAACAGTGAATGGAACTTCTACGGAAGTAAACAAAGAAGTTGACCCTAGGTAAAAGTTTCCCATAGCCGAGGGCCGTAGGCCCAGTGGGGTTAGGGGCCAACTGAATTTTGGGCACAACACAGCAAGTATCGCTTGAACATGATTCCTTTGCTGATGCCGAGTTCCCACTGGGCAAACAAGGTGAAATCAACCTTGAATCAACATTGATTCAACGTTACGACGTTGAATCAAGGTTGAATCAAGATTGATTCAACCTTGTGTGCCTGCTGGGATATATAAGTCCACTCAGGGTGTATATAGGCCATACGTACCTGCACGCTGAATAGGTTTATCCCATCTGTTTCAGAGCGAATGGTCAACGACATACCAGTCAAACGGTGATGTCTTGGAAATGCAAACCGAGGTCGTTTCTGACGATGTGCTCGGACCACAACCAAGTCGCACGGCAAACAGGAACCAGCTGTATTCTGTCACAGAAGACCATCACTGCGCATCGCAAGTTAAACCACTTTATTCGGAGCTGCAAAGACAGGAAACCAGTGAAACGCACGTGCTAAACAACCCGGATGAATTCATACCCGGTGCTGGTGACCCGCTTAATGGTTCTTCGCCTCAGGAGAGTGTAACCAGCGTAAATTTGTCGTCATGTCCGATTACAACTGATACCCATTTACCGGAAGCGTTTAACAGTCAGGAGCAGATTGGAAGTGAAATATTTGATTCTGAAATAAATAATCAGGAAGCGGAAAAACATAATTCAAGTGTTAGTACAACAGCAATTCTTCACGTAGACTACGATAATCCGGCCCTGCTTGCGTCCAGTAATGACCTGTCTACAGACGAAAATAAAGTGTTACTGTCGGATAAGCATTCTCATACTAAAGTTCCTGACACTTGCTTCAAACCCAAGGTGAGCAGACGACCCCCGCCTGACTATAAGATTGTCATGAAAAATAGTGGTAGATTTCACGTCCATGACTCGGGAAGATAATGCAGGTCTTGTCAACGATGATTGGCCAGTTTATGCCTGGTGGACTCTTCTGTGCTTATACATTGGATGATCACAACATACGGTTTTGGTGAGAAATAAGAAAAATTATCCCTCAATTATCATCAAATACCCCTCTTATCTAGAGCTCTGTAAACTACAACAGAAGCACCCACGCCTTGGAACGGTCAGTAACAAATTACTGATTACCGCGCGCGCGTGTGTGTGTGTGTGGGGGGGGGGGGGGGGGAGGGGGGGGCTTAATTTGATTTAACGTGTACGTAAGTATACAGCCCTCAGACTGAATTTTGTAAAGTTCATAAACATGCAAGTGAAGGACTTCTATCCTATTGATCAATGGGTCAACTCAATAAGCTTTAGCTTTCGTTTTGATCATTTGAATGTTTACATGTTATATATGTTTATGTATGTAATTGTGATGAGTTGAAATAAAATATGTTTAAACCAATGGGTCAAAAATCAGGATCAAATAATGAGATGAAGCAGGAACACTACTCAACAGCAAGAGCACCACTGAAAAGCTGGAGAAAAAGAAGTCCAACAGTTGAACCCCGATGAGCTCGACCAAAGACAAGCCATGAAGGCCCATGCACCATGCAACCAACTCCCCGACCAACTTACCGAAGACCTTTAGGCCGGAGTCGCCAGAGATGGGACGAAATGATGTGAAATTCTGAACTGGTTTGCTTCGGAAAAAATTCCTGAAAGTCGCCAAACCGAAATTTCGGTTTGGCCACTTTCTTAACTTTTTAACAACTCCAGCAGTTTATGTGTCACAGAGTTGAAGTTTTTATACCGATAGCGTTGCCTAAATATTTTGCCTATCCATTAAAAGCTGCATTGCAAACAGCACATACCTTGCAGCTAAAACGAATGCGTAACGTTCACCACGTTTCTTCTGTGTTTCACGTTTTATTCGAAAATCGGTCAGTGTTGACGCTCCGCTTTGCGTCGGTCGTTAACATCAGTCTCGGCCCGCACAGACGTTTAAAGATGGATTTACATGGTGACATGTTGCATGTCGTGCAGCATGTGTCACCGTGTAAAGCCAACTTAGTATCTTGACCCCAGAATCTGTTATTAGAAGAAAATTAATGCCAAGTAATCAAAAACTTTGCATAAGATATAAAGCTATATTGGATTTCTACAGAAAAAGCTGTGAATCTGCGAATTAATATGAATTATAGATGAAGAAAGCTATCCTTCTTGAAGAGTGTATTTTCAGGGGCGACTACTCAAGTATTCCATTGTATAGTTTCTTTTAAGATTTCATGTTCCTAGGTATAATAGGGTCTCAGCTTGACGTGCTGACGTTTCTTTTCAACTGATGATGACAGATTAAATTAAACGGACGTTTATTTATATTTTTTTTGTTAAATGTTATTACCAAGTCAGGACAATGTTCTTATAAAAGAATGACTTTTAGTTAGTTATTTTGCCAGCTGGAAAATAAAACATAAAAATGCCACGCTACACAGCATATTAATGTCTCAGGTCCAAGAATTCAGAAATGTTTAAATAAGTTCTGAAAAGTTAGATCCCTTGGAAGCAAAGAATACACCAAAGAAACGAAACCGCAGACAGTCTGCGGTTTGAACTTAAAAGACTGAATAGCTGAATATACAATATCTGAAAATTAATTGAAACTCAGATCGCATTGACATTAATGAGCAATTTTGATTAATTGCTTTTCATATGTCTAAGAAATGCTGTAGATATGTGCATAGTTTTTTATAGGCATGATCTGAAACCTGGAATGACTTGAGTAGAATGGAACGGAATGAATGAGATCATCTACATTCCACTGGCTACATTTTTCCCAGAGCCGGAGATAGCACTCTTGCAGGAAAGAATTTGCTCCCTTCCTAATCTATGTCAGTCTTATTAATGATTGAAACTGGTGGCTGTTGATCATTTGACTTCCCAAGGTAATGGATCAACCGTTCCCAATCACTAATTTTAATTTTCCTAGAATTAGAAAAAAAAATTATACAACGGAGACATGTCAACTTTTGTAGACGGAATAGCTCACACTGCTGTCCCAGACCAGAATGTTCCTAGCTGTCTGATCTGGGTCAGTAGTGTTTGCTTAGGCAAACTGACATAATATTTACGGCAATTACGATACAGGAAACAGTGTAATCAGATGTTAATTGATTGCACGAGACTAATAGGATGAAAAAAAGAAATTCGAGTTTTAAGACTGAACTGTTAAAAGCATTACCATCGTATTTTTCATCATGCAAACGTTCTGTAAGCGTTTTTGTGACGAAGTGGGTTCTTATTTGTAAAGTGTACAAAAGACAAAAAAAAAATAAATACGCCTCACGAGCAGACACTTATACAGTTAACACACCTTTTAAATGCCGCCGTACAGACCTCAGCGCAACGTCATATGGTTGCATCCACACGTCAGTACGACGTTGTTTCAACGATTTGCAGCTGGCATTCAACCTTTGTGCCTGCTGGGTGTAAATGCAATTCAAAATGTAAAAGAAATTTAAACTCACACAGACACTCGTTGTTTTTCCATCTGCCTACCTCTACAGACAGTTTATGATGTGAATCCAATGTTGCATGCACGAATCATGGTTTGTGTTTTATCAGTTTTGACGCATTCCAGTGCTTATTTTGATGTTTAAATGAAGTATAACCTATCCTTGGTCTATGCCTCTGCCTAAGCCGTGACAAAATTTAACAAGACTGGCTTATTTTGTGTAGATTTATTATTGTGTCCATCAGGACTTTCAGCATTGGTGTTCCAAAAATTGAACTGCTTGATCCAAGGGAAGCAAATCAAAATAGGTCACAAATAATCAAACGCTTAGCAGCTGAACAATCGACTTAATCATAACTACCTTCAAAAGTTTGATAAGAAGTGAGATGAAAATTTCCCATTTTCCCCTGGAGCTGGCGAATGTCTTTGAGTCAAATTGTGCGCCGCACGCCTCAGATGGTTAATATCCGATTTTTGTTATTATTATTATTAGTTTAAAAATCAATGAATTGAAATGGCGAGTAATGTTTTATGTAGAAGAATGTCGAAATCTGCATGAAAAAAAGTCCATAGTGTTACAAAGTCGGCATATGATGTTTGAATTCTGGCTCAACACTAATTAGCTAATTTTCTGACGTCATATATGTGTTTTGTATTATTAATAAGTCTACAGTTTTTCATAACTTTTCTCTTGGAATAGAACAGTTAAAACTTCAAATGAAAATATTTCAAACATACTGCCATAGAATTCGGTGATAGTTACTGCAATCAAAATAATATTATGCAAATAAATCTCTACAAAAGAATAGTGGGCGGTGCTTAAAATCTTATTTGCATAAACTTAAAACGGCAATAATTTACGTTTGTGCCATGTAACACCTATTAATTACAAATACTTCTGCAGTAATTGAACTGACTAGTTCACTTATCCCTTTAATGTACTGTGGATATCATCAACAGAGATATCTAGCCTTGCTTTGAATAAGCTTCTCTTTCTTTTCTTCCTGTAGACTAGTAAGTAAGGCAGTAAGAGTATGATGGTTTATGAGTTTGACCTTATTTCCAGGTCATGTTTACATAGACGCTGCCAGAAGTTGCAGAAGCTACTACTACCTCTACATTTGTAAGGCGTCTAAACAACCTTGACTGTTTTAAAGCTCTCCTTGCTCTTAAGTGCTTCCAGATGTCAAAAGTCTAGTAAACCGTATTTATTCGATAATAGGACAGGGTTGTCCCTTCCAAAACAATCTCAAAGATCTAGATCCGTCTTATAAGACGGATCTAGATCTTTGGGATTATTTTGGAAGAGAAAATCTCATTTTATAACCGAATAATACCAGACTGATTTACAGATTTTGGGGCAATTTTGGAAGGACACATCCTGTCTCATGGCCGAAAATATATGGTATCTGAGCAATGACGCCTGAAAAGAGCACTTTGAACCATGTACGAAATGCAATCCTTCAAACAGTCGATCCATATGCGCAAAACAAAGACATTGCAAAACTTCCCATGATACAGAGACTCTATGAGAAACCACCATTTTCTTTCTTACATGTGCTCGGTCCGAGATGAGTCTTCGATGTTTGGACGTGGCCTAAGTTACTTGTTCATGGCAAACGCCTCTAAAAGAAGATAACAAAAAGCAATTATTGCATGTGTCAGCAATTTGAATAAGCAGTGAGTAATATAATTCATATTTCTCGGCCAAATTGCACAAGAAACCGGATATTTCGCAGAATTGCGAGTGAGTCGTTGGTCACTGAGGCGTGTTTTCGTATCATTTTCTGTAAGAATTCAAGAGCTCATTAATGTACAAATAACTTATACCAGTGCCTACCTTTTGTCTAGCAAGCATAGACCACTATTTTCATCTCAAAACCTGCGGCCTTACGAGTCCGAGGTAGGTACTACTTCTTACCCACAAAAGCTACACATGAAACTGTTACTACGTATCCACTATCTGATGCAACGAACACCCTTCTAAAGACGATGAAAATTTGTTACCGTCAAGTGTCAGGTGAAATATTCCGCATAAAACTGATTTCTTTTGATTCAGTTATAAAACAAGTGTAGTCCCAGATCAGACGTCACAAAACTGACCAGCTGATCAGGTCTTTGTATTACAGAATAACAGAAACAAAAAAGTATACCAGACACCCTGAAACTGGAAATGGCCTCAGTCAATACAAAAGGAGCTAATAATTGTAATTCGCTGTAATGGAATGATTACATAACACGGAATAAAAATGACTTGAGAATAATTATTTGTTTGAGAAAATCTTAAGTTTCTGTTTAAAGTATTTTAGTATGTAATATCGTTGAAAAATTTGCGGAGCATGGCCAACATTGTTTGCCGTGTTCCTATAACAGTGACGTCATAGATATGTTACCATAGCAACTATGGAATGACCGACTGTTGTGCTTAGTACCTTGGCAGAATGACGTATCGACGACGTCACTTTGACATTAATATAAACTTCTAGTCGTCATGGTAGCATATTTATGACGTCATTAGTATCGGAGCATGACAAACGATAACAATTTTTCAATGACAATATAAACTGAAATTCTTTTTGTTAGAAACTTCAGATTTTCTCAAACAAATGATCATTCTGAAGTCATTTAATTCCATGTTACATGTCTTCATATGTATGCGGAAGTCAGCTTAAGTAAACATTTATAAGCGATATCATTGTGACCTCTTTTACACTGAATGACGTCATCGACCATGCTTTATTGGAACTTTTCACATATGCTAGAGTTTTTATATGTGTATTTAAATTGGGTGTAATATAGTTTATCTTGTATTGTACTTTAGCTAAATGTGAAAACGTTTACCATCATGTTAGAAGATATGTTAATGCAATGATGCATACCTGTTTGATCGTGCGCCAGTTCGTAAAGACAATTTGAGCCGCGACACGACAAAACCAAAAATGTTGCATGTTCGCCACGCGAAGACTCAGGTCATCCTGGGCATCCGCCCAGTCTGATCAGAGTCTTCGCTGTCGGCATGAAGGTAGTTTATAACCTTAGCTACCCTTTAGGCACACAGCAAAGATTCTGATCAGACTGGGCGAATGCCCAGCTGATCTGAGTCATCGCTGGGCGCACATGCCACTTTGTTGGTTTTGTCGTATCTCGGCGGAATTTTCCACGCGTTTCTGGTAAGACAATGAAAATAAAGAAAACATAAAGAGTGAATTGTTCAAACAATCATTGATTATGTTGATTGACAGGTCTACTCATCACTCACACAGGTAAGTGAGTTAGGAAAAAAGTAGGTTAAGGTTGTATGACATGGTGACATCATCGATAAAGTCAGTTTCTCTTACTGTTATTAGCATTTTATTGATACTTTTCTGGCAGTAGGAGCAGTGAATCTGTGGGATCTTAGACAAGACACAAGTCTGATAATAGTAATAGTAAATGTATCCCATAGTCTATTAGCCGAAGGGGTTGTGGGGTTAGAGGTCTACTGTGTCTTGGGCACAGCATATGAAAGACAGAACCAATTACTTTCCTTTCGCTGCCTTAGTCTTCCCTGATTCGAAGCATGTACCCTTTTACTGCTGGGTTGACAGAGTTTTCCATTCGTCGGATGGCGAAGCCGGGGCGCGATCTCACGACCTTCAGCCGACTTTCTGCACCATAACCGAGCGTCTCCAACCTCTCGACCACGGCGATAATGGCAAATGTTAAAAAGTGTGAATTCCTGTTTGTTTCCACTATTTTTTCTTACTTGCCTGCTCCAAAGCTCTCGAACTACCCGTGTTTCCATGGAAATAAGGCAGAAATCTTCTCTTAATCCGCCAAATATACCCAAAAGCCATAATAATGTTATGAGACTGAATAGAGTGTCCAAAAGTAAGTAAGAAAATTCTCAGGAACTGACACAATTCAATCCCAGATCCCACCTCAGACACCATGTGGAAAAAGACAACACAAAATTAGTCACCACCAAAAAAAACTAAGGCGGCGCTCACGTGAACAGCCATTTCCGATGTGGGTGGCCTCCGGGCTAGCCTTAACATCACAAATAATATATCAATAACACACATAGCAACAAACAACACATAGAACAACCAAGAAGAGCCAAAACAGAAGTGCCGCCTTGGCACGGTCAGTAATGAAATTACCGGGGGGCTTAGCCGGTTTGTGGTGCTTCTCGCCTTTGATTTGCCAATTAAAATTCGCTAATTGGAAGATTGTAAACTTGCTCTGAAATAAGTATTGATATGTAGATGACTTTCACAAAGTTATAACACCGGGTCCGGCATTCTCATATATAGGGAAACAAACCACTTATTAGAGACGGGAATACGAAAATTGCAGACAGATGAGCTTAGCCGTAACATGTTTTCAAAGTGTATGAGTCAGAAAATAGGTCAAGATGTGTTTGGCACTATTGGAAATGACATCATCAGGCACCAATGGAAATGACATTTCATCATGGTAACTCATATAGACCATGAAATAAGTTCACTTAGGGAAACTGAACCGCAAGAGGAGGTAAAACAGTTACACAATTGACAAGATTAAAGCAGCAACAATGATAGCAACGGAAACTGTCAAGAGCATGGCAACATGTGATTGATTTTATGACGGCCATCAGTCTGGCTTTCAGCATTGCATGTGGCGACTAGAAAAATCTCTCTGTCAACCCAGCAGTAAATGGTACCTTTATTGAATTAGGGAAGGATAAGGCAACGAAAGGAAAGGGATGGGCTCCGTCTTTCATTTGCTGTGCCCAAGATACATTGGGCCTCTAATCCCCACAGCCTCTGCGGCTATTAGGCTATGGGAAACGTTTACATTTTATATCTCAGCATAAAACACATTAAAAAACCTTTCGGGAATAACGACCAATCTGCAATCAGCGTTGGCACTTTTTCTCTGGAACACTGGACTTACCTGTATGATTACCTGTAAGAAATCCAGGTGAGTTTTCAAGGTAATCATTACTCACAGACAATTCGAGTAGCAACAGGTAACATCAAGTAATATTTCAAGTGGTTGCTGGCATGGGCAGAGTTGCCAATATTCAAATACGTGCTTAATTTTTTATCAAAATGTCAACAGTTTAATACGAGAACACAATTATTTGGCCTGGCAATAAAATGAATGGTTACACTTCCAGGGCAATCAACGCAGCCATTTTCACTTTAGTCTGTTTTCTAAAAGGAAGTCAGCTCTTAAAGAAATGCATTTTCTCCATAGCAGCAAGTTCTTTCCTTTAAGAATATACCCATAGAGGATTGATTCCTCGTCCCCGGAGCAAATTTCATCCTTTAGAATCGAATCCCAGTTTTGGACAGGCTTCTTCATATGAGTCTCGTGTATTTCGAACGATTCTGTGTTTGAATTATGAACGAACGCGTCGTTACATTTTATGTGGAACACTCGACAGCGACATAAAAGTAATATTTTTTCCTAGAATCGACCTCAGCGAGCCGATGCGGCCCATTCTAATCTTTTGTAGCTATCGCGTCATCTACTCACCTGACTCAACACTCCAGGGCTACTAATGATTGTCATTTGTTATAAGTTCTGATACTCGTGTCTATTGTTGAGTAGTCAGTGATAATAAGAGATAGTGACAGGCAGTAGATCAAAGAATCTTATCTCTCCCTTTTCATCAGGTAGCAGAAAACATCACGTGCTCCATACAGCCACCCCTGCTACAACTGTGAGTACTTGCTTTGCTACAAGACGCACCTTTTTCCTGATATTGCGGAAGCAGTCTAAAAGTCTAAAAGTTAGCATTAGTACTAGTTGGCATTTCTATTCTGTTCTGTTCTGTTCAAACCTAACGACGTCGTTAGTGAACGAAATGTTAAACTTTCAAACATACATATCTTTTTTTTTATTTTGAGTGCTGTAAGACTTAACGCACCCTCGACTGAATACTTTGTTAAGCTAACGATTCTTTGGACAACCGGGCCCTGGTCCTAAGCTCAGCGAAGCTTGTTAGCTTTAGCGAAAAGACCCGTTTGTAGATGAGAATTTCTACAGTATTTCAAAACTTCTTTGTGTGACAAAAAATCCAAATCTAAAGCATTTTAATCTCAAGAATAACTTTACAATATTTCACCTGTGTTTTACAGCATCTGGCGAAAGTACGAAACATGCAAAAGTGCCCACATTTTCGTTATAAAATAGTTAAACTTTATTCTTATAAATTAGTTTTTGTTTATTATCAATGAAGCTAATAATTGCTTACTGTTCATATGCATACATTGTATTTAGTCAGGTAAATTCGGACAGCATGTAAATTCGGACAGTGACATTGGTTCCTTTCCTGATGAGTTGGCTCATTATCATGATTATGAGCCGTCTCATCTGGATTTTCATTGTCCGAATTTACCCGCTGTCTGAAGTTATCCGACTCGACCCTATCATATCAATTCTGTTCTACAATATGCATTTATTTTGTAATACAATTTGTCCAAACCAAGTTCAATTATTATTTAAATATGCATATAGCTGTGTTTCTTTCAGTTCTTCAGTCTCATTATACTAGACCTACATGTATCACAATTTCTTTGTTTATCAATATATTTTTCCCAGTGATTTTTCCTCTTTCCCTTTATTTACCTATGAACATATGCATGATTTCTAGTCTGGAGATTTGATATGATAAGCCCTGCGCTGAATGAGACATAACATATTGTGATACATACATCACCTTTATCTACACGTGTAACCACGCCGTGGCTAGTACTTGACCCCTTGAACTTGTCCGCACCTACCGATTAGGAATGATTCAGGTGGGCTTGTTTTACAGGCATCAAATGATCCAAGTAAAAGGGCCCTTCAAGTTGCCTGTTTTCGGTTATGTCTATCCGCCTGCTATAAGAATTATTATCAACAAGACTGTCGTGCAGTTAGTCTCAGCCTACTATACATATTATTCAGTTATCCTGAATGAAGAATTGAAAAGGCTCTTATACCGTCTAGATTCTTTTTGAACTTTATTATTACCCTCAGTTTACATACATAATGTAACAACATGAGGCTCAACAAACATAACAATAACAATTTTGATTCTATGGCAAAACAAATTTGAAGAACAGACAGCAAACAGTATTAGGCCAGTATACTCTGGGTCTATACAGTTCATACAGGCAATTCTGGCCTACTATTTGAGGCGCATGTGTCTTTGGTATACTTAAATGAGCAGGCCACTTCTTCGGAGGGAAGAAAAGACTTCCAATACCTGAAACAACAGCGACATTATCAGAACCTGTCATAAAGGAGTCCTAACCTCAAAGTGTGAATATCAAAGACTCACAACAGCCTGTGTGTCAGCGCGGTTTGTTCAGAAACTACTTTGTTCGTTCACGTATGTGGAAGATACAATGAGGGCTCTGGCCGCAATATGATCTGCGTATACGCTGGCTGCGCATGCGCTAAAAGCACATTTTCTTCCTGTCGTGTTCATTTCTTATCACGAGAGCTGTCATAAAGATGAGATGTAAAATGCGTTTTATTACATAAAGCACTCAAACTTTACTGCAGATACCGAATTATGATAATGAAAAAAATAAAAACAGTGGCATGCAACTTTTCGTGTTTGAGGAGTTGGTGCTAAACCTGGCGTTTAACAATATTTCTAAATGAAAAAAAAAATCATACAAGCAAAGTTTCTTTGTAACAGAAGCTATGGCAAAGATAGTTAGCCGAACATTTTGCGTTTCTTGAATATCCACCGACCGCTTAATCTAGTGAGTTTCTTTGTCATAAAATTCACCAAAGATGAATTAGAGAAAAGACAGCCTGAGAAAGAAGAACATTGACCACCCCACCCCTCCCCACCCCTCCCCCACCCCTCCCGCACACTCACACCCAGGTCGACAGGGCTAGGTCTTGTAACCGCCTATTCCTAGACAACAATGTTCTTCGAATACCATTACTTAACCATTAATATTTGGATTTAGTCCAGGGGCCAAAACGGAAACTAAAATATACGCCTGAAACACGATAGTTTGGTCGGTTGAGTTGAGGTTCAACTTACGAGTCAACACTTGTTCAGTCATGCCGAGATTTTTCCTCTAAATTTGTGGGACTTTTACCTGACCTAAGGCGTATCCCAATGGGCATACATGATTGAATCAACCTTGATTCAACGTCACGTTGAATCAAGGTTGATTCAAGATTGATTCAGCCTTGTGTGGCCAGTAGGATGGTGCCACAGAGTAACCAGACAGCCAATCTATTTCATAAATATGTTCTGAAAAGTAAGATCCTTTGGAAGCAAGGAACAAACCAAAGAATAGAAAAATGCAGACTCGGTTTAATTGAGTCTGTTCATGACTAGTTATGAAATGTTCGACACCAACCACGCCCCCTAGCACCGGAACTCTATTTTCAAAAGTACACAAATGAAGCCAATGATCCCAAAGGACCAGAAAATATAAGCTGCTTATAAGTCTCAGCAACGCGTGAGGGCTGAAAGGAGAGGTAATGGTGATTTTGACATTTCCTGTCCATTCTGACAAAAAAGAACATATCTTGCTGCCTTATAATAGAACCGCCTCGGTGTTTATAATGAGGGTCTCATATGCTGAAATGTGTACACCTCCAGTCTGATTGGTTTCATGCGCAAAACATATATTTTTCTTCAGAATCTGCAAAAGCTCTGAGTCACCAATAAAATCGGTGAAATCAAAATTCATCAAAATTCGTTTCTGCAGAATCACCACCCGCCAGGGATTTGAAACTGCAAGGGCGCCGTGTTCTCTAAACAATTAATGCCAGGTGCCTTATTATGGCGAACAAAAAACGATGAAGCTTACCGCATTTGCTCCAAATATTCGGACGTTTTCATCCATTTCTATCTGTAAGAAACTTTCTCCGCTACTTATCTGGACGATTTTTTGGTCATTTTTCTAGGCATTGCTTATAAAACTGATGGTAGGTAATGCGGATCCTGATTAGACTTCTCCTGCCATGGGTCTATAGTGTTTGGTGAGGCTGTTCAGAGCTCCAGATGTTTTTCAGAAAAATTCTTATTCGGCAATGAAAATATATGTTGTGACCCCTTATTTGAACCGTCTCGCCGAGACGGTTCTAATTAGGAGTCACAGCGAATGTTTGTTTGTTTGTTTGTTTGTTTTTATCAGAAAATATAGAAAGATATCCCTAAATTATCCCGTTACCCCTTCTTATCTGGAGTGCTAGCTGTCCTTATATTTCGGGTAAATATAATATTCTATGTTAGGGCAAGCACGGAAAAATGTATGAGAAAGTGCAAAGCCTATGCATAGTGCAGAATGAGCTGGCCCTATGGGCTGCGCTTACTAGTCTATGAACCTAGTAAAAAGTAAAACGCGGCGATATTCCTGACTAGACTGAGCGGATACGTAGACCGGCCTGGTGCATCACTGTTCGCATCTATACCACAGCATATTTTTCCTAGAGTGTGCATCCACTAAAGTGCAACAGCAGAAAAGCAAATATTATAACACGTGATAAAACAGTTACCTGATTTTCATCTTTTTCATAATATCATATCTTTTTCAGTGTGCGAGGTTGGATATTTTCATCTTGTTTTCCAATCAGATTCGACACGAACAAACAAATATCAGAAATTTGTGGTGCACCGCAATGTCAGTAGTAGTTTTAGGTTCTTTAAAATAGCAAAAGTGGAGGGATTGACAGTTCATTTAATTATACAGTCATTCATTCATTCATTCATTCATCATATAAGTAAGTGCTTGTCAGTCAGCCTATCAGTCGGTCAATCAGTCAGCCAGTCAGACTTTTAAGTCAAGCTAGCAGTCAGCTGCACGTTTTATAAACTATCCGGACTAGTTCAACTGACCATCTAAAAGAGTCCTAAAACTGGTCCAGGAATTGTTTTTCACTCAATTATCCAGAATTCGTGTAATTTAAATTACAAAAGGGGCTTCAGTCACTCAGTCATCCAGACTTTTAAAAATCAATTAGTCAGTGTCGCTTCTACAAAGAAAAGAAATACGCACAAAAAGCATAGGCATTACTATTTAGGCAAATGAATCATTGGGATTGAATGACCGGTTTCACGCAACTCGACAAGTTGATATAATGACGTCAGAACGTGCAGATTAAATGAGCCGCGACACGACAAAACGAACAAAGTGGCATGTGCGCCAGCGGAGACTCGGATCAGCATGGGCTTCCGCCCAGATTGATCAGAGTCTTCGCTTTGCGCTAAAAGGGTAGCTAAGAGTCTAAGCTACCACCATGCGGAAAGCGAAAACTCTTATCAGACTAAGCGGATGCCCATGCTGATCCGAGTCTGCGCTGGCGCAAATGCCACTTTGTTTGTTTTCTCGAGTCGCTGCTCAAATATGTTCTTATTCTACTTTTGATGATCCGCAATCAGATATTAACTTATTTTTCATTTCTTAATTTAATTATTTACAGTTTATGCAGTAATAAAAACAAAGAATGAAAATCAGTTTATAAGCTTTTGATCGATAATAAATCATTTTGCCAAAAACAAGACTGGTTCGGAAGCTGACCTCCTGCTATCTGGGCGTATCTTCGGCTGATAAAGGAAACGGTACACCGTCTAATTAGCTGGCAAATATGTCTGCCACCTGTCCGAATGTCAGCCATTAAAAGTACCGCTAGTCTTAATGGATCTAATAAATAATAAAACATTTTACACTAATGTGATGTTAGTGTTCTCGCCATGTTGAAATTTGCTCTGATTTCATGCAGCTGCTTAGAGATAATTCAATATAGATTGGTTAAAACAAGTTGTTGTTTGGCCAGTAGTGCCGAGAAACAAATATTCTTATTGTTAACAGTTGAAATAATACAAATAGCCCCTGAGCACTTAGGCATAACCACTTTTGGCCATAGTCTACAGGTTCTGATTTTGAGAACTTTTTAACATGAAACTGTTCTCACATAGGGGACTGATAGTTACTTCAATTACAGTAGCATTCTGCTGTGATTATGGTGGTAAGACGGTTTGAAGTCAATGATTGCGCAAACTGTACAAGTACCTTTTGTTTTCTTATGCTATTAGTTAACAGATAAACATAGCAAGTATATCAGATCCTTGAGTCAAAGGATTAAAATGACGCTATGGCCAGTAGGAAACAGTTAACTCTTTAAGCCCCAGTGACGCAATTAGCAAAATTTGCAAACAGCGTAGATCCTGATGAGGCGGCTCATAATGAGCCGCCTCATCTAGATCTACACTGTTTGCCCTCTAGTCTTTGAATTCTCAATATAAAAAGTCTTGGACAAGGCATCTTTTTAATTTTTGCAGACGTAAATTTTGTCGTCTGCTTTTTGGTACTGAAACAGTTAAAGACAAGCTCCACTCGCTTCCAAAGTTTGAACCTCTCCAGATGCTCCAGTTGCCGTGTAGTTAAGTTAGAACCAATCATATACAGCGGAGTCCCATTATTATGCTATTCGTTATTAAAGCTTTCATAACCATACAAAAGGCAGAACATTTGGGAGCCATGAATCATTGATCTACAAGGTCATGCCTGATATTTGAGCCAAGAATCATGTAATTTAAATGCCTTATATTCTTATGTTCTTTTGCCTAGTCTCGGTACGCCGTATAGTGCTATGCCATCTAAAGGGGTTAAAAGGGCCTGGTATGATTTGGGCCATATTTGGTCCCCTCATTTATGAATTTTCAAAATTGCACTTCTTTAACTTCTGTTCATGTAATGTATGAGTTTAGACCTTTAACCATCAGTTCTGATTAAAATAATCTATATTTTAATGATATTTAACTTCTTCTGAGCCTCTAAATGTACCCCTCCTCAGCTGATTTTGGCAATTTCGGCCATTTTTGGCTTGCATCTGGGCAAAAGACTACCTGAGCGCAGGCAAGTGCACAGCTGATTTTTTGCATAATAATGCATTTTCAGAACGTCAACAATGTGTGAAAAATTCAGCTGTGCACTTGCCTGCACTGACACCTAATTTTAAACTTTTCTAAATATAAATAACGTCATTGACAACGGTTACCTTACAAGGACGCGCGTGCGGCCGGAACTCTTTTGGCAGTGAAGATAGACAATCTACGGATCGCCAAGATATTTTACTAAATAAAACAACCAAAACAGACTGCTCTACCTTCTTTTTGGTAAGTAATACCAGGACATATTAAGCAAAATATAGTTTTTCGCTTCTTCATTCATGACGACGCTACTGTCAAGAAACAACTCCTGATTCTTAAGGATACATGCAACTGCAATATTGTCGCAGTCGGGACAGCACATAAAAGACGGTACCGAAAGACGGTACATGTACTGCCGCTGAGCCTCGTGAGGAACGTCATTAGGAGAATTGAAATAGTAATAGTAGAAGTACGCTATTTGTAATCATAAATCCATTAATTGGCGTTGGTGGTGATGGGAGATGGATTCTCTTTAAATTGCATGTTAGCGTTGCTCCCATTTCATAAATAAAACAAGTAACATCAAATTAGGTATTGTCTGACTGAGAAAAGACGGGATCACGCCCGTTTTTCAATATATCTGTTGGATGTACTTTACCAACAGATGTTCTATTGAATCTTCAAACCGCAAAAAAGTAAAATCAAATCAAATCTTACTCGAAATCGTGCAAGGACGGGACGATTTAAACTATTGCGACTTCCTTGCATTTTTTGCGCCCTACAATACAGCTTTTTGTGACACAGCCAAAGAAATACTGGGAAACGATCATCGCAGGTAAATGCACTGGGCACTGGATGTTCTCGACCTCTGCGATGAGAGGAGGGATTTGAAGAGGAGGTGGTATGAATCAGAAGGAGCGAAAGAATACAGGAAGGCTTACAAAAGGGCTCAGAAGCACTGAAGAGAGCAAAGCAGGACTGGTTAAGTAGGTACACTCTGTGCAAGGAGACTGAAACTTACCTGAACTAATACAATTGCAAGTGAGCACATCAGCTGGTGAGGATTAAATCCAGAGAACACGGTAGAACCTAACTATCCAGAAAAAGTCTGGGACAGGTCTAACAAAAGAATTGTAGACTCTCAGCAGATAGATAGAACATTGCTCTGAGCTATACAATCATGAGTGTTATGGCGACAATGCAGCTCTGGACTTCACTCAGCCTTAAAAAGAAGATCTAAAACCGATCCTTTGTGAGGCAGTTGAGATTGCTGTAGTAGCACTAAAGTCCGCCGTAGTTGATAATAGTACCATAGTAACAGCTAAGCTATGGCAAACTCGTATGAGCATGCATAATTTAATCAAAATATTCATTGCCGTTTGTTTCCAATACCTACGGCTGTAATATGACAGAGATTGTGAATTAACCAGTTACCCAGTATTACGGTATGAATAAATCAGTGTCTTAGTTACTCCACCCACTCTCAAACATGAAATACAAGACTAAATCATTCTGCTGCTTAGCTTCAATTAAGAGTTTGTATTACATACATGTATATGGTTGACATACTAATAACTTAAAACAATCGTGCGAAAATAATGACCCACACGATAAAAAAAAGTATAAAAACAAGTGTGAATGATATCTAATTTTTTGTTTCGCTCCATATGTTTCTCTGAAAATCGTTGCCATGGAAACAGGTAGGGTAAAATAGTAAATTTTTATTTTGTTTATATAACAACATATATAAAAGGTAGCTAATAAAAATCTGGCCGTAATTGCAGAACCAAGTCAGCAGTTATAAAAAGATATGTAGTCATTACTTTTAACTGCTATGCAGTTTCAATGTAAATCAGAAGTTGTCTCCCTTTTTCTTTCTTAGAAATAAATATTTACTTTGAATGCAAAATATCTTTATTTGCTTTATATCCTTGTTAGTGTGTCACCATTTCCAATTATTTTCAACGTATCAACTCTCAAGAATAATGCAAAGTTTATCCATACCCCATATTTTTAAATATTTTTTCTTCCGATTTCTTTCAGACTCATACGTACTATTCCGAGAGAAAGTGACTGCTGCACATAAATTGATCTTGAAATGAATGGTTCATCTAATTTCCTTGAAAGACAAAATACTGCAGTTGTGGCACGCCCGTAAAACGTTAATTTTTGATTGAAAAAACTGTTTAATATAGCGTTTCTGTAATCCGACAATTTCAATGATTTATCAAGAGTTATCGCCCTTCATGCACGTGATAAGATGCAGACCAGTAACTGTTCACGAATGAGATTTAGTATTAATTTAACATACATTTGATGATCTGATACTTATCATTTACTTTTAAATTCCTTTCCTTTTTATATAGGGCAAAATGTATCCCTATCCCCGCTCTTTGCTAAAAAACACGGCAAAAATGCATGGACAAATGAATGGCTGTAACTTTGCTTGTACAAGCCGTAACATCCCCATTTTCTATATTTATATTGTTGAAATAATGATAAATGAAAAAAAACAATATCTGAATAAATTTTGAGAGGGGGCCAAATATGGCCCATATCATACCAGGCCCTTTTATTATTATGATGAAGCTCCAAATAGACACCACAGAGATATGTAAATATAAAGGAAGTGTATGTTTGTTCAGGCACAGCTTCATACAGGCATTTACACAATAAAAGTTTGGTATAAAAATACTTTCCCACATAGGAATTAAAATAGAAAAATTTGGAATGATAGTGTTTATTGTTTCAGGCAAGCTCTACAAAGGAATTGCCAGATAAAGGTTTGACATGATATGTTCTTTTGTTCAGAAAAAGATCAACACAGGCAGCTTAAGATAAAAGTTTGGTACGAAAATATGTATTTGTTCAGGCACAGATCATTAAAGGCAGCTACAGATTAAAGTTTGGCTAGAAAATGTTTCTTTGTTCAGATAAAGATCCACACAGGCATTTAAAGATAAATTTTGGCAAGAAAATGTTTAATTGTTATGGAAAAGATCAACGAAGGCAGCTTCAGATGAAAGTTTGGCAAGAAAATGATTATTTGGTCAAGCCAAGATCCACACAGGCATTTACAGATGAAATTGCTAATTAGTTCAGGCAAAGATCCACACATACATTAACAGATAAAATTTTGGTAAGAAATGTTAATTTGTTCAGGCAAAGATCAAAACAGGCAGCTACAGATAAAAGTTTGGCGAGAAAATGTTTCTTTATTCAGGCAGAGATCCACACAGGCATGTACAGATAGAACTTTCGTAAGAAAATGTTATTTAAATAGGGAGGGATACCTCCACAAAGGCAGCTACCGATAAAAGTTTGGCAACAACATGTTAATTTTTTCAGGCAAAGAACCACACAGTCATTTACAGATAAAATTTTGGTAAACTGTTAAATTGTTCAGGAAAAGATCAATAAAGCCAGCTAAAAAATTAAAGTTTTGCAGAAAAATATTTATTTATTCCGGAAAAGATCCACGCTGGCATTTACAGATAAAAGTTTGGTAACAAAAGCTATATTTGTTTATATGTATTTGTTGAAAATATGTTTTCATCAAGGCATATATGGTCATATATCAACAAAAGCTGCTACGGAAAACGTTTGGTAAAACAATGTTTATTTGTTCAGACAAAGATCCACACAGACATATTTACAGATGAAAATTTTGTAAGAAAGGTGTGGTTAATTCAGGTAAAGATCAACACATGCATTTACAAATGAATTAGCTCACTTGTTCAGGCAAAGATCTACACAGGCATTTACAGGCAAGAAAATTTTATCTTCTTCAGGCAAAGATCCACAAAGGCATTTACAGATAAAATGCTGATAAGAAAATGTTAATTTGTTCTAGCAAATGTCCACATAGGCAGCTACAGATAAAAGTTTTGCGATACAAAGTTTATTTGTTCAGGCATAGATCCACAAAGATAGATACAGATAAATGTTTGGTAAGAAAATTTAAATTTGATAAGGCAAAGATCAACGCAGGCAGCTACAGATTAAAAGTTTGGCAAGAAAATGGTAATTTGTTCAGGCAAAGATCCACACAGGCACCTACAGATGAATTTTTGGTAATGAAACGATCCTTTGTTCAGGAAAAGACCAGCAAAGGCTTAGATTGATAAAAGTTTGGGAAGAAAATGTTAATTTGTTTAGGCAAAGTTCAACACGGTCAGCTACAGATAAAAGTTTGGCAAGAAAATGTTTATTTGTTCAGCGAAAGTCAACACAGGCTTTGATGGAAAAACGGTTGGCAGGAAAGTGTTTGTTTATTTTTTATTTTTTTATTTTTTCGTGTGTGTGTGTGTTTTTTTAACCAAGCACAGATCCACACAGGCATTTACAGATAAACGTTTGGTTAGAAAACATTTATTTGTTCACACAAAGACATATTCAATAAAATCCTCGAAGTTTGTTGAGATTTTTCCTTTGGTCAGGCGGCCTTCCACGCAGGCATCTATAGACAATTATCTTTTAAGAAAACTTGGTGATTTTCAGAACTTCCACTTAGAGATTTACAGATGAAACATTGTGAAAGAAAAGAATTTATTAGTTCAGTCAAAGCACCACACAAGCATCAATAGACAAAAGGTTTGAAGAGGTAGTTATTTGTTAATGCAACTCTCCCCGCAGGAATTTGCATATAATATTTGGTAAAAAAGTTTATTTGCTTGGACAAATCCTCACACGGGCAATACAGGTGAAACTGTAGAGCAAGAAAGGCAAATGTCCACACGGGCATTGCAAATGAAACTGTAGAGACAAGAAAGTTTTATTTGTTCGGACAAATCCTCACACGGGCAATACAGGAGAAACTGTAGAGACAAGAAAGTTTATTTGTTCGACAAATCTCCACACGGGCTACGCAGATGAAACTGTAGAGACAAGAAAGTTTTATTTGTTCGGACAAAGCTCCACACGGGCTACGCAGATGAAACTTAATCAAGAAAAGTTTTATTAGTTCAGGCAAAGCTCCACACAGGCATTTATAGATAAATAGTTTATAAAGAAGATGCTGCTTCGAACCGGCATTTAGTATGAAAGATTTTTCCCCGATCGGACAAATTCCATTCACACATTTAAAAGTTTATAATAAACGTTTTCAGGTGTTCAAAAAACGTCGAAATCGATTCAGATGTAGGTTATTATCCCCCGCCGAAGGCGGAGGGATATAGTTTTCTCCATGTCCGTCCGTCCGTATGTCTGTCTGTCTGTCCGTCCTTCCATCCGTCAGTCCGTCCGGAGCCATAACTACATAACCACTAGATGGAATTTCATGAAACTTAAAATAAATATATATCACAATAAGGCGCTGACGCACGTGAAGTTTCGTCAGACTGGCTTCATCAATGCATGAGTTATCGCCCCTTTAATTGACTTAAAATCAATAAAATGAGCCATGACTAAGTAACTCATTTTCAAAACTTCGTGAAACTTAAACCAAATATGTATCACCATAACACGGATATGCCCATAGAGTTTCATCAGAATGGCATCATCAGTGCATGAGTTATTGCCCTTTAATCAATTTAAGATTGCCAAATTCAGCCATAACTAAGTTATCAATGAATAGAATTCTATGAAACTTATTATAGTAAACATGTATCACCATAACACATTGCTGCAGCTTACATTTTGTCGAAATTGCTTCAGTAAGCAGTGAGTTATTGCCCTTGATTTGATTGAAAATCAACAAATTGAGTCATAACTCAAAGTAACCAATGAATGGAATCTCATGAAACTTAAAATAGTTATGTATTGTCATAACACAGCAGTGCACATTGAGTTTAGTAATGCATGATTTAATGACCTTCAATTTATTTAAAATCCATAAATTTGCAATAGCTAAGGTACTGGTGAACAAAATTTCTTGTAACTGAATTAAAAATGTATCATCATAGTGCAGTGATGCTGAGGCAAGTGTTTAAGAAGAACAGCTCCATTTATCCTAGAGTTATTGCCCTTGATTTTTGTACAGTCCACCAGTTCAGCCTTAACTAAGTAGCCAGTACACGAAATTTATGAAACTTAAAATAAACCATAAACTAATCAGGACCTTTTCGGCGGGGGATATAAATTCACAGAATTTGCTTGTTTATTTTATTCTTTTATTTATTTATTTTTTATTATTATTCAGACAAACCTCTTTACAGAAATAGCATATATTGTTAACTGGTAAAATTTTATCCTATTTACACTAAGCTCTTCGTTTACAGTTAAACGTTTGAAAAAACTAGAGGACCATTAAGGTCCTGATCGCTCCTGATGTGATATGAACTTTTTGGACATTTGTTTTGGATATAAGGTAAATGTGCCAAAATGGTGGTCCGCAATACATGCAATACAACCAGGCATTTCAGAGAGAAAGGACCGTCTAATATTTAACCCAATCTTTTCGCTTAATGACCGTGGCCTTTAGAATTCATAGGGTTTGAAGTAAAGTGCGTTTCCATATCACAGAGTACAATAATAAGAGAAAAATGCACTTTTTCAGCTTGTCTCGTTCAAGAGCCTGGGGAACCAAATTTGACCTTGCCGTAAAAGAAGTCAGGGTCACCACAGGGTCATCATTTATATATTTTTGTTGTACTTTCCAGATGCTACATACTAAA
This sequence comes from Ctena decussata, assembly GCA_963989385.1. NCBI lineage: Eukaryota > Metazoa > Mollusca > Bivalvia > Lucinida > Lucinidae > Ctena > Ctena decussata. The sequence continues at coordinate 53,192,857 of OZ022503.1, read as the reverse complement.
TTTCAAAGACATACACCCGGAGAATCTGGAGAAGGAGATGTTTAAAGGTTTGTAGCATATATGAACATGGCGCTATCATGGTCATGTGACCTGGAGAATTGACAATAAGATCTCTCTGTCCTTCATCCCACACAGGTTTCATATATGAAATATGATTGACATTAGCCAACTCTATATGAGATAAAGGAATTTAAAATATTCAAACCAAGAGAATTTTAGCCAAGCTCACTAAATGACCTTGACCTCTTGAATTAAAAAAGGGGTTGAAGCCGACTGCATTTCCATTTCAAAGAGTATAATAACAACAGAAAAATGCACTTTTTTAAAGATTTTCCTGTTCGAAAGCCTAACGGACTTAGTTTGATCCTGCCATGAAATAGATCAGGGTCAATCCAGAAATATCGTTTATTAATCTATGTACAACAAGAATCCCAGATGCAACATACCAAGTGTCAATGCAAGCGGCACGGAGGATCAAAAGAAGAAATTTTTTAGAGTTTTTACCATAATATGGGCATGGTGGTCATCTTGGTCATGTGACCTGGACCAAATATACAACCTTTCTTTCCCCCTTTGGCAGAAGGCTGCATATAAATCTTTTACTGAAATTGGCTCAATAGTATCAGAGGAGAAGCCTTTTGAAAATGTTTATAGACGATCGCCGAGTGACCTTTGGCCAATGGCACTAAATGACCCTGACCTCCAGAAGTCATAGTGGTTCAGTTCCACTGTATTTACATATCGCAGAGCGCAATACATGTAGCAACAAAAATGTACTTTTTCAGCTGTTCCCATTCAAAAGCCCGAGGGACCAAATTTAATCTTGCCATAAAATAGGTCATGATCAACCCAGGGTCATCATTTATACAAGCTTTGTAGCACTTGAGTTCCAGAGGATACATACCAAGTCTCAAGGGAATCGGCTGAGTGGCTCTTGAGAAGGCATTTTTTTATTATTTTTTTTACCATATATGGGCAAGGCGGTCATCTTGGTCATGTGATCTAGATCAAATATCTAAACTTTCTGTCGCCCTTTATCTAAAATTTGCACATGAATCTAAATGGAATTAGCCTAGTGGCTTCAGAAGAAATGTAATTTGTATATTGTTGACAGACAACGTACAAGTGACCTTTGGCCAAGAACATTAAATGACCTTGACCTCTAGAACTCATAGGGTTGTGTTCCACTACTTTTCCATCTAGTGGGCCCGGGAGCCGTATTTATAAAACGATTTCAGTGGTTGCTATGCCGTTGCTATGACTAAATTTGTATGAAGGAGATTCCCTACAACTATGAAATTTGCTCTGGAGGAACAGTCTGAAATTTCATAATTGTAGGGAATCTCCTTTACAGAAATTCCTCCTTAGCAACAGCATAGCAACGACTTAAGTTGTTTTATAAATACGGCCCCGGGTTCGGTCGCCGCTAGAGGCGAGTGTCTTTTCAAACGTTAACGGGCTTCCATTGCACTCAGCCTATCATTATTATCCTCCCGTCGTCCTGATATGACTGAACTACTGTTGAAACGGACGTAAAATTGCAAGTCATCTATCCATCCATCTTCTACACTTCCATATCACACAGCACAAAAACCACAGGAAAATGGCTTCCTTCAGGTGTTCCCGTTCAAAAGCCTAAGGGACTAGATTTTTTACCTTACTATAAAAAAAAATCAAGAGCTACCCAGGGTCATCATTTATATAATCTTTGTAACACTATAGATTTCCAAATGCTACCTACCAAGTTGCAAGGCAATCGGCCCATTGGTTTTGGAGAAGAAGAATTTTAAGGTTTTCTACCATAATATGCGCATGACGGTCATCTTCGTCATGTGACCTGGACCAAATATATAGACTTTCTGCCCCTGTGCCTGAAGGCTTCATATGGATTTATGAAATTGGCCCAGTATTTTCTGAGGAGAAGTCCTTTGAAATGTTGACGGACGACGAACAAGTGACCTTTTGCCATGGTCACTAAATGACCTTGACCTCTAGAATTCATAGGGGTTAAATTCCATATCACAGAGCACAGTAGCAACAGAAACTGTTCACATTCGAAAGCCTATGGGAACAAATTTGACCTTGCCATAAAAAAAGTCAAGGTCTACCCGGGGTCATCATTTGCATAAACTTTGTAGTACTATTGTTTCAGCTTCTACTTACCAAGTGTCAAGGCAATCGGCCTAGAGGTTCTGAAGAAGAAGAGTTTTAAGTTTTTATGCCCCCGTGACGATAGTCAGGGGGCATTATGTTTTACACCTGTCCGTCTGTCTGTCTGTCCGTCTGTCCGTCGCACATTTTAGTAGTAAGTTTGTGTAATCAACTCCTCCTACAGCTTATGATGGATCGATTTGAAACTTTGCAAACATGTTGGGGACATATTGAAGATGTGCATGAAGATTTCTTATGGCCAAAAAATTATTTTTGACAAAATTACAGGCTTTCGGACTTAGACATTTTGAGTGTTGGTTAGTGATATACGGTAGCAAGATTGTGTAATCAACTTCTCCCATAGATTATGATGGATCAATTTGAAACTCTGCATATATGTTGCAGACATATTGAAGATGTGCATAAAGATTTCTTATGGCCAAAAAGTTATTTTTGACAAAATTATGGGCTTTCGGACTTAGACATTTTCAGTGTTGGTTTGTGATGTAGGGTAGCAAGTTTGTGTAATCAACTCCTCCCACAGCTTATGATGGATCAATTTGAAACTTTGCATACATGTTGCAGACATATTAGGCCATGAGCCAGATATGGTTTACCACCCCCCCAGGGGGAGTTTTGTAGACCATACTTTTCTTAAAGACCAGCATCTTAGAAGTATTTTGCAGCATGTTAGCCCTCTGGCGAGTGGGGCGTTAAGCTGTAACAGCCTGTTACATTACGTTACCCATTAAAATAATAAACATAAAATAAAAATTATAAAAAAAATATAAAAAATAGAAATCACTTTCCTATGTTTAAAGTTATAGTGGTGTCTAATAGAACAATCCAATAGCTAAAAGTTATGATGTTTGAAACGTCACTTTAGCCTACCTGGTGTAGTATACGTGACGTTTTTCTTTACTCTCCATTGAAATTGCAATTTTCATCCAAAACACTTTCTTTTTGTAAGTTATTCCTTTTATATTACACCAAATGTTTGTTTATGTGTTAAAGAAAATTTATTGATCTTTTCAGATCAGCAAAATTTATTATCCTATCTTGTATACTTTGGGAGAAATGGGATGTTGAACACAGTAACCCCTTATGAATGTTCCATATTACAATTATCACTTTCCGTATAATTCAAGCGCTTGAACTACACTAATGAAATGGAAAACAACAGTAAACGGTAATATTGAATATGCCAGCCTATTAAAACAGCAAGGAGCAGTTCAACCATATTTTGAATGCATGTTAGTCGTCCATAATGATCGATTATATATGTTACCTAGGGCTCCTTTTGTTAAAATCATATAATTTGAAGATAGAATCATTTTATTTTCTTTGGTAGCAGTTTCTTCATAAAAGAATCTTTTAATATAAGAGAAAAATTCATTCTGGTTTATTTTCTATAATAAGCTACTACTAGTAGTAACGTAAATAACATTAACATTTAAAATATTTTATTATAATACCTTTAATCAGGTTTTTTCCACTGTCACATTAAAACAATAACACATATAAGTCTGGGTGTTCTTATGATATATTGTGTACTTGGACCTATCAACATTACTTTTAGTGATTCATGAGGTGTGTTTTATACGTGATTAAACACAGTATACTTCAAATTGTAATGTTAAGAGCATTGACATATTCTGCACATGTAAAACGGATTTTGCTGTTTACTTTGTTATCATGTCAAAAATAAAGGTATTTCATTATGACATTGCCCAGTTTGTTTCTTTTACAAATTGTACATTTGAGTTCTAAACACAGTAACATACCTGAAACTTTGTTATATACAGCTGAAAAATCAAAACAATCCCCCCCCCCCCCCCCAAAAAAAAAAAATAGTAAATAAAATGAAAAATACTTCAGAAAAGATAAAGCCGCAGCTATTAAAAGCAAGCATTGATTTTGCATATAGGGCTCGAATAAATGATATGCAATCAGTTTGATACCATGAAAAGGTAAGCGTTTTTGACGTGTTTAGTTTAAAACTATAAATAATCAGTAATCAACAATGCAAACTGGAGTTCCACCTTGTTTATTGACATGATTTGTTATAGCTTTTACGTGCACACCGAAAAACTATAAAGCAGAACAGTAACCTGAAGTTGAAAGCCTTAAGCCAATTACAGTTCTGCATCAAAGCTAATGTACATATTTGCTGTCAGCGTATACTTACTTTTGTAAGACTATTGTATATTTTACGTTACCAGAGAAAACAACATTGCTGAGTTACAGTTTAAGAAACAAAACAAACTTTTGAAAATAATTAATAGTAGTGTCAATACATTGCTTTACTTAGTTCATTTATGTAACTAACAATTATGTGTCAACCAGGAGTTTGAGAGAATAGTATCAGAAATATTTAATACAGAAAAGAGACACTGGCAGTTTGCTAGTATACTGTAGCTATCTATAAATGCTATGTTTAAGATGATCTATATTTCTATGCTTTTGTTTCTTACTCTTTAAAGTCTAACTACATTCAACCATCTCCTAAAGAATCTAACTACATTCAATCATCTCTTAAAGAATCTATTCACTAAAGAACATAAAGACAGGTTTAGTTGGACAAAAATGTTTTTTTTTTCCAGCGACAGTGTTCCAGTAGCTCTGCACATATAAAAAAATGGCAAACAAAAATGACAGAATATATATTAATGTTGGTCATCGATGTTCAGATATTTATGAGCAAATCTTAGTTGTTCTTCTTCAGAATGCATTTGCCTACACTGTAGTTATATGCTTTGCAGCATAATATTGGGAAAAAAAGAAAGACCAAACAAGTAACGTATACAACGTATTTATTGAGAGTTTATGAATTCTTCATTTCCGATATCCTTAACTAGTAATACAGTATTTCTGAAGAGCAAATAATCAAACAATAGAAATAGTGCATACCTATACATGCCAAGGAAGGGCTAACCTAAGTCACTTTCTGCATTTGATCCCCGTGACCTTGTATTACCATATTCTTTACTTTTTAGCAATAAATATGGTTGTAAACTGCCTATTTATGACATCTTACTGCTTATCAAATCATCCTTGTCCAAATATGTTAAGCACTGTTAGAGAATAAAGCCCCAACTCTAGTTGTTACATTATTGAAAATTGTCTGACTGAAATTTGTATTTTGTAACACCTTTAGTCCTTGATAGTATCAACAAGTGGGAATAAAACCATGGGGTTTGCAAAATTACCTGACCATTTGAATATTTGTAACATCATAATGAAAAATAGAACTCCTGAACAGGCTGAAGACAGAATGTTGTATGCTTTGTAAAGTAAGTCACTTTCTATAATCCTTAAATTTTCACATTGTTAACATTTTGTAATGTATTTGATGGCCGGGAGCTGCATAAACAGATCACGTAGATGACAAATTAACATATAAGTTATGATCACGGGAGCCACACATATTTGCTAACCCATGTAAAGCAGTTACTGTGCAACGAGGATCGTGGCTGACGATTCGACTGACAGCATAGAAAAATGGTGTTAATGCATGCTGGCAGAGTTGGTACTGCTTTTGACTGCCTCGGCTGGTAGTCACAGTTGCATATTTGTATGTAGGGTAATTGAATGACTCAGCCAACAGCACAGGTAGTGAAACTGGTTTTATCCCCACCATAACGAGAACCGGAATATTAATCAGTTGCAGCATATATCAACTGATACTTACTTCATTTAATGCATAAAATTCTAAAAAAAATCATTTTTATGAAGTCACTTTTAAGTGAGACTGAATCGAAGGCAAGTCGAACTGCTTCAGCTGTAACGATCTATGTGCGTCTTGCTGAACTGTTGTGTATTTCAAAGAGCTGAATTTGCCATTTGACTACCAGTGGTAAGCTTATACTACAGCAATAAATACTTCATGCCACCAGGGAACTAAAATTTTGATAACAGATGACTCACAAATCTTATTCCTCGACATATTACGATTATGTAACGTAATGTTACTGTTAGATTGTTTTTCAAATATCCACTATTAGATGGGTTTTTTATAGTTTGAGGACACATAACATTGCCATTTCTTCATATTTACATATACAACAGTATCTACTGAAGACAAATTAAAGATAACATTGAAATATATAATGCAGCTAATGTTGGCTTTCGTAGCTTTTCTGGTCATTTTGTAGGTTAAATTCTTCAAAAATAAGATAGTTTCTGTCCCCATTTAATGGATCCATTGCTAATTTAACTGCTACCTAAATTATCTAAGCTGGGCATGAATAAAAGAAGAATGATGGAGCACGTATAAACTTCAGCCCACCAATTCAGCGATTTAGTCTGATTCTGTTTTTTTTTTTTTTTTTTTTTCTTTTTTTTTTTTGTATTTTTGTTGTGGTAATATACATTACATATTTATCGTGACTGCTGACGAGTTTTGTAAGACTTTGGAGTGTTTCTTTTCTATATTAGAATATTGAAACAGTCATATATATGACATTAACTTTTCGCTACACTTAAATTCTTAAAATTTGCTCATTATATTACATGTATTTAGACACTGAAGGGGAAAAAACGTCAAATGTAATGTAAACTACGTCATACAGGATAGTCAACTTATCCTTGACAATGTCAATAACTTTGAAACAGTGATTTATGTACTAGCAGACAAAACCCAACATTATTTAGGGCGAATACTAGCATGTGTTCAACAATGCGTATCTTCTATCATAACGTGAATATGTAAATTTGGGTAGTGTAATTGACGTTGACGTCATACGTTAACGCCCCAACGTACAGAGGGCTAACATGTGTCATTTTGTTTCTTATATAATGTAGTTTCAGAAAATCATAGGGTACAAAACTCCCCCTGGGGGGGGGGAGGGGGGTCTATGGTCAGCTCAAGGTCTATATTGAAGATGTGCATGAAGATTTTTATGGCCCAAAAATTATTTTTTGCAAAATTACAGGCTTTCGGACTTAGACATTTTCAGTGTTGGTTTGTGATGCAGGGTAGCAAGATTGTGTAATCAACTCCTCCCACAGCTTATGATGGATGAAGCTGAAACTTTGCACACTTATTGTAGACATATTGAAGATATGCATGAAGATTTATGAAGGTCAAAAAGTGTAATTTGGAAAAAATTATGAGCTTTCAAACTAAGTCATTTTCAGTGTTTGATTTCAGTGTGTAATCAACTTCTCTTACAGTTTATGATAGATGGCTTTGAAACTTTGTGCATATGTTACAGACATAATAAAGATGTTCATGAAGATATTTTAAGATAGAAAAATTGTTTTTAGCAAAATTGCAGGTTTTGAACTAAGAAATTTTCATCATTTTCAACATTGCAGGTTTTACACTAAGGAATTTTCATCTTTTGTTTTTTTAACAATATAGGTGACAAGCCAGTGGTATCAAGACATACTACAGCTTATGACTAATCAGTTTTCACAGTTTGGGACCATGCACACTTCTTTGAATTTGTGATGGTGGTGGGGGTGGGGTGAGGTGAAGGAGGGAGAAAGGGGTGCAAGGGTTAATGGGGAGCACGGGGGCATCACCTGTGTCTTACAGACACAATTTTCTAGTTTACCATATACAGGAAAGGCGATTATCTTGGTCATGTGACCTGGACTGTGACCTGGATATATGAATTTTCTGTCCTGCTTTGTCTGAAGGCTGCATAGGATATTTTATTGAAATTCGCCCAGTAGTCCTTTGAAAATGTTGACAGACGACGGAAGGACGACGAACGACGGTGGCTACCACCACCCGGAGCCCCTGGCTCAGGTGACTAAAAAATCGAAAGTTTTCGCTTGTTCAGCCAATGCTACACATAGCCATTTACAATGAAAGATTGTTCAAGTTTTTTCAGTCAATTCTACACAAAAGCAGTTCCAGGAAGGTTTAAGGAAGGTTATATTCGCCTTAGCAAAGATCAACTCTGGTAGTATAGAAAAGAGGACCATTAGGATCGCTCTCTTGAGCCCTGAGACTGTCATGTGATATGAAATTGTTGGACATTTGTTTTCGATATGGATTTACCGATCTTTTGCAGTAACAGTGTCACAATGGTGGTTGGCAATGCAACCAGGCCTAGTAGTAATATTACGATTCCATTGCATTGAAATAAACCATATTGGTAAGTAAGTTGGCATTTAACTTATATTACTCACATGATGAATAAATATAGGAATTACAAAAATTGGAAAATCGTAATATTACTATTTTCCTTAAGTTTATGGCCAATTTTTAAATCCAGAATAAAAAATGAGCCCAAAATGATATTCGAACCACAAACTTTAGCCATTTCCTTACCCAGTTATAATAAAATATTGACTCTGGGGTAACTTACATTTTTTGCAAATTCATCAAAATGGCGGAAAGGTCGCATGTATCTTTAAAGGACCTTTCTCTCTGAGACTACTAGGCCTGGTTGCATTACCAACCACCATTGTGACATTCCATGGTCATCAATTTCATAGTTTTAGAGTCCCAGATGCTACATACCAGTTTCGAAGCAATCTGCTTAGTGGTTCTGAAATAATGTTTAAGGTTTTTTATCATATATGACCACGGTGGCCATCTTTGTAATGTAACGTAGTCCATTTGAAAAGAAGATCTTTCTGTCTCTCATCCCAAACAGGCTTACAAAGTTATGAGAATAGAATCGGCAACATCACACAGAGATTTCACATGAAATCTAACTGTCATGCGTTTGTTAGTTTCTCAGAGAAAAAACTTTCAATTTTCAAACAAACTGACTTTTGGCCAATGTCACTAAATGACCTTCACCTCTTGAATAGCTGACGTCAGCTGCATTTCCATACCATGAGTTCTAATAGTAATACAAAGTGCACTTTTCTTTAATTTTCCAGTTCAAAAGCCTTGGGTACCAAATTTGACTTTGCCATAAAATAGGTCAAGATTAAATCAGGGTCATCATTTATATATACTTTGTAGTTCTATAGTCCTAGATACTACATACCAAGTTAGAAGGAAATCGGCCGAATGGCTCTTGAGAAGAAGATTTTAAGGGTTTTACCATATATGTGCATGGCGGCCATCTTTATCATATGCCCTGGACCAAATATATAAACTTTCTTTTCCCCTTTGCCTGAGTCTTTCTACCTGAAGGCCAACTCTCCTCTTCGAATTGGAGAGGAGACAGACAGACGAACTCGGTCCCCGCGGTGTACAACCATATATTCGTTCCGCTGAGTCTCCTGGGGAACATCTTTATGAGAACTAGACCAAACAATGCCTGAAGGCTGCATATGAAATTCTAATTGAAATTAGCCCAGTAGTTTCACTGAGAGGACAAGTCCTTTGAAAATGTTGACAGACGACGGACAAGTAACCTTTGGCCACGGTCACTAAATGACCTAGACCATAAGCATTCTCGGGGTTGAAGTCGACTGCATTTCCATACCACAGAGCACAAAAGCAGAAAAATGCCCCTTTTCAGCTTCTTCCCATTCAAAGGCCTATGGGACCCAATTCGACCTTGTCATAAAATAGGTCAATGTCAACCTAGGGTTATCATTTATATCAATTTGTAGCACTAGAGTCCAAGATGCTACATACCAAGTTGACAGGCAATCGACCAAGTGTTTCTTGAAAAGGAGATTGTTTAATGTTTTAAACATATATGGCCATGGCGGCTATCTTGGTCATGTGACATGGACATTACATATAAACTTACTTTTCCCCTTAGCCTGAAGGCTGCATATGTATTTTCATCTAAATTTAGACAGTAATTTCAGAGGAGAACTCCTTGAAAAAGCCGACAGATGACGAACGAGTTAATGGCCAGGGTCACTAAATGATCTCGACCTCTAGGATTCATAGGTGTTGAATTGGAATGCATTCCCATATCACAGAGCACAACAGCAACAGAAACTTTTCCCAATCAAAAGCCTAAGGCAACAAATTTAACATTGCCACAAAATAGCTCAAGGTCAATCCAGGATTATCATTTGAGCCGCGACACGACAAAACCAACAATGTGGTTGTGCACCCAGCGCAGACTCAAATCAGCCTGGACATCCGCCCAGTCTGATCAGACTCTTCCTGAAGCGCTTAGATGGTAGCTAAGGATCTAAGCTACCTCCATGCGGACAGCGAAGACTCTGATCAGACTGGGCGGATGCCCAGGCTGATCTGAGTCTGCGCTGGTCGCACAACCACACTGTTGGTTTTCTCATGTCGCGGCTCATTTATATAGTCTAGAAAGTACTAGAGTCCGTACTATAAAGTACTAAGAGTACTTTGTAGTACTCTGTAGTACTAGTCCATAGTACTTCAAACCAAGTTTCAAGGCAATCGGCCCAGTGGCTCTGGAGAAGATGTTTTAAAGTTTTTACAAAATATGGGCACCGCGGCCATCATGGTCATGTGAGCTGACCAAGTAAATAAACTCACCCCCACCCCCTTTGCCTCCGATCAGATTCGTCATAGTCCGAACAACAGTTTATGGGCCATGGCATGTGGAAGGCGAAGAATTTTGCGCAGTGTGCGCATATTATTTTTTTCTTCTAGGAAATGATGCAGTATTTTAGCAAGATTCCAAGCACATGCGTTTATTGGTTCAATAATTGGTAATTGGACGTAAAATTGGACGTAAAACTACTTCATAATTTTGACACGTGCATGAAATTCCAGGGCAACGCAGTGGGGCTCGTTGTCAGCGTTTTTATTGACTTGTTCGCATAGTTATTCGCACCGAGATAATATCTTATATAATTAAAGACACTTGTAACTGACTAGTGAAATCGAGAAAAGGGACATTTTGGCATTCGTTGTATAGATTCTTCATTATGTCGATGCTTAGATGATCCGCGACACGAGAAAACCAAGTGGTTGTGCGCCCAGCGCAGACTCAGAACAGCCTGGGCATCCGCCCAGTCTGATCAGAGTCTTCGTTGTCCGCATAGATGTAGCTTAGATCCTTAGCTACTCTTTAAGCGCTAAAGCGAAGAGTCTGATCAGGCTGGGCGGATGCTCAGGCTGATCTGAGTCTGCGCTTGGCGCACAACCACATTGTTGGTTTTGTCGTGTCGCGGCTTAGATGAGCTTGTGCTCGAGGTGGAATGAATATGCATTGGATGCAACTGTCGAGTTAGCCTGACTTCCAGCTAAATGGATTTGAGCCGCAACACGACAAAACCAACAAAGTGACATGTGCGCCCAGCGGAGACTCAGATGAGCCTGGGCATCCACCCGGTCTGATTAGAGTCCTCGTTTGCGCTTATAGGGTAGCTAAGGATCTAAGCTTGCTCCATGCCGACAGCGAAGACTCTGATTAGACTAGTTGGATACCCAGGCTGATCTGAGTCTTAGCTGTTGGTTTTGTCGTATCGCGGCTCAATTATGTATTCAAAATGGTACTGTGCTTTAAAGCACGATCCCCATATACCCAAGTCTTCGGCATGGGATACACCGTAACATGCAAGGTCTACACTGGGTATCATGCTATAACTGGGATAGAGCATGGTTCGTCCGCATGTATGGCCGATAATCCACCGGCTAAAGCTAGTGGATTTACATGACAATGTGCATAGCAACCGAGTCAAAGCGAAATATTGCAATCTATGTGCAGGGAGTAGATTGCAAGGGCGTTGTCAACGACATCAGCAGGCGGTTAATTTGTCGCTTAAGAATCACATTTAAAAATGAAGAAAACAAGAGTCAGCTCTTTAACATGATTTGTAAAAAATCTTAGCTCTTTAGCATGTCTTGGGGAAAAAAAAAAGAATCTTTTGATATTGTTGCTGGGTGTGTGGTCGCATCACTAGAAAGCAACCAAACCAACATAAAAAAACAGATTCTGATAATACGTTTTGTCACGAGACTGCTAATTTGATGAAACAATTCCGACTTTGATGAGATGAAATTGACATAAGAATTCTTATCTACCTTTATCAAGAAATATACGGATCGTAACACGTGAACAGGCTCCGTAGAATTTGTGCAAACAGGAAAAACTCAGATCACACTGCGCAGTCTGATCAGAGTTTTACTGTCCGCGTCAACACTTGAATGAATAAAGGATAATCAAGGTGTCGAGATATGCAGTTTGTAATGAGTATTCGCTGTTTGCTGTTGTCGTATGGTATCTTCCTCCGTGGCACCTGGCATAGCTTACTGAAACAACCTGGCACGACTCATTGTTTTTGGAAGCACCTCGACACAAAATGGCATACAACCACTGTATCCCGAGAAAGTCGCTTTGGTAACATGGGGTTGGGGAGGTGGGGTTCCGAGAGACTTTTTTTTCAAACAAACCTGGGAAGTAACAGTACCGCAATTGCTGGTACACGTAGTACATTTTCATACTCCTACCCCCCTTTAATGGAAAGCAGAGGGCGAAGTTATTGAAACAATGTAATTATAAGCCTTAGCTTGTCGAGACCAGTGACTAGCCAAGGAAAAAAAAGGATTTATTGTATCAATACAATGCAATTACGCAGATAAAAAGTACAATGAACTTATTTCTGAGGTAGCTTTTCTTACCTGAGAATAGATGTATAGATCGCCGACGGTATTTTGGACGCTCAACAAACAATAAAATAAACACAAAAAGGTGAAACAGGTATATGGACTCGTCCAAAAGTAAAATTAAAGCTAGTCAAGTTTGTCTACTTATATATCAAAAACATAATTGTCACTATACAAGCAGTGGCGGAAAGGATACAGCACAGCAGTTAATAGGTTTCAACAGTATCGTGATGGGTTCGAGTCTCACCATTTTTTTATTATTATTATTTTTTTTTTTTTTTTTTTGCATCTAATATGATAATGGTTATTCACAAATGTCTTGATTTCTTCGTGCAAATTTTAGCGAGTATTAAATGAGTATTGTATAAGAAAGTTTCCAAAGGTATATTTCGAACATTTACTTGCTGTTAGAAAGACGTCTTATATCAAAATGAGTGACACAAAATTATCAGTCGTACAAAATGTTCTGAAGGTTTCTATGATATATATTTTTCGCGTAATTGAGTGGCGTCACGAAGACGGTACATTATGACTTATACGAACAGTGAACACTGATCAGCCTGCGCACTGACCAGCCTATTCTGATTTTTTTTCTTGTTCGCGAAATAGCTACGCAGTAAAAAGTGAAGCATTTGATCAGTATAATGCAGCTGCACAGGCTGATTTTTGCATTTGCCATATGCACATAAACGTATCTTTTTCTATGTGATGCCACTCAAATGAACACCATATCGACACTCGATTTAAATTATAAAATAATAAAAGATAACTCATTAAAAATAAATAAAAAATGTATATATATATAAAAATTAACATACACAGTTGAGTAACAAAAAAAAAAGATAGATAGAATGGGACTCGAACCTATGTCCACACGAGTCAAAAGTATCATGAATCCAGTGCTATAGCCACTGCGCCAGTGGAACATTTACACTATACCGTATGCATGCTAAAGCTTAAATAATTATCATTTTTGCATTATTATACCTGAAGCACCTAAATCATAGTAAAAATGGACTAGGCCCATATTCGATAACGCCACATAATAAACTTCGATCTATAATTATAATAGTGCACACGACTCATGGAATTTGAGTATACAAACACTAGCTATTTTAGAAGTTATATCTAAAAAGACTGTTTGCATGTTGCAGTTTTTCGTTCTTTTCTATATATTTACTACTCTTACTTTCCTATTCTCAATCCCAACCCTTCCCCAGGCTGATCTGGCAGTATGCGTTTTTAAAGAGTAAAGTGTGGTGCGCAGACCCACCAGCTGCGTAAATAAAACAGCAAGCCATCTACCTAAAGTGTCAGTTTGGGCCTTTAGCCTCAGTAGCTCGTTTTATTTTATCATTTTTTTATTTATTTATTTTCCCTTTTTCCTTGTTACAGCATTTCAGGGCACCGGTGCAAGCAATAGCAAAGTCTTAGCATTACAGGACGTTTTAAACAGCGGATGCAATTTGCATTAACCTAATTTCTAAGAAATGTTTTCTTATGAAATTGACTCTCTTTTCTGTTCCAGAAAGATGATTTAAGACGGAAATGAATCTTGAAAATATATTTACACGTCGTTCAAGTGGTCCGTTCTAACAACATGTGTTTTTCAGATAGAATAACTACCAGTGGCTGTTAGCAAAATGGATTTCCTGCTCAAAATCACCGTAATCAGGCACACGTCACTTGGACACCCTTATTATTATTGTTAAAATTTTGAGCTTGTAAGCTGATTATTCTATTAGGCGGTTTGCCGGCTAATCGCAAACAGTGCAGAATCTGATCGGGCTGCTCTCTAAAGGAGCAATCTGATCTGGGTTTACACTATTTGCTGCGGTGCTCTGTCCCAATTCCTAGTGCAACTACAGCAGCTTAAGAAAGTAGAAAGAAATTGCTGCTTGTCTGCAAAAGCGTAAACAACATCATTGGCTGTACTTTTCATTCATGAAAATGACAGAATTTCTGAAGTTGCCAAAACTACTACTCACACTAAAACCATGTGACTAATGATGTCATCCTGGGCTCGTGCCAGACACGTGGTGCGTAAGCTAAAATGTTCCCAGGCAATGAAAGCAAAATTGGCAATTACATGCATGCTGCATTTAACGGGTTCTTTATGTCTGGAGCGGCATTTAGAGTTTACGGTTATGTAATTATAACCAGGCAACTGCATATTACTGTTACATATTATGTTTTTGTTGAGGCTTAGATAAGAAAACAGAAGGTTAATAGAATGCAGTAATTTCGGAGCGAACAAGCTCTTGGCTGTTTCAGATAGTAAAGTTATTATAACCGTCAAGTGGTTTATTTCTTCTTGAAAATTAATAGCGCAAGAAAAAGAAAATACCATTGCATGTCAGCCTGATTCTTTTTTATTGCCCTGAGAAGAATTAACCTCCTTTCCCGTACCAATAAATAGCTGCTGGAAGTCAAACGATTGGAAGTCCCCAAAACCTTCTCACCGGATGTCCAGATACAAGCATGCATTGCCGTTCTTGTTGATGAAGAGGTTTTCATTTTCAACTTTCAGGATAAAAGTCCAAATCAAAATGAATGAAAACAGAATTAATTCAAATATGGGCAAAATGAAAGAAGGTTGTCAAAATAAACCTTCGATGAGAAAAGGGAAAACCCGAGAATCATCCCATCAGACACACACAATATTGAACCAATTTTGAATCTACGTCTATTCAACATTTAGCAGGTCTGTCTACCAGAAATTTGACCGATCGAAATGCGTCGCAGAAGCTTGAAGCTTAAGTATGACGTCAACGACAGGTAGTAACGGGTAATAACATTGGTTCAACGTTGTGTTCCCGCTGGGTTGTGTATGGACAACAGTTCTTACAAGCTCCTCCAGCCGAGAGACCAAACCGTAAATTCACATTCAGCAGTTTTAACTTAGAGAGGGTGAGTGTTGGAGTTTCAGACTGCAAACCAATGTCAGCTATTGAGCCGTTTTTCAGAGAGAGAGAGAGAGCATTCACAATGCCCAATCCAGTAGAATCCTAACAACAACATGATGTATTTACCCCCAACCCCAACCCCATTCTCCCTGAGCTTGAGATTCAGAGAACTACAGGATGGTTGGGAATGGAAAGAAAAAATGTTGGTTTAAACGCAGATTCATTCAAAAGGCCTTTCTTGCTTTAAGCAGTCTAGTCCTATGAGCGATGACAAAAATACGAACCGCGATCCAATTCTGCGAGAGTGGAACAATTCTGCATTAATCATTGTTTTTCTTATAGGTAGTATATACGGCGTCATAGCAACACTAGAACCCTTCCTGGGGATATGAGCGAGAACAGAAGGAAAGCGTATGAAATTGGAGAAGCTTATCGCTCTAGCTCCCTGACATCTAACGGGGCTACACGTGCGCTTCATAAACAAACCATCAGTCAGTTAAATCACTGCGCGTGCAGTGGAAGGACACTTGTTGCTAGGTCACCGTGGAATCAACACTGTTTGGTCGCTAAGGACAAAAATAATTGTTAATTCACTGGACGAAGGATGTTGACGTGACCAAACATGATAAACTGAAGAAACTATTTAATGGATAAATATTTTAATTTCGTGAAAGAATTTTTAACCGTTGTAGTAGCTTTTTCAGGAAATACAACTCAAGAAAAAAGTGCTTCCTAAAAATGTGATATTTCCTTATTAAAAATGAACTTAAACTGACTACAAATGATTTAGTTGGAAGCACACACATGCATTTTATAGGGCAGCATTAGATGCAATCAAACAAATTGTCCGAAATTTCATTTTCATCACTCATCATTTATCATCATGCCAAAGGCGTTTCTACTGACCAACAAACGGTATAGAATCTGGAAACAGATTAAAGAAACATTCCAAGAGGAACAGAGGCGACTGCTACTGTTACAAAAGGACCAATATCATGACATCTTACCATTCACCACTGATTACAGCATTTATACCCAAGGTGAGTGGAAATATTTATTTATTTATTTGTTTATCTATTTGGTTTTAACAAGGCAAACGAGTGCCATATTATGCTAGAGAGGATCTGATAAGATAAGAAATTTATTGACTTTTTCCGTTAGTATTAATAGGCATTACAATATTTTTCGTATTATCATTATTATGTATTGTTGTTGTTGTCCTATATATTTACATCTATCTCTAGAAGTACTTCTAGAATAACCAACGATTTATCCACAAAATGTAATATTTTACTGTAATAGAGTATTACATGTATACTGATTTCAGTGGAAGATGTCAGACATTCTCTTAGCCACATCATTCATATTTATATATTTTACTTCTCTTTAATTTTTTTTTAATATTATAATTGAGCCGCGACGCGAGAAAACCAACAAAGTGGTTGTGCGCCCAGGGTAGACTCAGATCAGCCTGGGCATCCGCCCAGTCTGATTAGAGTCTTCGCCGTCCGCATGAAGGTGGCTACGACCCTTAGCTACCCTTTAAGCGCTTAGGGAAGACTCTGCTCAGACTAGGCGGATGCCCAGACTGATCTGAGTCTTCGCTGGGCGCACAACCACATTGTTTGTTTTGTCGTGTCGCGGCTCAATTATGTCAGACTCCAGACGCCAACATCTCCAAGGTGTTGGACAAGAATAAAGGTTTAAGAGACGCAAATGAGATTTAATGTGAATTTCTGACATGTTGGACTTACAAAAGACTATAATACTACGTGCACTACTTCAAAAATGTCATTTGCTTAGCAACAAAATTATTTATTCCAGAAAATATGGAGAACAAATGAAATATGTTGGTGCTCTGAAAATTTGCATAAAATAAAAACATATCTCTATGGGGCAGCAAAGAAACTAAAGAGAGTAAAGATATAGTTTACAGAGTGAATTTGGTTAGTACTGCATTATTTGATGAAAGTTGCTCAAATCTACTAACCCAATTAACCATATTTTTGAGTGCATACGATAAAGGGTTTTAGCTATCGTGGGCAATAAAAACTGTTGAGAAAATATCAGACCAAAAATGACACAATGTCGGAACAGCAAAAACTTTGGTTTCAATCTACATAGTCAAACATTTTATCTTATTTTAATGATGCCTGATGATTTGTTTGAAGATCACAAAATGATGAACGTAGAGCTATTTTTAAAAGTTTATAAACAAAACCTTCGTTCCAATCCAAATTTCTGTCTTTTTTTCATGTATGTTGCAGGAAACACTAATCCTTTGCTCATTTGTTTTCCTTCGTAATTTCAAAGATATTTAGGAGTAATTGTCAAATTCATTATACACGTACAAATATAAATTTGTAAAAACTTAAAATTTTCGACTTCAAACTGCAAATAATTAACTGTCATTTAGTAGACTTGATGCTACCCGTGCGGGTCCGCACGCGTAGACTCAGTGCCTCATGTACCCGTATGGACTCATACGGCTAGCCATTGCTTATAATTAATTTGGGTAAACACAGTTACCTCTCAACAGAAAGATGTAGAAATATATTTATATTATCAGAAATCATATTTTAAAAACAAATAACGAATTAGATTTGGTGCGACTTGTTTTCGCTTTCAAATTTTTTGAGAGTGGCTTTCAATGTTCACTAAGTTTATGACAACAAAAACGACCTACAATATATTGTTCATCATATGTTCACAAAAAGGCTTACTTTTTCCATGATGTTTCAAAGCATTGAAATCGACATCTAGTGAATTAATTTCAAACTAAAATAAACAGAAGCTTCCAATAAACCAGTTTTAATTAATTAAAAAGCGCCAAAGAATGCATAGTAGCCACATAATTATTGTCCGTCAACAAACCCTGCTCTACTTAACCATGATTCCAGCCCATCAATAGTATGAAAAAGTATGGAATGTGAAAATATCGACCGGCAGTATGTAAAACCCAGCGAATTCATAAACGGAAGTAACAAAATTGAAGAGAAAGACTGAAAATCAAACCACATGAACAATAACTATCGCTACGTTGGTAGAGCAAGGTAATGATTGGGGTAGAAGATTAGAACCACGTCCTTTTTTATTCCTACAGGATTTGCTTGTCGCAGTGTAATTACGTTTTTGACCAGACAGGATTTTGAGTTTTCTTACCATTTCAACCACTTGAATCCCGGGTTGCTTTCTCGTAAGAAACAACCTTGGTAGATCACTCGTAATTAATGCTGCACACCTTCGCATTAAGAGATCAAACGCTTCGTAATTACTCGTATCTTAGAAAATCATTTAGTCTGTTAGCGCATCATTGAGACAATCTCTAATCTCTCATCGGCTGATATTGATATAATGGGATTATGATTTATTGACTACGGAGGAGGGTATCAACTTAATGACCATTATGTCGCTATTGCATGCTGCTGATTATTTGTTCTAGTATTCGGGTGTAACTCAAACTGAAGGTTGTTGTGAAACGAAATAACTACTGTTTCGTATATTTATATTTTGATAGCATCACTTTTGTAGTGATATGAATCTTGTTTCTTTCTTGTTTATTTCTTTCTGTCGCAATGCAGACAAACAAAGTAAATAACAGTAAATCGACTTAACTACAAGTTTGCTTAAAAGGGTCAAGAACAAATTATATCAAATTAATTTTAAATACCCTTCCCTTCGCCTAGGCCCAGTCGACAACGTTATTTTTTATCCTTTTCTAATAATGAATAAATAAAATATTATAACTTTTTGTAAATACACGCATTGACGATCAGACTGGAACCCAGGCTACCCTTCCCGGTACGTCGCATCTATCCGCAACCTGGTTTATCCTCCGCAGGAGGCTTTATCATCATAATTAGCCACTATTATTTATGAGAGCAGGTTGTTTACTCCATACGTAATCGAGATGTTGAGATAATCTGCAACTGGCTACTGAGACAATCAACAGCGGACATCTTATTACCGATACATTATCGGTGTAATCGATATCATTGTTGGTATGATGACGTCACTGGCGGTCAATTAGAACTAGCGGCGGAGGAGTTGCAGCAGGTTGCTTCAACAGGGGCATGTGGTGTAACATAATTGGGAGTGCTCATTATCTTACCTATCAACAACTAATCTTAGATAATCAATTTGCATCAGCTGTCGCGCTTATCAATATTTTTTTTCGGCTGAGTGCATAAAAATGAATATACCACAAAAAAAATGAAACCACCGTAGTGCATAATCTCTGAAACCACCAAAGTCACTCCTGCAAGCTTAACTAGACTGCCAGCTCCGATGGAAATATATTGATTCAAAATTATTTTTGCTGTGTATAAACAACAAATAAGAAACAAGAACTGTACATTTAATCTGCCAATATCAAAAATGCATTGTTATATACAAAGATTTATTTATCTTTAGACGTAGTGACTTCTGAGGATTCTTTGTCTGAGATCTTGAATTCTTGTTCCGGAAAATATTTAACCAAAGACAAGGAAGATTGATGTTAGTATGATTATAGACCTATCATGTTCTTCCACTTGTGAAGAAAAAAATGGCACCGAAATTACCCCACGTATTGGCATCGTATTTAACCAAGCTAAACTATGAAAATTTTGATCTTCCTACCCATGATATAAAATTTGTGAAAAAAAAATGCAGGCCGATCGACGTACAGTGCAGACTCTGACTAGACTGAACAGTCTTACCTAGTCCTTAACTACTTGCTCTGTCACTTAACCCATTAATGCCTAGTGGCCTCTTCTATCTGTATATATTGGACGAGTCCATTTGTCATTTAAAGGGTGTCAGGTTTAGTTTATTTTTCAATTTTTATTTTGTTTTATTTTGAGGACAAATACAGATTTGTCTTATGCAAAAAGTGTAGACCCTGATCAGACGCCGCATTTGCGGCGTCTAATCTGGGTCTGCACTGTTTGCCTACATCCAAGTTTTGGGGTGCTAGGCATTAATGGGTTAAGGTGAATGGACCATGACTTTCAAGGGAAGCAACTGTGCCTCCCTTCTCAATAGCGGTCAATTCTTTAGGGAAAGAATTTGCTTCTGTAAGAGAAAAAAAAGTCTTTTAAGAGTAGACCTCTTCTTTGAAGGTTTCATTGTCAAGAAGATCAAATGTGAAGTCTCAAAAGTTGTCTTTCTTTGTAAATATGACAGAAAATGATGGCGGTGTATCTATACACCTTAAGATCATTATTTTGCCTATCTGTCGCTTTCTATCACGGTGTCAATATTTCAAGACAGCCACTACAATCGGGACCAGCTGTTGGAATTTTCATTCAAGATTTTACTGAGCGTAACCAGATACGCAGATAACAAGCAAAACATGCAGCAAGTTTTAATTTGTAACTGAAACCAGCAGACGTCCTAACAACTGCTGTTGCTATGGAAACGTCAGAGGCACGAGCCAATGACACCCCGTCTTATCTAGGGCACGCGATCTCTCCTAACGGTACTTGCTTTTGTAAATTTGATGGAAGACACATGTGCTAAGTAAATTATAATTACAGGCTCACTGCAGAGTCTAAAAATCCTGAAAATTGTGTAATGTTTAAAAGAGTTCTTACCAGCTTATAAGAAAGCTTTAAATTTTAATGGGTTAAAGGGAGAGTTGTCAGTTGGCCACTTTTTCTTTTGTCAGTTAATCTGCTGATTATTGTGGATTTGGGTTAGGAAAATAAAAGTAGGCAAACTGTATGACCATGATTTAGTTCTGCACTGTCAAAAAAAAAAAAAAATAAACAAAAAAAAAATATATATAAAAAAGCAAGAAAGCAAGCAAAAACATTCTGATTTAATCTATGCAGTGTAAGCTGAAAAAAAACTCTGTACCTAGCCACATTGGAAAATAGGCTGACGTGGAAAGCAATAAATAGAAACTCAATAATAATAATAATACTCAACTCAGCTGGTACTTTGACTCAAATCACACATAGTGATATATGAGCAACATGTGAAAAATAGTAATAAACAACAATGATGTAGTGATACAAGATGTACAGGAGAGTAGACACAGATAAGAGTTAACTCTTTAAGTACCAAAAAGCAGACGACAAAATTTACGTCTGCAAAAATTAAAAAAAAAAATGCCTTGTCCAAGAATTTCATATTGAGAATTCAAAGACTAGAGGGCAAACAGTGTAGATCTAGATGAGGCGGCTCATTATAAATACAGTAAATGTATTTATAGGTCACTGCCACAGTGCACTATTCTGTGATGTTGAAGATGATTTTTAACAAGGTCTAAAACTAAGAAATAACCATTTTAAAAGTTTAAATGCTTATACCTTACCAGGAGCATATAATTTCTCTATGCTCCTGACCTTACCCTATTGATTACTTTAATCATTATCCACTAGCTGATAAATACACTGGAAATGTGCATCGACAATTTAATATTCATTCAAATTTAAAATAAAGTTTTAAAAACATTTACAAAAAAAAAATATAACAGTTTCTTCATTATTCGCCGCAAAATACCTCTTTAACTCTTTAAGCCCCAGTGACAAAATTAGCAAAATTTGCAAACAGCGTAGATCCTGATGAGGCGGCTCATAATGAGCCGCCTCAACTAGATCTACACTGTTTGCCCTCTAGTCGTTGAATTCTCGATATGAAATGGCTTGGACAGGGCATTTTTTTTTCTTCATTTTTTTGCAGACGTAAATTTTGTCGTCTGCTTTTTGGTGCTGAAAGAGTTTAAAAATCTGCAACAACTACATTCGGTTTGACTTATTAAAAAGCGTGTAAAATGAAATCTAAATTATTTTCAACATAATATTTAAATTTGAAATTTTAAATTACGCTTCAAATATGAATAAAAAAAATTTTTCGTCAGTTGTAATTAGGTACCCTGATACCAAAATGCAGATGAATGGTATCCATTTTTGGACTTCGAACTTGAAGATATTTGACAATTTAAGACGTTTAAACATTCAATATTATACAATTATTGACCTTTGTTGAGGTGAATATGCAGTTTTATTGACCTGCAAACATCATATTGACCGACGCGAAGCGGAGGTCAATATGTTATGTTTGCAGGTCAATAAAACTGCATATTCGCCGAAATAAAGGTCAACAATTGTTTTATTATATGATAATTCTAAATTCAGTTTCCTTAGATATTAATGATGGTACTACATGGTATTATCTCGCGACGTTACGCCATTAACATTAACGTACATCAGACGTTACGTCACGAAAATACAATGACGTCAGCGTAAAAGTAATATTCACTGACAGACCGGTGAATATCACTAAATATTGACCGGCACGTGACGTCAAAACAGCCAATAAAATTGCGTGTTACATCCTGGTCATATAATAATCATTGATAACGCCACACAAGACCTTGTGGAATTAACGAGACAGCCAAACAAAAAACTGCCGGATGGCGTAAACAATTAACAATTTTAAGTTTCCGTTTTACGTTTGTTTCTTCAGGCCCTCCAAGTCCACAACAACCATCGCCGGCGGTTAGTCCTACTACGTCATCAAATTCCTGTGACGAAAGTGATTGTGGCTCGTCCTACTCCTCGTACACATCAGAAAATAGACCAGTTTCTCCCTCCATAGAGTTTGGAATAGATTGCCGTCGACACATTTCATTCTTGTATGATCTGATCACGCACAATCCAGCGATTCCGCAACACAGAGGTAATTCATACGACGACCAGAAGCACTATCAACAGCCATTATCATTGTCAAACAACCTTTCAAACGTCGGCCAGATAGGTCAGATCTTTTCTCCAATCAATGACGTCATTAGTAGACCAATCAATCAGTTCCAGTTTCCAGCGCCATCTAGCGGTACAATACATGGAGATGATCACGTATGCATCGAATGCGGAAAACGTTATAGTACTTCTAGTAACCTTGCTCGTCATCGACAGACACACAGAGCCACCACCGACAAGAAAGCGAGAAAGTGTCCACACTGTGAGAAGATGTACGTTTCGATGCCCGCCTTCAGTATGCATGTTCGTACACATACTCAAGGGTGTGAGTGTGAGTACTGTGGTAAGAAGTTCAGTCGACCGTGGCTACTCCAGGGACATATTCGAACACATACTGGCGAGAAACCATTCTGCTGTCCCACGTGCAACAAATCATTCGCGGACAAGTCTAACCTGCGCGCGCATATCCAGACGCATTCGAGCGAGAAACCATTTATCTGTGGGCGATGCGGAAAGGCTTTTGCCTTAAAGAGTTACCTGTACAAGCACGAGGAGTCATCTTGCATGAGAGGACAGAGATTTAAGCAGTAGGAGTACTTTCAGCCTCGTCGTGGAAAAAACGTCATAAGGTACATGCGAACTGCTCATGCTTAGGCCGTCCCACATTCCACACATAGAGTCTGGTCGGGTGTGCACAGTTCTCCCAAACAATGAGTATTCACGTGTGTTGTCTTAGCATGCGCAGTTGGCATGCCTTTTGACAGATTTCCCACGATGCATCCCATCTGAAGTAGTTTGAATTGGCAGAGTAATTTCTGGTGCAAACGTGCTTATAAGTGCTTTAAAATGGATCTGCTTTGTTATTAAGATAGAGCATGGTTCATCGGCCTGCCGAAGATAATCCATGAGCTTCAGCGCGTGGATTAGCAACCTTGGAGGCGGACAAACTATGCTCCATGTCACTAATACCACAATAATCAGTGTAGATCGGTTCCACCAGACACACAGCCTTGAATAAACCTTGAATCAACCTTGATTCAATGTCATGACGTTGAATCAAGGTTGATTCAAGGCTGATGGGGCCTACTGGGCACACAACCTTGAATCAACTTTTTTCAACGTCATGACGTTGAATCAAGGTTGAATCAAGGTTGATTCAAGGCTGTGTGCCTGCTGCGGTATTTCATGCTAAGATTTGGATACCTGTGGATTGTGGTATAAGAAGGAATACCGGTGAGCTTACAGCTTGAAAAAAAATCTTTCCAAAGGTAAATGAAAAGTACGCATGCTCACAGCAGCCGGCTAGGATGCGCATGCGCAAATCGCTTTGGCTTCTTACTTTAGCCTAGGTGAACTGCGCATGCTCTAATCAGATGGCACACGCCCGAAGTCGTCGTTCGGTAATGAACGCCAATACGAACGGAAGAGTATTAAGGCCAGGTTTACTTTTGTTCGACTTAGAACGTGAAATTTCGGCTCAGTATCCCGAAATTCGAGTTACAATCTCGAAATTTCGACTTAGTATCTCGGAATTTCGACTAAGTAATTCGAAATTCCGACTTATTCTGTCGAAATTTCGACTTAATATCTCGAAATTTGTACATAGTATCTCCAAATTTCTACTTAGTAGATCGAGATTTCGATTTAGCCTCACTCTAAACGACAATTTAATATCGACTCAATATCACGAAATTTCGATTTAGTTACTCGTAATTTCGACTTAGTATCACAAAATTGCGACTTTATCGACTTTTTCTTGAAATTTTGACTTAGTATATCCTAGTAAAACTTAGTAACTCGAAAAGTCGACTTAAGTTCTCGTAAATTCGACTCTTTGTGTTGAAATTTCGACTTAGTATCTCGAAATTTCGAATAAGTATCTCGAAATTTCGGCTTATTATTTTGAAATTTCGACTTATTATCTCGATATTTCAACTGAATTACGTTAAGGTTTATGGGTACAACTGCATATTTGTCTGCATTTTTTTCAAAGATGTTTCCTTATTTAGTCACATTTGGAGATACTTGGTCGGAATTTCAGGTTACTAAGTCGGGATTTCGAATAACTAAGTCGAAATTTCGAGATACTTAGTCGAAATTTCGAGAAATTAAATCGAAATGTTTTATATTCATAGTCGAAATCTCGAGATTCTAAGTCGAAATTTGAGTAAGTAAGTCGAAATTTCGAGATATTAAGTAGAATTCCGAGATATTTGAAAAATAAATCAAATGTATGCCTGGCCTTAATACTCTTCCGCAAACGTAAATACGTTTAAACCTAGGTTTAAGAACTTCAAACCTGACGTTGAGCTCCAAACCTATGTTTCCAATTTTCAGTCCTAGGTTTTCACGAATCCACCCTCTAAAACATTTAAACCTAAGTTTCATAATAACCACCCCTGGAAATTCTTAAACATAAACAACGGACCGTCCCGATGAAACTAAAATACTCCTGACAGCGACGTAAAACTCAATATCACCCATCCATCCATCTTAAATCATGAATTGAAAACTTTCAAACCAGGGGCCGTATTCATAAAGCCACTTAAGTGGTTGCTATGCTGTTGCTAAGGCTAAATATCTATAAAGGAGACTCCCTACAACTATGAAATTTGTTCTGAAGGAACAGTCTTGTAAGACTGTTCTTCCAGAGCAAATTTCATAGTTGTAGGGAATCTTCTTCAAAGAAATCTAGCCTTAGCAACAGCATAGCAACCACTTAAGTCGTTTTATGAATACGGTTCTGAGTTTAAAATAACCATTCCTTGAACGTATTAAACCGTGGTGCAGATTAAAAGTTTAAAACTTGGTTTAAGAAAAAAAAATCGAACTAGATTTTGAAAATTTAAACCTAGGATAGAAGATCTGAAACACACGTTTGAAGCTCAAACTTGGAATTGATAACTTACTGTGCGTTTGGCCTGTCTTACACGACAGTCTTGGTTCTGGATAGAACAATCTTTCCTCGGGTGCAGGCGTTCTATTAGGGCGGTAATTTGGTCAAGCCCGGTTATTGCTCGAACAGTCTTCCATGCAGAAAAAAGTCCCTAGCTTATTGTATTAAGACTGTTGTGACTTTGTTTTAAATATGGCTTATTTAGGGGAACAAAATCATTGTATGTTTTATACACATTCTACATCACCCACTACAGTCAACTCCTGATATCTAAACCTACGGTCCGTAACTACGGATACCTCAAAGTAAATTTTATGGTCCCAGAAAATTTACTTTGAGACAACAGTTGTTTGAGAGCTGAAATGTTAATAACAATAGGAAATTAGTCCGGACTATATTCTTTGATTTAAGAGGGTACATTGAGATATCAGTGTTTGCGATATCAAGAGTTGACTGTACATTCAAATATAAACAGACACAATCAACAGTAGACATGACTTTTTGCAAAAGATTTATTTCCCTTTCATATATTTTTTCTTCCTATACAAATTACTGATTTTGGTCAAGGGGGATAACCAGAAATGTCTCTCACTGACACAGGCTGCTGTTAGAGGCAGTTCAAGAGGTAGTTTTACATAATCACCATAAAAAATTACCACCACATTTTCTTTTGCCCCTTTAATTTGTCCAGATTTTACAGTTCAACCTCTTTTTCTCGACATAAGTTTCCAAAGTTGTCGGAATTGCTTCAAACATATGTTTAGGCTGGATTTATTTTGTCATGGAATAATCTTTTTTTTTTTTGTAGTATTTTCGATGAAAAAATAGTTATCTGATTGGTTGAAAAATTTGGCTGGACACTGGGCTTTAAAGTCATTTGGCTACATTCAGGAGTTTAAAATCGATTTTCATATTTTGGTTTTCTTTCTTTTTCCCCAGCTCATCTGTGAATTGTATATGTAGTGATCGTAAAAATTTAATTTAAAAAAAAAGTAATAATTCTATTTCGTGTATCCAGCGTTCCCTATTCATAAAATGAAATATTTATTTTGTCGAATTTGATAGCCATAGCTTGCTCCGTACAGAATAAATCACCATTAGCGCGAAACTATTAATCATTTCCCTTTTCTGGTTAAGATCTCACCTTTTTTAAGGATTTTTGCAAGCTTATATTGTTTTTTATATCCATCAACCAATGTCTCTTTGTAAATGCTAATTAATATATTTTAAAAAGATGTTTTATTTACGCTTTAACCCAATGACATTTCTGAAGAACATATTTTTGTGCGTGTACATAGTTTGACGTTTTGGTGTGGTGTTGTGGTGACTGATTTTCTAATTTATTTAATTTATTTTACCCGCTTTTTGATCTCGTTAATGTTTTCAACATGGTAAATTTATTTATTTGCTTTTGGCGTGTGTACAAATTTATTTGAAGCCGTGTCTAAGTCGTACATGTAAACGCGAAGCTATAAGTCCAGTTCGTTCAGTACTTGAATTCTTATTTACTTATTTGATTGGGTTTTCTTCTAATTTTCAAATTTTGATCCGTTTCTTGCTTTTTTTTTTCAATTTTAGTGCCAACACCATCAGTATATAATCCCCTATCATTTTTTTTCCTTGTGTGTCTTGTTCTGTTACTTTTCTTATGTAAAGAAAAGTAATACAAATGGCATACAAGGCGAATATCCAATACTAATTATATGCCTACCTTCCAACCTTGTAATGGCCTAAATAGAAATAAACCCATCAGATGGTGTAGTATTCGTTGTGTGTGTTGGTATCATCTGTTTTTAAATGCATTTATTCCGCACGTTTTCTGAAGAGAGGAAATCTAATTAGAAAATCAGATTAAAGTTGGAAGATTATTTACAAACGTAGAACAGTTATATTACTGTGGAATCACCTTTTTCAAAATGAATAAGTTTTGACTATGTATTTTCTTCTACTAAGGGCGATGTAATATGTTTTTCGTGTACAGTCGGCGTGTGTTTTATTTATTTGTGTGTGTTTTTTAGATATAATATTTGACGTGTAAATTATTTTTATGAAAGTGTGCGTTTTCCCATTTTACTATTTATTAATTTCCATCAAGTTTCTCTACTGTATTTATAATGTGTGTATATATTTTTATATTGAAGACGTATTTATTTTTGAAGCAGTAAAGCATTTCTGACTAGTTGTATACGGACCAATATTGCATCTCAATCAAAGCAAGGTGTCATAGTATATTTGAATGTTTATAAACTTTCAGCAATGCCCGATCAATACCAAAGTCCTGTGATTTAACCAACCCCTCTGAGTAGACTAGATGCAAACACAGACGGGAATTTTAACCCCTTTTAAACAGAACGTGGCGTCTGATTTGGGTCAACACTTAAGCTTCCAGATTTCTGTGAAAAATAAATAAAAGTGAAAACATTCACCAGAAGCCCCTACCACTAGAAGTGGGCTCTTTCAAATAACAAGGATGGACAAGTCCACTGGTTACAAATGCACTTACCAGTTATTATAATTGAGCCGCGACACGAGAAAACCAACAATGTGGTTGTGCGCCCAGCGCAGACTCAGATCGGCCTGAGCATCCACACAGTCTGATCAGACTCTTCATTAACGACTTATAGGGTAGCTAAGGGTCTCAGCTACCTCCATGCGGACAGCGAAGACTGTGATCAGACTGGGCGGATGCCCAGGCTGATCTGAGTCTGCGCTGGGCGCACAACCACATTGTTGGTTTTCTCGTGTTGTGGCTCAAATTTCTTTCCTCTTGTGCTGGATGGTATTTTCATCGTTGGATTTTTTTGTTATCTTTTTACTCGAGGGATGGCATAAATAAAAAAATGTTGACAATGCTTGTCCTACCACATTCAAACATCTCCTCAAATATGCACGCGCTTGCAAGTTTTCCGCTGGCCTTCACTCTTGGAAACGCACAATCTTTAAAAAGTCACAAATTGTGTTTAATTGCAACCAAAGTAACTATCTGTTCTTAATTCCACAAAAAGTTCGCATACAGAATTACGCAAAGCTTTTAAGATAAATAACTTTCGTGTGAAATTATGCTGTAAATTGATTTATGTAATGCATTCGTCATGTAGCTGCTCATTTATCTGGTGTAACAAGAAAAATAGGGGTGGGGAAAATGTGACACAACAGCTAATGAAAATGTTGATTGCATTATTATGGCACCTTGCTTAATGGCATTTCATTACAAGATGTGACGAAGGCTAAAGGAGTGAATATGTTTGGTATAAATTATATTCCGAGGAATCGTAGAAAAAAAAACATTTTCTACGAAAACAAAAAAAAAGAGGAAGAAAGATAATAGAGCATCGCAAGTGGCTTATAAATTCATTAGCTTTAAACAAGACACGCAGAAAATTTTCCGACGTTTAATTTAATATTTTGATGCTCAGAAGTTATCACGCATGTATACATATTCTTGTAGTTGAAAAGTGCAAAATATAAACGACGGCGGAAAAGTTGTAGAACTTATTTTGCCCCGAAAATGCAACATAGATACTTTTTTCTTCGTCACATCCTAAAAACAATTTGAGCCACGACGTGAGAAAACCAACGATGTGGTTGTGCGCCCAGCGCAGACTCAGATCAGCCTGGGCATCCGCTCAGTCTGATCAGAGTCTTCGCTGGGCGCATGGAGGTAGCTTAGACCCTTAGCTATCCTTTAAGCGCTTAGCGAAGGGTCTGATCAGGCTGGGTAGATGTCCAGGCTGATCTGAGTCTGAGATGGGCGCACAACCACATTGTTGGTTTTGTCGCGTCGCGGCTCTATTTTCATTTTTCAACGTCTCTTTTGGACGCTAAACTTCATTTGCATTTCTGTCATTTGTCATCAGTGACTTTAGTTTTACTAAGAAATTGTTAAGTGTGACTTAATAATTACTTTATTTTGATGATAATTATGTAAACAGATTGAATAGTATTGCTCATTTTTTTCAGATTTTTAATACAATATCATCATCTGGATTTTAATCATATTCTAGTCAAACAGCATATGCTTTGAGTGGGAGTAAGGGAGACGAGGAACAAAAACAATTGAGCCGCGACGTGAGAAAACCAACAATGTGGTTGTGCGCCTAGGGCAGACTCAGATCAGCCTGGGCATCAGCCCAGTCTCCTCAGACTCTTTGCTAAGCGCTTAAAGGGTAGCTAAGAGTTTAAGCTACCTTCATGCGGACAGCGAAGACTCTGATCAGACTGGGCGGATGCCCAGGCTGATCTGAGTCTGCGCTGGGCGCACAACCACATTGTTGGTTTTCCCACGTCGCGGCTCAATTTACGTACGTGGTGACTGGTTGAAATTGTGTGATTCAAGTAATTTTCTAAAAACATCATCTAAATTTTGGTAATGGTCACATTTCATTGCTCCTCTCTGCCGACTTCCCACCACAATACATTTTTCCTGGAATAGCCCTTAATTTTAAACTATGATACTAAAGTTTAATATTCTTACTAAATCAGACTAGTCTTATAACAACAGTAATAAACAAATATACGATTAACCATTACCTGCTTTTTTCGTAATGGAATCATCTACCTGTGTCTTCATGATCATAACGGTGTTTACGTTACTAAATATTGAACGTAAAATAGGGCAGAGCTTGATCAGACTGTTCCTGAAGGGCAGTATGGTCTAGGTCTACAATGTTAGCAAATTGCATACATTTTACCACCAGCAGGTTACAGGTTAAGATAATCTTACTGAAACATGCGTTTGAGATGTATCACTATGCAGCTGTGCAGCGCTAACAGTCATGGTCTGTCCGCGCTGTTCGCTCAAAAATATTTGGGAAACGGTGCCTTACAGCGAATATAAGACTCGTCTTCTCGTAGCGCGCCTCAGTTGAATCATGAATCAACGACGTATCGTTGATTCATGATTCAAATGATGCCCGCTACTTGTGGTTGATCTGAGATGAAGTGCGCTACATGTCATTGAATTATGATTCAAATGAGGCGCACTACATATTGTCAATTCAAGATTCAAATGAGGCGTGATACATGTTGTTGATTCATGATTCAAATGATGCGCAATACATGTAGTTGATTGGTAATTCAAATGATGCGCAATACTTGTGGTTGATGATTCAAAAGAGGCGCGCTACATGTTGTTGATTCATGGTTCAAATGATGCGCAATACATATACTTGATTGATGATCAAATGATGCGCAATACTTATGGTTGATAAATGATTCAGATTAGGCCCGCTACATGTTGTTGATTCATCATTCAACTGAGGCACGCTACACGTCGTTGATTCTGCATTCAAATGAGGCGAGCTACATATAGTTGATTCATGATTCAAATGAGGCGCTGTACATGTTGTTGATTCATGATCAAACGAAGAGTGCTACATGTGCTTATCATTTAAAAGAAGCGCATCGCATATCTATGATTAATAATCCAAATGAGGTGCTCAAAACTCATATAAGGCAAACTACATGTTTTTGATTCATGATTCATATTTGGTTCACTGCATGTAGCTGATTCATGTTGAAAATTTTGAGTACTACATTTAATTGATTCGTGAGTCAAGTAAGCTCCGCTGCAAGAAAAGTATGTTCACAACATAGACGAAGATGTTACTTCACTAACTGGGCACACATCGGTGAATCAACATTGAATCAACAGTATGACGTCGAATCAATGTTGATTCAATGGTGTGTGCCGGTTGGGTAAATTCTTTTCAGTGATCGCAATGTTTTATTTAAACAAAGTGCATGTATCTAATAAGTTATGCAAACATTTTCGTGATCTTTCAAAGTGCCAAATAAAATCGTTTGTTTTGTACATGGTCTTTCATTATCATTTTATAGCAGGCACACAACCTGAATAAAACTTGATTCAACCTTGATTCAACGTCATGAGGTTGATTCAAGGTTGTGTACCCAGTGGGTTTAGACCGGCACTGAGTGAGCATATGCGAAGACTAGTATGAGCATGCGTCGCATATTCCACCATCCGGCTGTTACTGTCTTGTGCACATCTTGATCCGGCTGTGAAATTGTGTGCCGTCTGTGGTCCACTTATTTGAAACGGTTTCTAGATGACCCGATTGGGCTCCGGATGCTATAGCTCTTCCTTTGTGGTTTCAGGTGTATCGATACACCGATATATATTTTCCACCATTTTTACAAAAGGAGAACAACTTCAATACTTCCTGTTTGCTTCCCTGAGTGAAGAAGGCTTTCAAAAAAAGGAAGTCTACTCTATAAAAGAAAGAATTTGCTACTGGAGGATTAAGGGATGACCCCCTCCCCCTCCCTCCACCCCCTCCTCCCAGTTGAGAAGGAAGGCAAAAATGAAATTGGCACAGAGTTGGTTCCCGTGCAAAATGTACCATTCGCCTTAAAGAGTTTTTCATATTATTGCTCCATCTGGTATTATTACATTGTCTGGAGCACTTCTAACCGATCTGTGCACTGACAAACTACCTTAATGCATGTACAATCAGCAAAGATAGATCGGCCCGCCAATCCGCGGCCTGATAAATTTTTCGCTTTTCGAACCAACAGTCCACTGATCCTCTGAGATATACGTTCGTAGATCGAACATTAATCAACGTGTGCAGATACATATGCTGAGCTGTGTCCTCACTGCTAGCACATGCCGTAATGTCTTCATTCTTGCGTCACAACCCAAGGAACCAAACTTGCAGGAAAGCAGCGTCATCCAGTCTTATCAAAATGATAAAAACATATTAATTCAGTGCAAAGTTGCAACAGTGCGCACTTATCATACGGGACCTGCACAGAATTAATACAAATCGTCTTCCACAGCCCGTATGCCCATTCGGTTTTCTGCGCGAGGACGTTAAAATGCATACTAGTCTTGGATTTCCGTGGCAGAACATGCCAACATTTGATAGCACCCCTACCCCCTTCACCTCCCCGCCCCTCCCTCTCTCACACACACTTTAACAGTTGGTTGAATGATATGAGAATGATATGAGAATAACGGCCTTTATCGAGAAATGCGAGGACTGACTAGCCAACTCGATGTGTTGCTGTTATTGTGGGGTAAACCTAGCGAGCATATGACGTAGAAATGACATATTGACGTCGATGTGACGTAATGACGTCATTTCAACGTCATGTGCCCGCTAGGAAAGCGCGTTTACCGTCTGCCCAAGACCAGCTTTCTCGTGACGATGCTTAACTGACAAAACATGTCTTACAAAATATAAAATACGGCTGGCTGGCTGAAAAAAAAATCCACTGCAAAATCTTGGAATAACGGTAATATTTTCCCACGGTGATACATGTTTTGGTTTGGTCACGTGACTACCATATGTGATATGGTTTTATCATTTAACCAACCTGTTACGATGTGTATCGAGAAGGAATTTTTATGCAGCACTTATGAGATTTATATCTTTTTAACTTCTGTTTTCCATCCATGATATACTGTTTTCATCTGCTTTTGTTTTTATACTGATCACATTCTTTGCATATTTCCAGGCGACACTCAGTAGCCGTTTGTTAAAAATCAAGAAATTAAGAGAAAGGAAAAGAAGCATCGAAATGCCTCTGCTTTACATAAGAACATTAAAGAATTAGCTTATTCAAAAGAAACCCGAGCACAAAAGCCTCATTTAAATATGAAATAATCCATTCATTAGCAGAATACAGGTTATTGTCTGTGTCTCTTGCAGTGTTTCTAAGCAGAAGCTGTCTACTATGCTTTTCAGTATGATAATTATATGCAACGTATGAAAATGTTATATATACACCAGAAAAAAACTGACACATACATTTTTCCCCTCTTCATTTGATGCAATGTAAGCTAATAATAGATCAGAGTATTTAACTAGAAAAGCGTTTTAAATTAGCATTTAAATTGATTTGAATGAATTTTATTGCTATTATACTATTATACAACATTATCATATTAAACACGATTGCTGCAAATAAATAGTCAAACCTGTCTTAAAGGGTTACCCATGGGAAGCACAAAATTGGCTGCTTAAGACAGGTGACCCCTTAATACAGGTTCCTTTACATTATATTTTGGATCAGGTGGCCCCTTAAGAGGCTGAAAACCACATAAGCAGGTTTGACTATAGTTGTATATTGACCACTGCAACATTTCACACGCCATACTCAACACATTTTGAGTTCACATTACTCTGCTATTATATTCATTCCATAATCTGTTCGAAAATACATTATCATACATCAGTCAAACAGAGCTAAAACAAAGTTGTTCCAACGTTTTATGCTCGCTGGGAATCAGCCCTGTTTTTGTTGCATTGTGTGTTGGATTGACTAGGTCTGTTATCGAAGATGTGTTCTTCCTTTTTTCAGTCTGTTTTCTCCCTTCTTCTTTTAGTCTCTTTGGAAGGCTGTGTTTTGTGGTTGTGGGATTTTCTTGGTATCTTCGTACATATTTTCGCAAAAAAAAGAAAGATTAATGCCGTTTATTCTATTGCCAATACTCTATTTACCTATATTAAGTTAAAACGCTTCTACGTGTCATTACCCGTTGGATGACAATGGACTAAGTGTTTTCATTATAAACATGTTAGTAGTTTCGGCCTTCTCCGTAAACGAGCTTTTGAGAAACGGAAGCCGAATAAAAGTGTGTATCTATCAGACACTTTGTTATTGTCATAGACTTAGAAAAATACGAAAAAGACAGGCAATGATCAGCAATTGATACAATCAAATCCCACATCCCACTCCCAAAACCAAAAGGGAAAGAAGCACACACGCAAAACTTGACAAACGCTCACGAAACACACGCACGGCAAACCGAATGAGCAGCTCTTTCCCAAACAGGCGGCCACCCAGCCACCCTAACCAGAAACAGCAGCAACATCTCTTTTTACCTATTTTATATTTTAATTTACAAAACAAAACAAAACAGGAAGCAGAATGAGCAGCTATTCAGGTCACCAGACTGCTAGAGGCCATAGACAAGCGGACATAACATGTAACAT
This sequence comes from Ctena decussata, assembly GCA_963989385.1. Taxonomy (NCBI): domain Eukaryota; kingdom Metazoa; phylum Mollusca; class Bivalvia; order Lucinida; family Lucinidae; genus Ctena; species Ctena decussata. The sequence goes on along the minus strand of OZ022503.1, from coordinate 53,157,785 downwards.
GGAGGAACCACGACAGAAGCAACAGAAGTACCGCCTTGGAACGGTCAGAAAAGAATAATGGGGTGGGAGGATGGGGCATTTAAACATGTTTTAATGGATCCGAACCTCGCCCTCTGCTTCTGCGGTGGTTCGAAACATTTAGTCAGCTGTTTGGTCCTCATGAAGGTTTCCTAACCCTTTATGAGTCATGAATCAGAGATGAGGACTCGACAGAAACGTAATGTGACACGTGGAGATCCCTGGGTTTGTCAACAACACCACTGAAATACCGCAGCAAAAAAAAAATCATCAATTGAACCTCGAATAACCAATCAACACACAAGGCAAGCTTCGGTCCCAACCAACTAAATTCAAAAGCAATATGTCTGGCCAATCATTGAGTCTGAAGCCTAACCAACCGGCGTGCAATTAAAGAGGGAAGCAAAGTTATTAACCATTTTGGGGTCAACCGCTAAACATATAGACTGCAGCATTACATTTATGTTATAGCCAATACGTTTATAACATACGATATTTTTTCTGAGCTGATCAGAAAAATCAGACCTACTTACATTTTTTTGAATGTATAGACTAAGTCATCATAAAACTCTAGTTCCGATAGGCCTTGTTTTAAAAGTTTTTTAATCCGATTTTGAATTAAGAAACCAATTCATAGTGTCGGCGATAGAATTTTGCAAAAAAAAAAAAAAAAAAAAAAAAAACACATTTCAAAGTTTATGATACCGACAGCCCTGTTGGAGAAGCCTAGCAGTACAAATTTTATCACGGGCATTGAAGTCAGTCACATGACTAGACACTCTAGCAAACCGAATAAGTTGAGAAATGTAAACCCACCCCGTAAGAGGTAGAACGGGAAACGTCACCATCCGAAAATGGAAATCCGTTTGAAGTAGATAAATGTAAATCCAAAAAAGGGGGCTTCGGTATAACCCATATGGACAGACAGTTAGTTGTATTTCACTGATACTTAAGACAAAAAAAATATAGTAAAATAATACGACATAAAATCGTAGTACCAGATGCAATTTCTTGCAGGATTATTCCCAGCTGATGCACATGCCAAACAAAGTACAAGACAGTCGAGTCATTTTCACACGATGATAGATGTGCCTGTAAAACTAATTGAGGCGTTGCAATCAGAAATTTACAAGTTGGTGTATACGAACAGCTGCGGTCCAGATCAACCTGCGCATTTGCGCAGTTTGATCAGGGCCTCAACTGTTCGTTGTACATTTATTAAGTTTAGTCTAACAGTGAAAGTGCACAGGCCGGCTAGTTGAGGCCTCTCTTAGTGAAATGGACTCAAGGAATTGATTTTTCTCACCTGCAGCGGCTTATGATTGAAGAAGATTACGTGTTTTTATAATGTGCATGTATTCTAAACATTTTGCAGTGCAACAATTAATAACAAAACTACATTTCAAGAGGTTTCCAATGAAACTGTTGAATGACAGACTCTGCAGTAAATGGACTCATTTGTCATTTGTATGTTAAATAAACATTATTTTGCTGTGATAATTGATCGTACGAAGGACAAAGCGACGCATCGTCTCGGTAACGAAGGATACACTTCTGGTAACGAAGGTGAAATAAAATCATTCAAACTATTTCAGGTAGTGAGAACTGCTATTCATAATAATCATAGCAGCATCAATTTTTATGGAATAAATAAGCAAAAAATATCTCATATGGGTAATATAAATGTCAGTTATATAGACAGTAGCTATTACTTTATTACCTATAAAATTTACCTGCATTTAGGCACCAGATGGTAAAACATTTTGTTGTAAACATCAGAAAAAAGGCGAACAGCGAAGACTCAGATCAGCCTGCGCACCTGCGCAGTCTGATCAGAGTCTTCCCTGTTTGCAACAATCCAAGAATCCAAGTAGAAGCGAAGATTCAGAACAGAATGAGGGGGTTCGCAGGCTGATTCAAGCCTTTGCCGTTCGCACATGTCGTGCAGGCCATTTTCTCGTGACAGGGGTTAAATTGAAATATTGAAAATTATCATCAAATTGTTAATGGGTTTCCACTGGAAATAAAATGTACCATGTGAGAAAAAAGGTACCTCGTACTGTATTTTGAATAGCTGTATGTCAACCTGCGCTCGAAGCAGACCGATCTGTCTTACCTGTTAGGAATAATGACATAATGATCTTGAGGACTATATATAGGGCCAGTGTTATAGACTATCTCCTGAGATGTCGAAAGAGTATTAAGGAGAATGATTTTTATCAAGGGAAGCAACTGTCATTTTCATTTTGTTCCTCCATTCAAAAATGGGGGTCACCCTAGGACCAAATCCTTCACTGAAGAGTAGATCCCTATAGGAAGGGCTTCGTCTTTCAGGGAAGCAAACAGGAAGTCACAAAAGTTTTTCCCCTTTGTAAAACTCGCGGAAAACGACGGAGATGTACCCATACAACTTGCAAATGATTGAAGTGTCCGGTTAATACAGTGACTGCGGCATATCTTTGCTAGTACATGTGAACGAAAAGATTCCAGTCGAGCGTATATACCACTATGAATCTCCAAGACTAAGAATTTCAAATAAAAAAATCAAAAGTGATAAGCTCACGAGTGATAGCGCTCTTCCGTAATCTCATTTTAAGATAACTGAAGGAGGCGGGCGAAACAAGTTGCTTCGAAAGAAAAAGTACCAATAGACTCGGCATACCAGCCTGTGCAATTTCCCTACTCAGTGGACTGAAACTCGACTATCACTGGAGATTTGTTAACTAAAATGGGGTGAGAGAGGGTCTCCATTTACTGATTGTAAGGATAAACGGGACAACCTGGAACGTTTCTCTCATCTCAAGACGGAGAAAATGAGCTTCTAGGGGAGAGTCGGGTAACTTCGGACATGGGGGTAAATTCGGACATACCATTGCAAACAGTGAAAATCCAGATGAGACGGCTCATAATGAGCCGTCTCATCAGGATTTCCACAGTGTGGCCAGTTATTTTAGTTTTAGTTCTGAACAACTGACATATAAAGGAAACAATGTCACTGTCCGAATTTACCCGCTATCCGAAGTTATCCGACTCTCCCCTAGTGTGATATATACACCGTTCCTACAGGAATGGCTGCGCAAACAGTGTAGACTCTGATCAGACTGTCTGATCTGAATCTACTGTTTGCCATTCCAGTATTGTTTCCTTTGACATCGCTATATACAGGGTGAAATCAATTTCAAGATTCAGAAACAGTAAATCGATGTTGTGTCCGAATACTTCAAGCAAATAGGAAAAGAATGATATGAAATGAGCATTTTAAGTGAAACGAAGACCAGGGAAATTGCATAACACATCAGATAAGAAAGAATGATTTGCTCATCACCGCGATCACTAAGCTTTTTGATAATGTCTGGCTGTGATTTCTGTCGATGATTCTCTGATTTCTGATGTTACCTGGAGAGATTCCCACGCTACAGGTGTGACTCAGGGTTCGGTATTACCACCAGATGTATTTTAGTCGCTACATGGAGGGACACCGTGCGTCATAAAATTTTGAAATGCTCGTATAAAAATAATAACGGTGAAGTGTCCCTTTAGTCATGTTAGACTAATTTAGTAGAGCTAGTGATTAGAGCAAACAAAAGATGGGCCCAAAAAATGAATGACTCTTTAACGGGATTTTTTACGACAAAAACAAATGCAAAACCCCCAATCCATTCCCAATGGGGAAAGCACACCTGCGACCCTGAAAATTTGGCCAAGTTTTCCAAAACCTAACCATCCATGCTAATTTCGTGAAAATCCACCAACCGATTTAGGATATATCTTTTTATTTTCTGGAAGTCTTTCGATGACCTTGAAAACGGAGTCAAAGTCACCTAAACTATCTCAAGTTCTCTTTGGCCAGTACCATTGACATAACCATACAAGTTTCACACCGTACATTCGATTATTAACATTTTGTAAAAACACAGGCGATACGGAATAAAGCAGTTGTTTATGTGCTCACGTGCATTTTCGCGGGTAAGTCATTTTTTTTATTTTCTGGTGAGCTAGTTCGACTTTTTCTTCAATTTTCATAGCGAGAGTTCATACTTTGTCTCATTCTCTGAAACGGTGCAAATAGATGAAAATAATTGTGGGCCATTATCTTTTTATTCGGTTGCCAGGTGACGCTTAATATACGGGAAATGACAGTCGGTATCTCTTGATTTTGTAAGGAATATAACAGGCGGCAAATACGGAAGACACGGTCGTTTTTTTTTCATTTTTATGGTACGGTTCAGTCACAGACGGGACTAAGTACTAAATTCTAATTGCAAATTCATAATTGAGCCACGACACGACAAAACCAGCAATGTGGTTGTGCGCCAATGGCCCTGAAATGACAGATTCAATCAGAATAAAGTCATGCTACATCGGCTCAAAATAATTTCAAACTTCAGTCCTGTTGTTAATGGTCCAGCGCCATTAATGTAAATAAGCCATTTAGCGCAAATCACCTCATGCAACTGCAAAAATTCTATCTCTTGCACACAAGTAATATTTGAATTCTGACAACGCTTATTGCTTTTCACTGACCTTAAAGCGCTCAGTGTTAGCGGTATTTCGCATAACCTATGGACTTCGAGGAAGTCCACTCCAATGTTTACAATATGGCAATTTTATAAATAGCCACCGATAAACACACAATTACCGTATGATGTCCAGTATATCACTTGCGAGATAAGTGGATAAACCTACAGAATTTCTTCAACATTACATTCTCTGCAATGATTGACGTGCTCGGAATACTGTTTTAGGCAAGTTTACAACTGTAAAACAGTTTTTTCAGCGACAGCTGATTTATTTACTTGATAAAGTATGAAGGGCGCTTGAAGAGGAGGCTAATACGGTTATTTGGCGGATTGATTTTAATATTCAGTTTGTTGACCGCTGCTGTCATTAGTTGGATACTTCTAATTTTGCAAAACTACTTAAATAATTATACTTGTACAAGAATACGTTATATAAGTTCTCATTTAACTTCGCACAAAACTTATTTTCAATTCTAGACGTTTTTTAGCGAAATGATCTTACGATCACTTCATTTGTGAGCGGAAGAACACAGCTGTGAAAGCCACTTTCCAAAATACGCTTGTGACAGCATTGAATGACTGATAGAATCAGTCATTAATGTAGAATGCTATATGGTTCTTGATTTCTGATATGAGAAGGAAATAGTGGAAGTAGTTAATCCTACCAGCCTCATTTGTGACAGATTGGTAGGAACAAAAATCTTACTGTTCGCAACAATGGCTATTATTACAAGGGGGATATAAACTTTTGTGACTGTTTTCCTCCTTGTTTCTGTTGGAGCACATTTAAAGCTGACTACCACTGAGACTCTCAGAGGAGGTTATAATGAAAATGATAGTTCCTTCCCAAACAGTTGCCATAGATAGTCTGCAAATATTCAGGTTATTCTTTGGGGTATTTTGTCATCACTGAGTTCAGTTATAAGTACTGGTAAAGCCTGTGGCATGTTGTTGTTGTTGTTGTTGTTGTGTCATTGTTTTACATCCATGGTAAACAGCTGCATGTATGGTCATGCCAGGACGGCCGGTTAATTCAACTACAATATTCCTGGGCAGGCTTAGCCATTCTAAGCGGTCAACTAGAACTAAGTGCACTTACTTTCGTCAGTAACTGACAACTGCCCTTCTTGACTCAGCGGAAGCTGAAACAAGAGTTAGTGGCCGGACCGTATATCGAACCCGGGACCTCTGTTTTTTTAGTCTGACACGCCACCGACTGCACTATGCGACCCAACAAGCCTGTGGTATAGAGTATAACTGGTAATTGGTAATGATTACAAGTCAATGAAGGAATTGGTGTATTTTTGTTGCTTCCAAAGGATGTTTATTTTCAGAATCTTGCGTGCTGTCCTTGGTTATCACAAATTTTTTCATTAGGGATTTAATGCAAAAGAAAAAAAGAAGTCTTCTGTATGTTAGTAGTTGTTGTTTTGTCGTTATTTTATTGTTTTACATCCACGATAAAAAGCTATGGTAATGTCGGGACGGTCTATTACCATAACCACACTATTCCTGGGCTGGCTTAGACCTTCTAAGCGATAACCGGTACTATGTGCACATTGTCATACTTTCACCAGTAAATGACAACTGCCCTTCTTGATACAGGGGAAGGAGAAACGAAAGTATGTGGCCGGACAGAGTAACGAACCCGGGACTTCTGGCTCTTAAGTCAAAACGCACTACCAACTGTGCTACGCGGCCCGGTTCCTCTAAATTTTAGTATGTTTTATTCAGAAAGGAAGGTACTTATTAAAAGTGCATAGGCCTTGAAAAGGACGATTTGATGGCAATTGTGAGATACTGATATTTTCCCACACATGTTGTGTTTCCTGAACTGATTTTTTTCAATAAGACACTTTCATGAACTGAATTACAATGTACGTTTATGAAAAAATAAGAAATTGATTTTCAATGTACGTTTATGAAAAAATAAGAAATAGTATCTAGTAAATACGATCAAACACCTTGTCTGTAAAACCAGTAAATGCTTTTAAATAACTTAAAATAAAATAAGACTGTTGGAACAGACCCTGATTAGACTGTTCCAACCAGTAGTCTAGCTTGGACCTACAATCTACACTGTTTGTACAGGCATAATAACTATTGTGGAAATATTTTACGGTGTTTTACGGTGCCAGGTTTTACAACGTCTGAAGTCCAGGTTTAACACAGTCCGAAGTGATAATAAAGTTCTGTTCTGTTCTGTTCAGTCCAGAGTCCAAAGTCCAGAGTCCAAGTCTAGTCCATATTTTACATAATGCCCGCGAATTGCGCATATCGTTATTTGACCTTATTTCACAGTGGACAACGAAGAAACATTCAAATACACCGGATAAATAAATAAAAAATAATGATTAATAACTCATGTTTTTAGTAAGGCAAAAGATGCTAGGCATGTTCGATTATTTAGTGTGCCAGATTGTGGCGTGTCGTTATTTTACGGTGCTTTGGTAAAAGAAGCAGTCAAACGAAGTTGCGCCCCGTAGACGCTCTCCATATATTGGTTCTCCACTTGTAATCATTCTCAAAGCTGGGAACAAATCAAGCCATATAGGTATTCTACCAAGTGTAGAATATAAGAAGTTTGCCCAAGTGACAATTTTTCTGCTTACTGTAGCTACAGAACAATTAAATCTGACACTCAGGTCTTGCTCCAGTAAGCCTACCCGAAGACGACATAGAAATAAAAACAATTCATCAATTAATAACATGCATCTTTTTCTACCGGACAAACTTATTGTTTCACTTGCCTGATAGTACATGCTCTATGCATTCATAAAATGCCAGAAATACTGTATAGGTGGCAAAACCCGTGTAAAAAGATATTAACTTATTGTCATTTGAAAATCTTGTTACACCAAATCGTTCCATAGTAAGCTGTTTCTGCAGAGCTGCATATTCTTTTTTCTGGCGTTTTAATTCGGATTCTAATGATGCAATTCTGTCATCCTTCTCCGACTGCTGGGACTCAGTTTCCGTTTCCATGGGTTCATTTTCAATGCAGACTTCCCCTGGTCCATCATCGTCTGTCACCTCAGAACCGCTGAAAAGAGAAACAAAAACTTATTTACTTACAATATTAGGTTTTAATGGCTATGGTGCTATCAATAATACTACAGTCATTAAAATTCAGGTTAAGTAACCTTTTTCATGTTGGCTGCAGAGCCCATTCAAGCACACTTTTATGCCGAAAATAATATAAAAAGGGTTAAAAAACAACAACACAGAATATGTTTGTTTGCAGAAAATGTAAAAGAAATTGACTATAGACATCAAAAATGCAAGGTTGCTGTTCAAAAATTGATACCTACCATTGGATAATTTTATCAGCTGGCTGTGAGAGAACTTTTCTTGTTATGGATCTTCTTGGCGTTTTCTCTGCTGACCAGTCAAACACTGAAGGAATGGTACCCTTTTTAAGCTTTTTCAGCACAGGTGTCCACCCAGTATAGTCGTCTTTCTTGAAATGTTTCGAACAAACAACTGTTGACTTTGACACCTACAATATAATTCAAAATGATATATTTCCCTATAAAATAAAAGATTGTATCATATTTTAGATTATTTTCTGTTCTTAAATAGGAAAGAGTTACATAGAGCTACTACACTTCTTTGTTTCATGCAGTTATAGAATCCTTATGTTTCCATCATTTCATCTGGTGAAGTACGGTAAAAAAGTGTGAGATATGAGGTCATGAACTATAATTTCTTTTTCATCAATTGCATGTTCCAAGGAATAGAAAATGATTTGTGTGTGTTATTTTTTGTTTGGATTAAACCAGATCAGCAACGGTTTGTGATGTTTATTATTTTTATTTATCTATTATCATTTATTCCTATTCTGAGTCTATCCTGTATAATGGGAACACTTACTTTGAACAAGGGTCCTTCATCTCTTCTTATCTTGATGATCCATTGTTTTCTTATCTCTTCATTAGACGGAAAGTGATGAAATGATAATGAAGCATCATATCTACTGTTAGAATTGCATAAAGGAACACAACAATGTTGTTTTGATCCCCTTTGTTTTGCACTGGAAACACTAGTTGCTGAAGCAGCCATTGTTTACATCTGTACTCACTCTGCCTCGTTTTGATTGTGGTATCTGTGGTATGCATATAATTTGAGAAGGAGCTATAGGCTTGCGAAACCGCAAGCCAAAACTGAGCCGCGACACGAGAAAGCAACAAAGTGGTAGTATGCCCATCGCAGACTCAGATCAGCCTGGGCATCCGCCTAGTATGATCACAGTCTTTTCTAACGGTAGCTAAGTGTCTAAGCTACCTTCATGTGGACAGCAAAGACTCTGATCAGACTGGGTGGATGTCGGGGCTTATCTGAGGCTGCAAGTGCACTTTGTTGGTTTTCTCGCGTCGTGGTTCACAATTATGATATTGGAAGTCTGCTCACAGTCATAACTAATTTATTCTAGGACGACGTTTCATTAACATCGATCTTCAGACGAAAGAAGCAATTCTATAGGGAAAAGAAATAATCCCAGAATTTGTGCATATTGCCAAAATTGATAAATTCTGCATTTCTATCATACAAAACTAAAATTGACAAGAAAAATGTCAGATCTGCCTTTTTAATTTACTTGTTATTTTTTATTTGTTTTAACTATTGCAAAACTTAAATGTACAGAAAATTAGATGTGCCTGCGTGTGGGTTTTACTGTCCAAATATAGGTATGTGCTACATAGGAATTTTTGCAATCCTTTATTATTCTTACGGGCCACCAGGGTTCATCTCCTATAAAGTGCAGGTTACTATGATGCTTATGTTGGTTCCATCTGTTTGTGCGACTCCACTTTGGTTGAAGGTACATCATTTTAGAGTCCAGATGCGCTGAAACAGGCGCACATGCTGCGATCTTGTACCCATGCCCCTGTGCTTGCACCACATCCATATGCATGTTGTAGCAGACAGGCCGCAGTAAACAGTATCCAGGACGCAGTAGACAGACAGTAGACACTTCACCGGACAGTAAATAATATACAGAAAACCGCGAACAACATGCACTACTTTTCAGCATGCTCCAAAGCGAAGGGCGAGTGGTCAGTGCACAGCAGACGGTAAACGGTCTTTAACGTTGAGGGAAAAGTATTTTCCTTCGCACAGCTTTGAGACATATACAGTGATCGGGAAATTGGGGGAAGAAAACTATCAAAGCAGAAGAAATAAAAATAGAAAATAAAGAAAAGCAGACAAACGTCTGCAGCACCCGGTATTCCGAGGCGGTCACCCATCCAAGTACTAACCGGGCCCGACGTTGTTTAATTTGCGTGATTGGACGAGAACCGATGTTTTCAATGTATTATGGCCGTAGACAACAAAGTACCGATTTTCAACATTTACAAAGTGTACTTTTGAGCGTTTGCGATCAGTAATAGCCTATCCTGCAGTTCTTACTACTGGGACACACATTGCAGGCCTAGTAGAGCAGTCGTATCAGTATCTGTGCTGTTTGCATTTCAGTCTCATCATGCCAGCAGACAAAAAAAGTTGAATCATCATCGAATCAACGTTGATTCAATGTGAGTCGATGTTTTGTGATCATCGATTAAACTATTGCAAAACATCTTAGGTAAGCCTCTTTATTTCGGGGTACTAATTCGCGCCTCATATGATCAGCTTTGTCTAAAGTAAAAAGTAACCGTCAATATCAATATAGGGATCAAACATGGTTTTTCATGCATTAACGTTTTCCAGGTCCCGAGGGAGATGTTGGAAACCGAGGCCGAAGGCCGAGGTTTTCAACATCTCCCGAGGGACCTGGCAAATGTTAATGCATTGAAAACAAATGTTTGATCGCTGTTATTGCATAATTCAACGAATTATTCGTTAAAATTTAAGAAAAAACTTTGCACTCTATTTTGTCACCGTTTAACAGCCAACGCGCTGGTGCATCTGTTTAAGGAATGAATTTCATTTTTCTGAGGTTTATCAAAGTGTAAATTACATTGGGTCACGTGCAAAGTGAATGAACCCCGAAGGGGTTCATGTAAACTTTGCTAGTGACCCAATGTAGTTTACATTTCGATAAATCTCAGAAAAATTAAGTTCATTGCTTATATTTACATTCATTTCAATTAAATCTTTCATGAAAAATCTTATATAAGCGCTAAAATAGAAGCAGTAAAACATGTAAACGCAGTTTTTCTGCTAACAGCAGAACGGCATGCATGACGTCATGACGTTGCTGACGTCCAATCAGGTTGTACAGAGCCATTGTTTATCTTTACGCCACTGACGTCGCGTGTCTCAATGTAATTATTGGAATGTAAATTACATTACGTTCCATCGGTTTACTATAGGGCTTTTCAGTAAATACACCAAGTATGTAAATATTTACTAATATTCGTCTTCCGGGCCCGAGAGCATTCATTCTATTCAAAATGGCTGCCATAATCCTATTCAACCTCATTTCAGGAAAGTATCCAAGATGGTCGTTGTAGTTGATGCAAAAAAGATCGTAAATTAATCAACAAAAAGCAGATACCTTGAGCAATAATTTCCATGCAGAACAAGCCTGATGCATTCATATACCATCATGCAGTTCTTGATTACTGAAAGCTTAGGATGCATGTTTTCTTTAACACTTATTTACTCTCCATTTGGCATCGTAAGAATGAAGACAACATGGCTTTGAAATCCATGTCGGTACTTTATGACGTAATAAGAGTACAAAGCATGATGACGTCATAAGAAAACATAGGTAGCACGCGACCAATTATTGTAAATTAACCGAAAAGGGAGAGGCAAGAGTGCATGGCGGTTTTAGTGGCCCGGCACAAGCATAACGAAAGTTCTGTCATCGTGTTTCAACAGCGCGAGAAAACCATTGTTGAAACACGGCTTTTCGCCTGTTGATGCACGGCTGTTAATACCTTTCGGCACTGCTTTTTATGCAATAACGTTAATTCAACGGCATAGTGACGTTTAACCAACGTTAATGACACGACGTTGTGTCAGCGTTGTGTGTCAGCTGAGCATGAGGAATAAATCTGTTATCATTGAATGTGGCTGGAATATTTAGTGTTGCGCCACGCGTTGAAAGGCTTCAGATGAGCATTTGCGAACAGCGCATATATGCACAGTCTGCTCAGTAAGTGCATGGAAAGTCAAACACGCAAATCTTACTAATTCCAGTACGTAATACACTTTTTCTGACCTGTCTGAGCAGTGCAGGCTCTCTCGTAAACGATGCACTGCACTAACTCTGACAGACAACGCAGCTGCATGGACTTATCCTGGTACCCACTGTTTGCGTATAGCGTCAAACATATTATACCCGAACAGGGCTCATGACATTCAAAATAAGAGATGAGCATAAAATGCACGTGAAAATAAGAGCGACCCTTGATTATATGATTGTCAGTGATGTAACCCGAAAGCCGTACCGTCGGAAAATTGCCACATGCGACGAGAAGAATCAGCCCAGTCTGTGGTAACATGTATGCGTTCACAACATGTATAAGCAATCTTGAGCATCATACACTGTGGCGCCGTAAAGTGTGCGAAAAGAAAAGACACTAATGGGACTGCATTCGCTTTTCCCAATATGGGGTGAAATACATTTTTCCTTGCGCATACCTCGTGTCGTGATAAAACCAGTCTTATTTCATAAGCAAAACGCGCGTGTCTTGACTAGACGCATGCGCAATCAGAGCAGGGTAGACTACACATGAGCGTAGACATATCTTGGTACCTCCTGGTTGCGAATACATACATATTTCGTTGCAAATATTATGGGCTGAAGCACATTTTTCCTTGCGCAGGCCATTTGAGTCGTGTCGTGATAACGTCAGCCTTGTGGTGTATGCAAAACACCTGTGTCCAGACTAGTCTGTGCACTAGCACAATCAGAACGGGTTAGGCGCAATAAGTATGCCTTCTAGAAATCAAACGGTGAACTGCACTAACTCTGACAGACTACGAAATTGCATCGTCTTATCTTGGTACCCACTTTTTGCGTATAGTGTCAAACATATTTTGCCCCGAAAAGGCTCATAACATTTAAAGAGATGAGCATAAAATGCACGTGCAAATATAACCGACCCTTGATTATCAATGTAATTTAAGAGCTGCAAGATTAACAAAAAAATAAATAAAAATAAAAGCAGGGATCCTAAATTTTGGGATAGATATATCTGAGAAATCACTTTAAAATCAGATCAAGATGTGCAATGCGTCACATCCTATCAGTATTTTTGACTAACTGTCAGCTACTTAACATTTGTTTAAATTTTAGAAATTATCTGGTAATTTAAAGGTGTCCCAATAGAGAGAGTAAATTAAAACGATGGAAATTGTTTGAACAGCATTGCAAGACACCCAGCAGGCACATGACGTCGTAATGATGTCAAAATGGGGTCGATGCGACGCCACCATGCCGCAGCGACGTCAATACGACGTCATTTCGACGTCATGTGCCTGCTGGGCAGTAAAGTATATCCCAGCGGGCGCATGACGTCAGAATGACGTCGATGAAATGTAATGTTTGCGTCGACGTCAATGCGACGTCATTATAACGTTATGTGCCTGCTGGGTAGTATGTCTCAATGTGAAGATCTGATCCGTCTCCTTGAGCTTCCAATTAGGTATCCGTTTATCTGAATCAGAAAAAAATGAGCCGCGACACGAGAAAGCAACAAAGTGGTAGTGTGCCCATCGCAGACTCAGATCAGCCTGGGCATCCGCCTAGTATGATCACAGTCTTTTCTAAGCGCTTTAACGATAGATAAGGGTCTAGGCTACCTTCATGTGGACAGCAAAGGTTCTGATCAGACTGGGTGGATGCCCGGGCTTATCTGAGTCTGCGCTGGGCGCACAACCACTTTGTTGGTTTTCTCGCGTCGAGGTTCAAAATAATGATATTGGAAGTCTGCCCACAGTCATAACTAATTTATTCTAGGTCCACGTTTCATTAACATCGATCTTCAGACGAAAGAAGCAATTCTATAGGGAAAAAGAAACAATGCCAGAATTTGTGCATATTGCCAAAATTGATAAATTCTGCATTTCTATCATACAAAACTAAAATTGACAAGAAAAATGTCAGAACTGCCTTTTTAATTTACTTGTTATTTTTTCATTTGTTCTAACTATTGCAGAACTTAAATGTACAGAAAATTAGATGTGCCTGCGTGTGGGTTTTACTGCCCAAATATAGGTATGTGCTACATAGGATTTTTTGCAATCCTTTATTATTCTTACGGGCCACCAGGGTTCATCTCCCATAAAGTGCAGGTTACTATGATGCTTATGTTGGTTCCATCTGTTTGTGCGACTCCACTTTGGTTGAAGGTACATCATTTTAGAGTCCAGATGCGCTGAAACAGATGCACATGCTGCGACCTTGTACCCATGCCCCTGTGCTTGCACCACATCCATATGCATGTTGTAGCACACCGGCCGCAGTAAATCGAATCCAGGACGCAGAAGAAAGACTGTAGACACTTCACTGGACAGTAGATAGTATACAGAAAACCGCGAACAACATGCACTACTTTTCAGCATGCTCCAAAGCGAAGGGCGAGTGGACAGTGCACAGCAGACGGTAAACGGTCTTTAACGTTGAGGGAAAAAGTATTTTCCTTCGCACAGCTTTGAGATACATATACAGTGATCGTGAAATTGGGGGAAGAAAACTATCGAAGAAAAAAGAAATAAAAATAGAAAATAAAAAATAGCAGACAATAGTCTGCAGCACCCGGTATTCCGAGGCGGTCACCCATCCAAGTACTAACCGGGACCAACGTTGCTTAATTTCCGTGATCGGACGAGAACCGATGTTTTCAATGTATTATGGCCGTAGACAACAAAGTACCGATTTTCAACATTTACAAAAGGAACTTTTGAGAGTTTGCGATCAGTAACAGTCTATCCTGCAGTTCTTACTACTGGGACACACATTGCAGGCCTAGTAGAGCAGTCGTATCAGGATCTGCGCTGTTTGCATTTCAGTCTCATCATGCGAGCAGACAAAAAAATTGAATCATCATCGAATCAACGTTGATTCAATGTGATTCGATGTTTTGTGATCATCGATTAAACTATGGCAAAACATCTTCGATCAGCCTCTTGATTTCGGAGTACTAATTCGCGCCTCATATGATCAGCTTTGTCTTTATTGTAAAAAGTAACCGTCAATATCAACGTTAATTCAACGGCATAGTGACGTTTAACCAACGTTAATGACACGACGTTGTGTCAGCGTTGTGTGTCAGCTGAGCATGAGGAATAAATCTGTTATCATTGAATGTGGCTGGAATATTTAGTGTTGCGCCACGCGAAGAAAGTCTTCAGATGAGCATTTGCGAACTGGGCATATGCACACTCTGCTCAGTAAGTGCATGGAAAGTCAAACACGCAACATCTTACTAATTCCAGTACGTAATACACTTTTTTGGACTAGTCTAAGCAGTGCAGGCTCTCTCGTAAACGATGCACTGCACTTACTCTGACAGACAACGCAGCTGCATGGACTTATCCTGGTACCTACTATTTGCGTATTACAGCGTCAAACATATATTACCCGGACAGGGCTCATAACATTCAAAACAAGAGATGAGCGTAAAATGCACGTGAAAATAAGATCGACCCTTGATTATATGATTGTCAATGATGTAACCCAAGAGCCGCACCCTCGGAAAATTGCCACATGCGACGAGAAGAATCAGCCCAGTCTGTGGTAACATGTATGCGTTCACAACATGTATAAGCAATCTTGAGCATCATACACTGTGGCGCCGTAAAGTGTGCGAAAAGAAAAGACACTAATGGGACTGCATTCGCTTTTCCCAATATGGGGTGAAATACATTTTTCCTTGCGCATACCTCGTGTCGTGATAAAACCAGTCTTATTTCATAAGCAAAACGCGCGTGTCTTGACTAGACGCATGCGCAATCAGAGCAGGGTAGACTACACATGAGCGTAGACATATCTTGGTACCTCCTGGTTGCGAATACATACATATTTCGTTGCAAATATTATGGGCTGAAGCACATTTTTCCTTGCGCAGGCCATTTGAGTCGTGTCGTGATAACGTCAGCCTTGTGGTGTATGCAAAACACCTGTGTCCAGGCTAGTCTGTGCACTAGCACAATCAGAACAGGTTGGGCGCAATATGTATGCCTTCTAGAAATCAAACGGTGAACTGCACTAACTCTGACAGACTACGCAGTTGCATCGTCTTATCTTGGTACCCACTTTTTGCGTATAGTGTCAAACATATTTTGCCCCGAAAAGGCTCATAACATTTAAAGAGATGAGCATAAAATGCACGTGCAAATATAACCGACTCTTGATTATCAATGTAATTCAAGAGCTGCAAGATTAACAAAAATATAAATAAAAATAACAGCAGGGATCCTAAATTTTGGGATAGATGTATCTGAGAAATCACTTTAAAATCAGATCAAGATGTGCAATGCGTCACATCCTATCAGTATTTTTGACTAACTGTCAGCTACTTAGCATTTGTTTAAATTTTAGAAATTATCTGGTAATTTAAAGGTGTCCCAATAGAGAGAGTAAATTAAAACGATGGAAATTGTTTGAACAGCATTGCAAGACACCCAGCAGGCACATGACGTCGTAATGATGTCAAAATGGGGTCGATGCGACACCACCATGCCGCATCGACGTCAATACGACGTCATTTCGACGTCATGTGCCTGCTGGGCAGAAAAGTATTTCCCAGCGGGCACATGACGTCAGAATGACGTCGATGAAATGTAATGTTTGCGTCGAAGTCAATGCGACGTCATTATAACGTTGTGTGCCTGCTGGGTAGTATGTATCAATGTGAAGATCTGATCTGTCTCCTTGAGCTTCCAATTAGGTATCCGTTTATCTGAATCAGAAAAAAATGAGCCGCGACACGAGAAAGCAACAAAGTGGTAGTGTGCCCATCGCAGACTCAGATCAGCCTGGGCATCCGCCTAGTATGATCACAGTCTTTTCTAAGCGCTTTAACGGTAGCTAAGGGTCTAGGCTACCTTCATGTGGACAGCAAAGGTTCTAATCAGACTGGGTGGATGCCCGGGCTTATCTAAGTCTGCGCTGGGCGCACAACCACATTGTTGGTTTTCTCGCGTCGTGGTTCAAAATAATGATATTGGAAGTCTGTCCACAGTCATAACTAATTTATTCTAGGTCCACGTTTCATTAACATCGATCTTCAGACGAAAGAAGCAATTCTATAGGGAAAAGAAACAATGCCAGAATTTGTGCATATTGTTAAAATTGATAAATTCTGCATTTCTATCATACAAAACTAAAATTGACAAGAAAAATGTCAGAACTGCCTTTTTAATTTACTTGTTATTTTTTCATTTGTTCTAACTATTGCAGAACTTAAATGTACAGAAAATTAGATGTGCCTGCGTGTGGGTTTTACTGCCCAAATATAGGTATGTGCTACATAGGATTTTTGCAATCCTTTATTATTCTTACGGGCCACCAGGGTTCATCTCCTATAAAGTGCAGGTTACTATGATGCTTATGTTGGTTCCATCTGTTTGTGCGACTCCACTTTGGTTGAAGGTACGTCATTTTAGAGTCCAGATGCGCTGAAACAGGTGCACATGCTGTGACCTTGTACCCATGCCCCTGTGCTTGCACCACATCCATATGCATGTTGTAGCAGACCGGCCGCAGTAAATCGTATCGTAGACAGACTGTAGACACTTCACTGGACAGTAGATAGTATACAGAAAACCGCGAACAACATGCACTACTTTTCAGCATGCTCCAAAGCGAAGGGCGAGTGAACAGTGCACAGCAGACTGTAAACGGTCTTTAACGTTGAGGGAAAAAGTATTTTCCTTCGCACAGCTTTGAGATACATATACAGTGATCGTGAAATTGGGGGGAGAAAACTATCGAAGAAAAAAGAAATGAAAATAGAAAATAAAAAAAAGCAGACAATAGTCTGCAGCACCCGGTATTCCGAGGCGGTCACCCATCCAAGTACTAACCGGGCCCGACGTTGCTTAATTTCCGTGATCGGACGAGAACCGATGTATTCAATGTATTATGGCCGTAGACAACAAAGTACCGATTTTCAACATTTACAAAAGGAACTTTTGAGAGTTTGCGATCAGTAACAGTCTATCCTGCAGTTCTTACTACTGGGACACACATTGCAGGCCTAGTAGAGCAGTCGTATCAGGATCTGCGCTGTTTGCATTTCAGTCTCATCATGCCAGCAGACAAAAAAAATTGAATCATCATCGAATCAATGTTGATTCAATGTGATTCGATATTTTGTGATCATCGATTAAACTATGGCAACATCTTCGATCAGCCTCTTTATTTCGGAGTACTAATTCGCGCCTCATATGATCAGCTTTGTCTAAATTAAAAAGTAACCGTCAATATCAACGTTAATTCAACGGCATAGTGACGTTTAACCAACGTTAATGACACGACGTTGTGTCAGCGTTGTGTGTCAGCTGAGCATGAGGAATAAATCTGTTATCATTGAATGTGGCTGGAATATTTAGTGTTGCGCCGCGCGAAGAAAGTCTTCAGATGAGCATTTGCGAACTGGGCATATGCACACTCTGCTCAGTAAGTGCATGAAAAGTCAAACACGCAACATCTTACTAATTCCAGTACGTAATACACTTTTTTGGACTAGTCTAAGCAGTGCAGGCTCTCTCGTAAACGATGCACTGCACTTACTCTGACAGACAACGCAGCTGCATGGACTTATCCTGGTACCTACTATTTGCGTATAGCGTCAAACATATTTTACCCGGACAGGGCTCATAACATTCAAAACAAGAGATGAGCGTAAAATGCACGTGAAAATAAGATCGACCCTTGATTATATGATTGTCAATGATGTAACCCAAGAGCCGCACCCTCGGAAAATTGCCACATGCGACGAGAAGAATCAGCCCAGTCTGTGGTAACATGTATGCGTTCACAACATGTATAAGCAATCTTGAGCATCATACACTGTGGCGCCGTAAAGTGTGCGAAAAGAAAAGACACTAATGGGACTGCATTCGCTTTTCCCAATATGGGGTGAAATACATTTTTCCTTGCGCATACCTCGTGTCGTGATAAAACCAGTCTTATTTCATAAGCAAAACGCGCGTGTCTTGACTAGACGCATGCGCAATCAGAGCAGGGTAGACTACACAGGAGCATAGACATATCTTGGTACCTCCTGGTTGCGAATACATACATATTTCGTTGCAAATATTATGGGCTGAAGCACATTTTTTCCTTGCGCAGGCCATTTGAGTCGTGTCGTTATAACGTCAGCCTTGTGGAATATGCAAAACACCTGTGTCCAGACTAGTCTGTGCACTAGCACAATCAGAACAGGTTAGGCGCAATAAGTATGCCTTCTAGAAATCAAACGGTGAACTGCACTAACTCTGACAGACTACGCAGTTGCATCGTCTTATCTTGGTACCCACTTTTTGCGTATAGTGTCAAACATATTTTGCCCCGAAAAGGCTCATAACAAACAAAGAGATGAGCATAAAATGCACGTGCAAATATAACCGACCCTTGATTAGCAATGTAATTCAAGAGCTGCAAGATTAACAAAAAAATAAATAAAAATAACAGCAGGGATCCTAAATTTTGGGATAGATGTATCTGAGAAATCACTTTAAAATCAGATCAAGATGTGCAATGCGTCACATCCTATCAGTATTTTTGACTAACTGTCAGCTACTTAGCATTTGTTTAAATTTTAGAAATTATCAGGTAATTTAAAGGTGTCCCAATAGAGAGAGTAAATTAAACGATGGAAATTGTTTGAACAGAATTGCAAGACACCCAGCAGGCACATGACGTCGTAATGATGTCAAAATGGGGTCGATGCGACGCCGCCATGCCGCATCGACGTCAATACGACGTCATTTCGACGTCATGTGCCTGCTGGGCAGTAAAGTATTTCCCAGCGGCCACATGACGTCAGAATGACGTCGATGAAATGTAATGTTTGCGTCGACGTCAATGCGACGTCATTATAACGTTGTGTGCCTGCTGGGTAGTATGTATCAGTGTGAAGATCTGATCCGTCTTCTTGAGCTTCCAATTAGGTATCCGTTTATCTGAATCAGAAAAAAATGAGCCGCGACACGAGAAAGCAACAAAGTGGTAGTGTGCCCATCGCAGACTCAGATCAGCCTGGGCATCCGCCTAGTATGATCACAGTCTTTTCTAAGCGCTTTAACGGTAGCTAAGGGTCTAGGCTACATTCATGTGGACAGCAAAGGTTCTGATCAGACTGGGTGGATGCCCGGGCTTATTTGAGTCTGCACTGGGCGCACAACCACATTGTTGGTTTTCTCGCGTCGTGTTTCAAAATAATGATATTGGAAGTCTGCCCACAGTCATAACTAATTTATTCTAGGTCCATGTTTCATTAACATCGATCTTCAGACGAAAGAAGCAATTCTGTAGGGAAAAGAAACAATGCCAGAATTTGTGCATATTGCCAAAATTGATAAATTCTGCATTTCTATCATACAAAACTAAAATTGACAAGAAAAATGTCAGAACTGCCTTTTTAATTTACTTGTTATTTTTTCATTTGTTCTAACTATTGCAGAACTTAAATGTACAGAAAATTAGATGTGCCTGCGTGTGGGTTTTACTGCCCAAATATAGGTATGTGCTACATAGGATTTTTTGCAATCCTTTATTATTCTTACGGGCCACCAGGGTTCATCTCCTATAAAGTGCAGGTTACTATGATGCTTATGTTGGTTCCATCTGTTTGCGCGACTCCACTTTGGTTGAAGGTACATCATTTTAGAGTCCAGATGCGCTGAAACAGGTGCACATGCTGTGACCTTGTACCCATGCCCCTGTGCTTGCACCACATCCATATGCATGTTGTAGCACACCGGCCGCAGTAAATCGTATCCAGGACGCAGTAGACAGACTGTAGACACATCACTGGACAGTAGATAGTATACAGAAAACCGCGAACAACATGCACTACTTTTCAGCATGCTCCAAAGCGAAGGGCGAGTGGACAGTGCACAGCAGACGGTAAACGGTCTTTAACGTTGAGGGAAAAAGCATTTTCCTTCGCACAGCTTTGAGATACATATACAGTGATCGTGAAATTGGGGGGAGAAAACTATCGAAGAAAAAAGAAATAAAAATAGAAAATAAAAAAAAGCAGACAATAGTCTGCAGCACCCGGTATTCCGAGGTGGTCACCCATCCAAGTACTAACCGGGCCCGACGTTGCTTAATTTCCGTGATCGGACGAGAACCGATGTTTTCAATGTATTATGGCCGTAGACAACAAAGTACCGATTTTCAACATTTACAAAAGGAACTTTTGAGAGTTTGCGATCAGTACCAGTCTATCCTGCAGTTCTTACTACTGGGACACACATTGCAGGCCTAGTAGAGCAGTCGTATCAGGATCTGCGCTGTTTGCATTTCAGTCTCATCATGCCAGCAGACAAAAAAGTTGAATCATCATCGAATCAATGTTGATTCAATGTGATTCGATGTTTTGTGATCATCGATTAAACTATGGCAACATCTTCGATCAGCCTCTTTATTTCGGAGTACTAATTCGCGCCTCATATGATCAGCTTTGTCTAAATTAAAAAGTAACCGTCAATATCAACGTTAATTCAACGGCATAGTGACGTTTAACCAACGTTAATGACACGACGTTGTGTCAGCGTTGTGTGTCAGCTGAGCATGAGGAATAAATCTGTTATCATTGAATGTGGCTGGAATATTTAGTGTTGCGCCACGCGAAGAAAGTCTTCAGATGAGCATTTGCGAACTGCGCATATGCACACTCTGCTCAGTAAGTGCATGGAAAGTCAAACACGCAACATCTTACTAATTCCAGTACGCAATACACTTTTTTTGACTAGTCTTAGCAGTGCAGGCTCTCTCGTAAACGATGCACTGCACTTACTCTGACAGACAACGCAGCTGCATGGACTTATCCTGGTACCTACTATTTGCGTATAGCGTCAAACATATATTACCCGGACAGGGCTCATAACATTCAAAACAAGAGATGAGCGTAAAATGCACGTGAAAATAAGATCGACCCTTGATTATATGATTGTCAATGATGTAACCCAAGAACCGCACCCTCGGAAAATTGCCACATGCGACGAGAAGAATCAGCCCAGTCTGTGGTAACATGTATGCGTTCACAACATGTATAAGCAATCTTGAGCATCATACACTGTGGCGCCGTAAAGTGTGCGAAAAGAAAAGACACTAATGGGACTGCATTCGCTTTTCCCAATATGGGGTGAAATACATTTTTCCTTGCGCATACCTCGTGTCGTGATAAAACCAGTCTTATTTCATAAGCAAAACGCGCGTGTCTTGACTAGACGCATGCGCAATCAGAGCAGGGTAGACTACACAGGAGCGTAGACATATCTTGGTACCTCCTGGTTGCGAATACATACATATTTCGTTGCAAATATTATGGGCTGAAGCAC
Source organism: Ctena decussata (assembly GCA_963989385.1). Taxonomy (NCBI): domain Eukaryota; kingdom Metazoa; phylum Mollusca; class Bivalvia; order Lucinida; family Lucinidae; genus Ctena; species Ctena decussata. Next base: position 53,135,769 of record OZ022503.1, on the reverse strand, counting down.
ATTTTTTCCTTGCGCAGGCCATTTGAGTCGTGTCGTTATAACGTCAGCCTTGTGGAATATGCAAAACACCTGTGTCCAGACTAGTCTGTGCACTAGCACAATCAGAACAGGTTAGGCGCAATAAGTATGCCTTCTAGAAATCAAACGGTGAACTGCACTAACTCTGACAGACTACGCAGTTGCATCGTCTTATCTTGGTACCCACTTTTTGCGTATAGTGTCAAACATATTTTGCCCCGAAAAGGCTCATAACAAACAAAGAGATGAGCATAAAATGCACGTGCAAATATAACCGACCCTTGATTAGCAATGTAATTCAAGAGCTGCAAGATTAACAAAAAAATAAATAAAAATAACAGCAGGGATCCTAAATTTTGGGATAGATGTATCTGAGAAATCACTTTAAAATCAGATCAAGATGTGCAATGCGTCACATCCTATCAGTATTTTTGACTAACTGTCAGCTACTTAGCATTTGTTTAAATTTTAGAAATTATCAGGTAATTTAAAGGTGTCCCAATAGAGAGAGTAAATTAAACGATGGAAATTGTTTGAACAGAATTGCAAGACACCCAGCAGGCACATGACGTCGTAATGATGTCAAAATGGGGTCGATGCGACGCCACCATGCCGCATCGACGTCATTTCGACGTCATGTGCCTGCTGGGCAGTAAAATATTTCCCAGCGGCCACATGACGTCAGAATGACGTCGATGAAATGTAATGTTTGCGTCGACGTCAATGCGACGTCATTATAACGTTGTGTGCCTGCTGGGTAGTATGTATCAATGTGAAGATCTGATCCGTCTCCTTGAGCTTCCAATTAGGTATCCGTTTATCTGAATCAGAAAAAAATGAGCCGCGACACGAGAAAGCAACAAAGTGGTAGTGCGCCCATCGCAGACTCAGGTCAGCCTGGGCATCCGCCTAGTAAGATCACAGTCTTTTCTAAGCGCTTTAACGGTAGCTAAGGGTCTAGGCTACATTCATGTGGACAGCAAAGGTTCTGATCAGACTGGGTGGATGCCCGGGCTTATTTGAGTCTGCGCTGGGCGCACAACCACATTGTTGGTTTTCTCGCGTCGTGTTTCAAAATAATGATATTGGAAGTCTGCCCACAGTCGTAACTAATTTATTCTAGGTCCACGTTTCATTAACATCGATCTTCAGACGAAAGAAACAATTCTATAGGGAAAAGAAACAATGCCAGAATTTGTGCATATTGCCAAAATTGATAAATTCTGCATTTCTATCATACAAAACTAAAATTGACAAGAAAAATGTCAGAACTGCCTTTTTAATTTACTTGTTATTTTTTCATTTGTTCTAACTATTGCAGAACTTAAATGTACAGAAAATTAGATGTGCCTGCGTGTGGGTTTTACTGCCCAAATATAGGTTTGTGCTACATAGGATTTTTTGCAATCCTTTATTATTCTTACGGGCCACCAGGGTTCATCTCCTATAAAGTGCAGGTTACTATGATGCTTATGTTGGTTCCATCTGTTTGTGCGACTCCACTTTGGCTGAAGGTACATCATTTTAGAGTCCAGATGCGCTGAAACAGGTGCACATGCTGTGACCTTGTACCCATGCCCCTGTGCTTGCACCACATCCATATGCATGTTGTAGCAGACCGGCCGCAGTAAATCGTATCCAGGACGCAGTAGACAGACTGTAGACACTTCACTGGGCAGTTGATAGTATACAGAAAACCGCGAACAACATGCACTACTTTTCAGCATGCTCCAAAGCGAAGGGCGAGTGGACAGTGCACAGCAGACGGTAAACGGTCTTCAACGTTGAGGGGAAAAAGTATTTTCCTTCGCACAGCTTGGAGATACATATACAGTGATCGTGAAATTGCGGGAAGAAAACTATCGAAGAAAAAAGAAATAAAAATAGAAAATAAAAAAAAGCAGACAAAAGTCTGCAGCACCCGGTATTCCGGTATAGCCGCAACACGAGAAAGCAACAAAGTGGTAGTGCGCCCATCGCAGACTCAGATCAGCCTGGGCATTCGCCTAGTATGATCACAGTCTTTTCTAAGCGCTTTAACGGTAGCTAAGGGTCTAAGCTACCTTCATGTGGACAGCAAAGACTCTAATCAGACTGGGTGGATGTCGGGGCTTATCTGAGGCTGCGCTGTGCGCACAACCACTTTGTTGGTTTTCTCGCGTCGTGGTTCATAATAATAATATTGGAAGTCTGCCCTCAGTCATAACTAATTTATTCTAGGTCCACGTTTCATTAACATCGATCTTCAGACGAAAGAAGCAATTCTATAGGGAAAAGAAATAATGCCAGAATTTGTGCATATTGCCAAAATTAATAAATTCTGCATTTCTATCATACAAAACTAAAATTGACAGGAAAAATGTCAGAAGTGTCTTTTAAATTCACTTGTTATTTTTTTTATTTGTTTTAACTATTGCAAAACTTAAATGTACAGAAAATTAGATGTGCCTGCGTGTGGGTTTTACTGCCCAAATATAGGTATGTGCTACATAGGAATTTTTGCAATCCTTTATTATTCTTACGGGCCACCAGGGTTCATCTCCCATAAAGTGCAGGTTACTATGATGCTTATGTTGGTTCCATCTGTTTGTGCGACTCCACTTTGGTTGAAGGTACATCATTTTAGAGTCCAGATGCGCTGAAACAGGCGCACATGCTGCGATCTTGTACCCATGCCCCTGTGCTTGCACCACATCCATATGCATGTTGTAGCAGACAGGCCGCAGTAAACAGTATCCAGGACGCAGTAGACAGACAGTAGACACTTCACTGGACAGTAAATATTATACAGAAAACCGCGAACAACATGCACTACTTTTCAGCATGCTCCAAAGCGAAGGGTGAGTGGAAAGTGCACAGCAGACGGTAAACGGTCTTTAACGTTGAGGTAAAGTGTTTTCCTTAGCACAGCTTTGAGATACATATACAGTGATCTTGAAATTGGGGAAAGAAAACTCTCAATAAAAAAAAATTAAAATAGAAAATAAAGAAAAGCAGACAATAGTCTGCAGCACCCGGTATTCCGAGGTGGTCACCCATCCAAGTACTAACCGGGCCCGACGTTGCTTAATTTCCGTGATCGGACGAGAACCGATGTTTTCAATGTATTATGGCCGTAGACAACAAAGTACCGATTTTCAACATTTACAAAGTGTACTTTTGAGAGTTTGCGATCAGTAATAGCTTATCCTGCAGTTCTTACTACTGGGACACACATTGCAGGCCTAGTAGAGCAGTCGTATCAGGATCTGCGCTGTTTGCATTTCAGTCTCATCATGCCAGCAGACAAAAAAAGTTGAATCATCATCGAATTAATGTTGATTCAATGCGAGTCGATGTTTTGTGATCATCGATTAAACTATTGGAAAACATCTTCGGTAAGCCTCTTTATTTCGGAGTACTAATTCGCGCCTCATATGATCAGCTTTGTCTAAAGTAAAAAGTAACCGTCAATATCAACGTTAATTCAACGGCATAGTGACGTTTAACCAACGTTAATGACACGACGTTGTGTCAGCGTTGTGTGTCAGCTGAGCATGAGGAATAAATCTGTAATCATTGAATGTGGCTGGAATATTTAGTGTTGCGCCACGCGAAGAAAGTCTTCAGATGAGCATTTGCGAACTGCGCATATGCACACTCTGCTCAGTAAGTGCATGGAAAGTCAAACACGCAACATCTTACTAATTCCAGTACGTAATACTCTTTTTCTGACTAGTCTGAGCAGTGCAGGCTCTCTCGTAAACGATGCACTGCACTAACTCTGACAGACAACGCAGCTGCATGGACTTATCCTGGTACCCACTGTTTGCGTATAGCGTCAAACATATTTTACCCGGACAGGGCTCATAACATTCAAAACAAGGGATGAGCATAAAATGCACGTGAAAATAAGAGCGACCCTTGATTATATGATTGTCAATGATGTAACCCAAGAGCCTCACCCTCGGAAAATTGCCACATGCGACGAGAAGAATCAGCCCAGTCTGTGGTAACATGTATGCGTTCACAACATGTATAAGCAATCTTGAGCATCATACACTGTGGCGCCGTAAAGTGTGCGAAAAGAAAAGACACTAATGGGACTGCATTCGCTTTTCCCAAGATGGGGTGAAATACATTTTTCCTTGCGCATACCTCGTGTCGTGATAAAACCAGTCTTATTTCATAAGCAAAACGCGCATGTCTTGACTAGACGCATGCGCAATCAGAGCAGGGTAGACTACACATGAGCATAGACATATCTTGGTACCTCCTGGTTGCGTATACATACATATTTCGTTGCAAATATTATGGGCTGAAGCAAATTTTTTTCCTTGCGCAGACCATTTGAGTCGTGTCGTGATAAAGTCAGCCTTATGGTGTATGCAAAACACCTATGTCCAGACTAGACTGTGCACTAGCACAATCAGAACAGGTTAGGCGCAATAAGTATGCCTTCTGGAAATCAAACGGTGAACTGCACTAACTCTGACAGACTACGCAGTTGCATAGACTTATCTTGGTACCCACTGTTTGCGTATAGTGTCAAACATATTTTGCCCGGACAAGGCTCATAACGTTTAAAGAGATGAGCATAAAATGCACGGGCGAATATAACCGACCCTTGATTATCAATGATGTAATCCAAGAGCTGCAAGATTAACAAAAAAAAATAAATAAGTAAAAATAACCGCAGGGATCCTAAATTTTGGGATAGATGTATCTGATTGGTTGGTTGGTTGATTTGATGCTTACCGTCCACGGTAAACAACTAAGGTCATGTCGGGACGGTCAGTTAACCTAACCACACTATTCCTGGGCAGGCTTAGACCTCCTAAGCGGTTAACCAGTACTAAGTGCACATACTTTCGCCAGTAACTGACAACTGCCCTTCTTGAATCAGCGGAAGGAGAAACGAAAGTATGTGGCCGGACCGGGAGTCGAACCCAGGACCTCTGACTTACGAGTCAGGTGCCCTACCGATTGCGCTACCCAGATGTATCTGAGAAATCACTTTAGAATCAGATCAAGATGTGCAATGCGTCATATCCTATCAGTATTTTTGACTAACTGCCAGCTACTTACCATTTGTTTAAATTTTAGAAATTATCAGGTAATTTAAAGGTGTCCCAATAGAGAGAGTAAATTAAAACGGTGGAAATTGTTTGAACAGAGTTGCAAGACACCCAGCAGGCACATGACGTCGCAATGATGTCAAATGGGGTCGATGCGACGCCACCATGCCACATCGACGTCAATACGACGTCATTTCGACGTCATGGGCCTGCTGGGCAGTAAAGTATTTTCCAGCGGGCACATGACGTCAGAAAAACGTCGATGAAATGTAATGTTTGCGTCGACGTCAATGCGACGTCATTATAACGTTGTGTGCCTGCTGGGTAGTATGTATCAATGTGAAGATCTGATCCGTCTCCTTTGAGCTTCCGATTAGGTGTCCTTTTGTCTGAATCAGAAAAAAATGAGCCGCAACACGGGAAAGCAACAAAGTGGTAGTGCGCCCATCGCAGACTCAGATCAGCCTGGGCATCCGCCTAGTATGATCACAGTCTTTTCAAAGCGTTTTAACGGTAGCTAAGGGTTTAAGCTACCTTCATGTGGACAGCAAAGACTCTGATCAGACTGAGTGGATGTCGGGGCTTATCTGAGGCTGCGCTGTGCGCACAACCACTTTGTTGGTTTTCTCGCGTCGTGGTTCATAATAATGATATTGGAAGTCTGCCCTCAGTCATAACTAATTTATTCTAGGTCCACGTTTCTTCAGACGAAAGAGGCAATTCTATAGGGAAAAGAAATAATGCCAGAATTTGTGCATATTGCCAAAATTAATAAATTCTGCATTTCTATTATACAAAACTAAAATTGACAAGAAAAATGTCAGAAGTGCCTTTTTTATTTACTTGTTTTTTTTTTTTTTATTATTATTATTATTTGTTTTAACTATTGCAGAACTTAAATGTACAGAAAATTAGATGTGCCTGCGTGTGGGTTTTACTGCCCAAATATAGGTATGTGCTACATAGGAATTTTTGCAATCCTTTATTATTCTTACGGGCCACCAGGGTTCATCTCCCATAAAGTGCAGGTTACTATGATGCTTATGTTGGTTCCATCTGTTTGTGCGACTCGACTTTGGTTGAAGGTACATCATTTTAGAGTCCAGATGCGCTGAAACAGGCGCACATGCTGCGATTTTGTACCCATGCCCCTGTGCTTGCACCACATCCATATGCATGTTGTAGCAGACAGGCCGCAGTAAACAGTATCCAGGACGCAGTAGACAGACAGTAGACACTTCACTGGACAGTAAATATTATACAGAAAACCGCGAACAACATGCACTACTTTTCAGCATGCTCCAAAGCGAAGGGTGAGTGGAAAGTGCACAGCAGACGGTAAACGGTCTTTAACGTTGAGGTAAAGTGTTTTCCTTAGCACAGCTTTGAGATACATATACAGTGATCTTGAAATTGGGGAAAGAAAACTCTCAATAAAAAAAAAAAATTAAAATAGAAAATAAAGAAAAGCAGACTAAAGTCTGCAGCACCCGGTATTCCCAGGCGGTCACCCATCCAAGTACTAACCGGGCCCGACGTTGCTTAATTTCCGTGATCGGACGAGAACCGATGTTTTCAATGTATCATGGCCGTAGACAACAAAGTACCGATTTTCAACATTTACAAAGTGTACTTTTGAGAGTTTGCGATCAGTAATAGCTTATCCTGCAGTTCTTACTACTGGGACACACATTGCAGGCCTAGTAGAGCAGTCGTATCAGGATCTGCGCTGTTTGCATTTCAGTCTCATCATGCCAGCAGACAAAAAAGTTGAATCATCATCGAATTAAAGTTGATTCAATGTGAGTCGATGTTTTGTGATCATCGATTAAACTATTGCAAAACATCTTCGGTAAGCCTCTTTATTTCGGAGTACTATTTCGCGCCTCATATGATCAGCTTTGTCTAAAGTAAAAAGTAACCGTCAATATCAACGTTAATTCAGCGGCATAGTGACGTTTAACCAACGTTAATGACACGACGTTGTGTCAGCGTTGTGTGTCAGCTGAGCATGAGGAATAAATCTGTTATCGTTGAATGTGGCTGGAATATTTAGTGTTGCGCCACGCGAAGAAAGTCTTCAGATGAGCATTTGCGAACTGCGCATATGCACACTCTGCTCAGTAAGTGCATGGAAAGTCAAACACGCAATATCTTACTAATTCCAGTACGTAATACTCTTTTTCTGACTAGTCTGAGCAGTGCAGGCTCTCTCGTAAACGATGCACTGCACTAACTCTGACAGACAACGCAGCTGCATGGACTTATCCAGGTACCCACTGTTTGCGTATAGCGTCAAACATATTTTACCCGGACAGGGCTCATAACATTCAAAACAAGGGATGAGCGTAAAATGCACGTGAAAATAAGAGCGACCCTTGATTATATGATTGTCAATGATGTAACCCAAGAGCCTCACCCTCGGAAAATTGCCACATGCGACGAGAAGAATCAGCCCAGTCTGCGGTAACATGTATGCGTTCACAACATGTATAAGCAATCTTGAGCATCATACACTGTGGCGCCGTAAAGTGTGCGAAAAGAAAAGACACTAATGGGACTGCATTCGCTTTTCCCAAGATGGGGTGAAATACATTTTTCCTTGCGCATACCTCGTGTCGTGATAAAACCAGTCTTATTTCATAAGCAAAACGCGCATGTCTTGACTAGACGCATGCGCAATCAGAGCAGGGTAGACTACACATGAGCATAGACATATCTTGGTACCTCCTGGTTGCGTATACATACATATTTCGTTGCAAATATTATGGGCTGAAGCACATTTTTTCCTTGCGCAGGCCATTTGAGTCGTGTCGTGATAAAGTCAGCCTTGTGGTGTATGCAAAACACCTATGTCCAGACTAGACTGTGCACTAGCACAATCAGAACAGGTTAGGCGCAACAAGTATGCCTTCTGGAAATCAAACGGTGAACTGCACTAACTCTGACAGACTACGCAGTTGCATAGACTTATCTTGGTACCCACTGTTTGCGTAAAGTGTCAAACATATTTTGCCCGGACAAGGCTCAAAACGTTTAAAGAGATGAGCATAAAATGCACGGGCGAATATAACCGACCCTTGATTATCAATGATGTAATCCAAGAGCTGCAAGATTAACAAAAAAATAAATAAAAATAACCGCAGGGATCCTAAATTTTGGGATAAATGTATCTGAGAAATCACTTTAGAATCAGATCAAGATGTGCAATGCGTCATATCCTATCAGTATTTTTGACTAACTGTCGGCTACTTAGCATTTGTTTAAATCTTAGAAATTATCTGGTAATTTAAAGGTGTCCCAATAGAGAGAGTAAATTAAAACGATGGAAATTGTTTGAACAGCATTGCAAGACACCCAGAAGGCACATGACGTCGTAATGATGTCAAAATGGGGTCGATGCGACGCCACCATGCCGCATCGACGTCAATACGACGTCATGTGCCTGCTGGGGAGTAAAGTATTTCCCAGCGGGCACATGACGTCAGAATGACGCCGATGAAATGTAATGTTTGCGTTGACGTCAATGCGACGTCATTATAACGTTGTGTGCCTGCTGGGTAGTATGTATCAATGTGAAGATCTGATCCGTCTCCTTGAGCTTCCAATTGGGTATCCGTTTATCTGAATAAGAAAATAAAGTTTCCTTTTAAAAGGAAAGGCTTTTCAAGTTAGCGCTTTGTGTATCTGAAATACATGTAGTTCAATGTTTGTGGTATTTTGTGGTTTATGGTTTGTAGTCTTGAGATGGTATCTAATTGGAAACACTTTCTTCGTTTAAAAACGTCCACAACTGTAGTAAACAATGAGGTTACGCTACATTCTGGCTGTTCTGACAATCATATGATAACCTTCAGTAAAAAGGTCATTTTTTGTATTACCGCTAATGAAAAATATTTCATAAAAGCATTTAATAATGAGGATGTTCGTAAACTGTTATGCATTGTTATATAAGAAATTTTAGGACCTTAGAAGATTTACTGGGAGTTACTTCGTTTATTTGATTATTTATTTATTTATTTATTTTGTGAAACTAAGCAGAACTGTGTTTGTACTTTGGAGCAAATGGACTACGCATAACTGGTGAAGTGTAAAATGAAAATAGTTCAAAGGGTATTCAAGTTACAGAGTGGACAAGAAAATGTTAATGAACATACTAATAATTGAGCCGCGACACGACAAAACCAACAATGTGGTTGTGCGCCCAGCGCAGACTCAGATCAGCCTGGGTATCCGCCCAATCTGATCTGAGCCTTCGCTGACCGCATGGAGGTAGCTTAGACCCTAAGCTACCCTATGAGCACATAAAGAAGAGACTGAGTAAACTGGGCGGATGCCCAGTCTGATCTGAGTCTACCCTGGGCGCACAACCACATTGTTGGTTTTCTCGTGTCGCGGCTCAGATATTATACGGACAGAGACAGAAGGACGGGAATTTGATTGCTATGTTCCCTGAACTGTTCGGTTAGGACAAAGTTATGTTTATTATAAGATCATCATGTCTTGATGTTGAAAAAATACATCTTACATTGGGAAAGTACTTTTACAAGTCTCTTACATGTAAGATGTTATATGGTTCTTGATTTCTGATATGAGAAGGAAATAGTGGAAGTAGTTCGTCCTACCAGTCTCATTTGTGACAGATTGGTAGGAACAAAAATCTTACTGTTCGCAACAATGGCTATTATTACAAGGGGGATTAAACTTTTGTGAATGTTTTCCTCCTTGTTTCTGTTGGAGCACATTTAAAAGCTGACTACCACTGAGACTCTTAGAGGAGGTTATAATGAAAATGATAGTTCCTTCCCAAACAGTTGCCATAGATAGTCTGCAAATATTCAGCTTATTCTTTTGGGTATTTTGTCATCACTGAGTTCGGTTATAAGTACTGGTAAAGCCTGTGGTATGTTGTTGTTGTTGTTGTGTCATTGTTTTACATCCATGCTAAACAGCTGCATGTATGGTCATGTCAGGACGATCGGTTAATTCAACTACAATATTCCTGGGCACGCTTAGCCATCCTAAGCGGTCAACTAGTACAAAGTGCACTTACTTTCGCCAGTAACTAACAACTGCCCTTCTTGATTCAGCGGAAGCGGAAACGAGAGTAAGTGGCCGGACCGTATATCGAACCCGGGACCTCTGTTTTTTTAAGTCTGACGCGCCACCGACTTCACTATGCGACCCAGCAAGCCTGTGGCAATTGGTAATGATTACAAGTCAATGAAGGAATTAGTGTATTTTTGTTGCTTCCAAAGGATGTTTATTTTCAGAATCTTGCGTGCTGTCCTTGGTCATCACAAATTTTGTCATTAGGGAATGCAAAAGAAAAAAAGAAGTCTTCTATATGTTAGTAGTTGTTGTTTTGTTGTTATTTTATTGTTTTACATCCACGATAAAAAGCTATGGTAATGTCGGGACAGTCTATTACCCTAACCACACTATTCCTGGGCTGGCTTAGACCTTCTAAGCGATAACCGGTACTATGTGCACATTGTCATACTTTCACCAGTAACTGACAACTGCCCTTCTTGATACAGGGGAAGGAGAAACGAAAGTATGTGGCCGGACAGAGTAACGAACCCGGGACCTCTGGCTCTTGAGTCAAAACGCACTACCAACTGCGCTACGCGGCCCGGTTCCTCTAAATTTTAGTAAGTTTTATTCAGAAAGGAAGGTAACTATTAAAACTGCATAGGCCTAGAAAAGGACGATTTGATGGCAATTGTGAGATACTGATATTTTCCCACACATGTTGTGTTTCCTGAACTGATGAACTGATTTTTTTCAATAAGACACTTTCATGAAACTGAATTACAATGTACGTTTATGTAAAAATAAGAAATTGATTTTCTATGTACGTTTATGAAAAAATATGAAATAGTATCTAGTAAATACGATCAAACATTTTGTCTGTAAAGCCAGTAAATGCTTTTAAATAACTTAAAATAAAATAAGACTGTTGGAACAGACCCTAATTAGACTGTTCCAACCAGTAGTCTAGCTTGGATCTACACTCTACACTGTTTGTACAGGCATACCAACTATTGTGGAAATATTTTAGTCCGGGTTTTACGGTGCCAGGTTTTACAACGTCTGAAGTCCAGGTTTAACACAGCACTAAGTCCAGTTTCCAAAGTTCAGAGTCCAAGACCATCCATATTTTACATAATGCCCGCCAATTGCGCATGTCGTTATTTGACCTTATTTCACAGTGGACAACGAAGAAACATTCAAATACACCGGATAAATAAATAAAAAATAAAAATAACTCATGTTTTTAGTAAGGCCAAAGATGCTAGACATGTTCGATTTTTGGTGTGCCAGATTGTGGCGTGTCGTTATTTTACGGTGCTTTGGTAAAAGAAGCAGTCAAACGAAGTTGCGCCCCGTAGACGCTCTCCATATATTGATTCTCCACTTGCAATTATGAATCATTCTCAAAGCTGGGAACAAATCAGCGTCTTCCGCTTGAGTGCGCATGACAGCAAGTCATAACCTGTCTGAATACATAGGCTTGCGGCCGAAGCCAAAAACTAAGCACGACGTAAATTCCTGGCACTATGAGCGTTATCTTTTTTTGCTGTACTAAACGCCTATATTTGGTTTCGACACAAAAATAAAATTTGCAATGTTAATTTTCATCTGCCATCATCTCAGTGCGCTCGCACGAAGTCTTAAATAACCGTTGAAAGATCAAGAGATCGCCAAATCCACCTTGTAGCATGTGAAAGGTAACCTATCGAGTCGAGTACCTTTCACACCCCTGGTTAACTTTGTGTATACAAGGGCTGTTATGATACGAAAAAGAGCAGCTCATTTTCGTTTCGTAACATCCTTGAAAACAAAGTATGAAAGTTAACATTGCAGCTCAAATCCAAGATAAGAAGCGATAGTTGGACTAAACATAAGCCTTCCCAGCGGGCACAAGATGTCGAAATGACGTCGAACTGACGTCGATGCGACGTCATGTCTCGACAACGTCAGTACAACGCCATTTTGACGTTATGTGCCTGCGGGATTACTTTAGCGCTCCTACAGACGGAATACCAACAAAGTGGTATGTGCCTCCAGCGTAGACTCAGATCAGCCTTGGAATCTTCCCAGTCTAATCAGAGTCTTCGCTCTGCGCTGAAAGGGTAGCTAAGGGTCTCGGCTTGCTCCACGCAGACAGCGAACACTCTGATCAAACTGGGTGGATGAAATATCCCGCAACGTGCAAGGTCTACACTGGGTCTCGCTGAAGCTGCTGGATTATCGACCCTACTTGCGGACGAATCATACTCTATCTCACTTATAGCACGATACCCAGAGTAGAGCTTACCTTACGAATACGGGGATTGTACTGAGAGAGAGAGAGAGAGAGAGAGAGAGAGATAGATAGATAGATAGATAGATAGATAGATAGATAGATAGATAGATAGATAGATAGATAGATAGATGTGAAACATGTATATAGTAGGTCAAAAAGTATAGAAAATAAATATTTGGACAGATAACGAGAGGGAGGGAAAGGGAGAGACACTTTGAAACTTCATTCCGTAAAACGAAAAAAATATAGTAATTATCTTAAAAAAGTGGGACAGAATTATCTGCATTTTTCGTGTTCACCCATATTACACTGCTCCGTCTAACTGGGATCGGCATCATTAGCTAGTCCGCTACCAGTTTTGAGAAAACTGTGGCGCGAAAGTAACATAATAATTAAAGTGTCCCATAATTATTAAGAGAAATAATTATGGTAAGTGGGTATTACTTTTTCCATTTACCCGTAGAGACATCGTTAACTAGATCCTTAATTATCCTACTGTAAAACATGCATGTGCATGCACAGACACAGTCTAGTCAGTTTTAAAAAACACAATCAATATGTATATCTTACCAATAAATAAAAGCATCGCAAACGACTGCGTGATACCCCGCCACTGCAAACCTATTTCATTCACCGATTTTTCCAGATTTTTTTTTCTCTGAAAAACGCCAGAGCATGGGCAGCAAGACCCCAAAGCTTTTTTCATGACAGGACACTATATTACTCTGATAACTTTCTATAAGCTTCCAAAATATCACTTACCACTCTGATCATATATAATTTTTGTGATTTTATACAGGTATGTGACCATCGGGCAGAGGCAGACAATCCCCTAAGGGTCAAATTTGGATCACCACAAGAAACTTTTAATACTTCTATAATCAGTTGTGAGTTTCTGAAAATTTTGTTTATGATTTTATATAGATTTTATCATTTTCTACGCAGGTATATACCTGTAGCCTGGAGACAGGGGGAGATAACTCCTATGGGGTAAATTTTGAGCCTCAATGGAAGCTTTCATTACACTGATCATTTGCTGAAAGTTTTAGAAAAACTCTGATTTTATATAGATTTTTTTCATGACTTTACACGAAATATAGCCCCAGGGCATGGGCAGATAACCCGCGAGGATAACATTTCTTTGCTAATACAAAGCTTTTGTTACCTCGATCATGTTTGTGAAGTTTCATGATGATATTCCAAAAAGTAGAGGAACAAGAGGCCAAAAACCATATTTTTTTTATACATTGACTCTGTCAGAAATCATCGAAATTTGCCCATTAACAATCCCAAGAGAGACATTCTTGATACAAAGGCATATGCAAAATTTGAATGAAATCCGTTGATAAATACTTAAGTTATCAAACGGAAACTAAGTACGGACGGACGGATGGACAGACACACGGACGGCCAACGTGAAAACATAATACCCCGCCACTAACGTGTGGCGGGGTATAAAAAGAAAATCCATTAAAATCCACAGAACTTTGAATCCTCGAATTTTAGGCTCTGACTATTCATCCTGACATATTGACCATTGCTTTGAAAACCAAAGGTATATTTAAACAAGGTGACAAACAGTTAAAACCGCAAGTACTTTACATGTGACATGGCAGGAGGGTAATCACGGGGGTAATACAAATTTCCCTACCTGTGCTTTCGACCGAGTCAGTCAATTACCATACATGCAAAAATGGCTGTCGACCGAGCCAAGCGACAGCCGTATCAGCTTGGTCGAAAGTCTTTAACAATAGTATCATTTACCGTTACTGGTAATGCTTACGATCGTATTCTCGGTCGACAGCCACTTTGCATAGTACAGACTCGGTCGAAAGCACAGGTAACCAAATTGGTATTACCCCCGTGGTAATATGTGTCTTGAGTTTACAAAAATCCTATCATTGATCAAGGAGACGTAGAGCGGACATGGAAGTTAATTGACAGACGGACGAACTACAACTAGACGGATGGATAACGCCACGACATAATGCGACCCATCTTTCGAAAGGGGTATAAAAATGATCATAGCTGATACCAACCAGTGATGCGCTACCTAAACGCATCATCAACAACAAACTTCTCTTGATAAATACAGGGAAAACTCTGCTACGATCATCTTTGCTAGCTAAGGGTACTAAGTCCACTTCGTTCCTTACCATTTGCCGACGACCTGTTCGCAAGTCAGATTTCCCACAGCGCCGCCCTTTGGCTGCAGCTAGTTGCTCCCCCGGCGTGTTATCTTTAGATCAGAAGATCTGTTTCAAAACACACTTTTTGCACAGCTTCGCATGATCGTTCAAAAACACTAATGAATTGGTTAATCTTGACCGTCTACTCCTGTTTGGTTGTTGGTTGGTTGTTTTGGGTTTAACGGCTCTTTGAAACAGTATTTCAGTCTATATCGAACCGTCCTGTTTGGCAACTGTTAACGGTATCCACGATGTTTTCTGTTCTGTTCTGTTTCAATTCTCGTAACGACGTTCCCCAAAGGGCTCAACGGTGCGTTACTATAGTTGCACACACCTGACGCCGAGTGTCCGTCTGTCACGATATTTTCTACCGACAAAGCGCCTATTATGCGGAAAATATTTTGTTACGGATAATTTGAGTGGCTGTGATGGATGTTGTTCGCATCCAAGAAATGACGCAGTGGGAAAATCGTTTTATGAATATGCCGTTGGCTAAGGTACGAAAAGCCGGGCCGCGTAGCGCAATCGGTAGGGCACCTGATTCATAAGTCAGAGGTACTGGGTTCGAAACTCGGTCTGGCCACATACTTTCGTTTCTCCTTCCGCTGATTCAAGAAGGCAGTTGTCAGTTACTGGCGAAAGTATGTGCACTTAGTACTGGTTAACCGCTTAGGAGGTCTAAGCCTGCCCAGGAACCGTCCCGACATGACCACAGTTGTTTACCGTGGACGTTAAGCAACAAATCAATCAATCACACGATCAAAGTTTCGTTGTCACAGAAACTTTAACAAAGAAAGTTTAATTTGGCATACTTTTTGTCATTCACACGAACACATATTTCTATGACAAACCTACTTAGTCACAGGAACTTTGCCCGTGTGAACGAGGCTTATTAAGGCATCCTTTGCTTTTTACGATGTGCTGCGACATAAAATCGTGCCTTATCAATTCAAATGTTGAAGACAACAAGTACATTACAGAAATAGGAGCGAACTGTCCAACACATGCGGCCAACACTGCAAAACGTTTTACTGCAATATGCCTGTTATACCCCGTATCGAAATGTATTTCATCCGTCCGTTTTCTTCCGTAGAAAGCGACTGCCGTGACCCGTATACTAGAAAATTCCATATGGTAGGAAAGACGCCGCTTTTGCTCAAGTGTTATCTATCAACGTGGTCTTACTTATGAATTTATATTTGCTATAGATACCTGGCTACCAAAAACCATCATTTTTTTTATAAATTATTTACTTCTAGGAGAACTTAAAATTACAAAGACAAAATTCGACGGCAAAATTCATCCTTTTCATATTTTTGTGAAATTTCTCGTCAGTAACGAAAATAAAAACGAAAACGATGGCATGCAAATATGAACATGATTACATACAAAAACGATAACTACCTATCTGCCACAAAATACATGCAAAAAGTAGAAAAAATAAAGAAAATAACTCACCCGCGAAAAGGCACGTGCCTCGGTAAACATCTGTATTTTCCGTACCCGACCGGATTCTCCCAAACTGTTAAAGGTCGTATGTACGGTGTGAGTTTGGTCAACTTCAATCCACTTATCAGTTTCGGGGAAATTCCTCAAAAGAGGTAAAGACTACAATACCCAATCAGGTCTTTGACTTGTTCGAATGATAGATCTATGCAAGTGTAGAGACAAGGGAAAAACTGACATTAAAATCCTCCTGTGATCATGAAAATGGGGTCAAGGTCAACAAAACATAATCAGCTTCCGATTCCATTGCTGGCTTGGTTAGGCTCACACAATTTGCTATGGAAACAGTGCAAAGAAAAAAAAATCATAAACATGCTAAGACCTCGTGTGACCTTAAAAATGGGTCAAGGTCATAAAAACCTAATCCACTTTTTGCCTTCTCCTGTTGATGATTCTATAGTGTGTTGTTAAGTTATAGACAGATGAATGACTTACGATTTTACATCCTCTTGAACAGTATTTCAGTCATATAAGGATGATGGGAGATGACTGGTTGTGTGCAATGGAACCTCGTTTACGGTTTGAAAGGTTTCCGCCACCAGCGGGAATCGAACCCATGACCACTAGATCAACAGGTTAGTGCTAAACCCACTGACCAATCCGGCTCCTAAAGTACAGCAGTATGAATCCTCATTTGGTTAGTGAGGTAGGGAACAGTGAAGCCATTTTAACATACTAAGACCACCCACGACCTTGAAAATAAGGTCAAGGTAATCAAAACTTGATAAACGCTGCGCCTTCTCCTGTTTGGTCAGGGGAAACCAGCCATTTTTAAACATACTAACTCCTCTTGTGACCTTGAAAATGGCGGTCACAAAACCTAGTTCTGCGCTCTCCCAATGCCTTTTTTGTTGTTGTTTTTGTAAATGCTTGGTGTAAAATTTCAAGCAATCCCTTCGAGATATAGTGCAGATAATCTGTTCTGGGATATGTGTTCATTCCTCCTGTAACCTTGAAAATAGGGTCAAGGTTATCAAACCCCTCTCCTAATAATGTATCCCTGCAAGTTTGGTAAAAATCCATCATTTGGTGCAATGAGCCAACACTAACAGGTTCCACACCAAAAACATTACCATATTTGAGTCGCGACACGAGAAAACCAACAATGTGGCTGTGCGGCCAGCACAGACTCAGATCAGCCTGGGCATCCGCCCAGTCTGATCAGAGTCTTCGCTGTCCGCATGGAGGTAGCTTAGACCCTAAGCTACCCTTTGAGCACTTAACAAAGAGTCTGATCAAACTGGGCGGATGCCCAGGCTGATCTGAGTCTGCGCTGGCCGCACAACCACATTGTTGGTTTTCTCATGCTGCGGCTCATTTATTGGGTTATAAGATGGAGTTGTCTCTCTCCAAGAGTGTTCCAAATATGTAAATCAGTCTTGTGTAATTTGGCTGATAGGTTTTCTCTTCCAAAACAATCCAAACAAGGATTCCGCGAAATGCTATGTCGCACCTGCTGTGTGCCTTCACATGAAGAACTCAATGAATATACCAAGTGGTTCTGGAGAAAAAAGTTGATTTTAATGGTTTTGCTATTTTTAGTAACGGTGACCATCTTGGATTCTCGACCCGCCCGAATTTTATCATTCTCAAGCCCTGCAGTCTGATCATGCTGCATGTGAAATTGGAGAACAATGGATGCAGTGGTTTCAGAGAATAAGTCATTTGAATGGACTAAAATGCTAGGGTCGACGTAAATTATTAAAGTGTCGACATAAGGTCACTGTGACCTAATTCCGCTACAGATGTTTTTCATTTTGATAATTCTGAATACCAAGGTCCAACTTATGCTTCATACAAAATTTCAGCCAAATATACAAAGTGGTTCTGGAGAAAACTTGATTTTATTGGTTTTGCTATTTTTAGTAACGGCGACCATCTTGGATTCTCAACCCACGTGAATTTTACCATTCTGAAGCCCTGCAGTCTGATCATGCTGCACGTGAAATTTCAGAACCATGGATGCAGTGGTTTCAGAGAAAAAGTCATTTGAATGGACTTAAATGCTAGGGTCGACGTAAATTATTCTAGGGTCGACATAAGGTCACTGTGACCTAATTCCGTACAGATGTTTTTCATTTTAATAATTCTGAATACCAAGGTCCAACTTATGCTTCATACAAAATTTCAGCCAAATATACAAAGTGGTTCTGGAGAAAACTTGATTTTATTGGTTTTGCTATTTTTAGTAACGGCGACCATCTTGGATTCTCAACCGGCCTGAATTTTACCATTCTGAAGCCCTGCAGTCTGATCATGCTGCATGTGAAATTTCAGAACCATGGATGCAGTGGTTTCCGAGAAAAAGTCATTTGAATGGACTTAAATGCTAGGGTCGACGCCAATTATTCTAGGGTCGACGTAAGGTCACTGTGACCTAATTCCGCTACAGATTTTTTTCATTTTAATAATTCTGAATACCAAGGTCCAACTTATGCCTCATACAAAATTTCAGCCAAATATACCAAGTGGTTCTGGAGAAAATGTTGATTTTAATGGTTTTGCTATTTTTAGTAACGGCAGCCATCTTGGATTCTTTTACCATTCTGAAGCCCTGCTGTCTGATCATACTGCATGTGAAATTTGAGAACCATGGATGCAGTGGTTTCAGAGAATAAGTCATTTGAATGGATTAAAATGCTAGGGTCGACGTAAATTGTGAACGGAAGGACGGACGGACGGAAAACCGGACCCCTATATCGCACCTTGCTAAAGCAGGTGCGACAAAAATCTAGATCCGTCTTGTATCCACAACTCCTACCACATCTTTCATCAAACCGAGTTGAAATTTTACAGGTTGTTTTGCCATGATTTGAAGGTGTGCATGCGATTTTGGGATTTTGTCAATTTTTTGAGAGTTATATCCCTTTTGCAACTCTGGCATTTTTCCAACTATAAATCCTTGACATATAGAGCTGATTTTTGGTATACTACTAGTATTTGATGCGTTGAACATTTTGACGATGGTTGGCTAATGTGTTCATCATTTACAGTTTTACTTTTTAATGTGGTAGAAATTCCTGTCTTGTGTCTGCAACTGCTTACATTGTTCCCTTAATTTGAAATTATGCAGATTGCATTTGTATGCATGTGGTTTTGGAGTTTTGACTGGTTTATTTTGACAGAGGTATGGCCCTTGCTGACTTAGACATTGTGTTTGCAACTCCTGCCACTTTTTTATCACATTGATTTTAATCAGTTTTTTACCATGACTTGACAATGAGCATAGTTGAGATGTTTCATTTTGCTATTTTTGAGAGTTATCCCGTTTTGACTTCAGCCAGATAATGGGTAACGTGGCCTATGGCCTTTCATTTCACAATGAACTGCCTGATCTTGGTCTACACTTTTTGCCCTCTAGTCTTTGAATTTTCTATATGATACAGCTTGGACAAAACTTTTGAAATTTTGCAGATGTGAATTTTGTCTTCCGCTTTTTTAGTGCTTTACAGACTAAAATGGCTCATGGTATTCAAACCCATTAGGAACACAACACTGAAACATTGTATGATTGCATCGTTATGTACCCTTCCTTCCACCCCAAGCCAGGCATATAAGAACTAAGAGTCCATCAATATCAATAATCAGAGGGTACCTAATTTTAGTGCAGTACAAATTTTTGACACTACATATATGTGGATGGATCATTATTTAGTCTGAGAGCCCGTGATAGGTTTATTCATGTGGTCGAGGCCAAAAGGTTTGAAAGTGTTTTCTTATGTAAAAAAGTGTGCTGAATTCAAAAATCAAAGTCTTAAAAAAATCCATTGATGCACAAAGTCGGTATACTCAAAAGATTACACATGGGGTGCTCCAAATCTCGAAAGAACGTCAAAATGGGGATACCCTTATATTTAGTAATATTTTCAGCCTTCTGCATGCACTGGAATATTAAATTTGATGTCAAGCAATACTTAATAGATGTTAAAAAAGATCAAATAACAATTTCCACATTTTCTTTGCCATATTATGGGAAGCTCTACTTTCAAAATGAAACACCTTGAAAAAACACAACAAGAGCTCCGCAAGCCGGGGCAATATACGCCCGTTTCTGAGTGTTTTTTGTTGTTGTTTTTTGCACCGTTTCATCCTTGTCTACATTGCTATCAAGTTTATCAAGACATTCCAAACATTAAGGTTCTCAACAGAAAAGCCTTAAAAAAGTAATCAAAGGGATGTAACTTAAAAAAAAAAATAAGGAAGGGGAAGCAATTATTCTTTTATTAGACATACTGTCTCAACCTAATACACATTGCTATAAAGTTTCGTCAAGATATTCCATACGGTTACCTAGTAATGACCGTAGAATAGCCGTAGAAATTAATCAAAGGGATGTAACTCCATAAATAAGGGGAGCAATTATTCTTATGTAAGACACACAGCCTTAACCTAATACACATTGCTATAAATTTTCATCAAGATATTCCATATGGTTGCCTACTTATCGCTTTCATAAGAATAGCCTTAGAAAATATTCAAAGGGAGGTTACTCCAAAAATAAGTAAGGGGAGGCAATCGTTCTTATATGTGACATATTGTGTCAGCCTAATATACAGTACTATCAAGTTTCATCACAATAGTCTAAAGGGTTAGTTAGTTTTGAGGTGTACAAATATAGTCTAACAAAATACTTTAAGGGAGGTAACTCAAAAACTAAGTAAAGGGGAGTAACCATTCTTGTATGAGACATGTTGTCTTAACCTCATATACATTGTTATAAAGTTTCATCATGATATTCCAAAGAGTAACCAAGTTATGGAATGCTAAAGAATTGCCATACAAACTGCCATAGACGAGTTTTTTCAAAGGGCTGTAACTCCGCTGAAAATCATCGCAGCACAATTCCCGTACAATATGCGCTACTCCATATCGTAGTCTTACTATTTACAAAGTTTCAGCTTAATTGGATGAAAACTGTAGGAGGAGTTATCCGGAAACGAACACCCCAAAAATTCTAAGTAAAGGGCCGTAACTCCGCTAAAAATCATTGGAGCGTAACATCGAAACGATATGCGCTGGTCCACCTCATAGTCTTACTATATACCAAGTTTCAGCTCGATCGGATGTAAACTGTAGGAGAAGTTATCCGGAAACGAAAAGTTTACGCCAGACGCACGGACAGACGGATGCCAGCGCCATAACAATATACGTCCCGTTTTTCAAATGGGCGTATAAAAACTGGTGATTTCAATATTCAACTCATAGGTAGATAAAAATATTGATAAAAAACACTGAAAGTAGCAGTTATTATACCCCCAGCACAATAAGTATGTCGAGGGGTAAATTGTTTTTGCCTTTCCATCCGTTCTTCTGTCTATCCATCCGTCTGTCTGTCCATTTGTCCGTCAGTCTTTCCGTCCGTTAGTTAACATTTACGTTAAAGTTTTGCGTTAAGTTTTATCTTTGCTCTGTTATCCTGAGAGTATTCATGGAAACTTGTTCATGTGAACTTAGTATTACTTCAGGATGGATACTGATCAGTTTGCATCACATGGAAGGTTCTACAGGCCTAAGGTCAAGGTCACAGACTTAGAAACTTGTAAAACAGTTACGTTAAAATTTGCTATTGTTTTTGCTTTTGGTCAGTTTTCTTGAAAGTGTTTTACTGGAACTGGTCCATATGTGCTCAGTGTTACTAAAGGATAGATACTTATCAGTTTGAATCACTTGGATGCTTCTTTTGGCCTGAGTCAAGGTCAAAGACTTAGAAATTCATATAATAGTTATGTTAACGCTTGTGTTAAATTTTTGCTTTTGCACTGTTTTCCTGAAAGTCTACACTGGAACTGTTACATATATGTTTAGTGCAGGATATATACTGCTCTGTTTGTGTCACCTTGATGCTGCTGCTGACCTAAGGTTAATGTCAAAGACTTTGAACTTTATATAATAACTTTGTAAAGTTTTACTTTGAAGAGTGTATCTTGGAATAGAACTTTTTTAAATGTGACTTGGTCTATTGCTGGGCTTGACTGATTGTCTGTTTGTTAACACTTTTTTTGCATTAATGTATTATGCAAAGTTTATTTTCTATGGGCGGTGGCTCTGGCCGGAGGTATACCTTAGCCCTTGCTCACTTGCTCTAGTTGCTTCTGATCACATATTGTTTGTGATAATTTATGACATTGTTTTAATTATTTTGGGGGAAGAACATGTTCGAAGCAAGATAAAGTTTGACACATTGGCGATATAGCAACCTCTGTACTTTTATATTGTTCACCCACGTTATCCCGTCAGTTTAAGTACATTTTAAATATATTTTTTCTTTCTGTTTTCATTCTTTTTTCAAGTAACAGGGAAGCAGTTGTACAGAAGGAGAAACATCAGTTGAATGTGAGTTAGAATAGGGAGGGGTTTTGAAGTAAGCGCGTGCCTCTGCTCAGTCTCGTCAGTAGTTTGATGTCTGTTTACACACACTATGGGCCTTCACAAAACTTCAGCCAAAGACACAGATCCCTGATTGCTGTGAAAGGCCGTGCATGCGCATTTAAATAGCCACCTAAAGGTTAAAAAACCTTGTTCGCTCGGCGAAGTCCACATATATGGTGATATCCAAGGACGTCTACAATTTCATTCCTTTTTCATTTCAGTAAGAAGATGGAAACAACTGACCAGACAAATGAACTACGCAACAGTGAAACATGAGAGTATCATATTGGCGATTCTAAACGAAATCAGACGCAGAAGATAGTTCCTTTTACAGTCCCTTTTTGGGTACCATCAAACAAAGATCACAATACAGGTCATGTTTGGTCTCGCCTTTCCAGCTCAAGAATATGTTCAGGCTGAGCTGAAGTCTTGATTCGAAATCAAAGGACCTGATCTTAGGTTTCTTTCAATATGGCGGCGGCTCTGTTTTAAGTGATGAATCAAATGACGTCTTTCTTTTTTTGAGGGGTCTGACACTTGGATTTGAAAACATTCTGATAACAAACATTCTGATAACATATACCGACAGTATCATGAAGAGTACCAATCCCAGACAATGTTTCAATGCTTTCATCGTAATTATCCCAAGCAATGTTCATTCCAGGTCCTTTTTGTTGGGTGAGGTCATCAGATCTAGAGCAATTCTTTTCAATTTAGAATCGTCATACATAATGCACTCACGCTTTACTGATGGTTCTCTTGTCTCGTCAGTTGTTTCCATCTTCTACCTGAAAAGAAAAAAGAGGAACGATATTACCATGTACACGGACTTCGCTAAGGGAACAAGTATCTTTACAGAAACCATCAGGTAGATATTTAAATGCGCATGCAAGGCCCTTCACAGAAATTAGGGATCTGTGTCTTTGGCCGAAGTTTTGTGAAGGCCAATAGTGTATGTCAACAGACCAAACGTCCATCTCAGACTGACCATATGCAAAGGCTCACTTTGAAACCCTTCGCTGTTCTTTCGAGTTCGGTTGGCAAGGCCCAATTTAGCTCATTTTCAACTGATTATCCTCCTTTCTGTATGACTCCACCATTTTACCTGAAAAAAAAAAGAATTAAAACAGTAATAATGTATTTGAAACGTATCTAAAATGACTTTTAAAGAATATACGGCATGGAAGAACAATATAAAAGAACAGAGGTTGCCATATCGCCAATTTGTCAGACTTTATCTTGTTTGGAGCTCATTCTTCCCCAAATGACTGAAGCCAAGTCCAAAGAAAAATAACTCAATTAATTTGTGGCTAGAAATGTTTTTCAAATCCCCTTAGTTCAATAAGAAGGGGCTCACATATACCTCTGACCAGGGCCACCGCCTACAGAAAATAAACTTTACATAATACATTAATGTAAAATGTTAAGAAACAGACAGGCAGACATTCAATCTTACACAGCAATAGACCCAGTCACATATCAAAAGGTTCCATCCCAAGATTTGGCAATAAGTAAAAGAATACACCTTTGAAAGTCTTACATTTACAGATATATTTTATATGTATATAAAGTTCAAAGTCTGCGACTTGACATTAGGTCAGCTGCAGCCTTATGGTGACACAAATTGATCAGTATCTATCCTATAGTAACACTTAACACATATTCATTCATTCAGTTCCAGTAAAGACTAGCAGGAAAACAGTGCAAAAGCAAAATCATCAGTCTAAACGCAAAACTTAATGCAACTTTTTGTACAAATTTCTAAATCTGTGACCTAAACCTTTGGCCAGCAGCAATATGCAGATGAAACAAACTGATCAGTATCTATCTTGTTGTAACAATAGACATATGAACCAGTTCCAGTAAAATCTTTCAAGAAAACTGAGCAAAAAACTTAACGCCAAATTTAACGTAACTGTTGTACATATTTCCCACGCTGTGACCTTGACCTTAGGCCAGCAGCAGCTTCCAGGTGATGCAAGCTGATCTATATCCATCTTGTGGTAACACTTAGTACATATGAACAAGTTCCCGTAAAGACTTGGAGAAAACAGATCAAAGAAAATACACTTAACGCAAAACTTTAACGCAAATGTTAACTAACGGACGAAAGGACTGACGGACAAATGGACAGACAGACGGACGGACAGACAGATGAACGGATGGAAAGGCAAAAACAATTTACCCCTCGACATACTTATTTTGCCGTCGGTGTTTTTATCAATATTTTTATCTACCTATGAGTTGAATATTTAAATCACCAGTTTTCGTGGCTTTTTTCAATGTGTTTCATTTTGAAAGTAGAGCATCCCATAATATGGAAAAGAAAATGTAGAAATTGTTATTTGATCTGTTTTAACATCTATTAAGTATTGCTTGATATCAAAATTAATATTCCAGTGCATGCAAAAGGCGGAAAATATTACTAAATATAAGGGTACCCCCATTTTGACGTTCTTTTGAGATTTGGAGCACCCCATGTGTAATCTTTTGAGTATACCGACTTTGTGCATCAATGGATTTTTTTAAGACTTTGATTTTTGATTTCAGCACACTTTTTTACATAAGAAAACACCTTCAAACCTTTTGGCCTCGACCACATGAATAAACCTACCACGGGCTCTCGGACTAATTGGTTCACTACCCATTTCTGGGCACCCATGTTTGTTCTGTTCACCAAATACTGTGACCATTTATCATTATGTGCATGCAAAAGTGGGACAATAAAATATAAGAAGATGTTCTGTAAAGTACAGTCTTTATTTCTCACTTGGGTGACAATATACTCAAGAAATATGGCTCACAGCCCTGACCCAAGATCTAAAGCCAATCAACCCAAAAAGATCATAAAAAGGAATTCATGTTGCCGAATTCTTCTATTATAAGGCAGTCTTTTCCCTTCCAAAACATTCCCAAAAATCTAGATCCATCTTATTAGATGAATCAAGATTTTGGGATTGTTTTAGAAGGGAAAAACATCTTATAACCGAAGAAATACAGTAAGCCTCTTTAGATCTTAATAATTCATGTTATGAACAACATTTTGTTTGAAACAAAACTCGTACATATAATTGAACGAACAACAATGAAACTGAAAATCTAGCACATGATTTAAAATCTATTTTCACTTGCATGATGGATGACTTGTGACTTGACGTCCTTTTCAACAGTATTTCTGTCATATCAGGACAATGGGAGAGTTATAATGAAAAGCTATGTGCAGTGGAACCCCGTTTACATTTAAATAGATTTCCGCCTCCAGCAGGAATCAAACGCAGGACCACTAGATCAGAAGGCCAGCACTTAACACACTGAGCTACTGGGGCTCCTGCAGTCGCCTGAAAATGGGGCCAGGAAAACTGAAGAAATTACACTGAAGTACAAGTAAGTATATGATTTGGGGATAAAATTTATGTTTTATTTCTTATTTCTCCAAGAAAATTATGATTCAAATCAAATGAGATCGTACAGCATATATTTAAAATATATGCTGTACGATCTCATTTGATTTGAATCAACTCTATCTCATCTGAAATGACTGAGTATAACAATTCTAATGAGGTGCATGATTTTATAAAGCAAAATACAAGTATCAAAATTTTCATTCCCCAGATTTTGACTTTTATTTTTTAATACCAGTAGCTCTATTATCCTAAAATCATGTATTCTAGTCAAACTATATGATGTCTGCATGAGATAGGGCTCTTTTTATTGCAATAATCCTATACAAAAGATATTTTGATTGTGATTTCACCATGATTTATGTTTTCATAAACTTTTCAAAGTTCACAACAAACTTGATGTCAGATACATTTGAGCCACAACATGACAAAACCAACAAAGTGGCATGTGCGCCTAGTGAAGACTAAGATGAGCCTGGGCATCCGCCCAGTCTGATCAGAGTCTTTGATGGACGCATGAAGCTAGCTTAGACCCTTAGATACCCTTTCAAAACACAACTACGACTCTGATCAAACTGAATGGCTGCCCACGCTGCTCTGAATCTTTGCTGGGTGCACATGCCACTTTGTTGGTTTTCTTGTGTCAGGGCTAATTTTTTCCTCCCATTCTCATCATGATGTTTCCCAGGAGGCTCAAGGGAGCAAATCAATAACTCGCATCTCCTGGCATCAAGTCTGTCTGTGTTTTCTCCAAATCAAAGAAGAGCGTACAAGCTCTCTTTCTTGATAGCAAGGAGTAAACTGTCTGAAAAGCTTCTCTTGGTGATAACAATGAGAAACATTTGCAATATAATATTAACTTCTCTTTGTCCCTTAAACAAAGTATTTGTTTCCCTTCCTCCCATAACAGACAAATTCACCAGAAGGCACATGACATTTTAATGACTTCATATGAGCCGCGACATGACAAAACCAACTAAAAGGTTGTGGGCCCAGCCCAAACTCAGATCAGACTGGGTATCCGCCCAACCTGACTACAGTCTTCGCTGTGTGCTGAAAGGGTAGCTAAGGGTCTAAGCTATCTGGATGCAGATAGCGAAGACTATGATCAGACTGGGCAGATGCCCAGGCTGATCTGAGTCTGTGCTTGGCCCACAACCACTTTAATGGTTTTATCTTGTTGCGGCTCATATAGACTTCGATGAGACATCATCACAGTGCATTAACGTAAATACGAAGTCATTATAATGTTTTGTGCTCACAGGGATAGTTGGAAAAAATATTTTTCAAAGCAAATTGTGTTCTTTTCATTTGTATATTTTAGCAACATGTATATTAATTTCCTTAGTTTGAATACATAATTATTGCCCTTACTATCCTGGTTATGAAAGAAATACAGTGCGTCATTCAGGAGATGACCACTATAAGCTTTTAGCTTACTGTCATCAGGAGATGACCACTATAAGCTTTTAGCTTACTGTCAGATCCTGATACTTGAGGTTGTAAAGGACCTCTGACGGTTGTAATGTTAATTTGCCTATAAAAATAGTCAAAATTAAATTTTTGATATGCCAAAGAATTTCTCTTGAAATTTGTTGCTCTCAACTTCCCCTAACTGGCCATGAATTTAATTTCTGATTACTTTGCACATAGACTTCAATTTTTGGTGGAAAAAGCCAAATTTTGTAATTAAACGTAATGGAAACAGGAAAAAAATTTTAAAGATACTTTTCCCCCCGTGCCTCAGCTAGCCACTTTGCATGTACGTGTGTACTATCATAATACACATTATATGTGAGTGGCTTGCTGAGGCACGGGGGGAAAAGATAGTCTACAGCTGAAAAACTGAAAAAGTGGGTGGGGTACTTACACCCTTTATATCTAAAAATAGGCTAAAGTCCTTAGTACTGAAAAAATATTGCATAATATCAGTAACAGTAGTGTGTACGTCAGTTTTAGCATAGTTATCAATTAAGATTTTGATATCTTAGAAAACCAAATAAATGGACTTATTTTCAGAGAATGAAAAATTCACATACCCCTCTTGATAAAATTGGTCTATGTTAGGCTAGAGGCATGATAATTTTTCAAAATCACTGTTAAAATGTCTTTATAGTACACAAGGCTACATATTAATGCCAAATATTTCAACTTTTGCTGCCCGAGGAAGGTGCAGTAATTTGTCGAAAAATGGGCAAATATGCATTGATACTGTCAGAGGTCCTTATGTAATGTGAATAGATTAATAAAATATTGTTTAAACCAAATACAGTGTGTCTGCTGCTATATATTGCTAAAGGTTCAAATTTAGCTAATGCACAACTGCACAATATGAAATTTGAGTAGTTTGAGTCCATTTTCAAATTATTGCACAATATTAAATCCACAAAATTACTTTTGTTAACTTCAAATAACCACACAATATGAATAATAACTCTAAATAATGCAGTTTTATAAGCACATTCAAACAAAGTTCTTATTCATATGACTCGAAATACATGTATGAAAACCTAAACACATTGTTTTGTCATTATTTTAAACTGACCAAAAACTAATTAACACACAGATGTTAGCTGCTTTTCGAATCAGAATTTAGTTTCTCAAACTCATTATTAGCTTGAAAACTCATTCAAACCTATATACTTAAAACTGTTTTTCAGCAAAAGTAATTTCAATAATTGATAATTATCCCTCTTCATCTATTCAGTTAGGCGAGTAGAAAACTTGCAAAGGGAGACAAGTTAATACAGAATGGCAAAGGACATCTATGCTTAAGGCGTGAATTTTCCCCATGATTAAAAAGTTATACGGATCACTGACTTCTGCTTTGCATTTATGACTATGACATGTAACTTGCATGACAAATGAATTTTCAACTGTTTGTATCTATGTAAAGTATGTTAAACATACGTTGACGTTAACGTCATTGTTGAGATAAATTGTAAATTATCCTCAAACTGATAGTTGAAATAATGATTTATTGTATACATTTCACCCTTTTTTGACTTACATTATTTACATAACAGACAACACTGGATAATTTTGACTATATGTATGTGACCTTGACCTCATTTCAAGGTCATGGTACACAATATAATCCTTGAAGATAACAGTGCTACTGTTGACAGTTCTTCTTCTTTGGCTTACTGAGTATCGTCCCCCCCCCCCCCCCCCCCCCCCCCCTCCATGACCCAGCTTCCCACTCATATATATTACGTACTTGCATTGCATAAGTCTGCTGCATGAAGGAAATGCTGGGTCACAGGCGGGAAAGTACTTGTACTTTAATTATAGTGAAGCCTTCTATTTTGGTCGTTTTGACCGGATGTGTAACTATGGTTTTGCATGTTTAAATGCCAGTCAGGCGTAACAAGAAGAAAATCATTGCTTTGTATTGTGATATGCGCGTATTTAGCATGCAATTATGACAAAAATGTATGGAATGAATGACTGGTTTCAATACTTTTATTACTTCAAAAGATGAGGTATGCGAAAACCTTGAATTTAGGGTAGGTAGGGTCAGAATGGATTATCTCCCCATGTCTTTGGGTCTGAATCACAAATGATCTGATTTCATACAGTTTACATATTTGTGGAAACTCTGCTAAGAAACATTTGTACACTTTATACTTTTGAAAATTCGGACCTGTCGCGCTGGTCTAATGGGGAAAATCCTCGCCTTAATCATAGAGGTCCTTAAATTTGCCATCCTGTATTTATTTATGTCTCTTTATAAAATCTTCAACTGCCATGTACCAGTGAAGTGAGATATACTGTTGTCTCCAACTGTTCTTAGGAACAGAAATTTTCACAAGTTGCACATCTCTGAATCATTCAAAAGTTTTATTGTCTCCGTTTGTCCTTTCTCTAACTTGCTTCTTCCATCTTTGCCTCCATCTGTTTTTCCTTCTCCAAAGCTTTCTTCAATTTTTCATCCTGCTCCTTACGCTCTGCAAACAAAAACACAGTAGAAACATTACAATGATACTAAATAGTTCTATTATACCACCCTTGCCAGGAAACGCCAACTTTAGCATGAAATATTTTGCAATTAGCAAGGTCTACAAGGTGGTATAAATAGTTATACCATAGTTTGTCTGCCTGTATGGGAGATAATCCACTCCCTAAAGCTTGTGGATTATCTCCTTGTACAGGCAGACAAACCATGGTATAACTATATGTATTCCCTATTTCACACCAGCTGTTCTGAATTTGAAATAGGGAGCAAAGGTTTCGATGGAAAAAATAAATCTACTTACTCCAGTCAGCTGGTTCCATACCGCAGAGCCTGTAGAAATGTTCCTTTATTTTCTTTCTCTCTGTCCAATCACAAACCCAGCTCTCATCTTTCCAGCCAATAAATGTGATATTACACTGCGGAAACTCTTCCTGTGATCTGTGTTGAAAGGAAAAATATATTCAGAAATGCACAGCAACAGTGCCACTGTTATGACTTAATTTTAAATACCGTATTTATCCTATTTAATGCCCCAGGGGTGTTGCATTTTACAAAAGCGGGCTGTTAATTAGAGCCTAAAAAGTAGTAAATCAGCCACTGCTGATACCTCTAATAAACAGTATTAAGATGAATAGGTAGACTTTCAGAGGAAGCAACTACTATTTTGCCTCCTGTCTCAGTAGGGGTCACCTCTTAAAGGAAAGAATTTGCTCCTCTAAGAGCAAATTCTTTCCTTTATGAGTATACCCCATCTTGAAGAGCTATGCCATCCAAGGAAGCAAACAGTATTCATGCAAGATAATATAACATTATAATCGTAAAAAAGGCATGGGCATTTATTGGGATTAATACTGTAAGTAGACTGCGGAATGCTACCTATCACCTGTCTGCACTCTGTCACAAAACAGAGCTAAATCAGAAAACTCCACAAAAGTTTACGCTACCAATGCAGATAATGCCAATACTGGAAAAGTCATACCTATGTCTCACTTCTGCTAGTCATAGGTGGGACAAAAATAATTAGAACTTGATCTATTGTGACTGTTTGCGGAGTAGTACTGTTCATTAAGGTTCATTTCTTCATTGCTTTAGTAACAGGCTTGTGCAAGATTAAATGCACAGAAATATACAAGTTTTACAATGGATTATTACAAATTTATGTAAGCCCTAATATGATGCATTTGGTTTCTGTTCATCTTGAAATATCGTCAAGAACATATCTGAAGTTTTTCACAACAACAGAAAGTTGGTCTCCAGCATCATCAATGCTCCAGCTAAAAAGGAGTAACATGGATAATTCAGGGGTTAGTTTTCATATTTCTCCATGAAAACATATGTTGTGACCCCTCATTAGAGATGTCTTGACAAGACGGTTCTAGTGAGGGGCCTAAACATGTTTTCATAACATGTTGTGACTCCCTCATTAGAACCCTCTTAGAACCAAAATAGTCCTAATGAGGTCACGAACTGTTTTTTTTTTTTATTGAAAAAATAAGAAAATTATCTAAATATTATCCTGAAGTACTCCTATTATCTGGACCACTGATCAGTATCAGAGGATCAGATGTGTGCGTTTTGAAGATAATTACAAGTCAAGTTTTGTTCATTATCTGTAAAATATATATTGTGACCCCTCATTAGAACCAACTCAGGAAGTCGGTTCTAATGAGGGGTTACAATGTATGTTTTGGTTCTAATGAGGGGTCTCAATGTATGTTTTACAGTTCTAATGTAGGTTCACAATATATTATTTATGGGGAAAGGTTATCCCAAAATTACTCTCAGAACCTATGATTGATAACTTGGCAGTTTTATGTCCTTTTCAATAGTATTTCAGTCATACCAGGATGATGGGAAGGTGATTATGTAAAAAGCTTTGTACAGTGAAAAGCCAATAAGGGTCAGATAGAATTGCCCTTCCAGCCAGGCACAAACCCCAACCCAAAATCAGAAATGCTAACTTGGCCACACAGACCATACATCCTCAGACTCTCACCTTATCTGTGTCTCTGTCAGTACTTAAATTCAAACTCTTACCTGAGGTGTGGTCTATGTAGGAACAATACACATCCTTGTTCTGAAAAAGAACAAATGATAAGAATTTTAAAGGGCTAATGATTTGGATATTTCATCTATTTCAGAAATATTCTTAATTAATAGGCATATATGAGAAAAATAGTGTTGAAAACTCAATCGAAAAACTTCTAACCCAAATTGTTATAACAGGCAGGGCTTAAAATCTAATATGCATAAACTTTTGAGTTTATGCAAATTAGATTTTAAGCCCTGCCTATTTTTTCTTTTCTAGAGCTTTTATTTGGATAACGTACCTATGATTGCAGTAATTATCAACATATTCTAATGCAGGATGTCTGAATTATTTACATTCTATGTTATATCTTGGCACTCTTGATCTGTTTCAACAGAAGAAATTATGATAATAAAATTATACAATTACACAGAATCTTCTAAAGTTTATGATATAAATAAATCATATGGCGTCATAAAAACCCTGGTAAATTTTCAGCTGGTTACTGCTGAGCCAGAATTACATTCCTTATAAACTTTTAAACCCTTTAAAAAAATTCACGCAGTCTTCTAGATAAAACAATACTACCAATTCATTTCAACTCGTGTCTAAAAGCAGATCACTAGCCCTATGCTATCTAAACGAGAAAACTAAACAAAAGTTTGCAATGCTAACACTGCTACTGATGCCAGATGCATTTGCTACAACAACAATTTTGTGGAATGTGGCCTCTTGCCTGTGTGGGCATTGTCACAAAGCAGAGCTACACATGAAAACTTGATGCAAATTGTATGCCGCTGCCGACACTGGAAAGTAATACCTATGTCTCAATTCTGCTAGTCACAGGTGAGACAAAAAGCAAACTATCTGACAAATGTTCTACACAATTTTCAAAGTTAAAGCTCCTTATAACTAAGCATTAAGAAACTAAAGTTTGATAAGAATTGGTAAAGGAATGTCTTGTACTACATATGTAGCTTATATGACTTTCACCATTTTTACAAGTGTCATCTCTGGGTAACTCCCCCTTCACAAATGTTAGACCTTCCCAAATACTGCATGACTTACAGCAGTTGTAAGTATAAAGTTTAGATACTACTCACCAACTTCCTGGAGCCCAGCCTGTGCCTTGTCACTCAATTCATTAAACTTGACCTTCTCCTTATGAGTGAGATTCAGGACATCCTCTGCAGTCACCTGAACTATCTGTTTCCGCACATACGGGTACAGACATGCCCAGCCCTGTAATCAACCAAGAGCTTGAACTTGAGAATGAATGGATGATTTGCGATTTTACATACTTTTTAACAGTACATGTATTTCAATCATATCAGGATGGGAGGAATGAAAAGCTGCGTGCAATGGAACACCAGCTATGGCTGGAAAGAATTCTGTCTCCAGCCAAATTTGTACTCAGGACAGTTACAGGCAAAACTTTCAAGCTCACATTAAGGTGTATGGATACATCTTCACGGGAGATCACTCTAAATGGAAGTGTTTGCCTCACCACTCATAGGGGGCTATTCTTTAAGGAAAGAATTTGCTCTCTTTGGAGAGCAAATTCTTTCCTTTAAGAGTAACCTCCCTTAAAGAAGGAAGAGATCACCTACCAGGAAGCAAATACTTTTAAAGCTGTCTCCTTGTATAAATGGCAGCCAAACTATGGTGGTGTATGAATAAGCCTTTAAAGAATAGCAAAACTTTAGAGCTTATTTCAACTTTTAAGATTTGCATGATGACCTTGAGATTATCAAAGCTATAGGTTCAGTCAGACACACAGTGTGATACTTCTATACTTTTGCACTACATTGGTTTCATTATTATTAGCTCCAAAACAATGTTCCATCCGATCAAAGCTAACAGCATACTGCTAGCAGGGTTTTAATACCTTATCTAATCATCACCTTTCAGAGTAACAACTTTTTGTCATGCCGCTTCTGAAACTTAAAAGACTTGCAGTATTTAGGTAGTTCTATTTTGTTCATGCACATAATTTTTCTTTCCTTTCAAGTTTCAAAAAATTCTCCAAGAAAACAGCTGGACCCAGATTAAACAAAGTTGTTAGTCAAGTTCACATTAAAACTGCTTCCTAATTTGGCAAATACACTGTTTTTTTTATTTTTTTATTTCATTTATTTTGTTTTTTTTGCGCTATTCATATTTCTTGGTGAAAATAGAATGTGTCAGGTTATTTAATGCTATACTTGTCAGAACATTTCACAAATCCATCAGTTAAAGAGCTGCTAAAGGTATTGATTCTGGTGAGTACTAAATCTCATTACATACCATGTCTGTCATAGTCATGTTACACTTGGGTTTACACCAGCCTTCATGGTCAACCTTCTGGAACACAACCACACCATAGATGGGCCGGAACTGGAAAATTATAAAGTAAATTTACTGACATTTATCAAAGACCTCTGGAGAATATAATGCATCATTTGTTCAACCTGCACAAAAACATACATTATGATCTGCCCTCTGAACTGCCTCAACAAGGTAGTTCAGATGAGGAGTCACAACATAGAACCTGTGACACGATAAAACTAACAAAGTGGAATGTATGCCCAGCAAGACTTAGATCAGCCTGGGCATTCGCCACGACTGATCAGACTCTACACTAAGCGCTTAAAGGGTAGCTAAGGGTCTAAGCTAGCTTCATGGAGGCAGTGAAGACTGATCAGACTGGGTGGATGCCCAGGCCGATCTGAGTCTGTGCTGGGCGCACAACCACTTTGTTGGTTTAGTCGTGACACGGCTCATATGTTTTATAAAGATGAAAATAAATTATCAGAAAATTATCATCGAAATTCCTACTAGATTTAGTGCAGCCTTCAGGCTCAACTCCCTGGAAAAATTGGCCTGAACTGAAACATCATACAGTATACTTACTGACATAAACCTTGTGGTGCTTTTTCATTAACGTTCACATTATCATGACCACAACATAGACAGGAAGAAAATGAAACAATACTAAGCAAATTTAACATGAATTCTCTGCAACAGCTATCTTTTTCATTCAATTTAACACAAATGACAGGTTAGATATTAAAATTGTAAGACTAGTTGTACATCAGGGCTCAGCTGTTCAAGTATCATTAGCTTAACAAAGTAGTTAGTGAGTGGATTCGTCAAGTCATCCAGTATGCCAAAAAACCTGTGTGCTCATATTTTTTGCTGAAAAAAAGGTGAGGAGCTTTCGCATTAAAGCGTAATAGTCTAAGTAGTATCTAACCTGTGGAGTAACAAAATGTAGGAAACAAATGTTATTTTTTCCCTCCCAATATCTGAAAACAGGTGCCTAGATCGCTTTGGATCATGGAATCGCATATTCAAGTCCAACTGTAGGCTCTGTCCAACCCTAAATGGGTCTTCATAATCAAATAATCATAATTGTACAAAGCCCTTCATAATCACCCTCTCATCATCCTGAAATGATTGATATGCTGTTTAAACAGACCTAAAACCGCCAGGACCCAGCTGTTCAAAACATTAGTTAATGAGATGCTAAAATTTCAAATGTATGGTATGAAAGAACACTGTCAATTTTTTGCCAAAAAATGCAAAAAATATTAGTGCTGCAAAAGCTCCTAACGTTTTTCAGCAAAAATATTAGTGCACTTGATTTTATGACTACCAGAAGACATAACCAATTCTTGACAAACAACTTTGTTAAGCTAACAATGCTTAGAGCAATTGGGCCTAGGTTGCCCATCAATCATCATTACTCATAATCTTCAGCTAAAACTCCGACTGACATCAAGACTCACCCTCACATCTTTGATATCCCTGTTGCTGTGGATTATTGTCTTGGCTAAGGAGGTAGTCAAGTAGAATGCCCGCTTTTCATGCCTAACTACCAGGTTTGTCGGATCAAATGCATCAGAAATGCTGTAGAAATCTCTGAAAGGAAAGTAGTCATGAGTTAGACACTTTACTGCAGAATCCTCATATTGCTAATGAGCCATAAAATAATTGCCTGAGCAAACAGTGTAGACCCTGATCAGACTGTTTCTAGAAAAGAGCTATTTGATCATGATTGTGTACATTGCTTGAAATTCTGCCATCCAATTTTTCCAAAAAAATAAGCTTCTTCATATTACCATATTTCTTTGGTTATAAGATGGATCTAGATTTTTGTGATTGTTTTGGAAGAGCAAACCCTGTCTAGTAGCTGAACAATACTCACTGACATATCTTGGGTACTTTTGGAAACAGAAAGCTTTTCTTATAACCAAATACATATCGTTAAGATTATGGTGGCCCAGATAACTATTTACATTGCTGGTGAGTGGTGCCATGTTACTGGGAGATGCTTTCCTCCTTCCAGGTCAATAGATAAATATAAAATAGAAACAGGAACTGTTGGGAGGTATTTTATGACAGGTTGATTTTAACAAGGTCAATGTTACTGCTGAGAAACTGACCTGAATGTTGAGGGGGTAAACTCTGATCACATAACTGAAGTATCCTATAATCACACCTTTAGGAGCTACATATGGCTGCATTAGGGGGCTAAACATAGCTCAGTTTTAAAGTGAAAGGGAACACTTGCTGAAGAGGTTCATTTAAAGTTGATACAAATTTTCAATTTTCATTTTTGCCTCCTTTCTAATTATGCCTCCCTTCTAACTAGAGTCAGCTCTAACAGAAAAGTATTTGTATCCTTTAGAGCAAATATTTTCCTTTAAGAGACTTGGGTAGAGCCCATGTTGGAAGTATTTCATCATCTTGGGAGGAAGCAAACAGGAAGTCCCTCCTCCTGTGAGCTTGAAAAATGAGGTCAAGGTCACCAAATTCTAACCAGCTCTTAAGCTCATTCCAAAGATACATCCATGCAAGTTGGGTGAAAATCCACCAACTGGTTCACAAAATATTGTGAGTACAAGAAAATGACATGCCGATGTGGACGTAAAGCATTTAAGAGTCTAAGACTTCCTGTGACCTTGAAAATGGGGGCCAAGTCACAAAAACCTAGTCAACTCTTTGGCATGTTCCAATGACCTATTTGTGTATGTTTGGTAAAATTCCATGGAATCAAGAAATATAGCAGATACAAACTGTCACACCGACACCAATCCACTGCACTGAAATCAATTTGTCCCCCTCCCCACCCCTATCATCTATAGCCAACAGGAAACTGCATTTTTTTAAAACTGAGCAAATAATGGCTAAAGGTTGACACAATTTTTGTGGAAATATCTTTTCTCCTTTTCAAACATGCTGAATAGGAAATACACTTGAGATAACAGCGATTTAAAAAAAAAAAACACTTATACCCACCCTCCATATGTTTTTCTGCAAAATATAAATAGCCACAGTTACCATCAAAATCACACCTGCTACTGAGCTCTATGACCCACTATCCATGGCAATTATTCCAAACTCCCACTTACCTGATCTGTTTCCAGATTTCATCATCAGGAGTACAGAACATGTCAGGATTAAAAATGTCCTGAACTCTTTCCTTTCTGGGTAGGCACCTGCAATTATATAGGTAGTAGTGTAAATAACACGATACTTTATAAGTTTTTATAGTAACATGAGTGTGCTACAACAGGAAGAAGCACACAGCAGGAACTCCCTGTCTGTCTATTATTTTATATCAAAACAGAGCTAAACAAGAAATCCTGATAAAGGTTTACGTGGACAATGACATCACCGGCAGAAAGGTCATACAACTATCTAACATTCTGCCCGCCAAGGTGAGACAATAAATGAAAGAGTAATGATCCAGACCATCATTTTTATATTCAGTGTTTCTCTAGGGATACCGTATTTCTTTGATTAAAAGACAGAAGGTTTTTCCATCAGAAACAATTACAACAAGTTTTCATGGAGAAATATGGAAAATTATCCCTATTAGCCCTTCTTATCTGGAGCACTGCTTCAACAAAAACTGACTTGAAGAATTTACCTTTGATCCATCTCCATGCCAAACTTCTCAAACTCAGACTCTGACACTGTAGTTTTTGTATTCAGTTTCTTGTCAGTGACCTCAGTGGTCCATTCTATACCCGTCACAGCCACGCCCACCTTCACTCTGATTGGATAATTGTACTGTGGTTTCTCAGGTTCTGCTTCAGCTTTCTCTTCCGCAGCTTTTATTTCTTCCTCCTCTTTTTCTGTGGGAAATACGAGACAAAAATATTATTGCCAGTAGGAACCAGCATTTGAGTTGCAACACCACAAAACCAACAAAGTGGTATGTGCCCCCAGTGAAGACTCAGATCAGCCTGGGCATTTGCCAAGTCTGATGAGAGTCTTTGCTGTGCATATGGAGCTACTGTAAAATACTTATATTTGGCGGTTACTGAATTTTGGCGATATTGGTGGTTAGGGCAAAGAGGGATAAAATATAAGTCCACCAAAATACATACACACAGCATAACGGAGGTTCAGATGAAAAGAAATATATGATGAGTGTTTTAGATTTTCTACACCTTTTCATTAAACTATACACTGTGGCATCTCATTAGAATCACCTCAATGAGGCCATTCTAATAGATGCCACAATGTATAGTTTAATAGAAAATTACGAAAAAGTGTTACAAATTCACATCAAATTTTCTTTATCATCTAGAGCAACAATATATCATGACCGCCAAAATTAACATGCTCAAATATGTCCCTTTCATTAAACCGTGAAATTCTGATACCGCAGATATTAAGTGTTTTACAGTAGCTTAGACCCTTAGCTACCCTGAATGTGCAAAGCGAAGACTGATTAGACTGGGCAGATGCCGAGGCTGATCTGAGTCTTCGCTGAGCTCACATACCACTTCCTTGGTTTTCTCGTGTCATGGCTCTTTTTATCTTCATTTGCTTTGTTTTCTTTTATAGTTTACTCTCAATATATTGCTGTTCTCCAGCTGCATGTTTTTCTAATATATTTCTAGCATTTCCTTTTAGAATGTGGATTTACCACTAGGATAAAAGTGGTCATTATCTACATTACCTAGCTTAGTCTCAGTGGAAGCCAGGTATGGCAGTATTATATCCAAAATAGTGAAGGGAATGACTTTTGTAAGGAAAAGCGCTTTCATTCAGATCCTATCTGCTTATCACATGTATATGAGCCGCGACATGACAAAATCAACAAAGTAGCATGTGCGCCCAGCAAAGACACAGATCAGCCTGGGCATCCGCCCAGTCTGATCAGAGTCTTCCCTGAGCACTGAAAGAGTAGCTAAGGGTCTAAGCTGCCTCAATGCCCACATCAAGGACTCTGGTTAGACTGGTAGGGTGCCCAGGCTGATCTGAGTCTTCACTGGGCACATATGCCACATTGTTGGTTTTGTCGTGTCAGGGCTCAATTATATTGTTGTCACTGATATTTATACGAATCAAAATAGTGTTGGTTATAAAGAGGAATGAGTGATTAACTTTTCAAGACTATAGGAAAGACTTACTGATCACCGATGGCAGTTCCTTCACCTTTGTTATCAGGGCACAGAAAAATCCTGTTGTGTCATTGTCATTGGGAACAACTCGCATACTGGAAAAATTAAAAACAGTCTTAAGATATCTGACAAGAAATGAGAATTTCAAAGTGATAAAATTTTCTGGTACCCTAAAGTGCTTAAGTATTGGGACACCTAAATCCATTAATTTTCCATTTGTCCCAAATGGAAAATTAACAAGTTTTAGGAGTCCCAAAATTTAAGCACATTAGGGTATGTCTCAGTCATACATACTACTGGGAGCAATTTCAGAATCGGTCCGCCATTAAAGCCATTCGATCTCCTAACCCTAAACATAACTCTAATCAAACCCTGACCTATATGAAATTAACACCTAACAAAGTCCTAACTAAGCCACATAAAGAATAACCTTTAACTCTGTCCTACTATTGACTCTGTGTTATATATTGTCAGACAGTGACTTAAGTTCAGCTATTCTTTGGCTTTCATCTATATTGTTTTATTCATTTATTTTTTTTATTTTTATTTTTGTAAACATTTACAAAGGAATTTTCTATGTACCGTGCATTCTTCTTTGGCTGAAACAGTTGTTTTATATGAGTACAGAAAATGTCTTGTTCTAATTTACAATCACTGTTTTGCCCAAGTTTTAATTTAAACAAACAAACTGCACAAAATGCATACCATGCTAAGAGTGCAGTCCGATCTGGTCAACA
This sequence comes from Ctena decussata, assembly GCA_963989385.1. Lineage (NCBI taxonomy): Eukaryota > Metazoa > Mollusca > Bivalvia > Lucinida > Lucinidae > Ctena > Ctena decussata. Next base: position 53,095,790 of record OZ022503.1, on the reverse strand, counting down.
CTGACTGCTCATATATTTCTGTCAGAATAGTTACCGTATTCGACCCTTTTAGCACACTGTGCCCTTAACATTTTCAAAATGGTGTTAAATACTTGCAGTAGACTTTCTTCCTCATAAACGCACATTTCAAAGTATTATTATCATGATTATATATAGAAAGAAACAGAATTTAATGTTTAAAGCATCAGAGAAAAGCTGCATATAATCATGTAGGATAGAGAAGCTTTGTAGATTTTAGCGTGTTTTCAGCACTTGTATACAAGAAATAAAAGGGATAAATCTGTAAAAGTATGTGCGCTAATAATCATATGCCTCAGAAATTCCTATGATGTGCGCTTATTGGGGTGTGTGCACTAATAAGCTCGATTACGGTAATAGCATTTTTACAGCACTTACCACATATCAACCCCTAGTTCCTGAGCCTCTTTCTCTGGCAAAGGGAAGAGGGTTTCCGGGAATTTTTCCTTAAATTTGTCTGGCATGTCCTCGTAACTGGTGTAAAATTCTCCATCGTTTAACATGATCTGTAAAAGTAAGTACCGTAACAACACCATGTATTGAGACAAACTTGCCTGAGTGCAGACCCAGATCAGACTGCTCCTATAGGAGCAGTCTGATCATGGTCTACACTGCTTGCATATCAGCCATGACTGATATATAACGTCTCCAGACAGGGCAAGTGGAATTGTCCATTTTTTAGGTGTATGAGTATTTCTTTATTTGTTTTTCATAATTTTTGCGAAAGGGAACAGCTTTTGTAGCTTCCTGTTTGCTACACTGGACAACAAAACCCTTCTAAAATGGGTCTTTTAAAAGTTGAACTCAATGAGCAGAGAAGAAAATGAAAATAATAGGGTTGCTTCCCCTGGAAGTTTACCCACTCATTTAAAAGATGGACAGGGAGGGTAAGGGTTAATGTGTCCCAACCTTGTGGTAATATAATAACACACTATAAAATGTACAGTCATTTTTAATATAACCCTTCTTTATTTTTGCCTTTCTTTGTGGCAGATGGGGAGGTTAAATGGGTAGTGGGGTGGGGTCTGAGGGAGAGAGTACAGAGATGAGATCTGGGCAGCAGAAGGCTGGTTTCAGCCTACTTGCCCCGTCATCCAAATATATGTTAGAAGCATCTTTTCCAAACTATACATGTTAATGAAGAAATATGATCCACATTCTCATCCCAAAAATTTGCTCTTTCAGGACTTCTGTCAACTGTCAGTGTCAAGGATTGATTCAGTACAAGCTTCTATGGATGGAGATAGACAAGAGAACAGGGCACTATTTTGGTACAGTCAACTCTCCATACATGTATCTCGAAGTAAAATTTAAGCCCAAACTACTGATATCTCAAGTAAATTTTCTGGTACCAGAAAATTTACTTTGGGATATTAGTAGTTTGAGATAGCAGGAGTTGAAATCTAATGACAAAGTGGGAATCTGACCAAAATATATTCCTTGAAAAAAGAGGGTACTTTGAGATATCAGTGTTCAAGATATCGGGAGTCAACTGTATAATGTAAAACTGAACTGGTTCCTGTGGATGGGCTGGGGAAAAAGGACCTGTTTGAAAAGGGAGTAGGGATATACCTGTTAGTCATTTCAAACTTCTGTACATGTTAGGAAATATTTTTTTTTTTCTCAGTGTGTTTGCTTGAATACCATATCAATTTTAACAAACATCCTTCCCCCTTTTTACAAAATAACCACTGTTTGACTAGTCAACATAGCCACAACTTTCTCAATAGATCTCAAAATTACTGCATACTGAAAACAGAAGGCTTTCTTCTTGCAGACCTAGCTGTAACTGCGCATGACAAGCCTTGTCATCTTGTTATTCTGCTAGTAATTTCCACCCTGACAAATATTGGTGCCATCAAGAGCCAGTTTCAAGTATATACAGTGAACCCTCTTTACAACGACAGCATTTGTTCCCAAAAATTTTGACGTTAAACTGAATTTGCTGTTGTAATGAATGCATTTTTAGAACAATTCAGCCATTCTGTGCAGATCAAAATGACGTTATAAAGAATTTTGCTGTTGTAAAGAGTGTCGTTGTAAAGAGGGTTGACTGTACTGGCAAAAAAGAGAAAAGCATACTTTAATTTCTTATCTTTAATAAGGTAGTAGATTCAAAGACTGATTAGTATCCAAAACAATCCAAATTATAAAAATAATAAAGTCTACAGCTATCAAAAATTTCTGTTTTCTCAGAATATATCCTCTGATCTCAAAAGACAAAAATATAATATAATCTGCACTATGGATGATGTATTAATCTGCACTATGGATGTTGTATTAAACCTTATGTCATCAAATCACTGGAATACTATTAATGGAGTCTTGGCCCTGGCCATTTAACAGTATTGTTTAATTATATGTTTTCATTAATCATGAAAGGAAGGTTTATAATCATGAAAGGAAGGTTTATTACCACTTACCTTTCGACAGTAGCATGGTACAACAGTAAGTTAAAAATTCATTAAAACTTTAGGTCAAACACAAGTCATATTTTCACATGAGGTCAAGGTCATATGGTCAAATACATAAGATGTCAAGGGCAACATAAAAATAGCAGTTTTAAGCATCTCTTTAGACTATGACCATTTGGCCAAAAAACTCCATGCTTAAATGGCTTGTAAGCTGAAGCTGGGGAAAACATTTTGTATGTGACCATGCTATATACACTACAGGGCATGTATAGGTAAACTTGATCTCTTTAAAACATTTCAAAGGGTTTATAGTCGTAACTCTGTCATTATATGCATTCAATTCTCATGTCTCCAACCTCTTCAGGGCACTTCTTGGGGACAGGTGGATGATATAGGGATTAAACAGCCCTGTCAACAGTTTTTCAGTAATGTCGAGTTGGCATGGGAATAGAAAAGCTAGCATGATTATCTGGAATCGGGCCATAGGTGGGGATAATTTGGAGACCTTATGTATGAAAACTGTTTTTATTTTCTGTCCACTTGGCGGTAATTTCTCCATCTTTCTTCTCCTGACATTTGTCAAAGGTCGAGGCCATCCATTCATCTCTTCATGTTGCAGGCTGAAGGTATTTTAAGCTGAAAATGTAATCCCACATGAGTCAAAAGACTGATACCTCAAGCACTCTCTTCTTCAAAACTTCTTTTCTCCTGTTGGGACTAGAAACTTGCAATGGGCGTCTGGTACCATGTGTTCTGGTGTATGAAGCAGCTTCTAGGTCATAACCTTCACCTAACTGGGAAATGGTTGCCATGGAGTTATATGTCAAGGCTTGACAAAGGACATGGTTCAATTTAAGCACAAAATGCCATGCTGAGACATAAAATAAGGGAAAATGGCATTTTTGGAGTTGGGGTATTATTTGTGTTTCTCTTCAAGCTGTGGAGAATGTTGTTCCAACATGTTTTCTTTGCATCTCCTCAAGGGCTTTTTTATCTTATCTTTGGAGAATGTTATTCCAACATGTTTTCTTTGCTTGGTCAAATAGAAAAAGTAAATCCCTAACAAAAGCTTGAAATAAGAGGTTAAAAGGTTATAAAATTTACTTAGATTCTCATGAGTCCACACAATTAATTTTTAACACATTAAAAAAAAAACAAATAAAAAAAACAACAAAAAAAAAGAAAAACATTGCATCGCTTGCAAGAACTAAAGTTTTTTTTTATCAAAATTAACTAAGAAATAAGCTCCCCTGAGAAAACCATGATCTTCAGATACTAAAATTAAAGAATTTAAGCATTTTAAAATATCATAATGTCTGCACTGCTATAGACAGGGAAGTTTATAGCAATTAAAGTTAGCTGTAATATACAGGCAAAACAGAATTACCATTCTGAATTACAATGCAAAAAATACAAAAAAGGAAAAAAAAATCGTGTTATTGTACGAGTAAAAGTACTTTAATACCCCCTTTTCCTAATGATCTCAAAAGTATCATATAAATTTTGTTTCCTGTCATGGAAAATATAGTGCACTGTCACCCTTAGAAAATGAAGCAGCAAGGTCAGTTTTGAGACAAATAAGGGAGGTTACTAATGAATTTTAAGGAACTCTGAGAGGGCATAGACTGAGCATTACTAAATTTTAGAGCAATGATTTAGGGTGGGATTAACTTAAGATAAAAGCAGACTGGGATACGTGTTAAACTTAAAGGGCAAAAAGGGATGGTTTATGGTTGGTTGGTTGGTTGATTCGATGCTTAACGTCCACGGTAAACAACTAAGGTCATGTCGGGACGGTCAGTTAACCTAACCACACTATTCCTGGGCAGGCTTAGACCTCCTAAGCGGTGAACCAGTGCTAAGTGCACATACTTTCGCCAGTAACTGACAACTGCCCTTCTTGAATCAGCGGAAGGAGAAACGAAAGTATGTGGCCAGACCGGGATTCGAACCCAGAACCTCTGACTTACGAGTCAGGTGCCCTACCGATTGCGCTACCCGGCCCGGCTGGATGGTTTATGGAAAAACTGAAATGATTACTGTTCTTTTTCTAGAACAAGACCAACTATTATAATATAGAGTGGACAGTAAATACGAAGGACAAAAAAGGGGAGTTCAACGGTCCATTAGCAAAGGTTATTACTATTATTTCTGAGGTTATATCAAAGAAGCCATTTTTGAGGACAAAATTCTCAAGTCATTTCTGTATCTGAGGGCCAAGATTGGAGGTCACTGTCAGGAAAAAGAGGGGAGGACAACTTTGAGGCATGACCAAGCTAAGGGACAAAGATGGGCTGCCACTGACAAACAAGATGGGCTACAACAGATGTTTTGTTAGGTCAAAAAGAACTTGGGGGACTGTTCCTTGCCACATTTTGAACATTTGGTTCTTTTTTAACACACAAAGAGGACTGATGAACCAAACCATACATACCCTCCATGTGTTGAGTCCTGGTCGGGTCATGAATCCCGGGATCTTGTCAGCACAGTCTACCAGTTCCACAGCCCCTACGAAATAGTTCAATTTTGTTTAAATATACAGCTTACCATAAATTTATACTATCCATACTCATATGTTGTTATTTACTGAAAACTAATGTGAATTCATCCTGATTGTTAACGGTCTAATGTTTAGCTACAGTCACAAGTGCACTCTGACAAAAAAGTGATAACAAAATCAAAATAACCAATTTCAAATTCTTAATCATTTATTGCAACAATGGAAATTATTAAACTGTCAACTAATAAAGCTCCTATTGGCAGCATGCATTTTTTCTCTCTCCACAGATTGCATCCATGGAATGACAGAACTCTGGAAAAGTAAGAATGTAACTAACAACTGGTCATAAGACAGTTTTTCAGATCCCAACAATAATACTTGTTACTTCAGGCTGATCACTGAGATGCTTATGTCAGAGAATGATAAAATCAAAATACATGTACTCAAAAACAATCATAACCTGAGCTGCATTCCAACTGCTTGACTAACAGTTCAGTTCCTTGAGGCGTATGAATATACATCCAAGACTTTGTTGCCATTTTTACAAGGGAGATAACTTCATTAGTACAGTATTTGCTTCCCTGGTAGCTATCTCGTTAGCTATCTCCCTTCTCTAAGTAGGGCTACTTGAGAGAGCAAATTCTTCCCATTATGAGTAGCCCCTGTTCAGAAAGGAAATACAGTAGAACTTCAATGGCTTGGACCTTGAAGGCTCATTAACCCTGCCTGACTATAACTCTCTCCTGGGTCCCTACAGGTCACTGTATATAGCAACTAACCCTGAATGGCTAGAACTACCCTTGGCTGGAACTAATTTCCATGATCCCAAGAGTAATCTTGCCTGATGTTTTCATTTCATCTTAATCATAATCTGATCAAAATAGTCCAAACTATGCCTGCACAGTCAGTCAATAACACGATACCTTCACATTCTTTCAGCATATGAAGAACTACAGCCTCATTTTCAACTGGGTTATAAGAGGAGGTTGTGTACATCAGCTTTCCCCCAACAGCAAGCAGCTCCAGACCACGGCGTAGACATTGCAACTGATCCCTACAAATTACATGTACCAGAGCTCTAGATAAGAGGGAGTATACGGTGATAATAAGGGATAATTTTTGTTAATTCTGCATAAAAATATATGTTGTGACCCCTCATCTTAACCGTCTCAACGAGACGGTTCAGATGAGGGGTCACAACATATAGTTTCGATGAAAAATAAGAAAAATTATCCTTAATTATCATCAAATACTCCCTCTTATCTAGAGCTCTGATGTACACCAAAAACAATTTATCCACTGACAGCTAACAGAAGCGCTAAGTCATGCTTTACCCTAATGTGCTTAAATATTGGGACACATAAAACCCATTAATTTTCCATTTGGGACAAATGGAAAATTAATGGTTTTAGGTGTTCCAATACTTAAGCACTTTAAGGTACTGATCCCTAGTGCAGTTGAAAGTGTATGGGTATACCATGTTTTTTTCAGCTATCTATACAAAAGGGGAGCAACTTCTTTGAATTAACTTTGTTTTCCTGGAGAACACAGCCTTCCAACACGAATTCCAAGGAACGCTATGTCGCACCTGCTATGTGCCTTCACATTAAGAATTCAATGAAAGCATCAGTTTGATACATATTTGGTCAAAATCATTTTGATAGTTCATGAGATATTGTCTGTTTCCATATTTTTCCTGTTTTTAGTAACAGCGACAGCCGTTTTGGTCGATCAATTTGCAAAATATTTAAGTAGCTTCATGCGAGGATCATTATGACACAGAGTTCGTCCAAATTCATTTAGAGGTTCTTGAGAATTGTTATTTTCATGTTTTTGCTATCTTTAGTAACAGCAACCGCTGGCTATCTTGGACTGCCCAGTTAAATAAATTTGAAAGAACTCCATTTGTAGATCATTCTGACAGAATTTGACTGATTGATATCTGTTCAGCAGTTCTTGAGATACTGGCATTTTACAAGTAGCAAAACTGAACACGTAAAAAGAAAGTAGGTCACTGTGACCTAACTCTGCTACAGATATTGTTCATTTTGATAATTCTGACAACCAAGGTCCCACTTATTCTTCATGCAAATTTTTAGCGAAATATACATGTACCAAGTGGTTCTGGAGCAAAAGTTGATTTTATTGGTTTTGCTATTTTCAGTAACAGTAGCCATCTTGGATTCTTGACCAGGCTGAATTTTACCATTCTGAAGCCTTGGAGTCTGATCAATGCTGCACATGAAATTTAGGAACCATAGGTGCAGTGGTTTAAGAGAATAAGTTGTTTGAATGGACTTAAATGCTAGGGTTGACATAAATTATGCTAGGGTCGACGTAAGGTCACTGTGACCTAACTCCGCCACAGATTTTTTTTAATTTTGATAATTCTGAATTCAATACCAAATTCCCACTAATGCTTCACAGAAAATTTCAGCCAAATATATCAAGTGGTTTTGGAGAAAAAGTTGATTTTATTGGTTTTGCTATTTTCAGTAATAGTGGCCATCTTGGTTTCTCGATCCGGCTGAATTTTATCATTCTGAAGCCAAAAGTCCAATTAGCAAACACTGTAAAACCTGAATAGACTATTCCTGAGGAACAATCAGATCTGGGTCTCCACCACTGGCAAAACCTCTGTTCACCATCAGCCAGTTACCATATCTATTTTGTTATTAGACAAGATTTTATCCTTTCAAAAACACTCTCAAAGATCTAGATCCATCTTGTAAGATGTATCTAGATCTTTGGGATTGTTTTGAAAGAGAAAACCCTCATCTTTTTAAGGACATAACTTCATAAGTACTTGTGCTTTCATTCCAGTCCCTTTATTTGGATTGTTACAATGTATATACATACTGAAAATTTTGAAATAAAATATATTAAAACCCCAAATCCATTTTATACCAAAATCCATTTTATAGCTGAATTGCACGAGACTGAATTACATATTTGCACGGTAATTTTTGAAGAGTAAAATTCCATCTTATAACCAAATAAATACTGAAAGGTCATATTACAATAGATCATATTTTAGTTTGCAGTATCACTGTCAAACAATGCTACCTGTGATGTCTGTTGCCCTGCATTGGATCCCACATGTCCCTGACCTTTAAATTCTTCCGAATGGTACCGTCAGCACTGAAATTAATAATTCAAACAGCATCAGCATTGACATTAACGATGTAATGAGAGAATCTGAGAATCAAAGCTTTTCAAACAGTATCAGCTTTAAAACTAGAAAATGTGTTTGTAAAACACTATGCCCCCAACTGTATGCCTGACTCCGTTTGGTGTCCCTACGAAAGAAATTCCATTGAAGGTAATGTAATTTAAAGGCAAAAATATGCTTTACCAATCCTCTAGCATGGAGCTCCCACTCTTTCAAAGCTCCTCGGAGCTTTGAATTGCAGGGGCTACGCCCCTGCGAGTGATTGCTATTATGAACAGACATGAAAAGGGATGTAACTCTGTCAATCATGAATGCAACATAACGTAACCATCATCAGATTGATCGACATATCAAATACAATTCATATACCAAAAATGAAATGTGTAGGTCAAACAGTTCAAAAGTTGAAAAACTGCCAAAGTTAATCAAAGGCCATCATTCAGTTAATATTTACAAAATTAGCTCAAAAGCTAATCAGGTGATCTACACCTTAGACCCTATCAGAATACCAAATATGAACAACCTAGCTCAAATGCTTTTTCCAAAATTTTGCTAACAAACTTCTTGAGTAATGGATCATATCTGAGATGTTTTGCAAAAATAAAATAAAGGGGCATAAGTCTGTCAATAATGAACTCAACACAATGTTATTATCATCAAAATGATTGACACATCAGATACTGTAAGGATACCAAAAATCAGGTCTCTAGGTCAAACTGTTCAAAAGTTGGAAAAATGCCGAAGTTAAAAAAGGGGCATAATTCAGTCAATTTTTCACGAAATTAGTCCAAAAGATAATCAGGTGATCTACACCATAAGCCCTACCATTATGCAAAATATGATCAACCTAGCTTAAATGCTTTTACCAAAATTTTGCTAACAAACTTACATTTAATTTTTCGAAAAAAGGACCATAACTCTAAAACTACATGGTCGATGGAAAAGAAAAAAAAATATGGGTCTGCTTATTTTTTATGGTCTATCCACCTTTGGAATATCAAGGCTCCAGCAGTTTCAGTTCTTAAGTAATGGATCATACCGAAGATGTTTTGCAAAAATAAGAAAAAGAGGCATAACTCTGTCAATAATGAACTCAACACAATGTAATTATCATCAAAATGATCGACACATCAGATTCTATAAGTATACTAAAATTCAGGTCTCTAGGTCAAACAGTTCAAAAGTTGGAAAAATGCCAAAGTTAAAAAAGGGGCATAATTCAGACAATTTTTCACGAAATTAGCCCAAAAGTTAATCAGGTGATCTACACCATAAGCCGTGCCAGTATGCCAAATATGAACAACCTAGCTCAAATACTTTTTCCAAAATTTTGCTAACAAACTTACATTTAATTTTTCGAAAAAGGGGCATAACTCTGAAAGTACTCGGCTGACGGAAAAGAAAAAAAATACGGGTTCACTAATTTTTTATAATCTATCCACCTATAAAATATCAAGACCCCAGCCTTTACAGTTCCTAAGTTACGAAGCATACCTAAAGTGTTACGGACGGACGTTCCGGACGGACAAGCCAAAAGCAATATGCCCCCTCAACTTCTTCGAAGTTGGGGGCATAATAAACAATTCAAACAGAATCAGCACAGAAATGAATATTAAAGTCTTGGATTTTTTTTTCTATCATTGAAAGAAGAAGACCAAAACAAAACAGATGAAACACAAATATAGTGAGACTTGGCTTTGAGACAGAGGATACAGATGGTGTCCAAACTAGAGAAGATCAATATTTGCAGGGGACAACTAACAAGATGTGATTATGCACCCATGGGTAAAGTGTCTTTTTTTCCTTGATATCTGTTGCACAAGTACAGACAAATAATGTATAAGTACATACCAACATTTCAAATCGCAGAGGATTCTGTCATATCTCAGCTTGTTTTCAGGGGTATGCTGTAAAAGAATAAATGTGTATGAAGGTGGATACACTTCCTGTGCTCCAGATAAGAAGGGGTAACAGATATAATTTAGGGTTAATTTTTCTTTCTTTTTCCATAAACAAATACACTGTAGTCTCATTAGAAACGTCTCACCAAGACAGTTCTAACTAGAGCAAGTGAGCAGGGGCTGCTTATACCCCCGACCAGTGCCACCGCCTAAGGAAAGCAAACTTTTAACACAAAAGTTCAATGCAAAAATATCATAAAATCATAAAAGAACAAATTCAAAGTCTGTGACCTTGGCCTTAAGTCAGCAGCAGCATCCATATAATGTAAACTAGTATAAGATAAAATTAGTCATGCATCACCAGATTCCATTTAAATATATTAGAACAAGCAAAAAAAAAAAAATGGCTGAGTCCTAGTTATTGACCCCTGGCCCCGCCCATGAGCCTGACCCAGAAGTCTCTATCAAAAATAATGCTATAGAGTTATCATAAATAAAATATGGAAGATAACTGCCATGCACTTACAGAGATATGAGCAATCTAAAAGGTTTAATGCAAAACTTTGACATAATGAAAATGCCTAAGTTCTTGTTACTGACCCTTGGCCCCACCCAGGAGCCTGACCCTGGGGCATAGACTCTTCACATCAATGGTAATGCTTAAGAGATATCATGAACGAAATATGAAGAATTAAAAAAGGTTTAACGCAAAACTTTGACATAATGAAAACCCCTATGTCCTAATTATTGACCCCTGACCTCCACCCAGGGGCCTGACCCAGCAGTCTAGATATATAAAATCAAAGGTAATGCTACAGAGATACAATGAACCAAATATGAAGAGAATCAGAAATAAGGTTACAGAAATATGAGCAATTACAAAAGGTTTAACGCAAAACTTTGACGTAAAGTTGACGAACGGACGGACAGAAGGACGGATGGACGAACGGAAGGAATGACAAAAACTATATACCCCCTGACATACTTCGTAAGTCGGGCGTATAATGAGGGGTCACAATGTATGTTTTCGTTAAGAAATACTTAAAGTTATCTCTGAGTTACCCTTGTTACCCCTTCTTATCAACAGCACAGCACTTCTATGTTTTCCATCATTATTACATAGTAAAACAACTTCTATGACTTCCTAGTTGCTCTTCTAGATGATAAAATCCTCTGAAAAAGGGGGCTACACTTAAAGGCACCAATTTATTCCTAAAGGGAGTAAATTCTTTCCTTTGAGAGAAACCCCACAATTAAATGGCGGACAAAATGCTTTTGGTAAGATTAAAGGTAGGTACCTGGACTAGCAATAACAATTATGTTCACAAAAAATATCGTCTTTTTCTGAGTAGTATTGATTTCTCTTATTTTTCTGAATTTGTTGCTACTGAGAAAATCGTCAGATGTTGAAGAAAATAGTCATTTTCCCTTTTGGTTTATTTTCTTTTGTTGGAATCCCAGTTCTAAAAATAACTATGTGTATTATGTCTATAAGTGCGTGATTTCTGATGCCATTCTCCAAATGTCAATTTTCTCTTGCCGTGAGCTCTCCTAGAGGTCCTGGCATGGCGGATGGGTTAAATCTATCCCAAAATGCAATGCAGCATGACGTCAGCTGAGTTATCTATTTTTGGTGCGAACTAAAAATAGCGCTAACTGGTGTGCGAAGCAGAGTTAGGAAATCCCTTGCAAAACAACTTTTTAATATTTTTTTGATTTACACTTTTTAGTGAAACTTATTCATTCCCTTTTTATAAGTGCTTTCCAACAACTTGGATGAAAGATCATCAAAATTTTGATGCATTCCGAAGTACAGGAACCTACCTTTAACCTCCCCTGGAAAGGTTACAAATTTTTCAATTACCATAACAACTCTGATTATTAATACAAAAATGCATAGGTAAACAGTGTTGACCCAAACATGACTGTTAAAGGGTCAAAGCAAGTATTCCGACCAGCCTGTGCATCTATACTGCATACAAGTGAAAAAGGTCCAGTTGTTCAAAACTAACCATGTGGTTAGTTAAAGGTAGGTTCCTGGACTAGCGATAACAATTATGTTCACAAATTAATTTCGTCTTTTTCTGAGTAGTATTGAGTAGTATTGAATTTCTTTATTTTTCTGAATTTGTTGCTACAGAGAAAATCGTCAGGATGTTGAAGAAAATAGTCGTTTTCCCTTTGGTTTATTTTCTTTCGTTGGAATTCCAGTTCTAAAAATAACTATGTTTATTATGTCCATAAGTGCGCGATTTCTGATGCCATTCTCCAAAGGTCAATTTTCTCTTGCCATGAGCCTTTCTATAGGTCCTGGCATTGTGGATGGGTTAAAACTATCCCAAAATGCAGTGCAGCATGACGTCAGCAGCGTTATCTATTTTTGGTGCGAACTAAAAATAGCGCTAACTGGTGTGCGAAGCAGAGTTAGGAAATCCCTTGCAAAACAACTTTTCTAATATTTTTTTGATTTACACTTTGTAGTGAAACTTATTCATTCCCTTTTTATAAGTGCTTTCCAACAACTTGGATGAAATTTCATCAAAATTATGATGCATTCCAAAGTACAGGAACCTACCTTTAAAGAGACATTAAATTTTCAAATGTATTATACCTAAAAACACTGCCATTTTCCCCTGAAAAAAAATATGGTTAAACAATGTCAGAAAACAAAAAAAAAATTATTTTTCATGGTTTATTTTCCTGCTAAGAGAATTTACAAGGGTCATCCAATAAGTCCTGCCGATTCTGTCATTTGTGGTTAATGTTAAATTTCCAAAAATTGGGACACCTTATATGCGGTAATTTTGACGGTATACGAACAAAATCATAAACATTAATTTTTGCGATTTTTAATTTTGGCGGTTAGCAACATGCGCAAAAAGCAAAACTGCTTCATTTTCATTTGAGCTAGTTCATTCATTAACCTGGGGCCGCAGGTTAATGAAAGAACTGGCTCAAATGAAAAGTACCAGACATTACAGAAGCAAACAGAAACAAAATATATGGTCGCTGTGTCCACTGATAATACTTTGTAAGAAACAGGAAATTATTTTGCGATTTAATATCTGCGGTTTTTAAGTGACCGCGTAATACTGCGAAAAATGGAACACCGCAAAAATTATTGCATATACGGTAATCATCATTACCGTCCTGTAAGTGTAACAGTTTCAGTTTAAGTCTGTCACACTAAATTTAGTATGGATACGTTTATATACTAGTCAAAAGTTCTAACCGGCCACTTAGTTTTTATCGTTTTCCTTAATGCTGTTAGCAGTCTCACAGTTCAGATTACAGCCAGAGATAGGCGAATATGTCTGTTACCATGCCACTAAAATGTTAAGCATTATTCAGTTCACTGTATCCAGGAGGCACAGATGAATACGGTACCCCCATTTTCAAAATTAACAAGAATTTGCATTGAGTGGTGGGGTAAGTTTAAACATTTAGACCCTAAGCGACCACTGTCATGCAGGAAGAGTGTTCATTTCTGCATAAATCTGTTTCTTCAGTCATTTGCTTTAGTAATGAAGTGGTTTTGCTCACGTAAACTGGATATTTCAAAAAGTGATTTTTCACAAATTGTTACAAAATGCTGAATTTTGTGAATTTTGTGAATTTTAAAAATGGGGGTACTTGTGTTCATCGGCGCTTCCTGGATGTAATGTTAAGAATTTTGCCACAACTATTGATGGTTAAAATGACTAACACATCTGCCTATTTGGGGATGTAAATAGAACTGTAAGATTATTTGGGGGTTTGAAGAAAATCGGTAAAACGTAAGTGGCCGGTTAGAACTTTTGGCTAGTATATTTTTTTACAATGCATTAATATTTCCAAAAGACCCAGATGGAATTGCAAACAGTGTAGACACTGATCAGACTGCTCCTTTTGGAGCAGTCTGGTCTTGGCCTACACAGTTTGCTCAGACGTATCTGTCCAAATACTTGGATTTTTTACGGTATTATTATCTGACCCTCATTGCATATTAATTACCTCATCTGACATATATAAGTCAGGAAAACAGGTAGCATCACACTGAGTAAACAGGGTCTTTACACCCTGGGTCCAGCGATACTGCATACGGTCCATCTGCCAATCATTACAGACCAACAGGCCCTCTGAAACAAAACCAGACGTACATGTAATTTGTCCTTTTTATCATTTTTCTGTAGATTTGTAAAAAATCATGGTACATGTAGTGTATGTACAGCTTAGATTTTTTAATTACTTTTAGCTGTACTTGGATACTTTCTGTTTAGATACAGCTGACAGCTGACTCTTGATATTTCGAACACTTATACCTCAAAGTACCTCTCCAATCAAAGAGTATAGTTTGGACACATTCCCTAATCTTACTAACATTTCAACTCCTGTTATCTCAAGCTACTGATATCTCTTTCTTGGATCAGAAAATTTACTTTGAGATATCAGTAGTTTGGAATGAACTTTGACTTTGAGATATAGACAGTTGACTGCAATGTCTTGAGCCTGGGAGCAGGAGCTTACACTTACCCCCAGCAAGCAAGAGTCATGCCTATTGAAGTATAGTACAGGCAATATGTGATGTAGAAATATGTATATTTAGAGTGTATTAAATGACGAGTCTAACTGGCCCAGACCTTTTAGCCTAATGGTTGTGCACTCGCTTTATAATCTGGAAGAAATGAGTCCGATTCCACATTGAGGCGCACAAAGAAATTTTCTTTACAGTTTATTCTCCTCCAACTACATAAGCAAAAGAATGAAAACTAAAAGCATACTAAATGCAAATGTAAATGGTTCAAAAGATGGAAATGAATAGAGGGTTGTCTCACCTGTCAGCACTCTGTCACAGAACAGCTTAACCAGAAACCTCAAAGTTTAGGCCGCCAACAAAGAAGTAATATCTATGTCTCGCTTCTACCAGTCGCAGGCCAGGCAATAGTTAAAATACCCACCATTAGCCATGTTAGGGTCGGAATGCAGCATCTCTGAGATGTGGGAGGCCATGAAGCCCGGGGCGCACATCATGTCCAGAACTTTATGGTATGGCTTTATCTCCAGTAACAAGGGAGGTAACATGCTCCAGATCTCCTCTCGGATAATGTTGAACTGTAACAAATTACCGTATGAGCCGTGACACTAGAAAACCAACAAAGTGGTTGTGCTCCCAGCCAAGACTCAGATCAGCCTGGACATCTGCCCAGTTAGATCAGACTCTTCGCTAAGCACTCAAAGGGTAGCTCAGGGTCTGAGCTCAGGGTCTGAGCTACCTCCATGTGGACAGCGAAGACTCTGATCAGACTGGGAGAATGCCCAGGCTGATCTGAGTCTGCGCTGGGCGCACAACCACTTTGTTGGTTTTCACGTGTCGTGGTTCATATTAAGATGAATACTTCAATCATTTAGCAGAGCTTCAGATAAGAAGGGATAATTCAATGGCTGAGTGCATGCCATGCTTTAAGGGTAAAGTTTCTCGTCCATCAGTTCTACACTTTAACACTATGGCTGAGTACATGCCATGATCACTAAAATCCTAGTATCACATATACATAAATCTATCATGACAACTGCTAATTTTACTATATTTGATATTTGACAATAACAATACAGCGAAGAAAATATTGAGAATATCATACCTCTTGTTTGCCATTCCACAGGAAGTCATCTAACTGCTTTAGGCCCAGGTATTTCTTGATGTCATCTGTGTTGAAATTTGTCACCCAGCCAAGTTCATTAGGATACCTACACGTTAAATTAAGTCAAAATGATAAATTTTGCATAATCTTTACAAAGAAATTAGATGCTATGGTATTTCACTCTGTCTATCCCACTGACAGTCAGGCCAAACCAACATGCTTCCTCAACTTCTTGGAAGAAAAAGTTCCAATGATAGATCACAACATACTTTTTATGGAGTAATATGGCAAATTATCCCTAAATTATTCCTGTTACCTTTTCTTATCTGGAGCTCTGATTGTTAAGCAAAGACAGACAACCAAGAAGCCCATTATCTGACAATTACTCAGCATTATTTTCTGACAGTTAATTTTCCATAACAGTTATTAATGAGGGTCTCAATGGGGAACCTTTGAAATCAGTATTCAGTAAAATTTCAGCCCATAAGTCAGTAATCAGTAAAATTTGAGGGTAAAAATCAGTAATCGGTAAATTTGTGGCCAAATCAGTAAAATTACATAGCGCAACCGTTCTCTCTACCTTATGCCAGTGCTGCATACATCCATTGCACACAGCCTTTAATCAGTACCCTCCCACCATCATATGACTGAAATAATGTTGACGACCGCATAAAATTGCAAGTTGTCCATCCATCTATTGCTCAGGGACAGTGCTACGATTCTTATCCCG
The DNA here is from genome assembly GCA_963989385.1 of Ctena decussata. Lineage (NCBI taxonomy): Eukaryota > Metazoa > Mollusca > Bivalvia > Lucinida > Lucinidae > Ctena > Ctena decussata. The sequence goes on along the minus strand of OZ022503.1, from coordinate 53,079,437 downwards.
GACTTAAGATTTTATAACATACCATTCCAGCGGCTTGAACTCAACCGGCTTATCTTCAATAACTTGCTTGGTCACGGCAGAAACATACTTATGTTTCATGTATTCCTTCAGGGCTACAGCTTGACTGAAATTAACATCAACATAGGAAATAATAAGCTGCTTGATAAATCAATGTTTGATACAAAATGCCCTTCTAAAAACCATTTAAGGTGAATTGGTATAAATTGAATAGGGAAAACAAACTAGATTTTTTTTTTGGCCTGCGGTTGCTCTACATGGGTGTTATTGACGGCCTTAACAAAAACAAGTAATGCAAGCAAAAGCTGTACTTTTTTAAAATGTTGAAAGTGAAATGAAACAATTTCATGGAAAGCTACTTCATTTCTTTTTTGCTTCTCTTTCAATGGGAGTCAGGAGCCCAAATAGCTCAGCTGGTTAAGCGCTGGCCTGCTGATCTAGCAGTCTTTGGGCTTAAATCTGGTGAGATGCAGGATTCTATTTTAATTGTAAGGCGATCGCTATTGACAACCGGTTGTCAATAGCGAATGTTCGCTATTGACAACCGGCTGGAATATTGCCTATCAAATTAAGATGGGCCAGTTAAGATCTACTGAATTTTGAAGAAATAATTTGTTAACATGAAATTTCATAATATATTTCACAAGAAAATGTGTTTATGGAGATGTCAAGGTACGACTTCAACAAGTTTTTAGCTCACCTGAGCCATAGGCTTAGGGTGAGCCATTGTGATCACTCAGTGTCAGTTGTGTGTCGTCAGTAATCAACAATTTGCTTTAAATGACATCTTCTCTGAGTCCGCTAGGTCTAGGGCTTTGATATTTGGTATGAAGCATCATCTAGTGGACCTTTACCAAGCTTGTTCAAATAGTGGCCCTGGGGTCCAAAATAGCCCTGGGCTGGGGGGTCTTGGGTTCGAAAATAAAATATACTTAAAATTCATCTTCTCCATAACTGCTTGGCTCAGATGCTTGAAATTAGCTACGTAGCATTGCCTAGTGGTCCTTTACCAAGTTTGTTCAAATGTTGGCCCCAGGGTCCAAGGTGGCCTCGATGCAGGAAGTCTTGTGTTTGAACCATAGAATAATATTAAAAAATCTTCCTCTTCAGAACCACAAGGCTCAGATGCTTGAAATTTGGTAGGAAGCATTTCCTAGTAGTCCTTTACCAAGTTTGTTCAAATGGGAGCCCCAGGATCTAAATGGCCCCGGGGCAGGGAGTCCTAGGTTTGACCCATAGAATTACATAAGAAAATTATTGAAAAATCATCTTTTTCAGAACCACAAAGCTCAGATGCTTGAAATTTGGTATGTAGCATTGCCTGGTAGTCCTTTACCAAGTTTGTTCAAATGGTGGCCCCAAGGTCCAAAGTGGCTCCAGGGCAGGGAGTCCTGGGTTTTGAACCATAGAAATACATAAGAAAATTATTGAAAAATCATCTTCTTCAGAACCACAAAGCTCAGATGCCTAAAATTTGGTATGTAGCATTGCCTAGTAGTCCTTTACCAAGTTTGTTCAAATGGTGGCCCCAGGGTCAAAAATGGCTCCATGGCAGGGAGTCTTGGGTTTGAACCATAAAAAATACATAGAAAAATATTAAAAAATCTTCAGAACCGCAAGGCTCAGATGCTTGAAATGTGGTATTTAGCATTGCCTAGTGGTCCCGTACCAAATTTGTTCAAATGGTGACCCCAGGGCTCAAAATGGCCCCGGACAGCAGGGAGTCCTGCTTTTAAACCTTAGAAATACACAGAAAAACATTCAATATCTTCTACTTCAGAACCGCAAGGCTCAGATGCTTGAAATTTGGTATGTTGCATTCATTGTCTAATAGTCCTTTACCAAATTTGTTCAAATGGTTGCCCCAGGGTCCATAATGGCCCTGCCCAAAGGAAGTCCTAGGTTTGAACCTTAGAAATACATAAAAAAATAGTCAAAAAAACTTCTTTCTCAGAACTGCAAGGCTCAGATACGGAAATTTGCTATGAAGCATTGTCTGGTGGACCTCTACAAAGTTTGTTTAAATGCTGGCCCCAGAGTCCAAAAATAAAATATACTTAAAAATCTTCTCTTCTAGAACTGCTACGCTCAGATGCTTGAAATTTGGTAAATCTGAAAGTCTGAAAATCTGAAAAGCCTGAAAGTCGTTTACCACGTATATTCAAATGGTGTCTCCAGGGTCTAAACTGGCCATACCCCCAGGGGATCATGGGTTTGAACCATAGAAATACATAGGAAAATATTCACAAGTCTTTTTCTTGAGAACCACTTGGTTCAGATGCTTGAAATTTGGTACATGTATTAATGGGGTTGAGCAAAGGAAAATTTGTTCAATCGGTCCAGGTCACATGACCATCATGGCAGCCACACCCAAATATGCTGAAAAGCCTTATAAAATCCTCTTCTCCAGAACCAATGATTGCCTTGAAACTTGGTATTTATCACTGAGTACTGCAGTTCTACCAAGATCATTTAAATGATGACCATGGGTTGACCCTGACTTTTTACGGCAAGGTCAGATTTGCTTTCTGGTGTTTTTATATGGGAAAATGCTTAAACAATTAAGAGTAAATGGAAATTACAAAAGATTTTGGAGTAAATTTTGAGAAATGCAGTCTGACAACTAAATGACTACATGGATCATTCTTTGACCGCTAATCAATATCTCTCATATTTTGACAGTTTCAAACTACTTTTGTATCAGGTTTGTTCAAAAGTTAATCAGGTCATCTACACCTTGGGCAATGTCATCCTGCAAAAAACATGATCCTAGCATCAGTAGTTATTGAGATATTTTGTTCACAAGGTTCCATAGGCTTACAATGCTCTAAGTAGAAAAAGGGGCATAACTCTATCAAAAATTCCAGATTTTTTTGCCAAAAAGTTAATCTGGTCATTTTCACCGTGGGCAGTTTCATCCTGCAAAAAATCACAATCCTAGCATTAGGGGTGCTTGAGAAATTTCGTTCACAAGGTTCCATGGACTAAGTGACCAGTGGAAAAGAAAAAAAAATATGGGTTTGCTTATTTTTCATGTACATGCCAATATCATAGCATAAGCGGTTCTTGAGTTTCCCAGTTGCCAAAAAGCATTACGGAAGGTTGTTATGGTTGTTGCGTTATTGTTTAACGTCCAAGGTAAACAGCTAAGGTCATGTTGGGACAGTCAGTTGACCTAACCACACTATACCTGGGCAGGCTTAGACCTCCTAAGCGGTTAACCAGTAGTAAGTGCACTTACTTTCACCAGTAACTGACAACTGCCCTTCTTGAATCAGTGCAAGGAGAAATGAAAGAAAGTGGCCGGACCGGGTATTGAACCCAGGACCTGTCAACCCATCAACTGTCTAAATCTTAAGAGGCATAAAAATTTATGTGGCTACTGATTTTTATGTGTCTACTGGTCACCTAAAGGTCTAACCTACCAAAAGGTAATAGACAAAGTTTATGTGGCTTTTTTACAGTCATTTATGTCTAACCCCTTAAGAATGGAATGAAGTTCCTTTTTTGTGTGTTTACAATATAGGCTCTCAACTACCACTCTGAGGAAATTTCAAATCTGAAATTTTATAATGACATTACACACAATTATATTTATGTGACTTGACCACATAAAGATGGATATCCAATGTCCAAAGATTCTGGACAAGATTTATGTGCCTTTTTGCCAATGTCTTAGTCTAACCTCCCTTATACCTACTGTACTAACAGAAAAATGTGTTTCTGTGGCTAGCAACACAAACCAATTTAGCCACTTTAAGCTATTCTGTACACAAACTAAGCCACACAAACCCAATTTGTAAGAACAGACAGATGGACAGACAGATGGATTGGCCCAAACCAATATGTCCCCTCAACTTTTCCAAAGTTTCGGGCATAAAAATGGAACTGATGACTATCAAAACTTGTCTATCATATTCTGGAGTTTTGAAGCAATATCTATAGAAGAAAACATTATTTAATCATATTATGTTGATATCTGCTCAAATAAAAGTTCCAAAAAAACATGAAATAAATACTTGTTGAAGTACTATCATGACATCTCCATATTCACATTTTCTTGTCAAATATACTATAAAATTTTCATATTACCAAATTATTTCTTCAATATTTCCAGAGAGCTTAACTGGCCCATCTTTATTTGATAGGCAATATGCCAGCCGGTTGTCAATAGCGAACGTTCGCTATTGACAACCGGTTGTCAATAGCGAACATTCGCTATTGACAACCGGTTGTCAATAGCCACTTCCTAATTGTAAATGCTCTTCCATTGCACACAACTTTCATTATCTTCATCCCATTGTCTTGATATGTCAGAAATACTGTTAAAAGGATATAAAATTGCGAGCAATCCATTCATCACTAAGGATAAACTAACAAATATCAGGCCTGCACCACAGCATTAAGGTGATCTGTATTACAGCTCCTTATGGAAAAATTTGTGGATTTTAAATCAGTTAAAGGGCACTAACTAATGCATTACAGAGGTCATTCAAACAAAACTTGTCTGTGCACTACTGCACATTGCAGTATGGCGATATGTTTGGTTCAAGTTTCATAAAATATTTCACTGATTACTTTGTTATAGCTTAAGAAAGACAGACAGACAGACAGACAAAGCCAAAACTGTATCCCTCCTGCTTCAAGCAAGATAATTAAGAAAAGGCAAGAGGGATCATTTCGGGACAGTTTACCATAACTTTCCACAAAAACATATGTTGTGACCCCTCATTAAGAACCGTCTCGCCCAGATAGTTCTAATGAGGGGTTACAACACTGCTTTCGTTGAGAAATAAGAAAATTTTTCTCTGACTTATTCTCAATACCCCACCTTATCCGAAACTCTGGAATAAATAACAAACCTTGGTATGCCTGGAACTGAATCAAGAGGAACAGAACAGAGTCTGTGTTGTGGTATGATCCTCAGACTAACAGCTGTGGGTCTCAAGTTGTATTTCAGGAAATCTGTCCACTCAGGCTCCGAGACCATCCCCATTCCCTGAAATATTTGTTAACCCTTAAAGCATCCAAAAAGCTGATGACAAAATTTACACTTGCGAATCTTCAAAAAAAGAAAAGTGTCATCTAAGCTATATCATATTAAGAATTCAAAGAGTACAGGGCAAACAGCGAAGACCCAGATGACATGGCTCATCATGAGCCACCTCATCTGGATCTACACTGCAAATTCAACTGTTTTTTGCTTCTGACACTTTTAAGAGGGTCCCAATGGGGTTAACTGATTAGCGAATTTTGGCCAAAAAAATTACTGATTAGCGGAATATGAGAGGAAATTATACTGGTTATCGGCCAGAAAATATACTGATTAGTGAAATTTGAGTAAAAAAAATATTGGTTACCGCCGTCACGTGCGGTTAGCGGTTACCGGAATCGGCAAAAAGTCGTTATTAGTCCACTCCACTTCAAAAATCTGTACTTCTGTTCCTTGGTATTTTACTGTATTAATGGTATTAATTGTGGTTAAATTGTATTTTTTTTTTCATCAAAATAGATTTGGTGTTGTCAAAAGACTACATGAATTCACATTCAACACAAGACTTCATTAAGCATAAAATGAAGACATAATGTATCACCTTGAAAACCTTAACTTTATATTATAAAGGTAGGATTCGAGGGGGTCTAAATTACATAGGCATGATAATGTGATGTGATTCTAGGGGTATATGGAAGACGTATGTGCAATTATGCCATGATAAACCAGAAATATAGCTATGATACTCAGTATAATAGAACAAGAGCTTATCACGTGTTTACCTTTACTGTAATGCGACGCTAGTCATTAAACCTGTTTTACGGCAAAGTGAGACGCTTCTCATGAGGGGTCACAATTATATGTTTCATTTAGAAATAAGAAAGCTATCCCAGAATTATTTATCCCTGTTACCCCTTCTTAATTGAAGCACTGAACATACCCTGTAGTATTTGATAAAAGCAGCCATCTGGATCTCAACCACTGTGCTGATCTCAGACTGAGGTTTTGGACTCTCAAATGGCTTTTCTTCAGCAGCCTGAAAAAGGATGAAATGGTCAATAATGGATCGACTTCCTTATTAAACAAGCATATTTAAGGGAAATAAATATATGAGCTGCGACACAACAAAACCAACAAAGTGGCATGTGAGCCCAGTGAAGGCTCGGATCAGCCTGGGCATCCGCCCAGTCTGATCAGAGTCCTCGCTGTCGGCATGGAAGTAGCTTAGACCCTCAGCTACCCTTTAAGTCCACAGTGAAGACTCTGATCAGACTGGGTGGATGCCAAGGCTGATCTGAGTCTTTGAATCGCACACATGCCACTTTGTTTGTTTTCTCATGTCGCGGCTCATATCATAAAGCAAGGGAACTGAAATAAGTTTAGGAGATATTTTGCAAATGGCGGTACTAATTTCAGACACTTCTGTTTCTTTAAGGGAGAAACAGTACACCTCATTCTGCCATTTAAACTAGGGGAAACAACTTCTGCAACTTCCAATTTGCTTCCCTGGCAGGCAAAACCTTCCAAAATGGGGTCTACTCTTACAAGAAAGAATCTATTCCTAAGAGAGCAGACTCTTTCTTTAAAGACTTACTCCCTATTGGAATGGGATACAGAAATAAAACCAGCAGAGTTGCTTCCCCTGAAAGTGTACCTATTCAAATTAACTAATTAACAAATTGACTATCAAACCTTGCCCCCTCCCTCTTATCTGGAGCTCTGCATTTGCTTACATAATATGAGCCAGGAAACGAATAAACCAACAATATGGTTGTGCGCCCAGTGCAGACTCAGATCAGTCTGGGCATCCACCCAGTTTGATCAGACTATTTGTTAGTGCTCAAAGGGTAGCTAAGGGTTTACGCTACCTCCATGCCGACAGTGAAGACTCTGTCCAGACTGGGCTGCGCTGGGTGCACAACCACATTGTTGGTTTTGTCGTGTCGTGGCTCATTTATTATATTTTAATCAGAATTTCATTTGATAAGCAACATAAATTATCTTACTGTAACAATAGAATAGATAGGAAGGAAAGTAAACTGCTCTTAAAATTTCTAATTCACATTAATTAATGTGGAGGTATCTCAAAGATGAAATTGGCAAGTTCTCTGAGCCTGACATCCATATATTATTAATTCTCCATTATAAGATATGTTATGACTCCTCATCAGAAAGGCCTTGCAGAGACAGTTCTAATTAGGGGTCGTAACACCTATGAATAATGAAAGGAAACTGGCCCAGAGATTATAAAACCTGAGTACATTCTCAAACTCAAAATAAAGCACCCTGATTGGCTGGCTTCCGAGCATGTGCTCGGAAGCAGCCAATCCGTGTGCTTTATTTTGAGTTTGAGATTATTCTCAAGTTTTATAACCTCAAACCATGATCACAGAATCATTACAGCTCCACTATATCTGTATCGCTGATAGTGACTGACAAAATTCTAAGAATCGGGACAAATAGGTCTGAGCAAAAAATGCAGGCACAACAGGGCCTACATTGTTTTTTACCATTCCATTCGCATCTTTTGGGCATATCATTGAATTGTAAAACCAAACTGTTCCATTTTAGGACATTTATGGTAATTATTTTAGGAGTCCCAATGTTTAGAACTTTTATGGTATGTTAATTGTGAAACTGTTTTACCTGCTCCCCCTCTTCTCCACTCTTCTTTCTCTTGGTCATTTTTCTGTCTTTACGTCTCTTAGTGTTAAAAGGATCTAAATTAGAAAAAAAGCACATGTATTAAAAATGGCTTGGAAGTATGCAAAGATAGTTGTATCCGATAATCACAGAGCTCTAGATAAGGGGGAGAATTTGGTGATAATTAAGGATAGTTTTTGTTATTTCTGCATAAAAACATATGTTGTGACCCCTCATCTGAAGCGTCTCGACAAGACAGTTCAGATGATGGGTCACAACATATTGTTTCAATGAGAAATAAGAACAAGAATTCCGCGGAATGCGGCGTCTCACCTGCTGGTGCTTTGTCACTCAGCAAAGATGTATGCATGACCCAAGTTTCATGGCTCTAGCCTTTATAGTTTCTGAGTAACAGACCTAAAACTTGACAAAAAATTGCAAAGTCAGCCAACCGTAAAATGTAGGTCAAGACTCAATACAGATGATGGTTTTGAGATTTACTCTTCTAGATGTAAGCATGAACCAAGTTTCATGGCTCTAGCCCTTATAGTTTCTGAGAAAATGACCTAAACCCGAAAACTCTACAAAAAATTGCAAAGTCAGTCAACTGTGAAATGTAGCTAAAGACTCAATGTTGATGATGGCTTTCAGATCTACTCTTCAAGATGTATGCATGGCCCAAGTTTCATGGCTCTAGAACTTATAGTTTCTGAGAAAATGACCTAAACGCGAAAACTCTACAAAAAATTGCAAAGTCAGCCAACCATAAAATCTAGGACAAGACTCAACACTGATGATGGCTTTCAGATATACTCTTCCAGATGTATGCATAACCCGAGTTTCATGGTTCTAACCCTTATAGTTTCTGAGAAAATGACCTAAACGCAAAAACTCGACAAAAAATTGCGAAGTCAGTCAACCGTAAAATCTAGGCCAAGACTCAATATTGATGATGGCTTTCAGCTGTACTCTTCCAGATGTATGCATGACCCAAGTTTCATGGCTCTAGCCCTTATAGTTTCTGAGAAAATGACCTAAACCCAAAAACTCGACAAAAAATTGCGAAGTCAGTCAACCATAAAATCTAGGTCAAGACTCAATATTGATGATGGCTTTCAGCTGCACTCTTCCAGATGTATGCATGACCCAAGTTTCATGGCTCTAGCCCTTATAGTTTCTGAGAAAATGACCTAAACGCAAAAACTCGACATAAGTTTACGCCGCCGCCGACGACACCGGAAAAGCAATACACATGTCTCGCCTCTGCTTCGCAGGCGAGACAAAAATCATCTCTCAATTATCATCAAATACCCCTCTTATCTAGAGCTCTGTAACCATATCTCAAAAGGTTTCCAAGTACTCCAGATAAGAAGGGGTAACAGGAATAAGTTAGGGATAATTTTCCTTAGTTTTCCATAAAAACATATGTCGTGACCCCTCATTCGAATCGTCTCGGCGAGACAGTTCTATTGAGGGGTCACAACATCGTTTTCCTTGACAAATAGGACAAATAATCTCTGAATTATCCCTGTTACCCCCTCTTATCTGGAACTCTGGATTGTTTCCTTTCTTTTTATACTGACACACTCTCTCACAAGGATACCTGCAGATGGACAGCATCTCACGGTCACAGCTGTTTATTCATTACAAAGATTAATCAACAGCTGCACTGATTAGTACAGTGGCATCCTAAAGCCAGTAGTGAGCAAAGTCTTACACAGATTGTAATCTTTCCCGAATTCTGTTGCTCTATATATTTTCTCATAAGCTCTCAAATTTCACGAGGGACCAGACTGCCAGTCCAAATATACGCAACTAATGACAAAGAAAACGAGAAATATAAGTAACAGTGTGAAACAAATGCCCTTAAACTTGACATCTGACCCCTGATCTTGACTTTAGATATAGGAATCTAGCTCTTGCGCAGGCCACATTTTTTCAACATGCTGTACTGTAATTTGCAATTTGATGAAAAATCCTTTAATAAATTTCACCAGAGATAGGTAAGTTGGAGGTTTTCCAAATGTTAGGAATTTATTTAATCTGCTAAAATAGGATAAAACTTGAGTCCATGACAAAGAAAATGGTTTTTAAATTACTAAAATCCATCAAGAAATAAAAAAACAGTTGCTAATGTATTAACACTTTAAGCGCCAGAGACGAAAATAGCCAAACTGGCAGACAGTGTAGATCTTGATGAGGTGGATCATAATGAGCCACATCATCTAGATCTACACTGTTTGCCTTCTAGTCTTTGGATTCTCAATATGATATAGCTTGGACAAAACAGTTGTCGAAATTTTGCAGACGTAAATTTTGTCGTCTGCTTTTAATGAAAGTCCTATTCATAACGTCACAATGTTAATTTTCGTTGTGTGATTGGTTGATTCATTCGCCAATCTTTATTATTGGACATTGTTCAGTCGAGCCAGTGTTTTCATCTTAAAATTCAGAAGAATTCGCCACTTGCTATTGTTTCCAATCAACCACCCACTGGGGCCCCAAGGTTCATAGACTAGACTCTCTGATTCTTGGGAGTTGTAGTATTTGGGTTAATGAGTTGCATGTTGGTATTGGGTGTTAATTCATCACACAAGTGGAAGGTGGGTTTTTGTCCTGTTTACCTTGTAAACATTTAAGGCTTAACCGTCACACAAGTTCTCTGTATTAAGTTTCTTGTACATAGGGTAAATAAAATCCAAGATCCGGCAAACATTAAAAACTTTTATAGCTTTAACCAGTGGTTGATATTACTCATATCCAAGTTATCAGTATCCCAGTTTAATTGCAATAAACATTCTCATAAGTCAGCTGTTTTTGTGTTACTAACAATGCATTTAGCAACCGTTATAAATAGGCTTGCGCTTCGTTGCTCTTGGGTGCACTAACAGGATTCTAAAATTTACACTCTGTTGGGGATACCCTTGAGAATATATTGTGATAGATATCACAGAGATACATGACCTCAAATTGAAATCTAAAAGAGTTCCTTTAAGAGCAGAGAAAACATTCGAAAGAAGGAACATGGGCCATACTTCGAAGTTTCAGCTAATCAAGGACGATCCGGCAACGAAAGTCAGAGAAAAAATACTGCAATTTCTAAATTATTAGTCAGGCAGTCAATTCAAAGACTGAATACTGAAAAAAAAGGGATCCAAATGAAGAAAAAGCAATGATTTAGAATATGAGTTTGAACCAATCAAAATTTTCTTATTTCTCAGAATATATGCCAGAGTTCATAAATGTCTGTGAGAGTATATTGGGTAAATACTAGAACCAGGCCGCGCTCTTATTATCGCCCTGCGCTAATTTCCACAACTATGCTATGGCGGTGACCCTTTGTAGCGCAGAATTCCTACAAAAGAAAGAAGCTAGAATCTTGCTAAAAAAAATTCCTAAACTTTTATTTACCGGTGTACTTTTCAAAATAATATGGCGTCAGTTACGGACTCACTTTGTGGAAAGATACTTTTTGGACTATATAGACAGTCTAGGTAAAATAGAGATAATTTTATGGTTGAATTTGAGTCAATATAGGAGATTATGATTGACAGACTGTCTTTCCTGATTTTCGTCTCATTCAAGTTACTGTGAATTTTCTGTGAACACTACACCAAGCAAACCATCACCCAACAAAATGTAATGTTTTTGAAATACGAATGTTCGATGAAAAAACATGTTGTTTTGGTACAGAACTAGGGCATTTTCTGCCATAGCCACCAGTCTGGGGACTAACAGTTTTCCATCATGCACATTTGTGATGGTCAACCATAACTCTTACATATTCCAGTCCAACTCACTAAAAATGGCAATTTAACCCACTTGCAGTGTTCAGTATCACCTGTCTACACTCAAAATTGATATTTGGTCCAGCCCTTAACTATTCTCAGTATAAACAGTCTGTAGTACCTGGTGAATGATTGTCCTTGGACGTATCCCCAGTAAACAATTCTAAACAATTTTGATAGTTTGGTATTTCTGCAGAATTATGATCAAAATTAGGCAAATATTGCTGTGCATTTGACTTGTTTTATTTCCAAGAAAATACAAGTTTGCTTTCTATTCTTTATAAAGTGTTACGATCAAAATTGTCTACAATGCTTGCTTTTTTGTAATGGATGCTAACTCTATGAGTTACTCAAGGTTTTGCACCAGTTACTCGACAGAAAAGTACTTGGGGGTTTTCGCCTTTGTTATGGTCAGCCATAACACTAGAAGAAACCAATATTATGGCTTACCATCACGTTTCATCCTTCGGACATGTAGTGACATCTTGTGGTAAAAATTTCATTAATTATGTTATGGTAAGCCATCATGTCAGTACATTTAAAGTGCATGGTTAACCATCACAAATATGCGTGATGGAAATCCGTAAGTCCCCAGACTGGCCACAGGGTATGAAAATTGGCCATAACTGAAAGTGACTAATGACTACTGACTGGCAACAGCGACTGCCTAGAATGAAATAACAACATGCACTGACTACTGACATGGTGATATGATGGTGTCCTACACGGGACGGATCATTACAATGATTGATTGATTGATTTGTGGCTTAACGTCCACTGTAAACAGCTGTGGTCATGTCGAGATGGTCAGTTAACCTAACCACACTATTCCTGGGCAGGCTTAGACCTCCTAAGCGGTTAACCAGTACTAAGTGCACCTACTTTCGCCAGTAACTGACAACTGCCCTTCTTGAATCGGATCATTACAATAAATCCGGGTCCTTTCGGCCTTATTCCCCTTCAGCCTGGGTCGTTTCGGCCTGGGTCGTTTCGGCCCGATTTCCGAGGTGAGTCATTTTGGCCCAATCGGGTGGGTCGTTTCGGCCCAATTTCAAAGGTGGGTCGTTTCGTCCCGATTTTATGGGTGAGTTGGTTTGGCCTTAATTATTTATTTCTGGAAAATCTGTAAGAAGTGTCACCTTTAAATGAAAGAACTAGCACCGTTTTTAAGAATGGAGGCCAAAATGAAAATGGCAAAGTTGCTGTCCGTAAAAGAGACCAAATTCACTGGCGCAAGTTGCTAGGCTAAGTGTAAATAGGAACTTCTTATACTAGAGGAAGAAATAAATACGCTGAAATAACAGAAATCAAGTTGTTTTATTTGATTTGGCCTGCAGGGCTCTCACACCCCTTTTGGGAATGGGGCAGGGGCCTTTAGAATTTGAAAAAATAGTGTCGTTTTGTCTAAAATTGGGAAAATTTTCATTGTTTTATGTGTGAAGCTTTCATTGTCAGACCAACATAACTTACATATGGTATTGTTATATTTTCAGAGGAATCCAGTCAATAGGACGACACAGATCTAGCAGATAGTGAATCATAATAAACTTTATCAAACAGTTGGGATATTAGATAATAACAAAACTATTTGTGTGTGTTGAGTTTTTCTTTCTTTCCTTTGAACTGGCAACTTCCCTATCTTGCCACTCTCAAATTGGAGACAAGACTGGGACCTAGAAAAAAAGCGTTTCAATATAACAACAGTATAACACTCTGGGTTTGAAGCATCTGTGAACTTAAGCATAATGTGAAGTTGAGAGAAAGTGGACTGTCACAATGCAGAACATGACAAAACTTTCAGTCCTGCAAATACAAAACATCCACGGTATGTCACTATCACTATACTAACTCTTGGCTGTCCCGGTAACCCTGTTTATGATTTTGGATATGGCCGAAAATGTCTGTGAAAATCGATTCAAGTAGGAAACGCAAAAACAGCAGAATCATCCACCATAGGTGAAAACTCTGATCATATTTTAGCATGGGAAGGCTTTAGATTAAAGAATAAGTCAAAATATTGTTCACCACAACAATATTGGCCCTTGAAGCAAAGAAAATATTAACATATTGCAACAAAAATCGCTAGGCTATTCGCCCTCTAATGGAACGGAAGTAACTCTAACAGTACATGATGAAACCCGGTACCACTTTCCAGTAACAAAACATGACGATCGTGACTGAAAATGTAATCGCTTCCCGATTTTTAAAGTTATAAATTATGTTCACATTTTTAGTTTTTGGTGGTTTTTAATACATTTTGCATTGATGCAACTGCAGTATTCTTGGACCAAACAGGCTTAGTCAGATTGGGAATTTTTCATCTGAAATTGGGAAAATAAATATACTTTTTGGCATTGGGAATGGGGCGGAATTTCGGCCCCAAATTTCGGTGATCGAGAGCCCTGGCCTGTCACGTTAGCCATGATTTTAAGCCAACAGTTTAATAACAGTAGACTTATAACCATGTCGTTTTCTTGTCTTTGGCAATTAAAGAAATCTTTTTTTATCTTTAAAATCCCGCTTTTCAAGAACTTATTTACAATGAAATAATTTTCACACCTCTGAATTAATACGCCCGTTACCATTACAATGTGCAAGAACGAAACCATCGGTGGCGAAACGGCCTAGATTTTAAGTTCGAACCATGAGTTCTTCTTGCCATTATTCTTGCAATTATTTAAGTTTTTCCTTTTGGCGAGAGTGTGGAATGAATATGAATATGAAAAGACGTAAACCTTGCTTTTAAACACAGAGATACTGAAACCGCAAGGGACCCGGCGATTTCCTTTTGTCGGTGAGAGTTAACTTCCGGTTTAATAAAAACCAGGACCAGAATCAGAATTGTTTACTGGTGAATCATTCACCAGGACCTGTGATCAAGGAAGCTAGTCCCCACTCGCAAGGATTACGTGCAGGATGATTGCGCGCCGTGAAGAAAAAATGTGAGATGAATAGATGAGTCTGAAAAGTGCAAAAGTGAGATGAAGAGAGATGAAAGGGTTTAAACTGTTAATAGAAGTGAGATACTAAAATCAGGACCTGATTCAGTTTAAAACAGGTCTGTTGTATATCTGTGGCATTTGGTGGTCAAGAGACCTGACCGTCACACTCAACTGAGTCAGTGTAGGCAGCAAAACAACATCAGCTGGTAGATCTAGTCAATTCCATTGCATAATAGCCAGGGGGGAGAACGAATCAAGGAGCTACCAGTGCTGGGGAAAAGAATCTTCTATAAATGTGAATGTTCGCATTAGTCTTGCCATGAAAACTTCTTTCTCCCTGATAAACACAGGACTTCATGGAACGACAGGAATATATCCTATATCTTACATTATCTACAAGGCATATGTTTTACTACGTTTACTATAAGGGCTTGGAGTTCTTATTCTCACAAAAGGTCAAATGGATCAGTATTCTAAATATCACATACAAACTCTTGATATGCTCAGTCGCTCCCTCATCCTACCTCAACCTCAGCTGTGTTAATTCTTCTTCGAGCTTTACTTCTGGATGCAGAATTACATAGAAGACGATTGAGCCTAGCCTTTAGTGTGATACACAGTGAAAATTCTACTTTGAAATCGCTGGACCAGGGACAGATGGCGTGTTTATTTGACAACAGTGGTAGTTTCTTTAACGAGCTAGCTAAGAATCTCCAACAGTATGAACTGCCGTCCCTGTGTCACCTATCTATTTTCTACTCTATTCCATCCCATAACCTTACTAGGTCGTTGGGACACCACAGATGACTTCGAAACAATTCCCTTCCACCTTGTTCTGTTTTCAGCTGTCCTAGTTGAGCTGACAAAATCCATTCCTGACCACTCTTTAATATTGTCTTCCCACCTCTTCTTCTGTCTCCCTCTTCTTCCTTTTCCTTTCACTGTGCCCTGTAGAATCGTCTTTGCTAACTCAGAAGACCTTGAGACGTGGTCAAACCACCTTAGTTTCCGTTTCTTGACCAGGAGCTCATCATAGTCTCCAATGGCTGCTTGGATCTTTCTGCGAACCTCCTCATTGGTTATATGGTCCTTGTACGAAATGTTCAGTAACCTTCGGTAGCGTCTCATCTCAAAGGCCTGCGTTCTTATCTCTAACTCTGCTGTCAAGGTCCACGATTCACAGGCATACAGAAATATGGAAATGACAAGGGAGCGCATAAGTTTCACCTTTGGTCCAAGAGATATGTTGTTATCACTCCAAATTGGTTTCAGCTTGGTAAGAGCTGAAGTGGCTTGTGCAATCCTTGAGATGACCTCCTGTTTTGAACCATCATCTGAGACAACTGTTCCAAGGTATTTGAAGCTTGTTACAGTACCCAGCTTCTGCCCTTTTACCTTGATCTCCCTCTGGATGCCAACTGCATTGTTTGTCATCAATTTGGTCTCCTCAGCACTGATCTCCATCTTATACCTTGTGCAGGTTTGGTCGAGACTTTCAACTAGGGCTTCTAGTTCCTGCTCTTCCTCAGCTAGAGCATCTATGACATCGGCAAACCGCAGATTGGTAATATTACTGCCGCCTATGCTAACCCTTCCGTCATGTTCTTCCAGAGCATCAGACATGATCCGTTCGAAAAAAATATTGAAATGGGTGGGTGACAGAAGACATCCTTGTCCTACTCCAACTGTTGTTCTTAACCATTCTCCTGTGCTGCCATTCATCAGGACTGCACTTGTAGCCTTATCATATAGCTGCTCAATGGTGCGAACTAGATTTGCAGTGATATTGTACTTCCGTATGGTGGTCCATAAGGCTGCATGTCATTACATGTCAAAGGCTTTTTGAAATCAATGAAGACATGGTACAGATTCTGCTGATGTTGGAGATGCTTTTCACACAGGATTCTAAGGTTGAAGATCTGTTCTGTGGTGCTCTTTTCGGCTTGGAACCCAGCCTGTTCTTCAGCGATTATCTCTTCAGCTTGTGGTTTAAGCCTGATCAAGATGACTTTAAGCATGACTTTGCTTGAATGACTGATGAGGCTGATTGATGGTTCTGTAGTTCTGGCAGAGCTGTAGGTTGCCCTTTTTAGGGAGTGTATTAATCAGCGATTGAGTCTATGGGGTAGGCCATTCTCCCGTTCTCCAGTTCCTGTTACAGATATCTGTTAAAACATCAACCATAGTCTCCCCGCCAGTTTGAACAAGTTCTGCTGGTATATTATCAACTCCTGCTGACTTTCCTTTCTTTAGTGCTGCTACTGCATTCTCAACTTCCTCACGAAGAATCGGTTGTTGATCTTCTTCTGGGGGCTTACTGCAGTCCAGAACCGCAATGTCACCGTAGGTCTCATGGTTGTATAGTTCTTAGCAATATTCTGTCCATCTGCTGAGAATCTCTTGTTCCTCTGTAAGGCATTTCCCAGACCTGTCCTGGATAGTTGTGGATCTACCCTGTTTCTCTGAAGTCAGATCCTTCACCAGCTGGTATGCTTTCTTGCTGTTGTTTTTGTTCAGGCAAATTTCGATCTCCTCGCATTGAGTACCTATCCAGTCCTCCTTAGCTTTCTTCACTACCTTCTGAATCCTCTTGTTTGCTTCCTGTATTCTTTTGCTCCTCCTGCTTCATACTGCTTCTTCTTTAAATTTTTCCTCATATCACAGAGGCTGAGAACATCTCTGGTGACCCAGGGCTTTTTCCTGCGACGTTTCTTCCCAAGTATCTCACTGGCTGCATCTATTCAGTCACTTCTGTATTGTAGGTGGTATCTATGTCCATGTTATCGTCCCTCAGAGCAATGAGTGGTGCGAACTTCCCACCTATTGTTGCTTGAAAAGTGCATGCCACATCTGGGTCCCTTAACTTCTCAAGATCAAACTTCCGTCTTGGCTGGGTTGGCTTTCAGTTTGTCAGCTATTTTTCAGCAAATTCACCAAGCTTCATTGGAAACACATCTGGTAGCTCGTTGCCCAGCATTTCACAACATCCGTGGGCCCATAATTAGCTCATTGAGAGACATTATTATCAGTTATGCAAACACTTACATTTGGAATCAGTATTTTAAAGACTGGGTGGGTTTTTTTTTTTTTTTTTTTTAAATGGTATGTGTTGAATCAGTTCTAAGTGGAAGATGCTAAGGAACGTATAGAGCAAGTGTCAAGAGAATGCTTTTACAAAATACATGTGCAACTGCAGCTGGTGTTTGTGTCGTGTGGCGGCCGTAAAACGTCTCCCCGTACATCATCATAGTGCATATTATATTTTCTGGTCCTTTGGCATCATTGAGTTCATTTGAGTAGTTTTGAAAATAGAGTTCCGCTAAAGCCGGTGCTATGGGGCGTGGCTGATGTCGCACATTTCATTACTAGTCATGAACAGACTCAATTAAACCGAGTCTGCTGTTTTCTATTCTTTGGTGTGTTCCTTGCTCCCAAAGGATCTTACTTTTCAGAACATATTTATCTTCACTGCAGCTAGTGTTTGTGCCGTGTGGCGGCCGTAAACGTCTTCCCGTACATCATCATAGTGCATATTATATTTTCTGGTCCTTTGGGATCATTGAGTTCATTTGAGTAATTTTTAAAATAGAGCTCCACTTAAGCCGGTGCCAGGGGGGGGGGGGGGCGTGGCCGATGTCGCACATTTCATTACAGTCATGAACAGACTCAGTTAAACCGAGTCTGCTATTTTCTATTCTTTTTTGGCGAGATCCTTGCTTCCAGAGGACCTCAGATGTGCTTTGTACTATAAATTGTATTTAAGCCTTCCAGATCTTGTATACTTGTAGAATACTTACATGCTCTGTGATATAATTTTTGTATTAAATCTCCTTATTTTTATCTGTTTGTTGATATACCTTTGTTTGAAATAAAAACCCTACAGGGCTTATGTTGCATGTTAACTATTTCGACAATAAAGAAATCTTTCTGTTCTGTTCTGTTACTTTTCAGAACATATTTTTGAAAACCAGAAGGGATAATGGTCGCCCGCCTCATCCGATAGATTGTATATAGACTCTTTTAGAATCTTTTACTGAAGAATAATTTTAGTGCACCTTTTGTGACTTTTTATAACGTTTTATCAACGTGCCTGATCTGGAACGGTGCTCCTACAAGAGGAGGAAAATACCGGTAACTGTAACTGTAACTGTAACTGTAGCACATAGATTCTGCCGATTCCGGCACACCTCCGTCGGAGTAGTAGTAGGTTGATAGGGGGTTAAAATGATGCAATCCGTCACCACTCTATTTACAGCTTAGCAATATTTTATTTACAGTCTATAAACTGGATAAAAACATTAAGTAGGACCCTCCTGTGTGTAGCTCGGTATGCCTCTATTTACGTTTACGTTTAGTTAATCTGGATATCGACTCAAGTCTCTTGTATCTTTCACAATGTAGAGAATAACAAAGTCTGCGGCAATGAAATTCCAAAGTCTTTAGATGCTGATGATTACAGTTCAGGCTATCTACAAGCTGAGTTATTGCTGTATAATCTAGTATAAGCTGAAGCAATCTAGCGGGTGATTCTGCTACCAGTTCTATAATGTTAACACTAGCACAAGCGTTAGTAATAGAGTCCATGATAGGGTCCCTGATACTTGAAAGCATCTCACAATCGAGGATAAAATGCTGAAGAGTCTCATTGTCCCTTCGACAAAGGAGACACACAGGGTCAATCTGATTTTGGTTGAATGCTGCTCTATTCTCCTGAAGAATGTAAGCCCCGGACACCATACGTAACTTCTCTTTCAATCTCGGGATTTCTCGAACACTTTGCACAGACTGGATCAGTGCATGACGCTTACCATACCGGTAATCATGAACATTCAGAAACCTTAGACTTGGATACAGGGCTGACTGCTCCTTAATCTTGTTGACCCAGTATGTATTCACATGTTTACTGACTGTCCGTTTCCAAGATTCTTTAGTCGGGGGATTACCGAGAAGCTCATAAGGATCAGGTAGTCCGTATTGCAAGTGCAGGCGCTTAATTGCCACGAACCAACTGTGACTCTTGAAAGATTTCACACACAATTGACGTTGAGCCAGCCGCTTCTCAACTGCTGTATCCGGCAGCCGACATATGCTTCCGTAGAAATTAAGAGCCCTCTTATGTATAGTAGCCTCAACTGGTATCATCCCGCTTATGACGTACACCCCGCAGTCCGCAACCGTGGTAGGTAGTGAGAGAATCTGTTTGAGGATTTTCTTAAAGAAGCGTTCAAGCATGTCCAGGTATTTTCGTCCAGGGAGAATAACCTCCAAGCCATAGACAAGTAACGGAAGTACATAAATCATCAGGAGTTGAATACAGGTTTCAGGGTCCAGACCATTCTGCCCATGCAATCCAGAGGACATCAGGCTGTAAACTGTACGCCTTGCTTTCTTGATGTTCTCAGTAACAGCTGACTCTTCTGTGCAGTGCGATCGTAGGATACCCATGTGCATAGCCTCCTTAACAACAGGCATTGGCTCATCATAAATTGTCCACTCCTCCTTTACTCCACCAAGTTTCTTGTCAACAGCACAGAGGTGATTGAGAATAACACTCTTGTTAGGCTGTAGTAGGAATTTCTCCATAATACTGTAATCCACCCCAATATTAACTAGCTGTTGAAGCGTCGAGGGTGAGTCACTAGATAGGGCAATGTCGTCAGCACAAGTTGGTGCAACACAGCAGATATCACCGATCCAGGTTCCCAATAGCGACGCAGACAAACGATCCAGCAGCTTGTTACCATATACTTTATATAAATCGGTGCTTAAAATCCCACCCTGACGGACACCTTGCTGTACCGTAAAACTATCTGACACCCTATTATTCCATTTCACTGCTGTCTTGGCGTCAGAATGAAGGCTATTAATTAGGTTCCAATAGCTTCCCTCTACCCCTATATGAAACAACTTCCTCATTAAGCTTGCATGGCTCACAACATCGAAAGCCGACTTTGAATCCAGAAAGGCTATATGTGTTGAGACATTCTTATCCTTATTATTACGTATTGATTCTTCTAATATGAGAGAACAGTTCATTGGGGAGGCCCCGTTAGTAAAACCTCTCTGTAGATCATTCTGCTGCTCCTGAATTAAGGGTTTGATCCTTTCACGTATTATAGTTTCTAATACTTTTGTTACAGTTGGATTCACCGTAATGCCACGGTAATTCTTTGAGTCTAGATTAGAACCTTTCTTCTTAAAAACAGGGGTTAAAATTCCTACTTTCAAGGAGTCTGGCACAATTCCAAATTTCAACATATGATTCAATAAAACAGTCAGCACAGGTATAATCTTTCCAGCTCCTTCAATTAAATGCTCTGCTGTTACACTATAACGGTCTGGTGCTTTCCCTTTATTCAAAGATTTAACCGCTGATAAAACTTCATCCTCAGTTATCCTTTGTATATTATCTTTAGAGTCCTTGCATAATCCAACAATTTCGTTCAATTCTGAATTTACGAGTTTTTCGTAGTCCTGATCAAATTTTGAGTCCTGAGAAGGAGTTGCTAGTTTTTTAAAATGTTGGCGCCAGCCCACTAATATATCGGCCTCAGATCTGAAAACCTGTTCCCCTACATGTAACTCGTTTATACACCCTTTTAATTTTCCCCTCTGTTGGTTAATGAGTCTATGAAACAGTGCAAAGAACAAAGAACAAAAAAAACAAAGTGCTTCCGGTTTTCGGGTTTTAGTCATTTCCATACACTGCTCAATCAAGTAGGCCAAAATTGTGCATGTTTATAAATTTCTTCAAAAGATTAATTACGATGGGTAGAACAAAAGGGAGAAGTAAGAGAAGGTTTAGAGGAGAAAGAAGATCAAAGGAGGAATGGGTACATTGTGTGATTAATGTTTAGTCAAAACATTATTTTTATTGTTGTCATGGGTTTTCGTGACATTGCAGGTGCCAGTCCCACTTTAGCGATAACAGAGCATTTCTTAAAATTGCGACTTTTCCAAAAATAAAAACAGTAATATGAAATAGGTGTTACCTAAATGCGTGCAAAAGCATATTTTTTTCTTTTACAAAGCTGAGGGCATATAGGAGGTTCTAGGGATTTCCATTACAGGGCTCTCACACCCCTTTTTGGGAATGGGGCCGGGGCCTTTAGAATTGGGAAAAATAGCGTTGTATTGTCTAAAATTGGGAAAATTTTCATTGTTTTATGCGTGAAGTTTTCATTGTCAGACCAACACAACTTACATATGGTATTGTTATATTTTCAGAGGAATCCAGTCAGTATAAGCAGACATAGATCTAGCAGATAGTGAATCATAATAAACTTTATCAAATAATTGGGATATTAGATAATAACAAAACTATTTTTGTGTTTTGAGTTTTTCTTTCTTTCCTTTGAACTGGCAACTTCCCTATCTTGCCACTCTCAAACTGGAGACAAGACTGGGACCTAGCAAAGAAATGTTTCAATATAACAACAGTATAACACTCTAGGTTTGAAGCATCTGTGAACTTAAGCATAATGTGAAGTTGAGAGAAAGTGGACTGTCACAATGCAGAACATGACAAAACTTTCAGTCCTGCAAGTACAAAACACCCATGGTATGTCACTATCACTATACTAACTCTTGGATGTCCCGGTAATCCTGTCTATGATTTTGGATATGGCCGAAAATGTCTGTAAAAATCGATTCAGGTACGAAACTCAAATACAGCAGAATCATCCACCATAGGTGGAAACTCCGATCAAATTTTAGCATTGGAAGGCTTTAAATTAAAGAATAAGTCAAAATATTGTTCACCACCACAATATTGGCCCTTGAAGCAAAGAAAATACTAAAATATTGCAGCGAAAATCGCTAGGCTATTCACCCTCTAATGGAAGGGAAGTAACTCTAAAAGTACGATAAAACCCGGTACCACTTTCCAGTAACAAAACATGACGATCGTGATTCAAAATGTAATCGCTTCCCGATTTTTAAAGTTATAAATTATGGTTACATTATTAGTTTTAGGTGGCTTTTAATACATTTTGCAGTATTCTTGGACCAAACAGGCTTAGTCAGATTGGGAATTTTTCGTCTGGAATTGGGAAAAAAACATACTTTTAGGCATTGGGAATGGGGCCGAATTTCGGCCCCAAATTTCGGTGATTGAGAGCCCTGCATTATGACGTAAATCTGGCGCATGCGCACAGAGCTGGCCGTCAATTCATCGGCCAGTACTATGTTTCACAGTGTAAAAAGGCAGATTTTTATTATGCAAAACTCAGTTTTTCAGTGTTAGTAAATCGTAGTTTTCGAAAAAATAATGTGTGCCCGATTTGTAGGCTCCCAGAATGGAATTTCATGCATACACAGAGGTACATACCATGTCAGCACACAACTTTTATTCAACGTTTTGTGTCTGATGTGTAGGCCCCCAGAATGTGGGTGTCATCTTACAAAGAGTACATATCCTACAGGAACACAACGGTAATTCAACATTGTGTACCCGATGTGTAGGCTCCTAGAATGGAAGTGTCATGCATGCAAAGAGATAATTATCCTGTAGGCACATAACGTTGATTCAACGTTGAGTGTCCCATGCATGGGATGTCATCTTTCAAAGGGTACATATCCAGCTGACACACAACGCTGATTCAATGTTGTAGGTCCGATTTGCAGGCTCCCAGAATCGGGACGTCATGCATACAAAGGTGTACCCTGCAGGCACACAAACGTTGAATCAGTGTTTAATCAACATCGTTCAACGTCGATAGCCCGATGTGTAGGCTTCTGGAAATCCAAGAATGTTTCGTCCAAAAGATTGTCAAATCGGGCCACAAGTTTTATGAAAAGTCCTTAGATGATGGTGCGTTGCCCGCGTTGTCCTATGACGTCATCAAGTAGTGGCACACTTCTAAATGCTGTGTTTGTAAACGTAACGGGAAAGTGAAGCAAGTTTTTTAAAGGAAAATGTAGATGTACCAAGCTTTAGATAATTTACAACTCCTGGATGACATTTGAATGGCTAAAGGTTCTTGCTCTGCATGGAATTCATTGCACATCGAGGTATTTGGTTCTATTCATGAATTTCCGTGTCCTTCCTATTCTACATCGACCATGTTGTCTTTAAAATAGTCGCTTTTCGAAATATCTTGAATATCAAGGTCAATTCTAATAGATGGCGGCCATCATATCCAATCGAATGGACGCACGAGATTAATGGCATGTGATTTATAACGTAGTGTCCCTTATTGTTTGTTTATTTATACTATTGCTGATACACAGCTGAATCAGTTACCGTTTACTTATTTGGACTTCTAAGTTGGATTGAACGCCTTTAAAAATAAAACCAAAAAAAATAGATGTTGAAGAAAACTTTTTTTGGTCACTCTCTCAGAAGCGGGACTTCGTCAAGGAAGGCCATGTGATCGAGGATGGCTCTCGGCTCAGTGTTACTTTGCATTACAGAAATGGGACAAATCCAATGTAAACAGCCTAAGAGCGCAGTCATATTTGTCCAAAAGTTTTAAGCTGGAAGGTGTTGGATTTGCTCTTTGTGGAAGTAGCTTTTTTAATGATGCATGTTATCTATAGGCGTGCAGCAGCACGGACGTGCTTCACACGTCCGCGCGCGTTGCTTTTGCACATATGAAAAAGTTCGATTCATTAGAAAAATAAAGATGTTTAAATTTTCAAAATCCGTATAGAAATAAAAAAGTTACGTTATGTCAAACTACACCACCCCTCAAGTTTTGTCTGACATTTTATCGATCAATAATTTCAATTTACACATCGCTCAGTTAAGTATTTTTAGCTCACCTGAGCACGAAGTGCTCAGGGTGAGCTTTTGGGATACCCTGATGTCCGTCGTACGTCCGGACGTCCGGACGGACGTCCAAACGGACGTCCGTCAACTTTTGCTTGTGTACACTCTAGTGGGCACAGTTTTGATCCAATCTTTATGAAACTTTGTCAGAATGTTAGTCTTTATAAAATCTAGGCCAAGTTCGAAACTGGGTCATGTCGGGTCAAAAACTAGGTCACTAGGTCAAATCATAGAAAAACCTTGTGTACGCTCTAGGGGGCACAGTTTTCATCCAAAATTCATGAAACTTTGTCAGAATGTTTATCCTCATAATATCTAGAATAAATTCGAAACTGGGTCACGTCGGGTTTAAAACTAGGTCACTAGGTCAAATCATAGAAAAACCTTGTGTACGCTCTAGAAGACATAGGTATGATCCAATCTTTATGAAGCATTGTCAGAATGTTTATCTCCATAAACTCTAAGCTAAGTTTGAAAGTGGGTCATGTCGGGTCAAAAACTAGGTCACTAGGTCAAATCATGTAAAAACCTTGTAAACACTGTAGAAGGCACAGTTTTGATCCAAAGTTCATGAAACTTTGTCAGCATGTTTATCCTTATAATATCTAGAACAAACTTGAAACTGGGTCATGTCGGGTCAAAAACTAGGTCACTAGGTCAAATCATAGATAAACCTTATGTATGCTGTAGAGGACACAGTTTAGATCCAATCTTTATGAAGCATTGTCAGAATGTTTATCTCCATAAACTCTAGGATAAGCTCAAAACTGGGTCATGTCGGGTCAAAAACTAGGTCACTAGGTCAAATCTTAGAAAACCCTTGTGTAAGCTCTAGAAGGCACAGTTTTGATCCAAAATTCATGAAATTTTGTCAGAATGTATTTCCTCATAATATATAGGATAAGTTTGAAAGTGGGTCATGTCGGGTCAAAAACTAGGTCACTAGGTCAAATCATAGAGAAACCTTGTGTGCGCTCTAGAGGACACAGTTTTGATCCAATCTTTATGAAACTTTGTCAGAATATTTATCTCCATAAACTCTAGGACGAATTTGAAAGTGGGTCATGTCGGGTCAAAAACTAGGTCACTAGGTCAAATCTTAGAAAAACCTTGTGTACGCTCTAGAAGGCACAGTTTTGATCCAAAGTTCATGAAACTATGTCAGAATGTTCATCCTCATAATATGTAGGACAAGTTTGAAAGTGGGTCATGGGGTGTCGAAAACTAGGTCACTAGGTCAAATCTTAGAAAAACCTTGCGTACGCACTTGAAGGCATAGTTTTGATCCAATCTTCATGAAACTATGTCAAAATGTTAATTGTCCATATATTTAAGCTCCCTATGAAACTGAGTCATGTTGGGTCTAAAACTAGGTCACTAGGTCAAATATTAGAAAAAAACTTCGTTTACACCCTAGAGGGCACAGTTTTGATCCAATCTTCATGAAACTATGTCAGAATGTTTATCTTTATGAAATCTAGGCAAAGATTGAAACCGGGTGGTGTCGGGTCAAAAACTAGGTCACTAGGTCAAATATAAGAAAGATCTTGTATACGCTCCAGAGGGCACAGCTTGATCCAATCTCAATGAAACTTTGTCAGAATTTTTATTCTTAAAATATCCAGGCCAAGTTTGAAACTGGGTCATGTCGGGTCAAAAACTAGGTCAAATATTAGGAAAACCATGTGCACGCTCTAGAGGTCACAGTTTTGATCCAAACCTAATGAAATTTTGTCAGAATGTTTATCCTCACAATATCTAGGCCAAGTTTGAAACTGGGTCATGTCGGGTTTAAAACTAGGTCAGATCTTAGAAAAACCTTGTGTACGCTCTAGAGGACACAGTTTTGATCCAATCTTTTTGAAACTTTGTCAGAATATTTATCATCACCATATTTAGGCTAATTTGAAAGTAGATCATGTTGGGTCAAAAACTACGTCACTAGGTCAGATATAAGAACGACCTTGTGTGCACTCTAGAGGGCACAATTTTGATCCAATCTTCATGAACCTACGTCAGAATGTTTATCCTCACAATATCCAGGCCAAGTTTGAAACTGGGTCATGTCAGGTCAAAAACTAGGTCACTAGGTCAAATCTTAGAAAAACTTTGTGCACACCCTAGAGGGCACAGTTTTGATCCAATCTTCATGAAACTTTGTCAGAATGTTTATCTCCATAAAATCTATGTCAAGTTTGTATCTGGGTCATGTCAGGTCAAAAGCTAGGTCACTAGGTCAGATCTAAATTAAGTTAACTCCTTGGAATACATTAGTTTCACCACAGTGAGATAATGATGCTACCATTCTATCATCTGTGTTTGCCTAATTCAGTCTAGTTTAAATCCATCAAAGGAACTCAACATGAACGGGAACTTTTTGGAGAAGCGACTCTGCCATTTTCAGCTCACCTGAGCTTTACAGTATTTGTGTTAGCTGCTTCTGTCATCCATCCATAAACATTTTCAAACATCTCTGAAACCACTGGGCAGACTAAACTCACATTTCATATGGAGCCTGCACATGGGTCAAAGGATTGAAAGTTCTTCAAATGATCTTGGTCACATGACCAAGGTGGCTGCCAGTCTCATGTATGGTAAAAACTCTTATAAATCTTCACCAGAGCCAGTGAACTGATTAATGCTCAGGTGAGCGATTCAGGGCCACCATGGCCCTCTTGTTATGTTTTACCTTTCGTGGTGTATCAGATTTTCTGTCGCGCCATTGCCGACTGTGTAAACAGTGGGTGTGTTTTAATGCTTTGTGCACAGGTGCGCTAATGTTTACACTTCTA
Source organism: Ctena decussata (assembly GCA_963989385.1). Lineage (NCBI taxonomy): Eukaryota > Metazoa > Mollusca > Bivalvia > Lucinida > Lucinidae > Ctena > Ctena decussata. The sequence continues at coordinate 53,052,489 of OZ022503.1, read as the reverse complement.
AAATTAACTTCAGTTTGTAGAGGAAACCCTCAGCTTCATTAGGGTACCTTTCATTTGCTTTTTGGGTGCATAAATAGCGAAGATATTCGCTTCTGAAAATTGACCAATCTTTGCAGCCCATTTTTTCACGGAAATTCTAAAAATAAAAATAACCATGAGATTCATTGATCAATTCTACGTCATACTGAATAAATTAAAAAAATTGTAATTTGATTGGTTATGCAAATGAGCTACGCCAATTTCGTCAAAACAACAAGGGGTCATGACATGACTGAACCAATCAAATTGGAAAAAAAATGACTGCCGCTATGCGGTAAAATTTCACATATAGGTACTCGCTTTGAATATTTGTTTCTCCGTTGTTCGATTATACTTCATTTAACAAATATGGAATAATGAAGGACAAAGGTTATATTTACATCAAAATAATTTTCTTTTTTTGAAAATAACAAAATTTCATGAGAAAATGTTAATTTGTAAATGACCGATTTTGCACTGTTGCCAGAAGGGAAGCTGTAAATTTGCCGATACTCTGTTATCGCTACCTACTTATATTTTCGCGGTGTTCCGATAACAGCTTATTCAAACTTCCGATAACAGCTTATATCCTGACTCATTGCGCCATTTCTACATCATCATACTGATATTCTTAAAGAATCCCAGCATTATGCACCAGTAATTTGCAACCACGGCCCCCATGGGGATAGCGGGGCTTAAGTACAGTGTTTTTACCTAAGAGCAGGGCTCGAAATTTTTTTGTGAACATACTTGTCCTGCAGGGTAAGTGCTTTCAATTTTTTACTCGTCCTTTCAAAAATCTACTCGTCCTTAAAAACTGTTTGCTATCACTCATTTTTCCCTCGAATGTATTCTACTTTCAGTTTCATTTTCGCTCGGTTATTTCCGGTACTTTCCGTAGGTATATGGTTTCGTCCCAATTCAGGTTTTGCCAAAGAGGTTTCGTTAATAAAGATTTCTGCACCAAAGTAGATTTTTTCTGCTTTATTCAAGAGAGGACGTGAAAATAATGTCCTAAACAACTATTTGAGCTGGATTATGCATTTGTAATCGTGCAGTTATAGAGCGCAAACAACTTAGGCGAAACCGCGATGGTGCGAATCCTCATCGGGTCGATGTTCGATATGCGCAGGCGCACTGTTTATTTACAGTTTGCCATTTCCGTTTTCATTTTTAGATTACACGATGCGGGATTTCATGCTTTTTGCGTTACAGTCAATATTTGTTTGCTGTAATTTGATCGATTTGTAAAGTGCTTTTCCTGAACGGCATGATTAGACAATTTTCATGGAGGAAAAACCTACTCGTCCGGCAGGGCAAGTCAGTGACAATTTCCATTCGTCCTTACCGATCAGCTACTCGTAAATACGAGCGGACGAGTGGAAATTTCGAGCCCTGAAGAGGTGTCCCGGCAGTGCAGTGGCTATGCCGCAGCCGGGCTTTTGATTCGCGCCGAAACAGCAGGGAAAATAGTGGAGTGTTTTAAACGGAATTAACCGTGACACATTGTTAGATTATTGATTTTTCTACTTATATGATCTGCTTGGGGGGGGGGGGGGGGGGGGGGGGGGCGCGGAGACCTTTACCAGGGATTTGACAAAAAATGTCCCCACAGTGCAGGGCATATACCAAGGCTTTGCAGAGTGAAAAGTCAATATCCCCGTTATTCCCCGGCCCCAGGGGGCTGTGGTTGCAAATGCTTGGTGCATATATGTTGTCTACAATGAACCACATGACTACTGAACATAGAGTGTGTGTTGCAGGCTAAGTCAGGAGTTAACTTCGCCTTGGGGCTCAAAATTTCACCCTCATTTTCCCAAAAAGTGAAGTTCGAGTCACCCTGTTTTTCTGGGTTGTAAGCTGAATAAATTTGTGAAAGTGACAGGTGTCAGTTTAAATCTCAATCATTTTTTATGTAATTGTTGTATTATTGTTATTTGTTGTTTTTACCGAATAAATATCAATCAATCAATCAATCAAAATTGAATGCCAATTAAGCCTCCTCTCATTTATGAGCGTTAATCTCATCACCACCCTGATTGAGCTATGATCTTGATAGGTGTTGCTGACATCAGGTCGGCAAGATTACCACCATGGAAAAGCCAAAGGTAGTACATTTAATCCAATAAGAGACTAGCAAAAAAAAGGTGGGCGTGACACTAATATCTTCCTACTCATGGTCTAATAAATGATCGGAATGGTTTCTATACAAAATGGTAAAAAGTAAAAGTCTGTTGCATATTAATCTGGATGTGGGTATAACAAAGCCTTCCCTAAGCATTAATTGGACAACAATCACAATCCAATACAGTACCATTCAATCACAACTAAGCTTTGATCGGGCTACATTATCAGGGATCATTTCTGGCCGAGCCATTGCACCATATGCACACGAAAATTTCATATGGCGCAAGTAAAAAATTGTCCGCGCCGACTTGGTGCACTAGAATTCCGTATGGCACATATTTTCTGTCCACCCATGCCTCGTCTTATCCCCCATTCGATTCTTTTTTAAAGACGCAACTTGTTTTGAACATGTGCTTCTATTTTTTAATTTCCGGTTTATAAATTCTCACTACTTTCGGTTTTTATATCTATTTGGTGAAATTTGCATTTAAATCGGACACTGAGCCAAAGAAAAAGCTTCTCCTTGACCAATACCAACGGAAAATCACCTTCTTCATGCATGTATCACGCCTGATCCCTTCCAAATGCAGGTAAACACGGAGTCTGATGGAAATTTGGTCAAGTATAAATTTATGGATGTCAGTGAAAATGAAGGCCGTTACGAGACTTATGAGTAAAATTAATATTCTGTTGAGAAAAATTTTAATTTACAAGTGCTTTTGCAGTATGGATAAGACTGAAATTTCATGAAATATGATTCTTGCTACCTGAAAAACAAGTCATATTTACTAAAGCATTTTCCACCCACTCAGTGGATCTACCACAAAATGAATTTATGCAGGATGTCTCTGTCAATAGGAATACCCAATTTTCTATTTGCTCCATTCTCAAAAACTGATCTTTTCAGAAAAGATTATGAGTTAAGTAGTGTCAGAACTAAAGTACTGTGTCTAAAATACCAAGTTTTGCTCATCTGAGTGACAGAAAATTAGCATAAATTGTACATTTAGGAGAAGGGATTTAGAAGCTTCTGAAACCCTAAAAATTGTTTTCGGCCAGAGTGCTTTGCCCCCTTAGACCCCGCCAAGGCGTTGCCCCCTGAACCCCCACCAGGGCATTGTCCCTGGACCCCACTGGGGGCCTAAGCGGCTCCCAGACCCCCGGCTCAATAAGGGCCCATCAAAATTCAGGGCAATAGCGAGCAGAGTAGATATGACGTGACAGTCCACACTTTATGCTAGCTTTTATAAAGTCTGTCGCATTCTTTAAAGTTCGCAATGTTAATGCTGGCCTGGTGAACAAATGCAGGACGGTGCATTAGGTTATGATCTACATCGTTGGTCATAGAATTTTTACGATTGCGAAAGTCTCCTGCCAACAGTGTAACCCTGACACGGGGCTGCACTCCCAAACCAAAATGGCAAGCTTATTTTGCAAGCTTGCTGCAAGCATGTACGTGCTCCATATGCATGCTTGCGCAAGGATGCATTTGGAACCTTTTGGCAAGCTTGCCACAAGCTTGCGCATGCTTGCTGCCTGCTTGTCTGTGCAAGCTTGCGCAAGCATGCATTTGGAACCTTTTGGCAAGCTTGCCATAAGCTTGTGCATGCTTGCACTGGCAAGCTTATGCATGCTTCTTATGCCTGGTTGAGGCTTCTAAGAATGGCATGCTTGCGCAAGCTTGCACATTGTGCAAGCTTGCGCATGCTTGCTGCAAGCTTGCCCCACTGCAGAAATAAAACAGAAAAATAAAAAAAATTAAACATATATAAAATCTTTATTCATTCATAAACACATTACATGATATTTAATGATAATAATTAATATAGAATAATGCTGTTTCAAGATTTTAAACCCAGTTAGAGCATTCTGTGTTAAGGTATATCCATGGTAACAAATCAGATTCCTTTTCTTCTTGTAATCAAATGTAACATCAACTTTTTAATATGTTCATCTTTAGTATATGATACTGCAAATCTTCTACACTCTTTAGCCCTAAATGCTAGCTCTGGATTTCCATTATGTAAAGGAAAACAGCACATTTTGATATCCAGATAAGAGTGTTCCAACTCCGGATGTACAAAGTTTGCAGCAGTGTGTCAGTTCATTGTAGTTATATTTTCACAGTCAGATCCAAAGTTGTTCTAAACACAGAAAGAAATCAGATTGTATATTAAAAATAAATCCTTCCTTGCACTAGAATACAGCTGGCATCATCCACTGGAGTCTGTTTGATTTTCCTCATAACTTTTACAATATCTGTGAATAAGAAATGGCAGTTTTAAATTAAATGGACCTGGAAATCAATGCTTATAATTGCTGAATTGCTTGTACATTTTAAATTATGTTGTAGAGCTGGTTAATATGATTAGTTTTCATTTAAACATTATACCTTACTTTTGGACACAGACCCTGAAATTTATGTCTTGTGCTCATACATGCAAGATTTCCTGAGAGCTAATTGTGACTTAAAGTCTTAACTTATTTCTTTTATTTTTTTTTTAGAAATGTACAACAACCACTGTTAAACCACTTTTAAACCTTTTACTAAGTCTTTATATAAGTACATGTAAATATCATTTGCACCAACAATCTCTTTACAGTTTCAACAGCTGCAATTCATTTTTGAAATACTGCATTTTTCATGCATTAGATGTTAAAATGAGATCAAAAACAGAAGACTTACCTTTAGCATCTTGGTCAGTGCTTTTCATCATTTACAACCAAACATAGCATCCAAAAATCCAAATTTCCTAAACCAAGGACAAGACAGAGCACACATAATCTCCTGTTTATCAGTCCATTTCTACTTGAGAACTGGAGCAAAATGTGTTGGACCAAATTTGTTAATGACCCACAATGCCTGTCCCAGTAGGGGATCTGTGTCAGACTGCTACTTCTTGACCATTATAGAGATATCATGTTTCGTCCTGCTGGAGATTTCAGTAGCAATTGCATGCATAATTGAACCAACCTGTTGACCATGCTGTGTAAATTTGCAATATCCTTTATCTCTGCATTAAAATATATGCACACCAACCTGCAGGTACACCCAGACATGCCTGCGAGTTGTGGACTTTTCAAATGCAGGTTGCTTTAGGCAGGTTTGTCTGTAGTCTGTAAATCAAAGTTTTTTGCACTAAACTAGTTAAATAAGTCAGCTAGGAGCATATTCAAAGCTCTTAGAGAAAATAAGAGCTGTTTGTATTTCTCCACTTACAGGAAACCTTGAAAAATGTAAAAAAAAAATAAAGCTAGTGGTTGCTCATTCATAAAAGGAAAAAAAAAATTCTGTCCTGTGAAAAACTGTATGATTTTGTTTTAGTCTGAGTCAGTTTTTGTCTGGAAGTCAATTTATTATACCTTTAATGTGAGTAACAAAGTTTCATTTACATTCCCCTACCAAATTATTTAATTTGTATATTAGAATAATCAACAGATATTTGTAAAAACATGTTTAAGATGATAAAATACTCGGAGTCCATTTCTTGCAGAAATAATTAAAATCAGAATTCTTCCAGAAATACTCTTAAGTCCAAACTCTTGAAGAAATAAACTAAGTCCAAACTCGTGCTGAAAAAGTTTAAGTATAAGCTTGCGCCAGTGCATGCTTGCACAAGCATGCACATGCGTGCAAGCATGCACATGCTTGCGCAAGCTTGCAATAATCTTAAGATTTTCAACTTTTATCCCTGCATGCTTGCGCAAGCTTGCAGTTAGCTGGCCGCATGCTTAAACTGTATATTTTAGCATGCACAAGCTTGTGGCATGCTTGCCACAAGCATGTAGCAAGCTAGCGTTTTGGTTTGGGAGCTGTTTGCCTAATGTAGCACCGGTTACTGACTCATTCTGGTAGAATCATAGTCTATGCTGTTGTCAAATATCCTTATTTGAATAATAGAACTATCCGAATACAAAGATGGGCTCATCAATATCGTTTCTAGGATGAACGGGTGAATAATTGTTCTAATGTCTAAAAAAAACATGCAGAAATTGGCGACCAGTGCAAGTTATGCATTCTGATCAATACACACACAATTATTAAGAGTAAAACCAGTAGTGCAAAGGTTACAGTCTTTAACCATTGCACCTTTGAAGGTTAGACACGTTTTTTCTAATCCCTGATCTTGATCATTCAGATCAAAGGCTGTCGCCATCTGATATATACCACTGATTGTGTCAGATTGAACCAAAAGACGGGTAAAGCAGTGTTCTCCCCAGATATTTCAGAGAGCATGTCCCTTTTAGCACAAATATCAGATTTTGACTTGTTGAACAACTTTTAAAATCCTTAATATAGCAATATTTTGTCAAAATTAGTCTAAATTTACATTACAAATCATTTATTGATGATCCTTAATGCATTTAAAACAATTTTACTGGCTAAGAAATGAAAATAATAGCACTTTAATGAATTTTCACATTGGAAATTAAGGCATGTTGCAAAGGTAATTTGAAGAGGAAGGCATGTTGCAAGCGACATGCCTTAATGGTCCGGGGAGATCCCTGGTAAAGTTATCTTATCCCAGGCATACGTGGATAGCAAAGACTCATATCAGTCTGCGCAGTATTGTAATGTGACTGGCATTTCCTGTTCCCTAATATGGTCTTTGGGTTATGAGTGCCAGTGTTGCCCAAGAAAAGCTAATACTTCCATGAAAGCTAATCAGTTTGTGCTCTTCGCAGGATCCATAAGACACATTTTGTGTGATGCGGATCAGTAGTTCACTGGACTTCCCGTGCAGGGACTGACCACGGCAAGTTAAAATATTTTCTTTAATTGGTGTCGCGTAAAATGATACCTTAAGCCATCTGAAGAGGAGACTAATCTTTCTTCAACTTAATAGATTCATGAGGATAAAATTATGGATCCTAATGCACTTACGTATGCACTTACGTCTGATTGGATAACGTCAAAAATTTGTGACATTATTGTCGGAACCCCGACATCGTTATGTAATGTCACTTCGCATTGATTAACGTCTGGTTACTCGCTGAAAGCGTTCGCTATTGGTACAAAGTAGCACACTTTTAAAGGTGAAAATGTGAAAAGTGCATTAGAATGGGGATAACTATTGAAAATTGTCATTTGGGGAGGTAAATCGTCAGTTTTATGGTCGCAAATTGCGTTTTACGGCTCCGCTGACACGTCGCCGTAAAACGAAATTTCCGACCATAAAACCGACGATTTACCTCCCCAAATGACAACTTTTAGTACAGTTATCCCCTAATTGTTCATCCAAAAAGAGATGACTCTCATTAGACTTTGCGAGTGTGCATGCTAATCCAAAATTCCTGGATCCGCCCCTGTTTATAGTCGACTATAGTCGATGATCAGTCACTTTCACAGAAGTGATGATCGACTACAAAATCGATCATTGCTTTAAAGACATTACTAGACACTGACAGTCTATCAGTGGCCCGTGCAGATTCATACAGGTGTGTCATGAGGAAAGATACTTGATTCATACGCAAAGAGAACTGGCATAGATCATCTTGCAAGTCCACACAGCCTTATCATAGTCTTCTCTGCTCACATCACATTGAGAGAGTTTCACTCTGAATGCATCAGATCTAATGCACAGATATTTTTTTCAGCTCTCTAGATCTAATACCAGCTGGTGTAAACAATGCAGCTAGTGGTTATATCTAAGGCCAGTAAAACACATTTATCATGCATCTGCTGCAAAATTCCACTGATAACAGGGGTATGCAGTGTTCTCAAAACCAGCCAGCGGCCGGCGATTTCGCCGTCTACTTTCATGACAAAAAAAAAGTTGAAAAAATCAAAGATGGAAAATCTGGCAAAAGAAATTAGAAAATGTAAGTCTTTCAATTAAAAATGAAAAATATTAGACAATTCTTCGTGTTTTCTGGTCGTTTGCTCCATTTTAACGAGACCTTGTCTGTTACCGACGATGGCATACGCTACGACGCTAGTTTTGGGCCGAAATGATCCGGAACCGCCAAGATAACGGCGTATTGAATTCTATGATTAAAAGAACACGCCTATTGATTATCTCCCTTCTCGAAAATTATTTTAGAGTTTCTGTGCGCGACAATTATGAATTTTTGAACAAGATGTCCCAGCAGAAACTTGACAGATTTTTTGCAAAGAAAACTGGTAAGAACCCAACCAAATATGACAGTTGAGCTTAAAATGAGCCGTCCCGAAAGGGTTTGGCATGCTCCTGTCGTTCCAAAATACGTTTTGGTATGTGGGTGGGGTACGTGATCAGGGCTCGAAATTTCCACTCGTCCGCTCGTATTTACGAGTAGCTGATCGGTAAGGACGAATGGAAATTGTCACTGACTTGCCCTGCCGGACGAGTAGGTTTTTCCTCCATGAAAATTGTCTAATCATGCCGTTCAGGAAAAGCACTTTACAAATCGATCAAATTACAGCAAACAAATATTGACTGTAACGCAAAAAGCATGAAATCCCGCATCGTGTAATCTAAAAATGAAAACGGAAATGGCAAACTGTAAATAAACAGTGCGCCTGCGCATATCGAACATCGACCCGATGAGGATTCGCACCATCGCGGTTTCGCCTAAGTTGTTTGCGCTCTATAACTGCACGATTACAAATGCATAATCCAGCTCAAATAGTTGTTTAGGACATTATTTTCACGTCCTCTCTTGAATAAAGCAGAAAAAATCTACTTTGGTGCAGAAATCTTTATTAACGAAACCTCTTTGGCAAAACCTGAATTGGGACGAAACCATATACCTACGGAAAGTACCGGAAATAACCGAGCGAAAATGAAACTGAAAGTAGAATACATTCGAGGGAAAAATGAGTGATAGCAAACAGTTTTTAAGGACGAGTAGATTTTTGAAAGGACGAGTAAAAAATTGAAAGCACTTACCCTGCAGGACAAGTATGTTCACAAAAAAATTTCGAGCCCTGCGTGATCACGCTCGACCCACATCTGCTCGTCGTGTTAAAAACATGATGACGGTTTACCTGCACTTTTAGATTATAAGATCTAAATATAATAAAATATTGACAGGATATTAAGTATGTATCCGTTTTGTTAACTGTCTAAGGTAACATAGAGGAGAAGGCTGTGCATTTGGACATGGACGCTTAGTCATTATGAGCCAAATTGTACTCCACCCACCTTGTCCTCTTTCTTCTGCTTCTTGCCCAAACTTTATATTGGTCTATGGTAGTGGGTGGGGGGTGAATAAAAATGTACAAAATACAGGGGAACCTATGCCCATTTTTTTTTTAGGGTTGGACTTAGTTTTTTTTAGCCAATTTTTTTTTTTTTTTTTTTGCCCCATTTTCACCTGACCCTGCAGTGCATTTAAACAAAAAGATTAAGATTTAGCAATTGTTTAGTTCTACAGATTTTTCACAAATTCTAGGATCTGCATTTATATAAGAATCATTTTTACTTATAATTTTCAAAAGCACTAAAATGAAAATTATCAGTGAAAAATTGTCAAAATTTGGTGCAAGTTTTACTGTCAATTTTGTTCAAAAAGGGCCTCAGATTGCTCCTGATACATTCTAGATTTTCAAAATTTCCCGGGGGAGACCCCCGAACCCCCCCAATAAGAGGGGGAAACCCCCTATCATACTCTCCCCCACTCGTGCCTTCGGCACTCGCTTCGCGTCTTCGGCGCTAAGCTAACGCCTTCTACTTCTTTATTTGAGCCTTCTATTTCAATTCTTTTTGAGAACCCTGGGTATGATAACACAATGTGATGTCATGTCACTGCAGAAATGTGCTTGCGCGAATGTTATCAGGTCATGCCTTTAGAAGCGATCTCTGAAGACGATTGGCTACATACTGACGTTGGCCGAGATATCAACGTTGGATTGGTTAATTGACGTCACCGACTTACATCATAATGCATTCACAACGTCAGTAAGTTCGAACAAAACTGCGTTTGCTTATCATTTGTTTGCCGCTCTTTACGCCGTAAAATCTTCTACTGATGCATGATAAATAGAAAACCGTGTAAGTGTCTTTTGATATCAAGTTTATCAGGCTCGACCAGAAACACGTCGGACTGGCTCGGCAAGCCTCGCCATTCCTACGCTGTTTTCAGGTCTCGCCTGATAAACTTGATATCAAAAGACACTAACATGGTATTCTCTATAAATCATAATAACAAAATTTAAAGAGCCACAGCCATCAGTCACATTCTGCTGGAACAAAAAAATTCTTTCTTTGAAGGAATCCACATATTTTGCAGGGATTTTCCTATCTTTCTGAACTTGGGTCCAGGGGTTATTGAATTTGGGTAAAACAGTGCCAGAATTTGACTGGACAATAAAAAACAAGATCTCTGTTTCAAATTCAGTTAAAATCATAATAAAGTAAAGCTTTAAGATGTTGAACTATTTTGAATTTGCTTGTGTTAGAATTATGGGTGAATAATTGCTACAATTGTGAATGTTAACATCTGTAACTTTGCTAATTTTGGACCAATTTTTGTGAAATTTTGACCCAAACGTAGAACTGAATGAGGAATTGGGAAATATTCTCTTTATTTTGGAAAAATTCAACTCTTCATTCGGAAAAATAGGGGCTAAGAGTCCCTGATTTGTTTTTTTTTGTCTTTCGTCTTTCAAAAAAAAAATTGTGCCAGGAGAAGTTATCTGAGGTGCTCAAAAATTATCCCCACCCCTCCAAATTGATCAAATTGGAGTTTGAAAGGAGAAAGAAGAGGGTAACTTGACATGTGGTACTTTAAAAACAGTATGGTGGACATCAGTCTAGAAATTCTGAATGTGGGGCCCCAGGGCCCAGATCACAGACAAAAGTGGGGCTGTGATAAAAAAACAGTATGGTGGACATCAGTCTAGAAATTCTGAATGTGGGGCCCTAGGGCCCAGATCACAGACAAAAGTGGGGCTATGATAAAAAAACAGTATGGTGGACATCAGTCTAGAAATTCTGAATGTGGGGCCCTAGGGCCCAGATCACAGACAAAAGTGGGGCTATGATAAAAAACAGTATGGTGGACATCAGTCTAGAAATTCTGAATGTGGGGCCCTAGGGCCCAGATCACAGACAAAAGTGGGGCTATGATAAAAAAACAGTATGGTGGACATCAGTCTAGAAATTCTGAATGTGGGGCCCTAGGGCCCAGATCACAGACAAAAGTGGGGCCGTGATAAAAAAACAGTATGGTGGACATCAGTCTAGAAATTCTGAATGTGGGGCCCCAGGGCCCAGATCACAGACAAAAGTGGGGCTGTGATAAAAAAAACAGTATGGTGGACATCAGTCTAGAAATTCTGAATGTGGGGCCCCAGGGCCCAGATCACAGACAAAAGTGGGGCTATGATAAAAAAACAGTATGGTGGACATCAGTCTAGAAATTCTGAATGTGGGGCCCTAGGGCCCAGATCACAGACCAAAGTGGGGCTGTGACAAAAAAACAGTATGGTGGACATCAGTCTAGAAATTCTGAATGTGGGGCCCCAGGGCCCAGATCACAGACAAAAGTGGGGCCGTGATAAAAAAACAGTATGGTGGACATCAGTCTAGAAATTCTGAATGTGGGGCCCCAGGGCCCAGATCACAGACAAAAGTGGGGCTGTGACAAAAAACATATGGGTAGGCCATACAAATTGACATATCCCACAGTTCTATAATTTTTTTTGTGTGTGTTTCTCTATTACATAATTCAATTTAGTTTCTATGCCATATGTACCGAAAAGGCCTGTCTTCATCTGCCCTGAATCTGTTATGAAGACAGATTTCTCAGGTTTTAATTCAGAAATCTTGTTGCTATTGCTTGTGCATTTCAGATTTGGAGAGCATTCTTAGCAGTTTCTGATGCTGTGTCATTTAAAAAGGATCAGTCGGATGCTTCCTGGTTTTGTACATGTATTTTTATCCCCCGACCGAAAGGTTCGGGGGATATAGTTTCGGTCGGGGGATATAGCGATGAGCCTGGCGTCCGTCCGTCCGTCTGTCCGTCTGTCCGTAAACACTTTCTTGTCTGCTCTATATCTTGAATACCCTTTGGAATATTTTCATGATACTTCACAGTTATGTAGAACAGGTCATGACGATGTGTCGCGTACAAGAATGGTAACTCTTGCTATTGTACTTTTTGAATTATCTCCCCTTTGGTGATTTTTTGGCAGATTCGTGTCCGCTCTGTAACTTGTATACCCTTTGGAATATTTTCATGATACTTCACAGAAATGTAGAACAGGTCATGACGATGTGTCGCGAACAAGAATGACAACTCTTGCTTTCTTTCTTTTTGAGTTATTTTCCCTTGATAGTTTTAGGTGTGATTTTTTGGCAGATTCCTGTCCGCTCTATAACTAGAATACCCTTTGGAATATTCTCATGATACTTCACAGATATGTAGAACAGGTCATGACGGTGTGTCGCGAACAAGAATGACAACTCTTGCTTTCTTACTTTTTGAGTTATTTCCCCTTGATCATTTTAGGTATGATTTCGTGCCCGCTCTATAACTTGAATACCTTGTGGAATATTTTCATGATACTTCACAGATATGTAGAACAGGTCATGACGATGTGTCGCGAACAAGAAAGACAACTCCTGCTTTCTTACTTTTTGAGTTATTACCCCTTGATGGTTTTAAGTGTGATTTCGTGTCCGCTCTATAACTTGAATACCTTTTGGAATATTTTCATGATACTTCACAGATATGTAGAACAGGTCATGATGATGTGTCGCGAACAAGAATGACAACTCTTGCTTTCTTACTTTTGGAATTATTTCCCTTTGATGATCTTAAGTGTCCGCTCCAAAGCTTGAATACCTTTTGAAATATTTTCAAGATACTTCACAGATATGCAGAAAAGGTCATGACAATTTGTCTCTTACATGAATGATAACTCTTGCTTTTAGACCTAGTGAATTATTTCCCTTTGGTAGTTTGAGCTGCTGTTTGAGTCTCTGTTCCATAACTGTATAACCCTGGCCAGCTCCAGAATTTGAATAACCGTGAACCTTTTAGAATATTGATGATCATGCTGTGATATCTTATCAGTGTTCCTAACTCTCTCTTACCCCTCCACATTCCCGTGCCCCCTCCCGCAACCCCCCCCCCCCCCCCCCCCCCCCCCCCCCAAAAAAAAAAAAAAAAAATTTTTTTCCAGATTTGGATTCTTTGTCCAAATTCACTTACTAGAGAGCTCAAAATTAGGTTTGTAGGGCTTGTACTTTAGAAGTTATTCACACATTTTGAGAGTTGAATGTATCGTATGCTATACATTTGTGTATATGGTGGCTGTTTGAGATATTACCTCTTTTTAGCAGTCAAGCATACTGTTTTAGTCTGAGTGTTAGATAATCATGCATCTGTTAACAGTTAATGTCAATCAGAAGCATAAAAGAACGACAATATATTTTTTTAGCTCACCTGGCCCGAAGGGCCATAGTGAGGTATTGTCATACCAATGCGTCCGGCGTGCGTCGTGCGTCGTCACACAATGTGTCCGTCAACACCTAAAAACAAATATTCAAACATCTTCTTCTGTAAAACTACTGGTCCCATGGTTCTCAAATTTCACATGGAGCATGACCTGACTCCAGGGTCTCAGAATTGTAAAATTGGGTCAGGTTGAAAATCCAAGATGGCCGCCGTTACTAAAAATAGCAAAAACAACAAAATAAACTTCTTCTCCAGAACCACTGGGTATATTTGTCTGAATTTTGGCATGGAACATCAGTAAAACCTTGGTATTCAAAATTGTAAAAATGAAAAAAAAACTGTAGCAGAGTTTTGTCACAGTGACCTACTTTCTGTTTATGAATGTAATTTTGCTCAAATGCCAATGTCAAAAAAGGACCTATTTAAACAACTTCAAACAACTTCTTCTCTAAAACCACTGAACCCATGGATCTCAAATTTCACATGGAGCATGACCAGACTGCAGGGTTTCAAAATTGTAAAATTGGGTCAGGTCAAGAATCCAAGATGGCCGCCATTACTAAAAATAGCAAAAACAACAAAATCAACTTCTTCTCCAGAACCGTTTGGTATATTTGGTTGAAAGTTTGCATGGAACATAAATGGGGCCTTGGTATTAAAAATTATAAAAATAAAAAAAATCTATAGCGGAATTAGGTCACAGTGACCTACTTAGCGTTTACAAGACCGATTTTGCTCAAATGTCAATATCTCAAGAAAATGCAACCAATTCTGACCAGATTTGGTCAAAAATGGTTCTTGAATGGAATTATTTCAATTTTGTGCCAGTTGACTATCCAAGATGGCCACCATGGGGGCCGTTACTAAAAATAGCACAAAGATAAAAATGACAATTACTCAAGAACCCTTGAATGGAATTAGACCAATTTTGTGTCAGAATGTTCCTTGCATGAAGCCATTTCGAGTAATTGCAATTCGGCATTCCAAGATGGCCGCCATCTGGTGTTACTAAAAATAGCACAAACATAAAAATGACAATTACTCAAGAACCCTTGAATGGAATTGGACCAATTTTGTGTCAGAATGTTCCTTGCATTAAGCCATTTCGAGTAATTGCAATTTGGCATTCCAAGATGGCTGCCATCTGGTGTTACTAAAAATAGCACAAACATAAAAATGACAGTTACCCAAGAACCCTTGAATGGAATTGGACCAATTATGTCTCAGAATGTTCCTTGCATGAAGTCGTTTCGATTAATTGCAATTTGGCATTCCAAGATGGCCACCATCTGCTGTTACTAAAAATAGCACAAAACATGAAAATGACAATATCTCAGTAATCGCTGAATGGATTTTGATGAAATTTGTGTCAAAATGATTCTTGCATTGAGATGTTTCAAAAATATCTAACTGTAGACCAGTCATATTGGCCTCTGTTACTTAAAATAGAAAAATGTGAAAATTAGAAAATGTCAATGGAATTGGGCTAATTTTGTGTCAGAATGTTCCTTTCATTAAGCTTTTTCGATTTTTTCCATTTTGGCATTCCAAGATGGTCGCCATCTGCCGTTACTAAAAATAGCACAAAACATGAAAATGAATATATCTCAGTAACCGCTGAATGGATTTAGATGAAATTTGTGGCAAAATGATTCTTGCTTTGAGGTGTTTCAAAAATTAACAAATATAGATACGTCAAGTTGGCCTGTGTTACTTAAAATAGCAAAATGTGAAAATTGGAAAATTACTATGGAAATGGACCAAATTTGTGTCAAAATGGTCCTTGCATGAAGGCTTTTCGATTTTTTGCATTTTGGCAATCCAAGATGGCCGCCATCTGCCGTTACTAAAAATAGCACACAACATGAAACTGGCAATATCTCAGTAGCCCCTGGATGGATTTTGATGAAATTTGTGGCAAAATGATTCTCGCATTGAGGTGTTTCAAAAGTAAATAAATAAAGACCAGGCAAGCTGGCCTCTGTTACTAAAAGTAGCAAAATGTGAAAATAAGAAAATCTCAGTGGAATTGGACCAATTTTGTATCAGAATGGTCCCGTTGCATAATAGCCAGGTGAGCGATATCAGGCCCATTTGGGCCTCTTGTTCAGTATAGCTGCTATGGGCAATCTTCAGTGAGGATGTTTTGAGAGATAAATAATTGAGTTTTTATGATATATACACTGTACAAGTCATGTAAATGCATGATACAGTAGAACTTCATTGGCTCGAACAGGCTTGGGACCATGAAAATTAGTTCCAGCCAAGGGTAGTTCTAGCCATCCAGGGTTATTTTCCATATAAAGTGACCTCTTGGGACTAGGAAAAGAGTTCTAGGGTGAACGAGCCATCAGGGTTTGAGCCATTGAAGTTCTACTGTATTAGTGTTATTATGTTAGAAATTAATGAGTATTATATATTTCTGAAAACTATCATTTCTATGTGCACTCTGTGTCAACCATGCCGCTTAGTTTAAGCATTTCTTGATTTTTCTTTTGTTCCAGGAGGAATACAAGAAACAAAACCCACGTCCTGAAGGGTATGAAGGATATAAGTTGGCTCCAAAAAGCAATGCTCTGTTTGAAAAGTTTTATCAGGTACTGGTATTTCTGTGTACAGTTGTTCAAAACTAACAACATCGTATTTCGTTAAATCTTATATACGCCAAGATTTTTTAGTTGGAAAAATGTGAAAAGCTTTTGCATTGCAAAAGCTTCTCACATTTTTTCAACAAAAAATATCAGTATTTCGTAATAAAGTTGTAAAACATTTCATAATAAAGTTATAAAACACTTAACAAGTTGACCTCTTAACGAGCCTGCTTTGAACAACTGGGCCCTGAGCCCCATTATGAAGTTTAGTTATACGGAATTTCCAGAATAATTTCTGTTCTTGTGTTCAGTTCCCCATAAAATATATACAGGGGCTGACAAATAAAAAAAAAATTCAACTTGCCTACAGGGGATGTAACTTGTCTGGCAGAAAACCTGCTTGCCCAGATTTTTCAACAGAACAAAAACTTATCTTTTGGTACATATTACACATTCCCTGAAATTTGGACATCTTGTCTAAGCAGACCATTAGTAGACAAAGATATTGGCAGATATTGTAGACCCTGATTAAATTGCATACGAGCAGTCTGATCAGGGTCTACATGTCTGGCAAACATTTTGTTTGCCAGACATGTAGACCCTGATCAGACTGCAAATATACACGGTAACAGCTCGTGAAGATGAGCAGTCTGATCAGATTCATTCCATCTTTTTGTGCACACTTACTGTGAATCTTTCTGAATTTTAATTGTTGGAGATTTTCTTCTACTCGTTCGGCCATGTACCGAGCTGGAAATAGTACTTGTCCGGCCCAATTAGAGCTTGTCTCAGTCATATGGGCATTGGATTTGTCAACCCCTGCATATACTTAGATGAATAATAGAATATGACAGCTTTATACATGGGTTTTCATATGGAGACCAGTGTTCTACTCAGAAATTTCAGAAGGTATGTCGCTTTTAGCACAAAAATAAGATTTTGACTTGTTGATTAATTTTTAAAATCCTTACTACAGCAATGTCTTGTCAAAATTAGCCTGGATTTACGTTATAGATAATTTATTGATGATCTGTAATGTATTTAAAACAACTTAACTGGCTAAGAAATGAAAATAATAGCACTTTAATAAATTTTCATTGGAAATTAAGGCCTGTTGCAAAGGTTATTTGAAGAGGAAGGCATATTGCAAGCGACATGCCTTAATGGTCTGGGGAGATCCCTGGGGACATTTTGAAGCTCACATGCTTTTTCATCTCAATCTTAACTGTACATTGGCTTAAGCGTGCAACATCATTATACCCCTTAGCATATGAAGTATACTGTAAGTTTTCATCTTTCATCCATTCAATAGTCTGTCTATTTAGCTGTATATTTGTCTGCCCGTAGCATTTTGCATTAAAGTTTTACATTAAGTACGGTAAATAATCTTTTGGTTATGTTTCCAAAATGGATGTTAGTTTGTGACAAAGGTTATATAAATGCTGATTGAGATCTTAGTTGTGTGCTGCTGACCTAAGATCAAGAGGTCACAACGTATGTTTTATCATAAAATTGATGGAGAATAAGAAAAGTTATGCGAAAGTTATTAAGAAAGGTGATTATCAAAACACCTTTACCGTAATGTGCATATATATTGGGACACTTGAAAATAATGAATTTTCCATTTGGGACAAATGGAAAATTTATTGTTTTAGGTGTCCCAATACATAAGCACATTAGGGTATTCTGAAGCTGTTGATATTGCAGGGTATTGGTATCGTGCCAGAAGAAGAGTGGCCCACATTTTTGGAGACCATGAAGAAATCACTGCCAGCGACTTTTAGAATAACTGGATCACGAGAGTAAGTGGATACAATTTCAGGGGAAGCAACCAGTGCTCCAGATAAGAAGGTGTAACAGGGATAATTTAAGGATAATTTTCCATATTTCTGCATTTAAACAAATATTGTGACCCCTCATTAGAACCATCTCACAGAGACGGCTCTAATGAGGGGTCACAACATATGCTTTTATTGAAAAATAAGAAAAATTGTCTTTGAATTATCTTTGTTACCCCTTCTTAATTGGAGCTCCCGCAACTCTGAAAAAGATTGGGTTCATGAGCAGCAGTGTAATTTGCAAGGTTCCTTATGTTCTGTAGAATTAGCTTAAGGTGAATGGAGACACTTTCAGGGGAAGTAATTGCCATTTTCATTTTTCCCACCTTTCTCAATAGAGGTCAACTGTTAAAGGAAAGAATTTGCTCCTGTAGGAGCAAATTCTTTTCTTTAACAGTAGAACCCCTTTCTGAAGGCCTTCATCCTCCATGGAAGTCAAGAGGAAGTCACAAAACTTGTTTCCCTTTGTAAAACTGGTGAAAAATCATGGAGGTATACCCATATACCTTAAGAGATACTCTGTTCTCAAAATCATGGGCTTAATGATCCCAAAAGACAACAAAATATAACTGCACTCTGATGTGTTTTGTGGTCCCCACTCAACAGTTATCACTAGCTGCAGTGAAAATGCAAGGACATGATAAAACCATTCCTTGAAAATGAGGAATATAAGCAAGAAAGAAAACAGGAGACTCGGTTTTACTGAGTCTCTTCTTGAGCAGCAATGTAGTAATAGACATGGCTGCTCACACCTCCTAGCCCTCATTTAAGTGAAACTCATTTTGACAAAAAAAAAATCTGGTATGTTGCTGTTCCTCCATCCATCTGTCCGTAATCAATCTTGTTCATGCCATAAATTTCTAGTGCTCCTGAAAGCAAAGGCGGGCTTACTTATGCTATACCCCCAGCATGGTAGTTGATTTTTGGAGTATGTGTCAGGGTTTACATCTGCGTCTATGATAACTATAACCTGTATTAGCCATTTGCATTCAGCTCTGTATCTTGCAGTGTAAAAGGGCAAGAGTATTGAAACTTGGTACACGCATACATCAGCCCATGATCTTCTGTAATGACCCTAAATACTTGGACAGACAGGTCTAAGCAAACATTGTAGACCCAGATCAAACTGCTCCTCTTGGAGCAGTTTGATCAGGGTCTACAGCATTTGCCATTCACTAAGCATCATTTGGATGCATTAACATATAATGTAAAATCCACTTTCTAAGAATTTTGGAACAATAATTGTCCAACTTCTGCGTGTCCAAAATTTTAGGGTCATTACTGTAATTGTGACTTCGGCCTACTTTTCATTGTCTTCACCTACTTTTCATTGTCTTCTGACTTTGATAAAAAAAAATTAGGTTAATTTGTGTTTAAGTCTGTTTCACAGTAGCTTTAAGGGTTACGGTCATGATATTTGGTCAGCACTTGCATCTGTGTGAGAGCCTCTGAGTGAAACCAGTCATGTAGGACAGTAATCTACCCTAATGTGCTTAAGAATTGGGACACCTAAAAATAATGAATTTTCCATTTGTCCCAAATGGAAAATTCATTATTTTTAGGTGTCCCAATATACACACACATTACCGTACATTTTGACACTTCACTGACTTTACAATATTTCTCAGTCCCTATACAGGTTACCGTCATGATACTTCACACACACTTGAATATAGACGAGAACATTTCAGCATCATTGCTTCATTGGTTTATGATATGCTTCACTGACTTCTATGATAGTTCTCAGTCCCTGTATAGGTTAGGGCCATGAAACATGGCACACACTTAAATATGCACAAGAACATTTTAATACTACCCTCCATATATGGATTTGACCAATATTTTTGGCTTTGTTGATTTTATGATACTCTTCACTGCCTTTTATGATATTTCTCAGTCCCCATATAGGTAAGGATAATGATGCTTGGTAAGGAGAAATTTAAAGCAAAACTGCACAAAATGAACTTCCTGTGTACCAGGAAAATGGCTACCTTCAAGAGTGGTATGGCTCAACTGTCTTACTGTATTTCAGTCAAGCCCAAGAACTACTGAAAATAATCAAGGGGAAATACTTTGATAATATTATTGGCAAAGATTTCAATGGAGTCCGCTTGAACCCGATCTGCCTGAGCTGGTACCCTGATGAGATGGCTTGGCAGCTGGACTTCACGAAGAAAGAAATACGGCAGTGTGAAACATTGAAGAGATTACACAGTTTCCTTGTATCAGAGACAGAAAGTGTGAGTAACCTGTTTAATATTACCCCCCCCCCCACACACACACACACACACACACACACACACTTCACCCCCTATCATATGATGCCGGGGATTTGGTTAGAAATAGTGAGTTATCGTAAGGTAAAAAATTGTAGGCACCATATAGTCAAAACAGGGAGATTTCATGTTCTTGGTAGAGAAGGGGGCTACGTTATTGCAGTAGGAATAAGGAGTTTAAGTCAGAAATGGATGATATGTATTGTTTGAAACAGTGTAGGGAGAGCCAAAAATAAGGAAACACCATAGTACCACAGCAGGGATCCACATATTACCCCTTAAAGCACCGAAAACCAAATAACACCATTTGCGTCGGCAAAGTTTCAAAAAAATGTTCTAATAGTCCAAGCTATATCATATTAGGAATTCAAAGATCAGAGGGCAAACAGTGTAGACCCAGATGAGGCGGCTTATTATGAGCTGCCTTATCTGGATCTACACTGTTTGCAAAGTCAACTATTTTTAGCTCGCCTGTACAAAAGTACAGAGAGCTATTGTTGTCACTTCGACGTCGGCGTCAGCGTCACACTTTAAAGTTTTGTGTCAAAGTTTTTTAATGTGATGGGCAAGGCACTGCAGGCGAGCTATCCTGTACGGGGACAGGTCTTGTTGTTCTTGGCACTTCAAGGGTTAAAAGTATTTTAATTACAGGGAAACATCAGCCGGCAGGAGGCAGTCAGTATGTTACCGCCACTACTAATGGACATCAAACCACATCATAAGGTATATTTTCTTTTAACTCTAACAGGGAGTATAAGAGGCAATGGAAAATAACAATAAATTATTCTGCAACAAATCATTGTTTTGTCCACATGAGGTTAATTGCTGATGATGTCTCCAAATTTAGGATGTAAGGGCCAAGTTGTTCAAAGCATCATTAGCTTAAGGAAGGCTTTAGCCAAGGATTCATTTAGTCTTGTAGCAGGCATAAAATCAAATATGGTCATATCATATTTTTTACTGAAAAAATTTAAGGAGCTTTTGCATTCTCTTTTTATGGCAAAAAATGGGAGCGTTTTATGTGCAGTACATTAGGAAATCTTTTGTTCTGTTAATTAATAGCGTTAGTTTTAAACAACTGGTCCCTAACAGTGTTTTTCTACTGTCTGATGGTGCAACATCCTTTGGAAGAAAAGTATGGATAAGAACTTGACATATTGGTGTTACAGTACATAGTTCTCTGGATTATTTTTGCATGAGAAGAATGGATGGGAGAATTTTAAGAATGTTTATACCTTTCTCTGCCATTTTATGTGTCATATTTATAAGAAGTGTGAAAGTGAGTGGCTGACAAGCTCCAGTCTTATTCATGAACATTGATCCCGACCGGACGGAGTGTGTGTAGCTGGTAGATCCAGTAGAGTTCTCTGTTTATTCTAGTAACAGCTTTTTTGGTGTTCCGGATCTGTGGACAGGATTTCAATAATTTGAAACCCCATGTGTTCTGTAGAATGGTTGGGTAAGTTAAAATGTGTTGCTACCAGAGTGTCCCGTTTATTGCGGGTGTCACGCTGGTGTTCTGTCATTCTAACTTGGTGACTATTCTCATAGCGAACATTTGTGGTTCGGGGTAAAGCCGTGGTGGGTAATTGTTAGCAATGATCATAATTGTATTATTGCTTTCTTGAAATGACATGTCACGATCATGGGTTAGTACAAATGGGTTCGGCTGTTTTGCTGAAAGGCTTGTTTCCCCGCCGTAGCAGGGTGTCCCCATTTGCTTTTCGAGCTTTTTCGAGGCTCTGTAGCAGTGTGTTCTGCGGATACCCTCTTCTAATGTAATAGCCCGTAAAGATTTCGGCATGTTTGTCATAATCATACAGCTGGACGGACGTAGTCTGACTGAGAGACCGGCGGGAGGTAGGTCCTTGCCAATGCATTCCCTCAGTAAGGAAGGAGACTTAGTTCTCTCATGTTCACCATTCTAGGTAGAACTCGTTTTGCCTCTTTGTAGAACTGCATGACCTCAGCTGGTAGATCTAGAGTCTTCCTTTTCTTGGACGGCTCTTCCTCCGCCATTGCATCCCTTGTCCTTTTCTTCAGGTTCTCTGCTGGGATGATGGTCACTTGCGACGAAGAGCCTGACGTAGATGTCAGGGTCAGTGAGCTAATGGTTGGGCTGACTGACATGTCGCTGGTGGTCTGTCTTGGATTCATCAAAGTGAACGCCGACCTCGGAGCATCCTAGTCCTAGCGAGGGGTAGTAGTAGCATGAACGCTAGAGGATTGTGACTGACGACATGGGCCAGGCGCTCCTCGGTCTTGCTCTTGCTGGTTCATGGCTTTCTTTCGCAATTTTCCTAACTAGTTTCTTCCAATAATATGGATTTCTTCAGAGGATTGTCACGATTCTGGCGAGCTGTGTTTTTTGCGCTGTTTATATACCATATCGGGGGGCCGGTGAACCGGCCCTTTTGGCGCCATTGCGCCTGCGTGGACGGCCATTGTTGTACCGGCCCTCGGGGGCCGGTGGGCGTGTTTTGCGCCTCTCACCGGCCCCGGGGGCCGGTGGCGTTGCTATCCGCCATTGTAGGCGTGTATGGCGACGTCGACCGGCCCCCGGGGGCCGGTGACGTTGCTGTCCGCCATTTTCTTACTGTTGAGCGTGACGCTTGGTTCAGTGTGTTTATTTCCTGTTTTTAGGAGATTGAAAATGGCGGATCGTTGTGTGGAGTCCTGGCCGTTACATGCAAATGCTTTGAGCTATCCGCTTGGTTGCATGTTCATGAATAAGTACTGGAACGGGAGGAGACATAAATGTGAAAGTGAGTGGCTGACAAGCTCCAGTCTTATTCATGAACATTGATCCCGACCGGACGGAGTGTGTGTAGCTGGTAGATCCAGTAGAGTTCTCTGTTTATTCTAGTAACAGCTTTTTTGGTGTTCCGGATCTGTGGACAGGATTTCAATAATTTGAAACCCCATGTGTTCTGTAGAATGGTTGGGTAAGTTAAAATGTGTTGCTACCAGAGTGTCCCGTTTATTGCGGGTGTCACGCTGGTGTTCTGTCATTCTAACTTGGTGACTATTCTCATAGCGAACATTTGTGGTTCGGGGTAAAGCCGTGGTGGGTAATTGTTAGCAATGATCATAATTGTATTATTGCTTTCTTGAAATGACATGTCACGATCATGGGTTAGTACAAATGAGTTCGGCTGTTTTGCTGAAAGGCTTGTTTCCCCGCCGTAGCAGGGTGTCCCCATTTGCTTTTCGAGCTTTTTCGAGGCTCTGTAGCAGTGTGTTCTGCGGATACCCTCTTCTAATGTAATAGCCCGTAAAGATTTCGGCATGTTTGTCATAATCATACAGCTGGACGGACGTAGTCTGACTGAGAGACCGGCGGGAGGTAGGTCCTTGCCAATGCATTCCCTCAGTAAGGAAGGAGACTTAGTTCTCTCATGTTCACCATTCTAGGTAGAACTCGTCTTGCCTCTTTGTAGAACGGCATGACCTCAGCTGGTAGATCTAGAGTCTTCCTTTTCTTGGACGGCTCTTCCTCCGCCATTGCATCCCTTGTCCTTTTCTTCAGGTTCTCTGCTGGGATGATGGTCACTTGCGACGAAGAGCCTGACGTAGATGTCAGGGTCAGTGAGCTAATGGTTGGGCTGACTGACATGTCGCTTATAAGAAGGCTGATCAGAGCCTTTGCTGTTGGCACACACAGTATATAGACCATTAACCCTATTGCACTCAGAATGGCCGAAACTCCATAGAGTTTCTGGTGTTCTGAGTACAATAGGGTAAAGCATCTACAGGAACAAAATGAAGGCTCTAGCTAGACTGCCCAGATTCTCAGACTGTTTTGATTCTACACTGTTTGCAAATTAGGAAGCACATTTCTTGTGTGACAAGGCTCAAATGATAAATTCTTCCATCAACTACCTTAATGACCCAAAAGTCAGACAATTAGACTCTTATTGTTCGAAAATTCTTAGAAAGTGGATTTTACACATTAGTGCATCCAGATGATGCTTCGTGAATGGCAAACATTGTAGACCCTGATCAAACTGCTCCTTGACCAAGGTCTGCAATGTTTGCTCAGACCTGTCTGTCCAAATATTTATTAGAGTTGTTACCATAGGACAAACCCACTCATCTAGACAGGGGATATTTGAGCCGCATAACGCTAAAATGTTCTTAGCAAATTTGCAGACAGTCTAAATCTAGTCTCTGGATCAATGCAGACTAGCTAAAGTCTTCATTTTGGTCTTGCCTGCAACTAGCAGAAGCTATACAAAGGGAATTACCTTAATGTGCCTAAGTATTGGGACACCTAGAATAATTAATTTTCCATTTGTCCCAAATGGAAAATTAATCATTTTTGATGTCCCAAATTTTTGGCACATTACAGTAATTTGCTGGTGTTGGCAAAGGTGATAAGACTGCATGGCTGTGCAGGCTGGTCTGACCTTTTGCTGGTTGCATATGCGTATAGCCGCAAAAAGCGGCAAGGCATTATGTTATACATGTACCCTCTGAAATTTTGAGTGTATGTCCATCAATGCTTCTCCAAATCATGTCCCCATATTAATCCAAAAAACGTTTGAGATTATTTCATTTACACAAATGTAAAGCATTATTAGACAACATGCAGAGTGCAAGAGTCATAACTCTGAATTACATACTTTTGGAAATAGGGCCCTTTGACAATAGAAAATAGTAGATTTTGCGATATGGTTGTGTTCCTCTTGTAACTGAAAAATGTTTCGAGATATTTTCATGAAACTGTACTCAGAGGTAAAGCATCGTTACACCAGATGCAGAGCACAAGAATTGTAAGTCTGAATTACATATTTTTGGAGTTTTGGCTCTTTGATAATTGAAAATAATAGATTTTGTGATAAGGTCCTGTCCACTCTGTAACACAAAAAGCATTTCAGATATTTTCATTAACTTTACACAAATGTATAGCATCATTAGACTATGTGCAAAATGCAGGAACTGTAACTCTGGATTGCATGTTTTTGGAGTTATGGCCCTTTGACTGTTGAAAATAGTAGATTTTGTGATAAGATCATGAAATTAATTTATGTACATGCATCAATTTGATAAAATTTAGGGAAAGACCAATGCACCTTCTGAGTTCATTTTTGACAGAGTTATGGCACTTGTCAGATGTAAGTGCAGTGTGTGTGTGGGGGGGGGGGGGGGGGCATCGTGCAATGCATGTGGCACTTTTATCTTTTATTTTAAGTCCTTTGGCTAACAGTAAAAAGCCCAAGCTGTTCAGTATTGGGAGAGATCCTTGCATTCCTGAGCCAGTAGGTGGGCAAATATAAGTGAAAGTTCCTGGAGATATTAAGGGATTTACAGTAGTATGTCAGTTTACCATGAGCCCCAATATAATTTGTTTCGTTTCCCATGACAAAGAAATTTTATATGTTTGTAGATTTTAGATATGTGTGCGGCTCCCGGTTCCAAGACAGCACAGTTGATAGAACTCCTGCATAGTGATGAAAACAACCCAGTACCAGGTAAATATAGTTGTAGTAATGATCTCAGAATTGGGACATAAGTGCTAGAGAATTTTGCCTGAGTGAACAGTGGAGACTCAGATCAGGCTGTTCCAAATTAGGAGCCTACCTTGGATGATTTACTGGCTTTAAAATGACGGACAGAACCCATTCTTACAGTCCCTTTCAACTATGTTGGCAGACAATGATCGTTGACTAAACTACAAAAGAATACAAAGCAAATCAGCATTAACTAAACTACAAAAGAATATGAAGCAAATGAGCATTAAACTAAACTACAAAAGAATATAAGGCAAATGAGCATTAAACTAAACTACAAAGGAATATAAGGCAAATGAGTATTAAACTAAACTACAAAAGAATATAAAGCAAATAGACATTAAACTAAACTACTAAAGATTGTAAAGCAAATGAGCATTAAACTAAACTACAAAAGAATATAAAGCAAATGAGTATTAAACTAAACTACAAAAGAATATAAAGAAAATGAGCATTAAACTAAAATACAAAAGAATATAAAGCAAATGAGCATTAAACTAAAATACAAAAGAATATAAAGTAAATGAGCATTAAACTAAACTACAAAAGAATATAAAGCAAATGAGCATTAAACTAAACTACAAAGGAATATATGGCAAATGAGCATTTTAGCATTAAACTAAACTACAAAGGAATATAAGGCAAATGAGCATTTTAACATTAAACTAAACTACAAAGGAATATAAGGCAAATGAGCATTAAATGCTCATTTGCCTAATATTCCTTTGTAGTTTAGTTTAATGATCATTTGCTTTATGTTCTTTTGTAGTCAGTATAACTCTATGTCTCTTATCACACTCTGACTATCTGTCAGCATGAGACATAGCGTAATAATGAACTGTACTATATTTCAGAGGGATTTGTGGTGGCTAACGACTTTGACAACAAGAGATGTTACCTAATGACACATCAAGTGAAGCGTATCCAGAGTCCAAACTGTATGATCATTAACCATGATGCCAGAATACTTCCAAATATGGTCACCTCACTAGAGGAGGTTGGTTTTTGTTTCCCCTCTGATAAGAAGAAAGTGAGACATAGGTATTGCTTTTCAGGCAGCGGCATAAACTTTTGTCAAGTTTTCCGATTAAGCTCTGCTTGTGGTAATGTGCATACAGGCAAGACACAGCATTTAGTGGTGTCTAATTGTTTGTTTAGATTTTTCCACATTTATCAGTGTTTTGCTTCACTGAAACAAAAGGGTATTGGATTATCATTCTAAAAGTGGCATGGTCTGCAACTACTATTCATTTGTTTGCCAAGCCTGTAATTAGCAGAAGTGAGCGATAGGTATTACTTTTCAGGTGTTGGCAGTGGCAGTGTTAACTTTGCGTAAAGTTTTTGGATAAGCTATGTTTTGTGATAATGTGCAGACAGGTGAGACACCACATTTAGTTGAATTCTTGTTTCTTTTTGCTAAAAGGTACAGTAAAGCTTGCTATCACCATATATCTGTTAACATGTTCACACAACAACAGAAGCTGTTTGCATCGGGGCTGCTGTCCTATTATTGTGGATTATTGTGGTACGAAGAGTTTTTATGGCTCACAGGGATGAGGTGAATGGGTACTCTTTCAGGGGAAGCAACTCAGCCATTTTTGTCTCCCTCTGATCATAAGTGGGATCAACTCTTAAAGGAAAAAGTTTGCTTCCAGAGGAGAAAATTCTTTCCTTTAAGAGTAGACCCCATTTTGGAAGGGCTATACTGAGGAAGTCACAAAAGTTGTTCCCCTTTGTGAAATAGTGGAAAAACATTCCCATAACCTTGCAGGTAATATGGTACAGCAAGTTATTGCAGTATTTTGTACTTTCAGAATGCCCAGTTTCTCAAATATGACAGAATTCTCTGTGATGTTCCTTGCAGGTAAAATCTGTTTTCAAATACTGCAAAAATTTTATATATTAGAACTGATTGGTCTGGGCACACAGTGCAGACCCAGACCAGACTGCTCCTGCAGGAGCAGTCTGATCAGGGTCTACACTGTATGCCATTTCATAGATCTGCATCTTTTCAGGTGCATTAATGCCTTGAAAACCCAGACTGTTCAATTTTAGGAGAGTTAAAGTAATTATTTCAGGTGTCCAAAGGTTTAGAATTCTTACGGTATTAGTAGTGATAGCCATGAAGAGTATTTCTTGCAGAGATACCTGTGGGCATAGGTGTTCTTAGTAGTAATATCACTACCTTAGTCCGCTGGACACGGTAGTAATTCCTTAATATCATTTTAATACTGCAGTGGAAAAGTGGTCAAAAAATCATTGTTATATAAAGTTTCCACTGAAGTTTGCTTTGAGACTAATAGAATGGTGTTGAATGAGTATAACAGTATGATAGTCTGTCTAAAGTTAGTCTTCAACTCTGGAAATGAACAATTTTAAGGGAATTGACTTAAGTACGAAACGTGGGAGTACGAATCACCACGCATATCTTAAAGTATTTAAAAGCCGAGTTTTCTTAAATTATCATGCTGTAATAGCTCAGTAAGTATAATTTCATCAATGTCTAAGTTATTTTCATCAGATATTCTGTGTAACATAGCTTAATGTATGAAAAGTGAATCACTTTTCAGCTGCATCATTAAAATGATCCTAAGGAATTTCTACCTTGCCTGTGAAGGCTAAGGTAGTATTATTATTTCTAAGGTGTTCCGGGCCATGGTTGAATACATGTATAACAAAACCTTTGTTCAAATTATGAAATTTCCTTATTATTTAAACGTTGATTTAGCATGCTTTTAATATTCACATTCCAGGCCGTAATTTGTGTACAGGATGTAATCTGATGTAACGCTGCCACCCTGAAATAAATAATCATTGTAGTTTTTAACAATGCCTTGAGCAAAGACTTCCTGATTTTTCTCAAGGTTGTGTGGGAAAAATACAGCATGCACTGCAATCGCTCTTAGATAATGGCTTGCTG
The DNA here is from genome assembly GCA_963989385.1 of Ctena decussata. Classification (NCBI taxonomy): domain Eukaryota; kingdom Metazoa; phylum Mollusca; class Bivalvia; order Lucinida; family Lucinidae; genus Ctena; species Ctena decussata. The sequence continues at coordinate 53,023,818 of OZ022503.1, read as the reverse complement.
CAAAAAATGGCGAGGTATCTCCACTATACTACTTGAAAATTCATTGAGCAGTAAAGAAATAGTGATCAATTTTTGTCTCGCCTGTGAAGCAGAAGCGAGACATATGTATTGCTTTTCTGGTGTTGGCGGCGTAAACTTTTGTCGAGGTTTTGCGTTTAGGTCAGTTTCACAAAGCGCTGACCGGCGAGACACCGCATTCCTCGGAATTGTTGTTTACCTGTTCTGTCTGAACATAGGCACGAAATATCAAGTGATTCCCCACCATGTTCAAAGAGTTTGTGGCTCCCCTCAGCAAGTGTCATGGGGAGCTTATATGGTAGGCTGGCTCTGTTGTCGTCTTGGTCTCTCAGCACTTTCAGAAAACATCTTTGAATCTCCTATGTGGATCACATTCATGTTGCGCTTCCATAGAGACAGATAGTTGCTGTTTGTGGTCCAAGAAAATTGCTTGTGGTCGGAGTAGAAAAATCTTTTCTCCAGAAAGCTGATATTGTCAGAGCTCCAGATAAGGTGTGATTTTAGGATAATTCTTAGATAATATTCTTATTTCTCAACATAAACATATATTGTGACCCCTCATTAGAACCGTCTCAGTGAGATATTCTAATGAGGGGTCACAACATATGTTTTTAAGAAGAAATGTAAAAGATTATCTCTAAATTATCCCTGTGGCCCCTTCTTATCTGGAGTACTGATATTTTGCAGGAATCTGTTTGTGACTCTTTCCTACTCATCTTTGTAGGAATCATTACCATTTGGTCACATATGCCAAATAAACTTAGTAAAAGCGGTGAAACTAGCTTTATGGTGGGAAAAGCTTGTCCAAATGCTAGAAGCTGCAATTTAATAGATCTTTTATCATATTTCTTTGGTTATAAGACTGAGTTTTTCCCTTCCAAAACAAACCCAAAAATCTAGATCCATCTTATAAGATGGATCTAGATTTTTGGGATTGTTTCAGAAGGGGGGGAAAATCTTATAGCAGAATTTCATAAAACTGGTTTAGATATTTGAGGTTCTTTCAGAATGAAATAACAACAACATTTTATAGCTGAATAAATATGGTCAGCGTTTGCACTAGCTATTTCTACTTTGCGTCCTATGGACGCAGAGGTTTGAAAATTTGCGTCCAAGACTCATTATTTCGCGTCCTTGCTAAACTGGGTCGGAAAAACATGCCCACAGCCGACATTACGATGGGCATTATTATACCCCCGGCATACGAAGTATGTCGAGGGGTATACAGTTTTCGCCTTTCTGTCCATTCGTCTGTCTGTCCATCCATCCGTCCTTCTGTCCGTTAGTTAACATTTGCGTTAAAGTTTTGTGGTAAGTTTGTTCTTTTGGTCTGTTTATCTGTGAATCTTTACTGGAACTTGTTTATATGTACTTAGTATAATTATACCCCCGGCATACAAAGTATGTCAAGGGGTATATAGTTTTCGCTTTTCTGTCCGTTCGTCTGTCTGTCCATCCGTCTGTCCTTCCGTCCGTTAGTTAACATTTGCGTTAAAGTTTTGTGTTTAAGTTTGGTCTTTAGGTCTGTTTATCTGTGAATCTTTACTGGAACTTGTTTATATGTACTTAGTATTACTACAGGATAGATACTGATCAGTTTACATCACCTGGATGCTGCTGCTGGTGCTGGCCTAAGGTCAAGGTCACATACTTGGTTTACTATTAGGTTGAAACAGTTTAGTTGACTTCACCTGGATACTGCTGCTGACCATAGGTTAAGGTCACAGACTCTGAAATTTATTTAACATTTCTGCTTATTGTGAAATATTGGAATGAAACCTTTTGATATTTCACTGGGTCTATTACTGGGTATGATTGATTGTCAGTCTGTCTGTCTGTCTGTTTGTTAACATTTGCATTAATGTTTTATGTAAAGTTTTATTTTCTGTAGGCGGTGGCACTGGCCAGGGGTATACGTGAGCCCCTGCTCACTTGCTCTAGTTCTTTTTCTTTTCCGTTATAAAAGACAAAAACAAATTTGGTTATAAGAAAGGCCTTCCCTACCAAAACAATCCCAAAAATCTAGATCTATCTTATAAAATGCATGTACACTTTTATGCTCCCCGAAGGGTGAGCATATAGTTGCCGCTTTGTCCGTCCGTCCGTCCGTCTTTCTGTCCATCAGCCTGTCACACTTTTGTCCGGAGCATATCTCTGAAAGTACAAGGCGGAACTAAAAACTTCACACATTGATAGAGGACAACGAGGGGAAGTGCAGTGCACAAGAACCGTAACCCTGTCACAAGTATTTACGAAGTTAGCTCCCTTTCCAGTTTTTGTCTCCCCTGCGAAGCAGAAGCGAGACATAGGTATTGCTTTTCCGGTGGCGTCGTCGTTGTCGGCGGCGTCGGCGGCGTAAACTTTTATCGGGTTTTTGCGTTTAGGTCAGTTTCTCAGAAACTATAAGGGCAAGAACCATGAAACTTGATTCATGCATACATCTGGAAGAGTAGATCTCAAAACCATCATCAATACTAAGTCTTGACCTACATTTTACGGTTGACTGACTTTGCAATTTTTCATCGGGTTTTTGCGTTTAGGTCATTTTCTCAGGAACTATAATGGCTAGAGCCATGAAACTTGGTTCATGCATACATCTGGAAGAGTAGAGCTCAAAGCCATCATCAATACTAAGTCTTGACCTACATTTTACGGTTGACTGACTTTGCAATTTTTCATTGGGTTTTTGCGTTTAGGTCATTTTCTCAGGAACTATAAGGGCTAGAGCCATGAAACTTGGTTCATGCATACGTCTGGAAGAGTAGATCTCAAAGCCATCATCAATATTGAGTCTTAACCTACATTTTACGGTTGACTGATTTTGCTATTTTTGGTCAAGTTTCCGCGTTTAGGTCATTTTCTCAGAAACTATAAGGGCTAGAGCCATGAAACTTGGTTCATGCTTACGTCTGAAAGAGTAAATCTCAAAGCCTTCATCAATATTGAGTCTTGACCTACATTTTACGGTTGACTGACTTTGCAGTTTTTCGTCGAGTTTTTCGCATTTAGGTCTGTTTCTCAGAAACTATAAGGGCTAAAGCCATGAAACTTGGGTCATGCATTCATCTGGAAGAGAAGAGCTCAAAGTCATCATCAGTATTGAGTCTTTACCTACATTTTACGGTTGACTGACTTTGCAATTTTTTGTTAAGTTTTCACGTTTAGGTCTGTTTCTCAGAAACTATTAGGGCTAGAGCCAAGAAACTTGGTTCATGCATACATCTTTGCTGATTTAGCTCCGTTTTGTGATAAAGCGCTAGCAGGCGAGACACGGCATTCCGCGGAATTCTTGTTTCAATATTTTTCTTGTCCGGAGCATATCTCTGAAAGTATAAGGGGGCTAAATGAAACTTCACACATTGATAGAGGACAATGAGAGGAAGTGCAGTGCACAGGAACCGTGATCCTATCACAAGTATTTACGAAGTTAGCTCCCTTTCCAGTTTTTTCAATATTTTGCTTGTCCGGGGCATATCTCTGAAAGTATGAGGGGGAACTAAATGAAACTTCACACATTGATAGAGGACAATGAGAGGAAGTGCGGTGAATAAGAACCATAACCCTATCACAAGTATTTACCAAGTTAGCTCCCTTTCCAGTTTTTTCAATATTTTGCTTGTTCAGTGCATATCTCCCAAAGTATTAAAGGGAACTTAATGAAACTTCATACATTGAAAGAGGACAATAAGAGGAAGTGCAGAGCACAAGAATCATAACCCTGTCTTGAGTATTTACAGAGTTAGCTCCCTTCCTATTTTTTTCAGCATTTTGCATGTCCAGAGCGTATCTCTGAAAGTATAAAAGGGAATGTAATGAAACTTCACACACTGATAGAGGGCAGTGAGTGAAAGTGCAGAACTGAAGAACTATAACCCTGTCAAAAGTCATTACAGAGTTAGCTCCCTTCTTAGTTTTTGCTATAGTTTGCTTGTATGGAGCATATCTTAGGAAGTATTGAAGGAAACTAAATGAAACTTCACACAATGATAGAGGGTAATGAAAGGAAGTGCAGAACTTAAGAACTATAACCCTATATTTAGTAATTACAGAGTTAGCTCCCTTCCTAATTTTTCACTTATTTAGCTTGTCCGGAGTATATCTCTGTACATATGTAAGAGAACATGAATGAAACTTCACATATTGATAGTAGAGGATAATGACAAGAAGTGCAGAGCAGAAGAACCATAACTGTATCCCAAGTTATTTTGGAGGTACTTCCCTCTTATTTTTTCTCAGTTGTATGCATGTCCAGAGCATTGCTCTAAAAGTATTGAAGAGAATTACTTTTTTCCATTTTAAATTGTATTTAATTTACACAGAAAATCACTCCTTCACCAGGATACCCATTCCCCTATTCCAAGCCTTCGGGGAGCATACATTGGTTCCACCGATTTTCTTGTTTGGATTGTTTTAGGAGGGAAAACCTATCCTGTAGCAGAATTTCATGCGACTGATTTAGATATTTGGGGTCATTCTACAGATTGAAACAAGGCTCAGGCTAGAGGGAGAAATTGTCTCCCTAAGCTGACTGACTCCTCCCTATTTTGAGCTGAGGGAGAAGTCAAAATGTATAGAACATACAGAAAATCAAAAATTCTGGATACAACGTCTCCGTGAAATTCAGAAAATGCCGCAAAACTCCTCCCAGTCTGAGAACTCTAGGCTGACCCCTGTTGAAAAACACTGTTTTATAGCTGAATAAATACGGTATGTATCCTATATTTCTAGCATTGTCAGAGATATAGAGAATCTTTACACCATTGGTCATTTCATATGAAATTTATGAAACAAGCCTTTGGCCAGTTTCATAAATTTCATATGAAATGACCACGAGTGTAAGATTCTGTTTATCAATTGACCCTTTAAAATGAGATTTTCATTTCGCCTTCAAAATGAACATTATTTCGATAAGAAAACGCATTGTTGACATGGAGGTTGTCAATGACATTATGTGTACGCGCCAAAGTGTTATTATACCCCCAACATACGAAGTATGTCAGGGGGTATAATGTTTTTGTCATTCCGTCTGTTCGTCTGTTCGTCCGTTCGTTTGTTCGTTCGTTCTTCCGACCGTTCGTCAACTTTACGTCAAAGTTTTGCGTTAAACCTTTTTTGATTGCCCATATCTCTGTAACTACACATCAGATTCTTTTCATATTTGGTTTATGATATCTCTATAGCATTGCCTTTGGTGTAAACTATCTTAGCCCCTGGGCCAGGCCCCAGGGTGGGGCCAGGGGTCAGTAATTAGGACTTAGGCATTTTCATTATGTCAAAGTTTTGCGTTAAACCTTTTTTGATTGCCCATATCTCTGTAACTACACATCAGATTCTTTTCATATTTGGTTTATGATATCTCTGTAGCATTGCCTTTGATGTAAACAATCTTAGCTGCCCCTGAGCCAGGCCCCAGGGTGGGGCAGGGGTCAGTAATTAGGACTTAGGCATTTTCATTATGTCAAAGTTTTGCGTTAAACCTTTTTGATTGCTTATGTCTCGGTAACTGCATTTAAGATTTCTTCCAAATTTGGTTCATGATATCTCTGTAGCATTACTTTCGATCTGGACTTCCTAAGCTGCAGGGTCAGGCTCATGGGTGGGGCCTGGGGTCAATAACTAGGACTTAGCCATTTGTTGTATATACAGTTTTGGGTTATTGTTCTAATATACTTGAATACAGCCTAATGATACATGACTAGGTTTATTTCATACTGGCTTATACATATGGATGCTGCTGCTGACATAAGGTCAAGGTCACAAACATTTAAATTTTGTACATGTATAACATTTGAATTGTAGTTTTGTGGTAAAGTATGCTTTCATTAGGGGGTGGCACTGGTCGGGGGTATATGTGAGCCCCTGCTCACTTGCTCTAGTTACACATGTGATCATACAATTTTTATGACACGACATCATCCACAGAATAATAGCGACGTCATATGATAAACAGTGTTTCGTTATGTGCCCACTGGGTAGTTTAAGCTGTATCGGTATATATTCATGTTTTTCCACCATTTTTTGAAGGGATACAGTTGTTACTTCCTGTTTGTTTTCTAGGAAAAAGTAGCCCTTCCAAAACTTGGCTTACTTTTTCCAGGAAAGAATTTTCCCAGTGAATCGAGACATTTCTATGTACCCAGAACATAAAAATGAAAAAAATATCTCAGAATTATCATCAAAACTACTCCCCTTTACAAGTATTCTCTGTTGTTCTGTGATTATGCTTACACTGAAGCTGTAATGATAATACAGTACTTGAAGTTCAAGTACTGTATTATCATTACAGCTTCAGTGTAAGCATAATCACAGTCTTGAATTACCTGTAATATGTGTATATATTGGGACACCTAAAAATATTGAATTTTCCAGTTGGGACAAATGGAAAATTTATAATTTTAGGTGTCCAAATACTTAAGTACATTAGGGTATTTTAGATGGATTTTCTTTTCCTTTGGGATAGAGTTATGCTGAAGATGTTTGTGTATGTGGGATGTTGTGCTTTTCAGTATCTGAACAGTCAAAGCAAAGTCTGGTACTATATTTCTTCAGCTATAGAATGCAATTTTCCGCTCTCTAGAATGACCCCAAGTATCTGAATCAGTCTGATGAAAATCTACTATAAGATCGTTTTTTCCGGTTGAAAAGAAATCCTGAAAATTTCATAAGATGGATCTAGATGTTTGGGATTGTTTTAGATTTTTGGGATTATTTTTGAAGTTGAATACCCCATCTTATAACCGAAGAAATACACTGTCAAAGCAAGCGTGGTAGTTAAAAAATATAAAAGGTCTGTAGGATGACCTTTCTTTGATTATTTCCATAAAATTCTCCGAGGCTTGTTAATTCTTTCCTTATAGCAGTTATCATGTATTTCTGGAAAAGACTTTACAGTTAATTAACTCTTTAAGCCCCAGTGACGCAATTAGCAAAATTTGCAAACAGCGTAGATCCTGATGAGGCGGCTCATAATGAGCCGCCTCATCTAGATCTACACTGTTTGCCCTCTAGTCTTTGAATTCTCAATATAAAAAGTCTTGGACAAGGCATTTTTTTAATTTTTGCAGACGTAAATTTTGTCGTCTGCTTTTTGGTAGTGAAAGAGTTAAGGAATGAAATTCAATTTCCTGATGTTTATCGAAGTATAAACTGCATTGGGTCAAAGTAAGAGAACCCCAAAGGGGTTCATGTAAACTTTGCTAGCAACCAATGTAGTTTATACTTCGATAAACACCAGAAAAATTAAGTTCATTGCTTATATTTTTATTTATTATTTGCATTAGGGGCTACAGTTGAAGCAGAAAAAAACACATTTATACACAGTTTTCTTCTATAAGTGGAACAGCGTCAATGACGTAACAATGACATCATAACATTGCTTACGTCCAATCAGATTGGAGAACCATGATTTGTTTTGATGTCACTTAACATCATGTAATGTCCCATGAACCGATGTAATTATTGAAGTATAAACTACATTACATGCTAGTAGTTAACCATAGGGCTTTTCAATAAATGCATGGATAATGTAAATATTGCAGATTAATGGCTTCATTAGCATGCAGCGTTTACGTAACAGAAGTTGTCTACTTGATATAATTTCCCACAGTTTTGACCCATAAAGTGCCAAATAAAGCAGACAACAAACTTTATGTTTTTTTGTCTAGATTTTTGGAAATGTTTTGGAAGGGAAAACAGAGCTCTAGATAAGACGGCGTTTTTGATAATAATTAAGGATAATTTTTCTTATTTCTCATCGAAACCATATGTTGTGACCCCTCATCTGAACCGTCTCGTCAAGACGGTTCAGATGAGGGGTCACAACATATGTTTTTATGCAGAATTAACAAAAATTATCCCTAATTATCACCAAATACGCCCTCTTATCTAGAGCTCCGGGAAAAACCTCAGTCTTATACTGGAAGAAATGTGGTCTTTTTCTGGCTATTAAAGGATCTCTGTTGAAACTGCAATAATATCAGCTATGACTGTAACAAGGTCTCTGTCAGCACAGTGGTGTCTGCTAGAGGTACTGTATGATCTTTATTTGAGGGGGTGGTGACCTCTATTGATGCCGTGGTGCCACATTTGGGTACTACAGTACTTCTGAGAGGATGTGGTTCCAGCCCAAGCATTAAATTCAAATGAGTCTATAGATGCATAATCTGTCCAATTTTCAGATTCTTAATAGATATGGTGATTGTGAAGATCGGCTTCTGAAAAAAATTCATTTCTTCAAAATTTTGAGTGGTTCAGTGTCATAAACTGCATGGAAAGTAAATGTAATATCTTAGGTATTGTATGACATTCTCAGATTCTCGGATGGATGGATGGATGACGTGATTGTATGCTCTTTTTTTAACAGTACTCAGTCATATGAGGATGATGGGAGGGTGATAATCAGTTCTTTAGATAAGAAGGGGTAACAGGGATAATTTAGGGATACCTTTTCTTAATTTTCCATAAAAACATATCCGCTGTGACTCCTCATTAGAACTGTCTTGCCAAGACCACTCTAATGAGGGGTCATGATATATGTTTTCATTGGGAAATAAGAAAAATCATCTCTGAGTTATCCCTGATATCCCATCTTATCTTGAGCACTGGTGATAATGAAAGAACCTGGTATACAGTTTGAAAGTTTCCACCTCAAGTGGGGCTCAAACCTGAGACCACTAGATCTGTAGGCCAGGGCTAAACCTACTAAGCTACCTTTTGAAATTGAAGTTGTCGTGATTGTGGAGATAGGCAGATATCTTTTGGCAATAGGCCAAATCTATATACTTCTTTACTTCCTGCTGTGTAGTTGCTAGCTGTTCCCCTAAAGTCACGAGCCTGTAACAAAGTAGGTACCTGTTAACTCTTTAAGCCCCGGTGACAAAATTTGCAAACAGAGTAGATCCTGATGAGGCAGCTCATCATGAGCCGCCTCATCTAGATCTACAGTGTTTGCCCTCTAGTCTTTGAATTCTCAATATGAAATATCTTGGACTAGGCATTTTTTAAATTTTTGCAGAACTAAATTTTGTTGTCTGCTTTTTGGTGCTTAAAGAGTTAACTAGAGTGAATGGTTGACTGCACAGAATCAGGTGCATTTCTCCACATTCTTTTTTTCTACAGAAGTAAAAAGTAAATTTATCTGGGGACCATATTTAGCATACCTTTGTGAATACAAAGGAGTGCTTATGCTATACCCCTGGCGTCTTAGTCTGGGTATCCGTTGGCATCAGCGTTAGCATCCTTGTCAACATCTGTGATCAGGTTAACCTATTTGTTTCACCCATGACTAGTAGATTAGAGACATAGGTGTTATGGGTCAGCTTCTGGGCAAATACCGTGCCATGAGTTTTTGTCGCACCTGCTTTAGCAAGGTGTGACATAGGTGTCCGGTTTTCTGTCCGTCAGTCCGTCAGTCAGTCCCTTCTCATTTACGTCAACCCTGGCATTAAGATTTGTACAGTTAATTTCTTGAAAACCATGGTTCTCAAATGATCAGACTACAGGGCTTCAGATTACAGAAATTCAGCCTGGTAAAGAATTCAAGATGGCCACTGTTACTAAAAATAGCAAAACAACATAATTAACATTTTCTCTAGTTTAGTTTAGCTCTATTCTGCGACAATGAGCATACAGGTGAGACGCTTTGCCCCATTTCTTGTCAGGTACCCATCAGAAGCACTTATTGTCTTCTGACTGAGCATACAGGTGAGACGCTTTGCCCCATTTCTTGTCAGGTACCCATCAGAAGCACTTATTGTCTTCTGACTGAGCATACAGGCGAGACGCTTTGCCCCATTTCTTGTCAAGTACCCATCAGAAGCACTTATTGTCTTCTGACTGAGCATACAGGCGAGACGCTTTGCCCCATTTCTTGTCAAGTACCCATCAGAAGCACTTATTGTCTTCTGACTGAGCAAACAGGCGAGACGCTTTGCCCCATTTCTTGTCAGGTACCCATCAGAAGCACTTATTGTCTTCTGACTGAGCATACAGGCGAGACGCTTTGCCCCATTTCTTGTCAGGTACCCATCAGAAGCACTTATTGTCTTCTGACTGAGCATACAGGTGAGACGCTTTGCCCCATTTCTTGTCAAGTACCCATCAGAAGCACTTATTGTCTTCTGACTGAGCATACAGGCGAGACGCTTTGCCCCATTTCTTGTCAAGTACCCATCAGAAGCACTTATTGTCTTCTGACTGAGCATACAGGCGAGACGCTTTGCCCCATTTCTTGTCAAGTACCCATCAGAAGCACTAATTGTCTTCTGACTGAGCATACAGGCGAGATGCTTTGCCCCATTTCTTGTCAAGTACCCATCAGAAGCACTTATTGTCTTCTGACTGAGCATACAGGCGAGACGCTTTGCCCCATATTCTTGTCAGGTACCCATCAGAAGCACTTATTGTCTTCTGACTGAGCATACAGGCGAGACGCTTTGCCCCATTTCTTGTCAAGTACCCATCAGAAGCACTTATTGTCTTCTGACTGAGCATACAGGCGAGACGCTTTGCCCCATTTCTTGTCAAGTACCCATCAGAAGCACTTATTGTCTTCTGACTGAGCATACAGGCGAGACGCTTTGCCCCATTTCTTGTCAGGTACCCATCAGAAGCGCTTATTGTCTTCTGACTGAGCATACAGGCGAGACGCTTTGCCGCATTTCTTGTCAGGTACCCATCAGAAGCACTTATTGTCTTCTGACTGAGCAAACAGGCGAAACGCTTTGCCCCATTTCTTGTCAAGTACCCATCAGAAGCACTTATTGTCTTCTGACTGAGCATACAGGTGAGACGCTTTGCCCCATTTCTTGTCAGGTACCCATCAGAAGCACTTATTGTCTTCTGACTGAGCATACAGGTGAGACGCTTTGCCCCATTTCTTGTCAGGTACCCATCAGAAGCACATATTGTCTTCTGACTGAGCATACAGGCGAGACGCTTTGCCCCATTTCTTGTCAGGTACCCATCAGAAGCACTTATTGTCTTCTGACTGAGCATACAGGCGAGACGCTTTGCCCCATTTCTTGTCAGGTACCCATCAGAAGCACTTATTGTCTTCTGACTGAGCATACAGGCGAGACGCTTTGCCCCATTTCTTGTCAGGTACCCATCAGAAGCACTTATTGTCTTCTGACTGAGCATACAGGTGAGACGCTTTGCCCCATTTCTTGTCAGGTACCCATCAGAAGCACTTATTGTCTTCTGACTGAGCATACAGGCGAGACGCTTTGCCCCATTTCTTGTCAGGTACCCATCAGAAGCACTTATTGTCTTCTGACTGAGCATACAGGCGAGACGCTTTGCCCCATTTCTTGTCAGGTACCCATCAGAAGCACTTATTGTCTTCTGACTGAGCATACAGGCGAGACGCTTTGCCCCATTTCTTGTCAGGTACCCATCAGAAGCACTTATTGTCTTCTGACTGAGCATACAGGCGAGACGCTTTGCCCCATTTCTTGTCAGGTACCCATCAGAAGCACTTATTGTCTTCTGACTGAGCATACAGGCGAGACGCTTTGCCCCATTTCTTGTCAGGTACCCATCAGAAGCACTTATTGTCTTCTGACTGAGCAAACAGGCGAGATGCTTTGCCCCATTTCTTGTCAGGTACCCATCAGAAGCACTTATTGTCTTCTGACTGAGCATACAGGCGAGACGCTTTGCCCCATTTCTTGTCAGGTACCCATCAGAAGCACTTATTGTCTTCTGACTGAGCATACAGGCGAGACGCTTTGCCCCATTTCTTGTCAGGTACCCATCAGAAGCACTTATTGTCTTCTGACTGAGCATACAGGCGAGACGCTTTGCCCCATTTCTTGTCAGGTACCCATCAGAAGCACTTATTGTCTTCTGACTGAGCATACAGGCGAGACGCTTTGCCCCATTTCTTGTCAGGTACCCATCAGAAGCACTTATTGTCTTCTGACTGAGCATACAGGCGAGACGCTTTGCCCCATTTCTTGTCAGGTACCCATCAGGAGCACTTATTGTCTTCTGACTGAGCATACAGGTGAGACGCTTTGCCCCATTTCTTGTCAAGTACCCATCAGAAGCACTTATTGTCTTCTGACTGAGCATACAGGTGAGACGCTTTGCCCCATTTCTTGTCAGGTACCCATCAGAAGCACTTATTGTCTTCTGACTGAGCATACAGGCGAGACGCTTTGCCCCATTTCTTGTCAGGTACCCATCAGAAGCACTTATTGTCTTCTGACTGAGCATACAGGTGAGACGCTTTGCCCCATTTCTTGTCAGGTACCCATCAGAAGAACTTATTGTCTTCTGACTGAGCATACAGGCGAGACGCTTTGCCCCATTTCTTGTCAGGTACCCATCAGAAGCACTTATTGTCTTCTGACTGAGCATACAGGGAGACGCTTTGCCCCATTTCTTGTCAGGTACCCATCAGAAGCACTTATTGTCTTCTGACTGAGCATACAGGCGAGACGCTTTGCCCCATTTCATGTCAGGTACCCATCAGAAGCACTTATTGTCTTCTGACTGAGCATACGGGCGAGACGCTTTGCCCCATTTCTTGTCAGGTACCCATCAGAAGCACTTATTGTCTTCTGACTGAGCATACAGGCGAGACGCTTTGCCCCATTTCTTGTCAGGTACCCATCAGAAGCACTTATTGTCTTCTGACTGAGCATACAGGTGAGACGCTTTGCCCCATTTCTTGTCAAGTACCCATCAGAAGTACTTATTGTCTTCTGACTGAGCATACAGGCGAGACGCTTTGCCCCATTTCTTGTCAAGTACCCATCAGAAGCACTTATTGTCTTCTGACTGAGCATACAGGCGAGACACTTTGCCCCATTTCTTGTCAAGTACCCATCAGAAGCACTTATTGTCTTCTGACTGAGCATACAGGCGAGATGCTTTGCCCCATTTCTTGTCAAGTACCTATCAGAAGCACTTATTGTCTTCTGACTGAGCATACAGGCGAGACGCTTTGCCCCATTTCTTGTCAAGTACCTATCAGAAGCACTTATTGTCTTCTGACTGAGCATACAGGCGAGACGCTTTGCCCCATTTCTTGTCAAGTACCCATCAGAAGCACTTATTGTCTTCTGACTGAGCATACAGGCGAGACGCTTTGCCCCATTTCTTGTCAAGTACCCATCAGAAGCACTTATTGTCTTCTGACTGAGCATACAGGCGAGACGCTTTGCCCCATTTCTTGTCAGGTACCCATCAGAAGCACTTATTGTCTTCTGACTGAGCATACAGGCAAGACGCTTTGCCCCATTTCTTGTCAGGTACCCATCAGAAGCACTTATTGTCTTCTGACTGAGCATACAGGCGAGACGCTTTGCCCCATTTCTTGTCAAGTACCCATCAGAAGCACTTATTGTCTTCTGACTGAGCATACAGGCGAGACGCTTTGCCCCATTTCTTGTCAGGTACCCATCAGAAGCACTTATTGTCTTCTGACTGAGCATACAGGCGAGACGCTTTGCCCCATTTCTTGTCAGGTACCCATCAGAAGCACTTATTGTCTTCTGACTGAGCATACAGGTGAGACGCTTTGCCCCATTTCTTGTCAAGTACCCATCAGAAGCACTTATTGTCTTCTGACTGAGCATACAGGTGAGACGCTTTGCCCCATTTCTTGTCAGGTACCCATCAGAAGCACTTATTGTCTTCTGACTGAGCATACAGGCGAGACGCTTTGCCCCATTTCTTGTCAGGTACCCATCAGAAGCACTTATTGTCTTCTGACTGAGCATACAGGTGAGACGCTTTGCCCCATTTCTTGTCAAGTACCCATCAGAAGCACTTATTGTCTTCTGACTGAGCATACAGGTGAGACGCTTTGCCCCATTTCTTGTCAGGTACCCATCAGAAGCACTTATTGTCTTCTGACTGAGCATACAGGCGAGACGCTTTGCCCCATTTCTTGTCAGGTACCCATCAGAAGCACTTATTGTCTTCTGACTGAGCATACAGGCGAGACGCTTTGCCCCATTTCTTGTCAGGTACCCATCAGAAGCACTTATTGTCTTCTGACTGAGCATACAGGCGAGACGCTTTGCCCCATTTCTTGTCAGGTACCCATCAGAAGCACTTATTGTCTTCTGACTGAGCATACAGGCGAGATGCTTTGCCCCATTTCTTGTCAGGTACCCATCAGAAGAACTTATTGTCTTCTGACTGAGCATACAGGCGAGACGCTTTGCCCCATTTCATGTCAGGTACCCATCAGAAGCACTTATTGTCTTCTGACTGAGCATACAGGCGAGACGCTTTGCCCCATTTCTTGTCAGGTACCCATCAGAAGCACTTATTGTCTTCTGACTGAGCATACAGGCGAGACGCTTTGCCCCATTTCTTGTCAGGTACCCATCAGAAGCACTTATTGTCTTCTGACTGAGCATACAGGCGAGACGCTTTGCCCCATTTCTTGTCAGGTACCCATCAGAAGCACTTATTGTCTTCTGACTGAGCATACAGGCGAGATGCTTTGCCCCATTTCTTGTCAGGTACCCATCAGAAGAACTTATTGTCTTCTGACTGAGCATACAGGCGAGACGCTTTGCCCCATTTCATGTCAGGTACCCATCAGAAGCACTTATTGTCTTCTGACTGAGCATACAGGCGAGATGCTTTGCCCCATTTCTTGTCAGGTACCCATCAGAAGCACTTATTGTCTTCTGACAATTCTTTTAAAATGGAAAATCTATTGTGAATATCTAAGAATTGGGAAAGATAGGTCTGAGCAAATGGTGATCAAGGACTACACATTTGAGCTGCGACACGAGAAAACCAACAGTGGTTGTGTGCCCAGCGCAGACTCAGATCAGCCTGGGTATCCGCCCAGTTAGATCAGAGTCCTTGCTAAGTGCTTGATGGGTAGCTAAGGGTCTGGGCTACCTCCATGCGGACAGCGAAGATTCTGATCAGGCTGGGCGGATGCCCAGGCTGATCTGAGTCTGCACTGTGAGCACAACCCCTTTGTTGGTTTTGTCGTGTCGCAGCTCAATTATTTTAGGTGTCCCAGTTTTTAGAATTTTTACGGTATGGAAGATTATTCAGAAAATATCAATATGACTGTGACCCCTGACTGTTCAGTGTTTCATATGGGAAATTGCTGTGACACACTTTATTGGTATCACATTTGAGCTCAGCAGGGAATTTATGATGTAAAATCTTTCAACTATTGCCAGATGTATTAAATTATTATTAATATATAATATTAATAAGAATCCTTTTTTTTTCCATCATGCAACATATGTGAATTGAATCAGTCTCCATAATAACTGTATGTGTCATGACACTTCAGTTATTATGGAGGCTGATTTATTATCCTACTGATCGTGACCCTGTCTTTGATGGGGACACATTTGTTTTTGCCTGTGTGTTTATCATATGACACTTTAGCTCACCTGAGCCAAAGGCTTTGCGGTAGCTTGCCGGGCCACGTAGCCCAATCGGTAGGGCACCTGACTCATAAGTCAGAGGTCCTGGGTTCGAAACCCGGTCTGGCCACATACTTCCGTTTCTCCTTCAGCTGATTCAAGAAGGGCAGTTGTCAGTTACTGGCGAAAGTATGTGCCCTTAGTACTGGTTAACCGCTTAGGAGGTCTAAGCCTGCCCAGGAATAGTGTGGTTAGGTGAACTGACAGTCCAGACATGACCTTAGCTGTTTACCGTGGACGTTAAGCATCAGATCAATCAATCAATCAATCTGCGGTAGCTTATAGTACAGGCTTGGGGCTGTCTCTGTCATCGTTCAGCATTTTCAAACAACTTCTTCTTATAGATGCAGGGATCAGGCTAGAAGGTGACTATAGGGCTAAAACATGTGCTCTGGGTTTCAGAACTTCACCCTGGGCAGCTGTAAGGGCGATAAAACCTTCGGCTGAAAGTTTGGGAATCTTTAATATGAGCTGCGACACGACAAAACCAACAATGTGGTTGTGCGCCCAGCGCAGACTCAGATCAGCCTGGGCATCCGCCGAGTCTGATCAGAGTCTTCGCTGTCCGCATGAAGCTAGCTTAGACTCTTAGCTACCCTTTAAGTGCTTAGGAAAGACTCTGAACAGTCTGGGCGGATGGCAAGTCTGATCTGTCTGCGCTGGGCGCACAACCACATTGTTGGTTTTCTCGTGTCGCGGCTCATATGAATGCTGCAACTTGTATTTCAAAGCTCTTCATAACAAAGATTACAAAAGTGTTGAACAGTAAACAACTTTAAAAAATCGCTTGCAAAGGATGTTTCATGACTAGAAATATGCAGAACAAAATTAGGGTAGTAATTTGTCCCATTTGGCATTTATTATTTATTCCCAAAGTGCCTGAAATCAGACATACTGACAATGTCATTAGTTTTCACGAGTCATTTAAATGGCAATCATTTGATCAAAAATGTCCTCACAGGGTATAATCGATTCCGCTAATTTTCGCTTCCTGCAGAGACTGTACATCATATTTGGCTTCTGCTGAGACTGTCCACGAACTCTTAGTTTAAACTTTATTTATTTGTATAAACATCATACACTTATGTACAGACAATGGTTAACAGAACACACGTTTATACAAAGGGATTCAGAAGGAAGTCTGTCGACTTTTGTATATCTGTATCCCTAAGAGGCTCTCGGCAGGAAGCATAATCATGCGGACAGTCTCGGCAGGAAACCATTTTTCGAGTACAGTAGTCTCTGCAGGAAGCAAGAGTTCGCGGACAGTCTTGGCGGAAGCCAAATATGACGGACAGTCTCTGCAGGAAGCGAAAATTAGCGGAATCGATTATACCCTGTGGTCCTGAAAATGAAGTTCAGTGACTAGGTAGGAAAAGCTGTAGTACTAAGTCAGAAAAGTTATTTCATGTTTTGGCATTAATTATTATTCATACTGAAATGACCTAAAATCGGACATACTGATGTTGTCATATTGTTCTAATAGGTCATCAAAAACAGCAATCATTTTGTCAAAAATCATATGAAAAGAAAGTTGAATCAGACAACAGGATGGAAAGTGATTTGACACTTATAGCATTTATTATTCAGTCCTGAAATGCCGGACATCCATCCACTGATTGTATATATACCAATAAAATAAATATTGTATAACTTCTCCCATGAGTTAATAAACTTCTCTCTATTTTTACCGGAGGGAAAAGTCATTTCTGCCCAAATTTGTGGGCTAGCTTGATCCCTGAGGTAGTAATACACAAGTGGGTATATTACACAAGTAGACAGTAATACACAAGTAGGTCTGATACAGGAGTAGGTCTGATACACAAGTAGGCAATACTGTCCTCAACTTGATGTTGAGTATCCTTGCATCAGTGTCTCTTCAATTTGTGAAGAAATTTCCACTCCAGTGCACAAGTAGCTCATATTGGCTGACATTTTGAGAGTCGTGTACGGCTAGATTGATTTTGACCAAACTTAATATGAAGCATCTGTACCATGGCTTCATTGATTTCAAAAAAGCTTTTGACAGGGTATGGCATGCAGCCGTATGGGCCACCATGCGGAAGTACCATATCAGTGCAAATCTAGTTTGCACCATTGAGCAGCTATATGATAAGGCTACAAGTGAAGTCCTGATGAATGGCAGCACAGGAGAATGGTTCAGAACAACAGTTGGAGTAAGACAAGGATGTTTTCTGTCACTCACCCTCTTCAACATTTTTCTCTAACGGATCATGTCTGATGCTCTGGAAGAACATGATGGAAAGACCAGCATAGGCGGCAGAAACATTACCAATCTGCAGTTTGCCGATGACATAGATGCTGTAGCTGAGGATGAGCAGGAACTAGAAGCCCTAGTTGAAAGGCTCAACAAAACCTGCACAAGGTATAAGATGGAGATAAGTGCTGAGAAGACCAAACTGATGATAAAACAGCGCAGATGGCATCCAGAGGGAGATCAAGGTAAAAGGGCAGAAGCTGGGTACCGTAACAAGCTTCATATACCTTGGAGCAGTTGTCTAAGATGATGGCTCAAAACAGGAGGTTCTCTCAAGGATTGCACAAGCCACTTCAGCTCTTACCAAGCTGAAACCAATTTGGAGGGATAACATCATATCTCCAGTCCTGGATCAAAGGTTAAACTTATGCCCTCCCTTGTCATTTCCATATTTCTGTATGCCTGTGAATCTTGGACCTTGACAGCAGAGTTAGAGAAAAGAATGCAGGCCTTTGAGATGAGATGCTACCGAAGGCTACTGAACATTACGTATAAGGACCATATAACCAATGATTAGGTTCACTGAAAGATCCATGCAGCTATTGGAGAAAATGATGACCTCCTGACGCTGGTCAAGAAACGGAAACTAAGGTGGTTTGGCCATGTTTCAAGGTCTTCTGGTTTAGCAAAGACAATTCTACAGGGCACAGTGAAAGGAAAAAGAAGAAGAGGCAGACAGAAGAAGAGGTGGGAAGACAATATTAAAGAGTGGACAGGGGTGGATTTTGCCAGCTCAGCTAGGGCAGCTGAAAACAGGACAAGGTGGAAAGGGATTGCTTTGAAGTTATCTGTGGTGCCCCACCAACCTAGTAAGGTTACGGGATAGAATAGAACAGAATAGAATATGAAGCCTCCTTGCATTAGTGTCCCCCATGTTTGTGATATACCGAATTAATCCTATAAAACGCCCTGGGCTGTTGAATTTTATGAAAGCGGGGCATTATTACGAGCCTGAAGAGAAGTAAATCTGAGCCACTGCCAAATATCTCAGATAAACAGTATTAAATTGAGTGGGTACTTTCAGAGGAAGCAGCTCCACTAATTTTGCCTCCCCTTTCAGTAGGGGTGAACTCTTAAAGGAAAGAATTTGCTCCTCTAGGAGCAAATTCTTTTCATTAAGAGCAGACCCCATTTAAAAGAGTACCTCATCCAGAGAAGTAAACAGGAATTCATGCAAGTTATCCTAACATTATTTTGGAACAAATGCAGGGTGTGTTTATTAGAGCAAGGGCAGTTATTAGGATTAATAAGGTAATTCTGGCTCCAGTCATAATGGCTAACATTGTGAAAATCTTCTAACAAGTTCTTTTGAGAAACAGTTAGATGGCTTTTCACCAAACTTGGTGTGAAGCATTCTTGCATCCATGACTCGCAAGTGTGCAAAAAGTTCCACTCCAATGCACAAGTAGCTCAAAATGGCCAACCACATGAAACTCTTTAAACAAATTCTTCTCAGGAACAGTTGGATGAATTTTTACTGAATTTGGTATTAAGGATCCTTTCGTTGATGACTCAAGTTTGAGATATGATTTTGGCTGCAAAAATGCACAAGTATTGTATACTCTAGGAGCCAAGTCAGCTAAAAATTGAAAGAGGTGGCACCCTCTGCTATCCTTGGTTTGACTACGTTTTCTATTAGTCATAACCTTCTGAAAGGAGGTTTGATTGTTCTGCTCTCAAAATTTTATTGTCATAATGCTTTAATTCACATGTGTTCCTTGGTACCCAATGGCTGAAATCAACACCATTAAGGCATGTATTGTTACATTGTTGAACTTCAGCGGAAGTCATATTTTGCAGCAATGCCATTCTTTTCCTGCTCTAGAGATATCGTTTCAATACAGGTGTTACTAATTTGAGCCATAATGCATCACAACGACTTTCCGCTTTATTTTTAAAGCATTTTTCTATATGAATTTACCCCACCCACTCGAGAAACAGGTAGGCTAGATTGTTCAATGAGATAACCCTCAATTATTTTGTCCATTAAATGGCATAGTGGTAGATTTAAATGTCCAAGTAACTAACAAAATATGTTCCGTACTCAAAAGTGACTGGCATGGTATTGTGTATATATACAACGATTCATGCTACCCCATGCAGAAAAAAAGTCCAAAGAAATATAATATATAAATGAAACATGTAAACAAACACCATTTTAGGTCAAACGCCTACTCTTTGCCCTTATAATACTTACGTGTAATTGTGGTCTGCAGGTATTCAGTTATAATACATCAACACAGACTTGGGGCTGCAAACTTATTTTACTACCCCATAGTAACGTCTTACTACTTGTCTCATAACTTTACCTTTACGGTGCTATTTCCAGTTTGGTATCGCGGCTTGGTTGTTGCACGGATAGATTCAATTCCTAAACATTGTCTTTTACACTGTTTTATCTGCTCTGACCCTTTCCTTTAAAAACTTTATATGAAATTGAAGATTAATAAAAATATTTTGCCTTATCACATTTATTTACACCAAAGTAACGTATATAACAGGTTAAAAAGTAAGAGTTATTCTACTCTACTGCCACAAGTGTAAAGAGACGTGTGGCTAGAACGAAAAGCTCTCTCTCTCTCTCTCTCTCTCTCTCTCTCTCTCTCTCTCTTACTTCATCATGATGAAAATCATGTTTAGGATCATTTGGGCTCATTCTGAATCAGTTTGAAAAAAAGAACTTAGCTCGAGCTGTTGCTAGGGGACATTGGCAGTGTAGCAACATTACATCACCGAACACACACTCAGCCAAACTGAGATTAATGTAGTGTTTTTTCTGATGCATAACTTGCTTCCGGAGAACCTTCCTTTTTGGAATTAAGTTAAGCTTTTATCATTCCACCAGACTTTCAGGACATGCTTGACGATAATCTGAAAGCAATAACCACCTGCGATAAAGAACAAAGCAGATTTGGTTTCATTCATTCTGTTCTTGAAAGTGCAGATGATAATGTCCAGCCATGGGTAATATGGTTATGGCATATTGTCATTATACTTTCAGTTCATTATGAAAATGACTTTTGAATCAAGTCAATGAAAAATCACTTATTTAAACTCCTGGTTTAGTAGTCAAAAATGGTAACGTATACAACATTCAACAATAAAAGAGTTATCAAGTTACCCTTTTACTGTGAGGAAGTTTTTATATTTATGCTTGAGTAATCTGGAGCAGAAAGTAAGATGTCCTGAAGTAATCATCAAATGTTGAAAGCAAAACATAAGGCTTCTTAATGTTAACATTACAGAAGTATAACTATAACTCTCTGAAGAGATTTGAATATTTGATGTACCCATTTCATTGCTTCAAATTGCAATTGTTACTAACAAAACGTGTAGCAGAAGTACAGTTCTATACAGCGCCTAATTTGCATTGGTATTATGCCTGTTTTAGATGTTTTGCTTAAAACCGGTTATTTTCTGCACCCGGTAACCCGAGCATTAATATGAGAAGCAAATGATAGGCATCGATCAGGAATTGATACAATCAGATCCCACATCCCGCCCTTAAAACCAAAGGGAAAGAAGGACACACACAAGTTGACAAAAAGTTCACGATAGACATGCACGGTAAACTGAATGAACAGCTCTTTCTCAAACAGGTGGTCATTCAGCAGCCCCAACTGAAAACAGTCAGAACATATATTTTTACCAACTTTATATTTTTTATTACAAAACAAAACAGAAAGCAAAATGGGCCGCTATTCAGGTGACCATATTGCTAGATGATGGTAAACAGGCCAACTTCTTAACAATAAAAGGGTTCCTTCCGAGAATTGAGGAACCTTCAATGCTTCATCTTATTGAATTTGCAAACAGAATATACCAATATCATTCAACACCATAATACCTAATCTGACAACTCGTTTGCATTTAAATGTTGTATTCGTTACCTTTTTATTATCATACAAATTAAAAAGTAAGTGAATTATCATTGACTCGATTAATATAAGATCATTTTGATGATGTCATAACCATATCATCCGTGCCCAGACAATATCACGTGCACTTGCCAGGAATCTGCTATGTTCTTTCTCACATGTGTTCCTTATTACTAAATGATCTGCAAATATGTCATGAAAATAATTCTGTATTAATGTTAATGGACACACCTCAATGTTTTACTGCAGTTTGTTAGAACGGAAACAATATTTTCGACCTCCTATTTGCTTTTGAGGCTTATTTAACCTTCTTAAAATAAGGTTTGTTTTTAACAGAAACACTTTTCTCCTAAAGAAGCAATTTTTTTCTTTTAACAGTTTACTCCCATGAAGAAAGGAAGGTAAGGTAAACGTGGCAGTTATTTCAGCGTAATATTGTATCCATTCACCTAAACTTCTTGAAACGATAGGAGTTTAACTAAATTCTGTATGAGAATTCTCTGGGAGCAAAGAATGCATCACAGGAAACAAAGACATCAACCTCGGTGTCTGGGTATAGAATGTTATAATGCTGCCAATGCTCCCTAGCACCAGCTTCGGCTGAATTCTTTTTTTTCTACTTTTAAAACTGACTCTCAATGAGCCCAAATGATCCCTTACGACCAAAAACACATATTTCTTTTCAATTTAATGAAGTACAGGGAAGCATTTTGCCATAGACATATGGCACTTTATACTAGCTGCAATGGAGTAAAAATAGCACTTACTTTTTAACCTGTTACTTACGTTACTTTGGTTTAAATATATGCTAAACGGCCAAAATATTTTTAACCATGATTTTAATATTGTTTTTAAAAGAAAAGGTCAAAACAGATAAATTAGTGTAAACGAGCAGCAATCAGGAATGGGTTCAATCGGTGTCACAAACCTCCCATGACACCAAACTAGAAATAGTAAT
The DNA here is from genome assembly GCA_963989385.1 of Ctena decussata. Classification (NCBI taxonomy): domain Eukaryota; kingdom Metazoa; phylum Mollusca; class Bivalvia; order Lucinida; family Lucinidae; genus Ctena; species Ctena decussata. Next base: position 53,001,267 of record OZ022503.1, on the reverse strand, counting down.
ATAAAATAAAAAGACAAGTACTCAAATAATACTAGAAGTAGCAAAATAAACATGCAGCCCATTCCATGCAGATAACCTCCAAGCTAGCCTTACACCAACATAACCAAGCACACAAAACATCTACTTTCAACAGGATAATGACGAATTAAAAGACAAAATAAACCAGTGTTGTAAAGACAATAGAAAAGTGGACAGCAGAAACTGCAACATCATAACATCACAATGAATGGACCGACTTGGAAATAACACTGATAAATTACATACGGTAGGTTTAAGCAGATTTCACATGCATGTAAAAATAACTCAAACTAATAAGGCCTTGGCTTATTTGGTATTTGCAATATATAATCTCAAGAAATATTTTCAAATAAAAGTTACAAATGTTACCTTTCTGAGTTCAAAAAGTAATTTATCAAAACTATGTTTGTATTGTGTGATTCTTAAAAACCATTAAGATAATATTCATGAGCGCTTCTTTTTTATTTATTTATTTTTTTTTTTTTTTTGGGGGGGGGGGGGGACAATTTCAATTTTTCTTGTCATGTAAACAACACTGTTTGCTGTCTGACTAGGCAACTAAACAATGCACAAAAATTAAATATTTTGGTAAATAATAAATATATTTAGCACAACTGTGTTGTAAATTTAATAGGCAAAGTTTCGAAAGAGTGTATTCCTAGGTGAATGATAGTCTTTTTACGCAAACATGTTAAACTGATAATTACGTTACTTTGCTGAAGATATGTGTTGTAAGGTCAAAACTGATTTAAACTGTTGTGTTGTATCATGTTTAGTATGATCTTAATGACACAGGTCAAATATTTCAGTTTTAAATAGCTTATTAGCTATGTTTTGTCAAAAATTGCGTGAAAAATGACTTTGAAGCCACTAACAATGAATAGATGTGCCTTTGTTCAACAGTTCATGGTTGACCAAGTATAAAGACTACGAATCTCAAATTTATTTGTTAGAAAGTTAGAAAGCTATTGAAAAAAGCCAGTTAGACAAATTGAAAATTCAATATTGGGGTCATTTTATCACAGTCTTTGTAAAAAAAAAAAAAAAAAAAACACTTAAATCATGTTTTAAATTTTCAAGGGGTACATGAATTGTTATAGCGAAAATAACAGACCCAAGGTTCTTAATTGTTTTCTGTGTAGCTTAATTTACGGCATATTAGCTATTCTTACAGAAAATATTGACATTTGATACAGTTGAATCGTTACAGCATATTTCTCATCAATTCTTATTTCATATACTTAAAATTTAATAAGGTAACGTATATTACTGCCCATTACAGAGTTATGCAAGGTTTGCCAAGGTGGCAAATGCTGAATCTGATCACAACAGATCAAGACAATTACTTTTGAACATAAAAACTAATTGAACACCACGTGGACCACTATCTCTCTTTTCTATGACACTCATGGAATCATATTTGCTCCACTATAGGTAGTCATATCCATCGCTTAATTTGACTATTTTGACAATAAAATATGGCGAGCAGAACAATCAAACCTAGTTTCTGAAGGTTTAGACTATTCAAAAATACATTCAAACTAAGTATAGCAGAGGGTGCCACCTCCGACCCTTATTTCGGCAAGATAGGCGATTTTGGCTCCTAGAGTAGTAGGTCATAATTGTGTAAATAGTGAAAATCTTCAAAAGAATGCTTGATGGATTTGGACCAGAGAAGGTATGAATCACCCTTGCATCAAAGTCTATCAAGCTGGAGGGAAAATCACGGCTCTGATGCCCAAACTGGTCATATGGCCCACGTCATGAAACTCAATACACATTTTTTTCTTGAACAGACCAGGGCATATCCTGAGATTCTTCAGTTCTAGTCATGACCTGATAGTGATAATTAAGGTCAATGTTCAAGAGGGATTAGCCCAGCTCTGGGCCAGAAAATAGCTAGAAACAAGTTTCAGTTAGAAACTTTGTTTCTGAAATAATTTAGGTCTAGAGCTGGGCTAGCTACAAGAGGGGTGGATATGTGTTAGACTGTGAAGGGCTGGTTGGCTGTTGACCGAACTTTGTATGAAGCATCAGTGAATCAGTTTCCTCTAATTTATGGAAAAACTACCCCTTCTATGGACAAGTAGGTCATGATAGACACATTAAAAAATGGCTATACTGATTTAGACCTGACTTGTTATGAACATGCTTACATCAAGATGCACATGCATAATTTCAGTGTTCCAGATAAGAGGAAATAATTATAATAATTCAAAGATAATTTTTCTAATCCTCAATGCAAACTTACGTTGTGACCCCTCATTAGAACCATCTCTGCGAGATGGTTCTAATGAGGGGTCACAACACATGTAATGATTATAATTCAAAGATAATTTTTCTAATCTTCAATGCTAACATAATTATTATGTTGTGACCCCTCATTAACACTGTCTCAGTGAGATGGTTCTAATGAGGGGTCACAACATATGTTTTTATGACTATTCCTAGATTATCCCTATTACCCTTCCTTATCTGGAGCACTTGATAATAATGTGTGATCAATTTCACAGAGGGCCTAGAATCGCCACTATGTGCTCTGTTAGCGATTCAGGTCCATTTGGACCTCTTGTTTTTATTTCTATGTTATTGAGTTAATAACTGAAATACCCTTATGCCATAATCCCATCTTGCACTACCATTTAAAAAGGTACCATCTGCTAGCCCAAGTCAGTTAAAAGAAAGCGGATACCATCAGGTTCAGAGATACCGGTAATTTGGTTTCCTTCTTCAAAGGTATGAATTTTTTCATATCTTTAATTTGATGGTAATTAAGAGAACAGAATGTAACAATCAGTTACTAAAAATATTTTAACAGTAACAGGTTAATTACATGACTTGAAAAAAAAAGAAATGATAATAAAATACCGTAACTTATTTAATATTCTAATGCACTTACGAATGTAACGCGACATCTGATTGGATAATGTCAAAAATTTGCGACAGTAAATCCTGCGATATACTGTCGGAAACCCGACGTCATTACGTAACATCGCTTCTCATTGGTTGACGTCTGGTTTTACGTCGCTGAAAGCGTTTGCTATGGGTGCAAAGTAGCACACTTTTAATGGTGAGTATGTTAAAAGTGCATTAGAATGGGGATAACTGCATTGAAAATTGTCATTTGGGAAGGTAAATCGTCGGTTTTATGATCACAAATTGTGTTTTACGGCTCCGCTGATGCATGCCGTAAAACGAAATTTCCGACCATAAAACCGACGATTTACCTCCCCAAATGACAATTTTGAGTACAGTTATCCCCTAAATAAGTTAACTTTAAGGTGTATCGTCACATTGTCAAGTTTTTCCACCATTTCTAAAAGTAATTTGCACAAAATAAATGGGTATCGGGAGCTAGGGGAAACAGTATTTAACCCTATTGCACTCAGAATTGCCAAAACTCCATAGAGTTTTGGCCGTTCTGAGTGCAATAGGGTTAAGCACAGAGAAATATGCCCGATAGAAAGCTGTGGAATCCCATTAGTTAAAGAACATTTTGCAGGACTATAAGCATAGTAGATACAGTGAAGATATGCATTTAGAAGATTTTATTTGCCAAAAACTTGGTAATTTGGGAAACTTTGTAATCAGCATTTACTTTTGATTGAATTTTATCTTTGAAAAGACAGTCATTTCAAGTAGCTATTTTTCAAGATAAACTTTGCATACTTCTACAATTTTGACCTTGGACCCTGTACAAATATACAAAGGATGTGCATGTATTATTTATAGAGATGAAATTAATACACAGTTCCGAGAACAGCCGCTAAGCTCCGCCTGCTTAGTTACTGTTACTACGTCTCACAAGCTTACACAAAGATGGCGGAAAAACAAATGACAAATGCAAGTGTCTGCTAAATGTTGGGGATCTATGGCGAAGAATCAGCCTCCTCATGACCTACACAATGTCATGGCAGTTGGCGCATCACGCATTTCAGATACATTATGTTCTTGCAAAACAGGGTAAATTTATTGAAAGTGGTGGTAGTTTGTTTTCTTTAAACAGGTATACATCCCTTCATTAACTGTAAGGTAAAATCACGGACTTATGTTGGATATTGGCCACGTGTGATTTGTTTGTGAGACTGTCACGTGCTAAGATGTCGTTGTATTGGCCAGGTATATGCTATCATGTGATTTTCAGTGACATTCTGGGTGTGGCTTGGAACTGTGTATTCTGTTCAAAATGCAGCATTTGGAGAATCAAACCAACAGGACACTACTTTCAAATAGGGTTCATTGATAATAGACAGTTTATTGATGTACACTGCCCAGTGACAGGCACTGCATGGGGGCATCATTTCCATCTCAAAGATGCAATTTTATAGTTATTTTTATGCCCCACCACCAAAAAGTAGCAGGGCATTATGTTACATCCTCCGAAATTTATAGTCCATATGTACATTTGTCAGCGATTATGTCTGCTCTGCAACTCAAAAATTGTTTCAGATATTTTCATAAAACTTAACACAAAGGTAAAGCAGTATTTGACAATGTCCAGAGTGCAAGAACTATAACTCTGAATCACATATTTATGGAGTTATGACCCTTTTATCAATTGAAAACAGTAGATTTTTGGATTAGGTTGTGTCCACTCTACAACTCAAAAAATGGTTCTGATATTTTCATGAAATTTTATAGAAATGTAAAGCATTATTAGACAATATGCAGAGTGCAAGAACCATAACACTGGCTTTTATATTTTTGGAGTAATGTCCCTTTGACAATTGAAAATAATAGATTTTGTGATAAGTTCGTGAAATAAATACATTTACATGCATCAGTCTTGATAAAATTTAGGGAAAGACTATTGCACCTTTCTTTTGAGTTCTTTTTTGACAGAGTTATGGCACTTGATCGGGATATGGTGTAATGCCTGCAGCTCTTTTATTGTTGGGAGATTTATTGTCCAAATCTGGTAGATGTATATGTATCTCAGCATTTTCTTGTTGCAGACATGTTTGAGAGTTTACCCAGGACTGGCTAATACAGGACTTTGCTATGACTAAAGAAGCATGCCTAGTTTGACTGAAATCATATGAAAAATGACCTTATGCCAAGTGCATTAAGTGAACGCTCAAATCAACTTGCGGTTACTGTTTTAACTGGTTAGACTTTTCAGATTTCCCAAGATGTATAAATTGTTCATGCTAAGTGGAAAATTTGTTATCAGACTGCACATATGCCTGTTCACATAACCATGAGGTCATTTTCATACAGTGCATATCATTTCTATATTGGCAACTCAGAGAAGATTAACTTATATGCCCTATTTGTGTATACACCAGAATGAATAATTTACGACAACTGATACTAATTTTGACGGTGGTGTTGATCAATTTCTACTTTTTTTTTATGTATATTTACATAAACGAAATTCGTTGTGCAAATGACAAGATGACATTTGCATTTCAAAACGTTTCTTCTCATCGTATGTTCTCAACAGATTTTCATGACAAAATGAAAAGGACTTTGTCTTATGAAAAATTAAAGGAGAAGTCAGTTTCTTTTTCTTTACGTCAGTGGAAATTGAATATGTATAAACAAAGACATGAGATTGAAAAAAGTTCTGATCTTGTCAGAAATGCCTCTGATTTGTTCAGAAATACTTCACTTCCTTTTGCATTCCGACCCACAATAAATTATGACCAGTACTTGTCAGTGCTAGAAATATGGGATCTGTTCACAAAAACATGTGTTCAGAATGGTATTACTTACATATTGTATGCAGGCACATTACTAGGCTCCTATAGACACCATGGATTTATTCCCTGGGATGATGATTTGGATGTTATAGTGAACCAAACTGATACAGATAAACTGCAGCAGGCTTTGTCAGAAATAGAAGGCTATGGAACTTACCTTGTAGCTCACTGCTTGAAATTTTACAAAATTCCAAAAGTATTGCCAGAGAAAAAGCATCGCTTTTATTGGCCGTTCGTGGATATATTTTTCTACAAGGAAAATTCTACTCATCTTTGCGATGCACTTTGGGATCAGTATGAAATTTGCTGGGAAAAGGCCAAATATTTTCCTGTTAAATACAGACCTTTGGAAGACAGTCTTCATCCTGTACCGGCTGATGTGGCCTATGCATTGAATATGGAAGGAAAGTATTATCTATACTACTGTAGAAGTAACCACTGGAACCACCAGCTTGAAGAGTACACAAATTTACATGGAAAAACTGACTGTGATGAACTTTTTCCATTTTATCCTTTTGTTAATCGGACACATGAGGAAAGAGCTGTCCGAGAAATCTTAACAGTGAATGGTACTATTATTAATGAATATATCTTTAATCAATATCATTAAAGGGATGAAGCCTGAATACAGCAAAGGAGCAGTTTAACAAACAGAAACAGTGACATGACAAAACCAACAGAAGGGCTTGTATGCCTTGTGAAGAGTCGGATCAGCCTTGGCATCTGCCCAGCCTGATCAGAGTCTTCGATGTGCACCTAAAGGATAATTTTAAGGTCTAAGCAACCTCCATGCTGACGGGGAAGAATCTGATCAGACTGGGCAGGTGCCCAGGCTGCTTTAAGTCTTCTCTGGGCACACATGCCACTTTCTTGGTTTTTGTCGTGTTGCGGCTCATTTGAATTATGATATTTAAAGAAAACCTGATTACCATAAAAACTCTAAATGTTGGGACAGATAAGTCAGAGCAGACAGTGCAGACCCAGATCAGACTGCTCCTCAAGGAGCAATCTGATCAAAGTCTACACTGCCTGCACTCCATCTGCATCTTTTAGATAGATTACTGCATTAAAAAAAAAGGAACTGAGTCCAGGGCCCAGTTGTTCAAAGCATCGTTAGCCTAATGAGCTCTTTAAGAGATCAACTCATTAAGTGTTTTATGACTTTATGACCTTAGTAATACACTGATATTTTTGTTGAAAAACAGTGAAAAGCTTTCACAATGCAAAAGCTTCTCACTATTTTTCAACAAAAAATATCAACATATTTGAGATATTAATGTTTGAAATTTTAACGAAACGTTAAGTAAGGACGTCGTTAGTTTCAAACAACCAGGCCCAGTTGTTCAAAACATACAAGGTAGTTAGTTGATGAGATGTTAAATTTTCAAATGTATTGTATGCAAAAACACTATCATTTTTGTTGGAAAAAATGTGAGAAGCCTTTGCAGTGCAGAAGCTCCTGACATTTTCCCAGCATAACATATAAGCATACTTGATTTTCTGGGACAGTTACAATAATTATTTGAGGTTTCTCAGTTTTGACAATTTTTATGGTACAGAAGAATCTTTATCTTGATGAAGTCAAAAGTACTTGTGGACAGAGATGTAGAATATACTTTATTAATGTGATAAGTTATTCTGCAGAGCGCTAGATAAGAGGGAGTATTTGGAGATAATTAGGGATAATTTTTGCTAATTCTACATAAAAACATATGTTGTGACCCCTCATCTGAACCGTCTCGAGACGGTTCAGATGAGGGGTCTCAGCATATGGTTTCAATGAGAAATAAAAAAAATTATCCCTCCATTATCATCAAATACCCCTCTTATCTAGAGCTCTGAATTTCTGTTTTGAAATATGTGAAAGATCAAACTAAAAGTGTACCTTTAAACCTATAATAAATTGTGTGTCCCATAAAGAACTGAATAAAGATGGTTAGTTAACAGAATATGGGGTTACTGGCCTTATAGCTCATGACACACATTTTGAACGTAAAATTCTTATGTGTTGGGAAACATGTCATAATGCATTAAGTTATGAAAGCCTCATAAAGCATTTCCAGAAATAATTAATTTTATTCAGCCACCATTTGTGAATATTGCTTGTTATATTCACAATTTTGGATGAATAAAATTAATTATTTTTGAAATGCTATAGTAATCACAGGGTATAAACCAGTCCGCTAATTTTCGCTTCCTGCAGAGACTGTCCATCATATTTGACTTCCGCCAAGACTGTCCACGATCTCTTGCTCCCTGCAGAGACTACTGTCCTCGAAAAATTGCTTCCTGCCGAGACTGTCCGCATGACTCTGCTTCTAGAAATCAGAATCATGCGGGCAGTCTCTGCAGGAAGCCATTTATCATGTACAAAAGTCTCAGCAGGAAGCAAGAGATCGCAGACAGTCTCGGCGGAAGTCAAATATGATGGACAGCCTCTGCAGGAAGCGAAAATTGGCGGACTGGTTTATACCCTGTAATAATTTATTTGGTTTGCATTGCAGACGAAGGTACCATATAGCATGTACAAACAGGGAAGACATAGATCAGCCTGTGCTGTCACACAGTCTGATCAGAGTCTTTCCTTTTTTGGTACCATCTGTAAATTCTCTGAATCCAAAAAATGAAAATGTGAACTCTGGGTTCGAGGTTATAAAACTTGAGAATAATCTCAAACTGGAAATAAAGCCCACTGATTGGCTGCTTCCGAGCATGTGCTCAGAAGCAGCCAATCAGTGTGCTTTATTTTGAGTTTGAGAATGTACTCAAGTTTTATAACCTCTGGGCCAGGTCTGTTTGCACAGATTTGCAGGCTGATTTGAATATTTACAGTTCCCATATATGGTTTACACCTGCCATTTTAACATTCTTATTATTATAGTTAAATATGTTACCAATAAAAAGCGAATAATGATTTCATTAATTTATCAGCCACACTTTTCAGAAATATATCTGTCGCTGTAAACAGATGCAGCACTGACTCAGATCAGATTGCTTGCTCCAGTGGATCTTGAGGAATCTGTAAGATGGATCTAGATTTTTGGGGATTGTTTCCCAAGGGCAACAGCATCACAAAGCAGAATTTCCTAAGACTGATAAAGATATTCTAGAGATGAAAAAACGTAGTTTTGTAGCCTAGTAAAGCCTTGTTTACACAACCAAAGGTTCTTTGTGACAGAAACTGTAACTAACTATTTTTAGATTGTTTATTCAAAAAGGGAGGAATGTGGTCAGACTGCGCAGATGCGCAGGCTGATCACAGTCTTCTCTTTTTGCACATGACCTGAGGTACATTTCAGTTCAGTTCAATTCTCCTAAGGATGTTCCCCAAGTGGCTCAGTGGTACGTAACCATAGTTGCACGCACTTGGCGCCGAGTGTCGGTCCAAGGCTACCTTTTACATGATGCCAATCAAATATATGTGACAGCTGAACAGTGCATTTCCAGAAATAATTAATTTTATTCAGCCATCATTTGTGAATATTGCTTGTTATATTCACAATTTTGGATGAATAAAATTAATTATTTTTGAAATGCTAGTACATGTAATTTATTTGGTTCGCATTGCAGACAAAGGTACCATATAGCATGTACAAACAGGGAAGACATAGATCAGCCTGTGCAGTCACACAGTCTGATCAGAGTCTTTCCTTCTGTAAATTCTCTGAATGGAAAAAAAAATGAAAATGTGAACTCTGGTCAGTCTGCACAGATTTGCAGGCTGATTTGAATATTTATCACATGACACTTGCCATTTTGTATGTATTTATACTGCATCACCCCCTCGCGGAGATTACATGCAGGTGCGCATCTGTGCGTTGTTAGTAGAAGAAATGTTATAAAAATAAAAAAGTTCCGGTAATATTTGCTAGTAGAGGTGGAGTAAAAGATGATAGGGTTAAAATGTTAAAAGTCAGAAACAAGCTGACAGTGATAGGTAAAATGTTAAAAACAGCGCGCTGGCATTTATGGCATTGGATGATTGACTGCACACACTGCCCTCTTAAAGGAGTCAACAGTGGGCAGCAGTGCTATGTGTGATGGCAGCCGATTCCATTGCACGATTGCGAGGGGGTAGAACGAGTATTTGTAGTAATTCACAGAGGTCTGAATTTGACGGAAGCAAAGGGGGTGTGAATATCTGAGGATTCTTGATGGATGCACAACATACGGAGGTAGGTCAATGGCTACAAGACTGTGTACAATTTTATAAAATAGGCAAAGCCGGGAGTCGGACCTTCTCTGCTCAAGAGTTCGCCATCCTAAAGATTGAAGCATCTCTGTCAAGCTTGCATATGTGGAATAATTATTTAGAGTCCAGCGGGCCGCCTTATGTTGGATCATTTCAAGTTTGTCAATATTTTGATCAGTGTAGGGGCTCCATACGGTTGATGAGTATTCCACCAAGGGGCGAACAAGAGTTTTATATGCCATCTCTCTTAATGCTTGGTTTTGTGTCCTGATGTTTCTCCTGAGGAAGCCAAGTGACCGACTTGCTGAAGTGGTTATGTTCTGGATGTGGTTGTTGAATGATAGGTTGCTGCTGATTTCCACGCACAGATACTTGGAGCCTGCAACTGATTCCAAAACTTGGCCATGCAGCAGGTAATGGCTTGGAATTGGGGTTCTAGACCTGGTAACGTGTATAACGACACACTTACCAGGATTGAACTCCATGTCCCATTCCAGCTCCCATTTGTGGAGATGATCGAGATTCTGCTGCAAAATTTGAGCATCTTCCAAGCTGGAGACCGCCAAGTATATGGCCGTGTCATCAGCAAACAACCGTACCTAAGACTTTGTTGAATCAGGGAGGTCATTTATATATATGAGAAATAAGATGGGGCCCAGGACAGAGCCTGGAGGAACCCCAGATGTGACAGGTACAGTGTTTGATTTTTCATTTTCTAAGATAACAGTCTGAGTCCGATCAGATAAAAATTCTTGAATGCATTTCAGGGTGGGGCCTCTTATTCCGTATCTGTGGAGTTTGAGCAGTAGTTTCTGGTGACTTACCTTGTCAAACGCCTTCGAGAAGTCTAGTAAGACTAGGTCAGTTTGACTACCAGCTGTGCAGTTCCACATCAAGTCTTCTATGAGTGTGACGAGTTGTGTTTCGCATGATCATTTACTATGAAACCCATGCTGAAGGTCGTACAGCAGATTGTACTTGTCCATGTGGGAGACTACATTCGTAGCAACGATATGCTCTAGAATACTGGTCATTGAAATAGGCCTATAGTTTGAAGCAAGGCTGGTGTCTCCCTTTTTGAAAGATTCTTATTATAATAGAAAAATATGTTACCAATAAAAAGCGAATTACGATTTCATTAATTTATCAGCCACACTATTCAGAATATATATCTGTCGCTGTAAACAGATGCAACACTGACTCAGATCAGACTGCTTAATTGCATCAGTGGATCTTGAGGAATCTACCATATTTTTTGGGTTATGATATGGGTTTGTCCTTTCCTAAACAGTCCCAAAAATCTAGATCCATCTTGTAAGATAGATCTAGATTTTTGGGGATTGTTTGAGAAGGGCAAAACACCATCTCAAGGCAGAATTTCCTATAACTGATAAAGATATTCTAGAGATGAAAAAAAACATAGTTTTGTAGCCTAGTAAAGCTTTGTTTACACGACCAAAGGTTCTTTGTCACAGAAACTGTAACTAACTATTTTTAGATTGTTTGTTCAAAAAGGGAAGACTGTGATCAGACTGTGCAAATGTGCAGGCTGATCACAGTCTTCTCTTTTTGCACTTGTCCTGAGGTACCTTTCACATGACGCCAATCAAATATATCAGTGTGACAGCTGAACATTGCAAAGCAGCTACAAGGGGTGAATCTAATCTCGGGTCATACAATCTTGCGCAAATATGGTAACAGATGCATTAATATAAAAAAGATAGATTATGTACTTTGACAGCCTAGGTTTTGCATATGGTACTTCTGAAATGAAAATGGGACAGTGAACCTGACTACATGACTAGTGAATCTGATGATATGACATATGCACCAATGGTTTCCCCCACAGAGCTGGGTAAGCGGGGCTATTCTGGGCAGTTGGACCAGAGAGCTAAAACTGCAAAACCAGCTCATAGTAAAAATTTTCTACAGAAATAACTTTTTATACCCCCCGCAAACTGTGTTTGTGGGGGGTATACTGTTTTGACGTTGTCCTTCCGTCCGTCTTTCCGTCCGTCCGTCCGCAACGCATTAAATTTGCTCCAATTTGTTTCAAATTTTGTCCATGGATGCAGCATAAGAAAATAGTGTATAGGTATTTTTAATTTTTTCCTGGAAGGTCTTTATTGCGGAGTTATGCCCCTTTGTATTTTTTGTGAAATAAGTTTGTTATCGCAACTCCTCCTAGATGGTTTGACGGATTTTCTTGAAATTAAGTATGTGAGCAGATATTGGTATGAAAATGTGCATTAGGGTGTTGATTTTAAATTCTGCCCCTTTTTAGCTCGCCTGAACGAAAGTTCAGGAAGAGCTATTGTTGTCACCACGGCGTCCGCGTCCGCGTCCGCGTCGGCGTTCGAATTGGATGTTTTGGTATAAGTTTTTTAAAGACCTATATCTCCTTAACCCATGGATGGATTCTTTTGATACTTGCACTGTAGCTAGATATTGGTCTAAAGTTTAACAGGGTACAACCCCCACCCCACTCTGTGACCTTGATGTCAAGGTCATGGACTTAGAAAATTGGTGTTGTTTTGGACTGGATGTTTTGGTTAAAGTTTTATAAAGCCCAATATCTCCTGAACCCATGGATGGATTCCTTTGGTACTTGCACTAAAGTTAGATATTGGTCTAAAGTTTTCGAAGGTACTACCCCCACCCCCCTCTGTGACCTTGATGTCAAGGTCATGGACTTAGAATATTGTCTTTTTATTGATTGGATGTTTTGGTTAAAGTTTTTTAAAGACACATATCTCCTGAACCCAGAGATGAATTCTTTTTATATTTGCACTGTAGTTAGATCTACAGAGTACTACCCCAACCCCGCTCAGTGATCTTGATGTCAAGGTCAGAGACTTAGGAAATTTTTGTCTTTTTTAAAGTTTTGTAATTGCATACTGATTCATAATGCTTTGCAGAGATTTAGTTTATACTTGAACTGATGTTAGACTCTTTTTTGAGTTTTTACAAAACACCTTATACTTACCCCACTGGGTGACCTTGAAGTCAAGGTCATGGACTTAGAATTTTGTTTTAAAGATTTTGGTTAAAGTTTTATATTTATGAAGACATAATTTCACAGTGCCACGATGATGGACTCAGTTGATACTAATACTTGGGCTGATGTTAGATAATGGTTCAGGGTTTTGATACATACTAGCCCCCCCCCCCTCTCCCCCCTACCCGTCAGTTTTTTTACCTCAAGCTCATGGACTTTGAAATTTCATTTCATTTTTTTTTTTTTTTTTTTAATTTTATTTTAAGACTTATTTCTGAGATAGCTATTGTGTTTTCATTATGGACATGCTTGCATGAAGTTTTATGCATAGCAGTCCACATAGCCCCCCCCCCCACCCCCCCCCCACCCCCACACGTCAGTTTTTTTTTTTACCTCAAGCTCATGAACTTTGAAATTTCATTTCATTTTTTTTTATTCTAATTTTATTTTAAGACTTAACTGAGATAGCTTTTGTTTATAAATGTGTTTTCATTATGGACATGCTTGCATGAAGTTTTATGCATAGCAGTCCACATAGCCCCCCCCCCCCCCCCCCCCCCCCCACCCGTCAGTTTTTAGTTCACCTGAGCCATAGGCTCAGGGTGAGCTATTGTGATCACCCAGTGTCCGTCGTCAGTCGTGCGTCGTCCGTCGTCATCAATTTGCTTTAAATGACATCTTCTCTGAAACAGCTAGGCCTAGGGCTTTGATATTTGGTATGAAGCATTGTCTAGCGGTCCTCTACCAAGTTTGTTCAAATGGTGGCCCCAGGGCCCAAAATGGCCCTGGGGCAGGGGGTCTTGGGTTCAAAACTAAAAAATACTTAAAAATCATCTTCTCCAGAACTGCTTGGCCTATATGCTTGAAATTTGGTATGTAGCATTGCCTAGTGGTCCTCTACCAAGTTTGTTCAAATGGTGGCCCCAGGGTCCAAAATGGCCCAGGGGCAGGCAGTCTCGGGTTCAAAACTAAAAAATACTTAAAAATCTTCTTCTCCAGAACTGTTTTGCTCAGATGCTTGAAATTTGGTATGTAGCATTGCCTAGTGGTTCTCTACCAAGTTTGTTCAGATGGTGGCCCCAGGGTCCAAAATGGCCCTGGGGCAGGGGGTCTTGGGTTCGAAACTAAAAAATACTTAAAAATCTTCTTCGCCAGAACTACTTGGCTCAGATGCTTGAAATTTGGTATGTAACATTGCCTAGTGGTCCTCTACCAACTTTCTTCCAACGGTGGCCCCAGGGTCCAAAATGGCCCTGGGGCAGGGGGTCTTGGGTTCGAAATTAAAAAATACTTGAAAGTCTTCTTCTCCAGAACTACTTGGCTCAGATGCTTGAAATTTGGTATGTAACATTGCCTAGTGGTCCTCTACCAAGTTTGTTCAGATGGTGGCCCCAGGGTCCAAAATGGCCCTGGGGCAGCGGGTCTTGGGTTCGAAACTAAAAAATACTTAAAAATCTTCTTCTCCAGAACTGCTTGGCTCAGATGCTTGAAATTTGGTATGTAGCATTGCCTAGTGGTCCTCTACCAAGTTTGTTCAAATGGTGGCCCCAGGGTCCAAAATGGCCCAGGGGCAGGCAGTCTCGGGTTCAAAACTAAAAAATACTTAAAAATCTTCTTCTCCAGAACTGTTTTGCTCAGATGCTTGAAATTTGGTATGTAGCATTGCCTAGTGGTTCTCTACCAAGTTTGTTCAAATGGTGGCCCCAGGGTCAAAAATGGCCCTGGGGCAGGGGGTCTTGGGTTCGAAACTAAAAAATACTTAAAAATCTTCTTCGCCAGAACTACTTGGCTCAGATGCTTGAAATTTGGTATGTAACATTGCCTAGTGGTCCTCTACCAACTTTCTTCAAATGGTGGCCCCAGGGTCCAAAATGGCCCTGGGGCAGGGGGTCTTGGGTTCGAAATTAAAAAATACTTGAAAGTCTTCTTCTCCAGAACTACTTGGCTCAGATGCTTGAAATTTGGTATGTAACATTGCCTAGTGGTCCTCTACCAAGTTTGTTCAGATGGTGGCCCCAGGGTCCAAAATGGCCCTGGGGCAGCGGGTCTTGGGTTCGAAACTAAAAAATACTTAAAAATCTTCTTCTTCAGAACTGCTTGGCTCAGATGCTTGAAATTTGGTATGTAGCATTGCCTAGTGGTCCTCTACCAAGTTTGTTCAAATGGTGGCCCCAGGGTCCAAAATGGCCCAGGGGCAGGCAGTCTCGGGTTCAAAACTAAAAATACTTAAAAATCTTCTTCTCCAGAACTGTTTTGCTCAGATGCTTGAAATTTGGTATGTAGCATTGCCTAGTGGTTCTCTACCAAGTTTGTTCAAATGGTGGCCCCAGGGTCAAAAATGGCCCTGGGGCAGGGGGTCTTGGGTTCGAAACTAAAAAATACTTAAAAATCTTCTTCGCCAGAACTACTTGGCTCAGATGCTTGAAATTTGGTATGTAACATTGCCTAGTGGTCCTCTACCAACTTTCTTCAAATGGTGGCCCCAGGGTCCAAAATGGCCCTGGGGCAGGGGGTCTTGGGTTCGAAATTAAAAAATACTTGAAAGTCTTCTTCTCCAGAACTACTTGGCTCAGATGCTTGAAATTTGGTATGTAACATTGCCTAGTGGTCCTCTACCAAGTTTGTTCAGATGGTGGCCCCAGGGTCCAAAATGGCCCTGGGGCAGCGGGTCTTGGGTTCGAAACTAAAAATTCTTAAAAATCTTCTTCTCCAGAACTGCTTGGCTCAGATGCTTGAAATTTGGTATGTAGCATTGCCTAGTGGTCCTCTACCAAGTTTGTTCAAATGGTGGCCCCAGGGTCCAAAATGGCCCTGGGGCAGGGGGTCTTGGGTTCGAAATTAAAAAATACTTGAAAGTCTTCTTCTCCAGAACTACTTGGCTCAGATGCTTGAAATTTGGTATGTAACATTGCCTAGTGGTCCTCTACCAACTTTCTTCAAATGGTGGCCCCAGGGTCCAAAATGGCCCTGGGGCAGGGGGTCTTGGGTTCGAAATTAAAAAATACTTGAAAGTCTTCTTCTCCAGAACTACTTGGCTCAGATGCTTGAAATTTGGTATGTAACATTGCCTAGTGGTCCTCTACCAAGTTTGTTCAGATGGTGGCCCCAGGGTCCAAAATGGCCCTGGGGCAGCGGGTCTTGGGTTCGAAACTAAAAAATACTTAAAAATCTTCTTCTCCAGAACTGCTTGGCTCAGATGCTTGAAATTTGGTATGTAGCATTGCCTAGTGGTCCTCTACCAAGTTTGTTCAAATGGTGGCCCCAGGATCCAAAATGGCCCAGGGGCAGGCAGTCTCTGGTTCAAAACTAAAAAATACTTAAAAATCTTCTTCTCCAGAACTGTTTTGCTCAGATGCTTGAAATTTGGTATGTAGCATTGCCTAGTGGTTCTCTACCAAGTTTGTTCAAATGGTGGCCCCAGGGTCAAAAATGGCCCTGGGGCAGGGGGTCTTGGGTTCGAAACTAAAAAATACTTAAAAATCTTCTTCGCCAGAACTACTTGGCTCAGATGCTTGAAATTTGGTATGTAACATTGCCTAGTGGTCCTCTACCAACTTTCTTCAAATGGTGGCCCCAGGGTCCAAAATGGCCCTGGGGCAGGGGGTCTTGGGTTCAAAATTAAAAAATACTTGAAAGTCTTCTTCTCCAGAACTACTTGGCTCAGATGCTTGAAATTTGGTATGTAACATTGCCTAGTGGTCCTCTACCAAGTTTGTTCAGATGGTGGCCCCAGGGTCCAAAATGGCCCTGGGGCAGCGGGTCTTGGGTTCGAAACTAAAAAATACTTGAAAGTCTTCTTCTCCAGAACTGCTTGGCTCAGATGCTTGAAATTTGGTATGTAGCATTGCCTAGTGGTTCTCTACCAAGTTTGTTCAAATGGTGGCCCAAGGGTCCAAAATGGCCCTGGGGCAGGGGGTCTTAGGTTTGAAACTAAAAAATACTTAAAAATCTTCTTCTCCAGAACTGCTTGGCTCAGATGCTTGGAATTTGGTATGTAGCATTGCCTAGTGGTCCTCTACCAAGTTTGTTCAAATGGTGGCCCCAGGGTCCAAAATGGCCCAGGGGCAGGCAGTCTCGGGTTCAAAACTAAAAAATACTTAAAAATCTTCTTCTCCAGAACTGTTTTGCTCAGATGCTTGAAATTTGGTATGTAGCATTGCCTAGTGGTTCTCTACCAAGTTTGTTCAAATGGTGGCCCCAGGGTCAAAAATGGCCCTGGGGCAGGGGGTCTTGGGTTCGAAACTAAAAAATACTTAAAAATCTTCTTCGCCAGAACTACTTGGCTCAGATGCTTGAAATTTGGTATGTAACATTGCCTAGTGGTCCTCTACCAACTTTCTTCAAATGGTGGCCCCAGGGTCCAAAATGGCCCTGGGGCAGGGGGTCTTGGGTTCGAAATTAAAAAATACTTGAAAGTCTTCTTCTCCAGAACTACTTGGCTCAGATGCTTGAAATTTGGTATGTAACATTGCCTAGTGGTCCTCTACCAAGTTTGTTCAGATGGTGGCCCCAGGGTCCAAAATGGCCCTGGGGCAGCGGGTCTTGGGTTCGAAACTAAAAAATACTTAAAAATCTTCTTCTCCAGAACTGCTTGGCTCAGATGCTTGAAATTTGGTATGTAGCATTGCCTAGTGGTCCTCTACCAAGTTTGTTCAAATGGTGGCCCCAGGGTCCAAAATGGCCCAGGGGCAGGCAGTCTCGGGTTCAAAACTAAAAATACTTAAAAATCTTCTTCTCCAGAACTGTTTTGCTCAGATGCTTGAAATTTGGTATGTAGCATTGCCTAGTGGTTCTCTACCAAGTTTGTTCAAATGGTGGCCCCAGGGTCAAAAATGGCCCTGGGGCAGGGGGTCTTGGGTTCGAAACTAAAAAATACTTAAAAATCTTCTTCGCCAGAACTACTTGGCTCAGATGCTTGAAATTTGGTATGTAACATTGCCTAGTGGTCCTCTACCAACTTTCTTCAAATGGTGGCCCCAGGGTCCAAAATGGCCCTGGGGCAGGGGGTCTTGGGTTCGAAATTAAAAAATACTTGAAAGTCTTCTTCTCCAGAACTACTTGGCTCAGATGCTTGAAATTTGGTATGTAACATTGCCTAGTGGTCCTCTACCAAGTTTGTTCAGATGGTGGCCCCAGGGTCCAAAATGGCCCTGGGGCAGCGGGTCTTGGGTTCGAAACTAAAAATTCTTAAAAATCTTCTTCTCCAGAACTGCTTGGCTCAGATGCTTGAAATTTGGTATGTAGCATTGCCTAGTGGTCCTCTACCAAGTTTGTTCAAATGGTGGCCCCAGGGTCCAAAATGGCCCTGGGGCAGGGGGTCTTGGGTTCGAAATTAAAAAATACTTGAAAGTCTTCTTCTCCAGAACTACTTGGCTCAGATGCTTGAAATTTGGTATGTAACATTGCCTAGTGGTCCTCTACCAACTTTCTTCAAATGGTGGCCCCAGGGTCCAAAATGGCCCTGGGGCAGGGGGTCTTGGGTTCGAAATTAAAAAATACTTGAAAGTCTTCTTCTCCAGAACTACTTGGCTCAGATGCTTGAAATTTGGTATGTAACATTGCCTAGTGGTCCTCTACCAAGTTTGTTCAGATGGTGGCCCCAGGGTCCAAAATGGCCCTGGGGCAGCGGGTCTTGGGTTCGAAACTAAAAAATACTTAAAAATCTTCTTCTCCAGAACTGCTTGGCTCAGATGCTTGAAATTTGGTATGTAGCATTGCCTAGTGGTCCTCTACCAAGTTTGTTCAAATGGTGGCCCCAGGATCCAAAATGGCCCAGGGGCAGGCAGTCTCTGGTTCAAAACTAAAAAATACTTAAAAATCTTCTTCTCCAGAACTGTTTTGCTCAGATGCTTGAAATTTGGTATGTAGCATTGCCTAGTGGTTCTCTACCAAGTTTGTTCAAATGGTGGCCCCAGGGTCAAAAATGGCCCTGGGGCAGGGGGTCTTGGGTTCGAAACTAAAAAATACTTAAAAATCTTCTTCGCCAGAACTACTTGGCTCAGATGCTTGAAATTTGGTATGTAACATTGCCTAGTGGTCCTCTACCAACTTTCTTCAAATGGTGGCCCCAGGGTCCAAAATGGCCCTGGGGCAGGGGGTCTTGGGTTCAAAATTAAAAAATACTTGAAAGTCTTCTTCTCCAGAACTACTTGGCTCAGATGCTTGAAATTTGGTATGTAACATTGCCTAGTGGTCCTCTACCAAGTTTGTTCAGATGGTGGCCCCAGGGTCCAAAATGGCCCTGGGGCAGCGGGTCTTGGGTTCGAAACTAAAAAATACTTGAAAGTCTTCTTCTCCAGAACTGCTTGGCTCAGATGCTTGAAATTTGGTATGTAGCATTGCCTAGTGGTTCTCTACCAAGTTTGTTCAAATGGTGGCCCAAGGGTCCAAAATGGCCCTGGGGCAGGGGGTCTTAGGTTTGAAACTAAAAAATACTTAAAAATCTTCTTCTCCAGAACTGCTTGGCTCAGATGCTTGGAATTTGGTATGTAGCATTGCCTAGTGGTCCTCTACCAAGTTTGTACAAATGGTGGCCCCAGGGTCCGAAATGGCCCCGGGGCAGGGAGTCCCAGATTTGAACCATGGAATTACATAGAAAAATATTAAAAAATCTTCTACTTCAGAACCGCAAGGCTCAGATGCTTGAAATTTGGTATGTAGCATGGCCTAGTGGTCCTTTACTAAGTTTCTTCAAATTGTGGCCCCAGGGTCCAAACTGGCCCCGCGACAGGGAGTCCTAGGTTTGAACCATAGAAATATATAGAAAAATATTAAAAAAATCTTCTTCAGAACCACTTGGCTCAGATGCTTAAATTTGGTATGTAGCTTTGTCCAGTAGTCTTTTTTACCAAGTTTGTTCAAATGATGACCCCAGGGTCTAAAATGGCCCCGCCCCAAGGGGTCCTGGGTTTGAACCATAGAACTACATAGAAAAATATTCAAAAATCTTCTATTTCAGAACCACATGGCTCAGATGCTTGAAAATTGGTATGATGCATTGTCTTGTTGT
Source organism: Ctena decussata (assembly GCA_963989385.1). Taxonomy (NCBI): domain Eukaryota; kingdom Metazoa; phylum Mollusca; class Bivalvia; order Lucinida; family Lucinidae; genus Ctena; species Ctena decussata. Next base: position 52,981,345 of record OZ022503.1, on the reverse strand, counting down.
TCTTTATCAAGTTTGTTCAAATGATGGCCCCAGGGCAGGGATTCCTGAGTTTGAGCCATTGAAATACCTAGGAAACTATTAAAAAATCTTCTTCTTCAGAACAACTTGGCTCATATGCTTGAAATTTGGTATGATGCATTGCCTGGTGGACTCCTACAAAGTTTGTATAAATGGTGTTCCTGGGATCCAAAATGGCCCTGGGGCAGGGAGTCTTGGGTTCGAAATTAAAATGTACTTAAAAACCTTCTTCTCCAGAACCCCTTAGTGCAGATGCTTGAAATTTTGTATGATGCATTGCCTAGTGGTCCCTAACTAAGTATGTTCAAATGATGGTGCCAGGGTCAAAAATGGCCCTGCCCAGGGGGTCCTGGGTTTGAACCATAGAAATACATACAAAAATATTCAGAAATCTTCTTCTTCAGAACCACTTTTCTCAGAGGCTTGAAATTTAGCTTTTAGCATTCCTAGTGGTCCTTTACCAAGATTATTCAAATGATGGCCCCAGGGTCCAAAATTGCCCTGCCCCAGGGGGTCAAGGGTTTGAACCATAGCAATACATAGAAACACATTCAAAAATCTTCTTCTTCAGAATCATTTGGAAATGGTTGCAAACTATCAGGTTTGTTCAAATTATTACCCTAGTTTGACCTTTAACCTTTTTGTTCAGGTGAGCGATTCAGGGCCTCTTGGCCCTCTTGTTTTTTACCTCAAGCTCATGGACTTTGAAATTTCATTTCATTTTTTTTAATCTAATTTTATTTTAAAGGTAGGTTCCTGTACTTCAGAATGCATCATAATTTTGATGATCCTTCATCCAAGTTGTTGGAAAGCACTCATAAAAGGGAATGAATAAGTTTCACTAAAAGGTGTAAATCAAAAAAATACTAGAAAAGTTGTTTTGCAAGGGATTTCCTAACTCTGCTTCGCACACCAGAAAGGGCTATTTTTAGTTCGCGCCAAAAATAGATAACGCAGCTGACGTCATGCTTCATTGCATTTTGGGATAGTTTTAATCCATCTGCCATGCCAGGACCTCTAGGAGAGCTCACGGCAAGGGAAAATTGACCTTTGGAGAATGAAATCAGAAATTGCGCACTCATAGACATGATAAACATAGTTATTTTTAGAACTGGAATTCCAACGAAAGAAAATAAACCAAAAGGGAAAACAACTATTTTCATCAACATCTGACGAGTTTCTCAGTGGCAACAAATTCAGAGAAATTAGAGAATTCAATACTGCTCAGAAAAAGACGAAATTATTTTGTGGACATAATTGTTATCGCCAGTCCAGGAACCTACCTTTAAGACTTATTTCTGAGATAGCTTTTGTTTATAAATGTGTTTTCATTATGGACATGCTTGCATGAAGTTTTATGCATAGCAGTCCACACCACCATAGCGGCTGTGTGATGGGCAAGCACCAATTCAGGCGAGCTATGCTGTCAGGCGACAGCTCTTGTTGTTTGAGTTATGCCCCTTTTTGATATTTTTTGGCCCTATTTTATAGGGTATTTGCATTAAATTTGCTCCAATTTGTTTCAAATTTTGTCCATGGATGCAGCATAAGATAATAGTGGATACGTATTTTTCAATTTTTCCTGGAAGGTTTTTATTGCGGAGTTATGCCCCTTTGTATTTTACGTGAAATAAGTTTGTTATGGCAACTCCTCCTAGATGGTTTGACGGATTTTCTTGAAATTAAGTATGTGAACAGATATTGGTATGAAGATGTGCACTTGGGTTTTGATTTTAAATTCTGCCCCTTTTTGCCTGAATTATGCCCCTTTTTGATATTTTTTGCTCTATTTTATAGGGTATTTGCATTAAATTTGCTCCAATTTGTTTCAAATTTTGTCCATCGATGCAGCATAAGAAAATAGTAGATACGTATTTTTCAATTTTTCCTGGAAGGTTTTTATTGCGGAGTTATGCCCCTTTGTATTTTTTGTGAAATAAGTTTGTTATCGCAACTCCTCCTAGATGGTTTGACGGATTTTCTTGAAATTAAGTATGTGAACAGATATTGGTATGAAGATGTGCATTAGGGTTTTGATTTTAAATTCTGCCCCTTTTTGTCTGAGTTATGCCCCTTTTTGATATTTTTGCCCTATTTTATAGGGTTTTTGCCTTTTTTGCTTCCATTTTATTCAAAATGGGTTACCAGATGCAGCATATGGAAAGAGCTGATATATATTGTTCAGTTTTTCCGTAAAAGGTTTTTCCTGGTGAGTTATGTCCCTTTGTAGTTTTTGTAAGAAAAGTTTGTTATCGCTACTACTCCAAGACCATTTGACGGATTTTCTTGAAATTAAGTATGCGAACACATATTGGTATGAAGATGTGCATTTACCCTTTTTGCATGAGTTATGCCCCTTTTTTATATGTTTTGCCTTAGTTTGAAGTTTTTTTATGCCATTTTCACTTCCATTTTATTCAGATTTGGTGCACAGATACAGTAGAAGAAAGAGTTGGCACATATTGCTCTGTTTTTCTCAAACGGGTTTTCCAGCTTTGTTATGCCCCTTTGTAGTCTTGGAAAACAGAGTTTGTTGTCGCTACTTCTCCTAAACAGTTTGACTGATATTAAATATGTGAACAGATATTGGTATATAGATGTGCACTTGTAGTTGTCATAACATGTATGCTGTGTAAATGTAAAACTTAAATGACAAAGCTGCATGCCTAACTGTTAAACGCGGGGGGTATATAGTAAGCCATGCTTACTGCCACCTCTAGTTGGTGTTGACTGGTCCAGAACTTTGATTGCTTTGGCAAGTTAAATTTGCCAATGTATATTAGTGGGAAATTGAATTGTAGGCTGTTTCTGCTACAGCAATGTGATTATTTTAAAATAACTTCTATAGCACATCTGACTTAAGAGCTAGAGGTCTCAGGTTCGATACCTGGTCCAGCCACACACTTTCCTTTCTCCATCCCCTGATTCAAGAAGGGCATTAATCTGTTTCTGGCAAAAGTATGTGAACTTAGTACAGGTTAACCACTTAGGAGATCTAAGCCTGCCCAGGAATAGGGTGGTTAGGTTAACTGACCATCCCGAATGACCATAGCTGATTAGTGTGGACGTAAAGCAATAAAACAACAAAGACTGTAGAAATGTTGTATTCGGTTTCTTCGAATCCATATCACTTGTAAGTCAAGTGAGCTACTTTTTCATGGTCCAGTGATTTTGCATAGGCTATTTGATAAACAGGCACCATTAATGCCAATGACTTAATGGTTCTTGTAGAATATTTGACCAATATTTTTTGCCTGAATGTATATCCACCTTTAATCCTCTGATAACAGTGACAAAGGCTCTCAAGAGATGTTTTGAAATTTCTTTTAAAAATAGTATTGGTCAAGGCTCAAGACCACAGACAGGTACAAAATTAGTAACAACTTGAATTATATTTATAAAATCAAGTAATAAAGTAAAGTGTTTCTGCTGAAACATGCTAAAAATGATCAAAGTGGCAAAAGCTTTCTGCTGTGTCAAAATATTTGTCCTTCAGAAGTTGTCAACTTGTTCCTAACAAAAGCATCTCCCACAAAGATTTAGGGGAAACTACTCAAAATTGTCATTTGAGGCGATGAATTGTTGGTTTCATGGTTGCAAATTTTGTTTTACGGCAACATGCCAACAGAGCCTTAAACACAGTTTGCAACCATAAAATTTATGATCAGCCTCCCCAAATATAGTTATCCCCATTATTATGCACTTTTACATATTTTCTCTTATCTAAGTGTACCACTTTGTGTCCACAGCAAGTGCTTTCAGCATTATAAAACCAGACTGCAGCCAATGAGAAGGGACATTGGTAATGAAGCCAGGTTTCCTACAGTATATTGCTAGATACAGTGTTGCAGATTTGTGACATTATTAAATCTGAGCCATGATATCATAGCGTTATATCCAAGCTAGTGTTATAATAAGTGGCATTATATGAGCCGCAACACGACAAAACCAACAAAGTGGTTGTGCGCCCAGCGCAGATAGACTCAGATCAGCCTAGGCAGCCACCCAGTTTAATCAGACTCTTCGTTAAGTGCTCAAAGAGTAGCTAAGGGTCTAAGCTACATCCATGCGGACAGCAAAGACTCTGATCGGTCTGGGCGGATGCCCAGGCTGATCTGAGTCTGTGCTGGGTGCACAACCACTTTGTTGGTTTTCTAGTGTTGTGGCTCATGTGTAATGCAGTGCTACCATATTGTAGAGAGGGGCTGTGGTCAGGTGGTAAGCCCTTTTTTGACCAGTGGACTTGTCCATTCTTATCATTCAGATAATCCCATTACTAGTTTTAGGGGTTTCTGGTGAATATTTTCACTTTTATTGTACTTTGCATAGAAATTCCTGTAAGCAAATAATGTAGACCCTGATCAGACGCCGCGTTTTGCGGCGTCTGAACTGGGTCTGCACTGTTTGCATAATGTCCCCAAAACGGGTATCCGGTCTAAAAAGGGTTAGAGATGCTCAATTACTTTGCAAAAGGTCACAGGTTAAAATATGGTTTTGGCCAGCCAGCGACTGGAAAACTATGTCAACCCAACAGTAAATTGATACAGGGAAGGATAAGGCAGCAAACAGAGAGAGATGGGCTCTGCCTTTCATATGCTGTGATCAAGATGCAGTGGGCCTTTAACCCCCACTGCCCTACAGCCACTAGGCTGTGGTTAACCCGAGTCTTCTCTGGCTTCAAACCCTTATTGGGTCTTGCAATAAGCCGCCAATCAAAATTATAAATAGGCTTTTTCAGTCAGAGAAGGCTCGGATTAGGCTGTGGTAAACCGTTACCCTCTACTGTATTGTGGTACTGTTTCAGTGGGGATGGTACTATGAGGAAGAATCCTGATATCTGGCAGAAATGGAATATCAACGCCGCTTACAATCTACACAGGTAAGTGATTAACTGAACCCAGGTTTAACGTCCCACCAATCCATGGTGCGGAGGATGCAAACGCAACCCCCTAATAGGGCAAATTATTTCAAAATCATGCAGTTTCTTGCCCGAAACTGAGTATACACCCCCTAAAGTTTGCCTCAAATTCTGCTTTGCATCTTATATTAAATTGAAAATGTCCTAAAATTCTCACCCCTCTTTTCAAAAGTCTGTGTTTGGGCCTGCTTGGTTATGATATGAAATGAAAGCCAAACACAGAGTTGCATCGAAGCATCAGGGTATGTATGTTTCTTATCAAATATTAAAAGTAAACTACAGTCGAACCTCGGTAATTCGAACTGACAGGGACCACGATATTTTATTCAAATTATCCGTAGTTCGAATTTACGAATTCGGGGACTTCCGTTCATTTCCGTACATTTCCGAATATCAACATTTCGACGGGCTTTTGTAATATCGGTCAGATTCGATTTTGAATTTCTTTATACTTACAGAACCTCGTAATTTTAAAAATAAATGAAGAAAACAAAATAAGATTGTGAATTATTTTTATTTACATATACACAAACTGTATTAATAATATATATTATACCAAAAACGTCAGAAAAATCCATGAACTCCAATGAATGAACAATATGTGCAGCTCGAGAAATTCACAGGCGGGAGTAAGCAGCTGGCGAAGACCAAAGCCCATCGGCACGGAAACAGGCTTGTGGTGTTACCAAATAACTTGCGCAGGCTTGCTTTTTGTCTCGACCTACAATCACTGTACTTTCACTTTCAGTTTGAGTTTCTAGGAATTCAGCTACTTTCATTTTTCGGAGAAAAGCTCAACCAGTTCATTGAACCGCTTCATGCAAGACTGTTGAACACTATAAACTGGGAACAGCGAAAACTCAAACTAGTCTTTGAAATCAGTGCAGTCTAGTGAGAGCATTCGTTTGGTTCCATATGCTAGCAACAAAGACTCTGACCAGACATGCGCAGGTGCGCATGCTGGTCTGAGCCTTTGCCATTTTTTGTTCCGGTGTTTATACAGATCGGAAGGATTTGGAATGTTAATCAGACTGATTGACGGCTAACATCACCCAGTTTGCAAACTTCAAACACAATAATGCCTGTCAAATCAGGTGATTAAAGACACCATCCGATAATATGATCTAATCAGGTAACAGTTAATTGGTAGACCAAACAGCCGTTACCTGTACAACCAACTGTAAAATTACAGGAGGGTCCAATTATTAATTCATCGATGACAATAGTCATAAGCTGCCGGCGTGAATTTAGAGCAAAAAATTTCATTTCGAATAATTAAGGTGTAATTATAATGAATTTCCGTCATCGGGAGCGAATTTTTCTTTCCAAAAATCCGATTTTTTGAATAATCGAATTTCGAATTTGCGGAAGGTTTTTTGCACAGAACAAAGGGACCGACGAACGGGACCTTGTTTCCAATTCGAAAAATCCGGTATTTTCGAAAAATCGGCGTTTGAACTACCGAGATTCGACTGTACCTTGAAATGTCTGTTGCCTTTATAAGTGCAAAGAATTAGTTTGAAAATCATGTTTTTATAATTGAGGGAATATTTCCTTGATTAAGGAAAATGTGAACACTTTCAGGGGTAGCAAATCTGTCATTTTCTTTTCTGTTTCCTTTCTCAGGGGAGCAAATTTTTTCTTTTTAAAAGTTGACATCATTTTTAAAGGGCTTCATTGTCCAGTATGGCAAACAGAAAATCACAGAAGTTATTTCCCTTTGTAATAATAAAGAGGAAAAACTTGGAGATGTATACATTTCTTTTAAACTCATGTTCCTGAAAAAAAAAAAAAGTTTTCCAGTTTACAGCAGATTCAGATCAATTAGTTTTGATTCATTTAAGAATCCAGAAGAAAGTTTTACAGCGTGGATTGGAGCTACTCGCTGTTGGAGGAAAGCTGGTCTACTCAACATGTTCTCTTAATCCGGTAGAAGACGAGGCTGTCATACTGGCTTTGATAAAAACGTGTGGTAAGCAGAGAGTTGTAATTCTATATATAACTACATTATAATAATACATGTATAATGTTAAGTTTAAAAAAAAAAACAACGCTGTTAACCCAAACAATATTACTCATTTATAGGAACATGTAAATGCTATGGGATCAGCTGCAATGGTGTAATGCTATGGATCAAGTGCAAAAATAAGAACTGCTATTGAGTCAAGTGTTTTAATGTAATGTAATTGGATTAGTGTTATAATGTTATGCTGTGGGATCACAGTTGTCATGCATTGACATGTAATGCCATTGGATCAAATGCCGGGCCGGGTAGCGCAATCGGTAGGGCACCTGACTCGTAAGTCAGAGGTCCTGGGTTCGAATCCCGGTCTGGCCACATACTTTCGTTTCTCCTTCCGCTGATTCAAGAAGGGCAGTTGTTAGTTACTGGCGAAAGTATGTGCACTTAGTACTGGTTAACCGCTTAGGAGGTCTGAGCCTGCCCAGGAATAGTGTGGTTAGGTTAACTGACCGTCCCGACATGACCTTAGTTGTTTACCGTGGACGTTAAGCATCAAATCAACCAACCAACCATTGGATCAAAAAACTACTAGACCGTCTTAACCCCCATAAATCATCAGGTCCAGACGACCTAAGTGCACGTGTGTTAAAAGAATGCAGTGCTGAAATTGCCCCGGTCCTTGCCTGCATTTTCAACCAGTCCTTGGCCCAGTCTAGAGTACCAGATGACTGGCTGCAAGCTAATGTGGCTCCCATTTACAAAAAGGGAGAAAAATATGACCCTGCCAATTACAGGCCGGTCTCCTTGACTTGTATTTGCTGTAAGTCTCTTGAGCACATTCTCGTTAGCAAAATCATGCAACATCTATCGGACCATAAGATTTTAGTTGAGTCTCAGCATGGCTTCAGAAGTGGTAGGTCATGCGAGACTCAACTGGTCCAGTTCATTCATGATTTGCAGGCAAACCTAGACAGAGCCAATAATAAAGGTCACAAACAAACAGACCTCATTATTATGGACTTTGCCAAGGCTTTTGATAAGGTCCCCCATAGACGATTGATTTATAAACTGGAGTATTATGGTATCCGAAATGATATCCTCCGGTGGATCTCTGCCTGGCTATCTGGAAGGACACAAAAAGTTGTCGTGGATGGTGTTTGTTCAGACCCTCTCCCCGTGTTGTCTGGCGTCCCCCAGGGTTCTGTTTTAGGGCCCATCCTGTTCTTAATCTTTATTAATGACCTGCCAGACAACATAAGCTCCACAGTCCGCCTTTTTGCTGATGACTGTGTACTCTATAGAAATATTAGACGGTCCGAAGACCAACAGATACTCCAAGATGATTTAGATAAATTGGCACTTTGGGAAGAGGCATGGCTCATGAAATTTAATGTTGCCAAATGTCACTCTATGAGGGTGACTAGGCATCCCCCTCCAAAGCAAATAATCCATGGTTATACATTGCATAACCAAGTCCTAGAGAATGTATTGTCAGCCAAATATTTAGGAGTTGAAATTACGGATGACCTCGAGTGGGGTCAGCACATTAATGAAATTACCAGTAAGGCTACTAAGACTTTGGGTTTCCTTCGTAGAAACTTGACTTTTGCATCGAAGGAAATCAAGGCTGCTGCATATAAAACTCTGGTCCGGCCTAAATTAGAATATGCAGCGCCAGTTTGGATGCCCCATCACCAAGTTGATATTAACAGAATAGAAAAAGTACAGAGGACTGCTGCCCGTTGGACCTGTAGGCGCTGGCGCAATCAAAGTCATGTGGGAGAAATGCTAGAAGAACTCCAATGGCCAGACCTGCAGGAAAGACGACAGCAGGCTTCTCTGTCTCTGTTCTACAAAATTCATAATAATCTTGCCATTGTAGATAAGAATAAGTACCTATCTGAGGTCGGTGAAGGGAGCAGGAGAACTAGGTCCCACCCATTCCAGTACCACCGTCCAAACGCTTACACGGACGGTTTTAAGAATTCTTTTTTCCCCAGGACAATTGCAACTTGGAATGGCCTTACAACCGAAGCTGTCTCTTCGGAGACAGTTGATGGGTTTAAGGCCAAAATTTAATATCCTAGGGTAGAGCAGGGGTTAGGCATGGGATGCCTGCCCCTGAGGACTTCTTGTAAATAGTTTTAATCTGCTGGTGGCTATGTCACAAATTCATTTATTTATTTATTTTTTTTTTTTTTTTTTTGTGACAACTTATGCGCCACACCAAAAACCTGTCATCATGGTCAAAATTGACCGAGGACAGTATCGGTAGAAAGAAAAGAAAGAAAGATTAAATGCATAAAATGTAGTAATGCTATGGGTCCTGGGATCAAGAGTATTCAAAGGTTATGTCCTGGATTACAGTGTAATAACATATAATGCTATGGGATCAAGTTTAACCCATTGCATTCTGGGTATTTTTTGTCGTCTGCTGAAATTGCCGTCTGCATCAAAAATCAAGAATATTTTGACAATATTGGTCTAATTAACTCTTGTAGAAATGATGTCTAGGCAGCAAATAGTTCGGATCTCAGATCTGAACTATTTGCTGCCTAGACATCATTTCTACAAGAGTTAATTACAAATGTGGGGCCTGATCCGGATCCAAATTGTTAGCCCAGATACCCCTATATCTCAAACGGAATGGGTTAATAAACTACTGCTATGGGATCAAATGTAATAATATGCAGTGCTATGGAATCAAATGTAATAATAATATAATATAAGATCGTGTGTAGCATCGTGTAATGCTGCTGTGGGTATAATGCTATATAAGATCATGTGTAGCATCATGTAATGCTGCTGTGGGACGAAGTGTAGAACATGAAATGCTACAGACTCGGTAACATAAAATGCTATGGGATCAAGTGCAATACAGTAGAACTTCAATGGCTCAAACCCTGATGGCTCGTTGACCCTGCCTGGCTGGAACTCTTTCCTCGGTCCCTAGAAGTCACTTTATATAGAAATTAAACCTGGATGGCTAGAACTACCCTTGGCTAGAACTAATTTTCATGATCCCAAGCCTGTTCGAGCCAATGAAGTTCTACTGTAATATAATGCTATATGAGATCATGTGTAGCATCATGTAATGCTGCTGTAGGACCAAGTGTAGAACATGAAATGGTACAGTCTCTGTCCAAGTAACATAAACTGCTATGGGATCAAGTGCAATAACCCAATGCTATGGGACCAAATGGGATGACATGTAATGCTTTGGGATAACATCTGTTTGAATGAATTTCTGCATAAAAAACTATGCAGTTGACCCTCTTTTGAACTGCCTGAAAGGTGGGGCAACATTGTACAGTCAAGCCTTCGTTAGTGTCAACCAAGGGGACTCAGAAAAACTGGTTGCTTAAGACAGGTGACCCGTTAATACAGATTCATTGGCACTCTGTTTTGTGGAGCCTTTACTTCCAACTAGTTTTGGTTGGTACCTTACCGACAAGAGATACTTATATTACAGAGGGTGCTGTTGAACTTTGTGATGTTGGGAACCAGTTGGCAGGACTCAAATATTGCAAGGGAACTTACTCTTGGAAGGTAAGTTGTGGAAAATAAAGACAGTTGGCTGGATGGATGACTTGTGATTTTATGTCCTTTTCAACAGTATATCAGTCATATCAAGACAGTTGGAGAGTTATAATGAAAAGCTGAGTGCAAATGGGAGGTGTGAAGGAAGACAAAGATTGCCATGTCATGTGTTCTCTCTTAGTAGTGTATCCTTATCCCTTAATATGTTCATTACCGTAATGACCCTAAATATATGGACAGACAGGTCAGAGCAACCATTGTTGACCCAGATCAAACTGCTCCTTTAGGAGCAGTTTGATCAGGGTCTACAATGTTTGACATTCACTAAGCATCATTTTGATGCATTAAGGTTGGTTGATTTGATGCTTAATGTCCACGGTAAACAACTAAGGTCATGTCGGGACAGTCAGTTAACCTAACCACACTATTCTTGGGCAGGCTTAGACCTCCTAAGCGGTTAACCAGTACTAAGTGCACATACTTTCGCCCGTAACTGACAACTGCCCTTCTTGAATCAGCGGAAGGAGAAACGAAAGTATGTGGCCAGACCGGGATTCAAACCCAGGACCTCTGACTTACGAGTCAGGTGCCCTACCGATTGCGCTACCCGGCCCAGCATGATGCATTAAGGTGTGTAAGATCCCATTCCAAGGAATTTTCGAACAAAAATTGTTCAACTTTCGGGTGTCCGAAATTTTAGAGACATTAGGGTACTCCCAAACTAGTGCTTAGTGCCCAAGTGCATGTGCAGCTGGATATGATAGGCATACCAGGCTGAAGATAGGTAAAATTTAAAGAAATTTGATAACAGGCAGAAATTCTACCATATGGGCTTCACCCTTGTTTTTTTTTTTTTAGCAAGTTATCTCTTGAACAGTAATAAAAGTGTAAATCTGTAAAAAAATCACTTTTTACCCTGAACACTCTAAGTATTGGGACAGATAGGTCTGAGCAAACAGAGCAAACCCAGATCAGACTGCTCCTAATCAGGGTCTACACTGTTTGCCATTCCATCTGTATCTTTTGGGTGCTAATTTTTAGGACAATTATAGAAGTAGTTGTAGGTTTTCCAATTTTTGTCTCAAATGCGACTACCAGAAGGAAGACATATGTATTATTTTTTAGGTGTCATTGGCGTCGGTGACATATACTTTTGTCCAGTTTTCAGGTTTAACTATTTTGTGACAGTCGCTGACAGGCAAGACACCACATTCCGCAGAGCTTTTGTTAGAATTTTTCAATCGGGTTGTCAGGGTGCAGAGGCTTCTCTGCGCTAGTTGTACAGAAATAATTGGCACATTTCACTTGTTGCAGATACTTTGCAAGGACAGAAAAGAAACCCACTGGTACGAGACTGCTGACCAAGCACCTAAATGTTTCAGAAATTCCTGGGATGATACAATGTACCCACCTCTGATCACAGATGCACAAGAAGCCAAACTTGAGAGATGGCAAGTGGTTTACTCCATTATGTTCCTTAATAAGATTGGAGTTTACCCTTTAAAATTACAGTATATTTTGTTTTGTTTTTTTAGCTTTTTCATGAAGATGGATGAATGACTTGTGATTTTGCATCCTTTTACTGAGCTCTAGATAAGAGGGAGTATTTGATGATAATTAAGGATAATTTTTTTTATTTTTCAACGAAACCATATGTTGTGACCCCTCATCTGAACCGTCTCATCGAGACGGTTCAGATGAGGGGTCACAATATACGTTTTTATGCAGGATTAACAAGAATTATCCCTAATTATCACCAAATACTCCCTCTTATCTAGAGCTCTGCTTTTAATAGTATTTCTGTCATATCAGGATGATGGGAGGGTGATAATGGAAGACTGTTTGCAATGAGATCCTGTTAACGGTTGCAAAAATTTCCTCATCCAGCTGGAATTGAACCCGGACCATTAGCTTAGCAGGCCAGTGCTTAACCCACTGAGTTACCAGGGTTCAGGTTATAAAACTTGATGTTATAAAACTTGAGTATAATCTCAAACTCAAAATAAAGCACACTGATTGGCTGCTTCGCATCATGTGGTTTATTTTGAGTTTGAGAATTTACTTAAGTTTTATAACATCGGGGCCAGGGCTCCTTTTTCATGAAGGAAGTACCAAGACATTTGTGCTGTAAACAAGTAAACATCTGGGATGATCAATACTTTGTATAACACCTCCAATAGTTGAGGAAATGAACTCTATAAGCAGTATGCTTTCTTTCAGATCCTCAGTTGAAAATTACGTGTATATATCTTGATAGTTAATGAATGAAATGTTGTATGAACCAAAACAAATAGACTTGTCCCAGTTTGAAGATGGAAGACTCCATTCAGGTTGGATTTTCCAAATACCCTAAATCCTGAAATTTTTGCGATGGCTTATTGTCAGAAATTAGTGTTGAAAGAAATATTTGCAATGTTTTGGATTCTCAAAATGCTTTTTGTCTCAGTTGCAAGTAGCAGAAGAGAGAAATATATATGAGCTGCGACATGAGAAAACCAACAAAGTGGTTGTGCGCCCAGTGCAGACTCAGATCAGCCTTGGCATCCGCCCAGTCTGATCAGAGTCTTCCCTAAGTGCTTAAAGGGTAGCTAAGAGTCTAAGCTACCTTCATGCTGAATACCCTGATCAGACTGGGAGGATGCCGAAGCTGATCTGAGTCTGAGCTGGGCGCACAACCTTTTTGTTGGTTATCTCATGTCCCAGTTGAAATTACTTTTACAGTGTTGGCATTGGAGACGTAAACTTTGGTCAAGTTTTCGCATTTAGCACTTTTTGTGACAGTCCACTGACAGGCGAGACACTGCATTCCATGCATTTCTTGTTGAAATGATAAAGGCCCAAATCATTTTGCAGTAGTTTAACACTTTTGGCGTCAAGTTTGTATAGAAATGCACTTTCCAGCGCCAAATTTATTTTACAGGATTGGGCGTTTCTGGTCAATAAAAACCCTTGAAAGTCTCTAAATTTCATCATAAACAGCCAAATTTTGTTTTCCTTGCCAAAAAAATCTTTGTTTGCCATAATCTGGTCGTTGACGTCGAATCTTTTCCCTTGGTAATGTTGTTAAATGGAGCTATTTAACAGGACTTTGTCAGTCGCATTAAAGGGACAGCCACAATGGCGCCCTGCCTAGCAGTCACATCTGGGCAACAATGGCACCGAAAGAGTTAATTTTCACTTAAACTATTGCAAATATTTCCCAATTACCATTATTTATTGTAATGTGGCAATCTACAATATCATTGCAGCATTAGAGTGTTACCACATCTCCAGAACACTGGTGGTTTCTTCATAGCAGTATTACAGAAAACAGCAGAGCTTCCCTGGGTAGCCGCCAGAGCCAAGAAGACGGAAAGTGAGTAAAAAAAGGGAATTTCTGTAAAACGTGCTTGACAGTAATTTGGAGCTTTTAGTGGCCAAGGTGCAAGAAAGGTAAAAATAAAGGTTTCCCTTTACCCTACTGGTCCTAGGGGGAGAGTGGGGAGGGGAGTAGAGACCCACAATATCTTTGGCCTAGCATATGAAGGGCAGAACCAATCACTATCCTTTCGTACTTTATCCGTCCCTGATTCGAAAAAGGTACCAATTTACTGCTGGGCTGACAGAGTTTCAAGCTGTCGGTTAGCCAAATTTGGATTCCAACCCACGACATTCATCAGCATAACCAAGTTTCCCTTATCACTGGACCACGGTGTCTCTCTAAGTGAAAAATGACAAAACAAAAGGTGGCCAATATTTCGTTTACATTTCATATTATATCTTTAATAATGAAAGTGCCAAAATTAAATTATGCATGTCATTCTCATAATATGCAAAATCTTGGTGTCACAGGTATTGTTAAAACTAATATAAATCACTGTTTGATTATGAGATGGTCTTCTTGGGCTGATGGGTAAGAGCCCTGACTCTTAAACATTAGATCTCTCACCCCTGTTTGTTCAAGCCTCGGTGGTGCACATGTGAGAAAGTCAAGTTCTGCTTATGGAAGGTCAAGTTGTTTTTTCTTGGGAGCTGCATTTTTCGCCCACGTCTGCTTAACAACTGGTTTGACATAAGTGAAGTATTCTTGAAAGCTCTGTAAGAAAAAAAAAAATTATTACTTAAGGGCATTATATATAAGTAGGGTGCTTCTATGCCGAAAGTTTCATTACGTCTCCATTCAAACCTGCCACCACGTTTAGAGGAGAAATGAAACATATCCTTTCTTAAATACCGGTATTATCTGATCTGGGGTTTGAATATGACCACTCTTCAAAATCTTCTATTTAGTGTAGTTGTTCTTCTGTGTTGGATGAAACTAAATTGTTCTAACTCTGTGTAAGAAGTTTTTTTTTATCTGCTTACAGCAAAACCATCAACATCAGCATTAAACCAGGAACCAGGCAACAACAGTGGTGATACAGAACAGACAAAAACCAGTCTGCATGATGACCCAGCTAAGGCAGTTGAAAAGGGGGAGAACTCTCAAGCAGCTGAAGAAACTCCAGCAACTGGTTCTGGGGAGGCAAAGTCTGAAACTGGGTAAACAAGTGAGCCTGAGCTTGGGAAATACCTAGTATTAGCATTTACAAACAGGGAAAGCCATAAAAGCACTCTGTGCAACCAAGCAGTCAGAATCAGAGCTCTAGATAAGATGGGTATTTGATGATAATTGAGGGATAAATTTTCTTATTTCTCATTGAAACCATAAATTGTGACCCCTCATCTGAACCGTCTCGTTGAGACGGTTCAGATGAGGGGTCACAACATATGTTTTTATGCAGAAATAACAAAAATTATCCTTAATTTTCACCAAATACTCCCTGTTTTCTAGAGCTCTGAGTCTGATCAGGGCTTTCATTGTTTTACTACTAAATACTGTAAAAATCCTAAGTATTTGGTCCTTGTACAAACATTAAGAAATTGCAAGTATGAGGAAACGGTGTATGCCCAGATTAAACTGCTCCTGCAGAAGTAGTCTGAGCAGGGTATGTACTGTTTTCCGTTCAACTTGCTTTTTTATCTAACATCTCCTGATACTTATGGGCCTGGTTCATTACTCAACGTTTGGTTAAATTTTCATACTTTAATATCTCAAATATGCCAATATTTTTTGTTGAAAAAATTTGAGAAGCTTCTCACATTTTTTTCAACAAAAAATATCCATGTATTTTGTTATAAAGTCATAAAACACTAAACGAGGTGACCTCTTAACAAGCTTGTTAGGCTAACGATGCTTTGAACAACTGGGCCCAGGTGGGCAGTACAGAAAGTATTGAAATTGAAATGTCATGTAACTGTAACAACTGCTAAATAGTCTCCAGTACATTAACATGACAAGCGAACTTTGTAGGAAATGTGCAGTGAATTACAAAAGTCCTGATTGTACATTCTAACCTGAGCCGTCACTATCAGAATGCATGTATATCATGTTGTGAGTTAAATTATGTGTAGGATAAAATTAACAGAATATAGTTTATGATGATAGAGTTTATGTTCATGACTTTCAGTTTATTTGCACTTTAAAACTCCGATGAAAGCAAATTCTTTTATACTTTTCAATGAATTATAGAGATTTCTCTGTGAAATTGAAACTGATAATCTCACTGTTTCAAACAGTGAAATTAGCACTTTCAATTTCACTGTTTCAGAAATAGGAGTTTTTTTAAATAACCTCAAGTTTTTTGTTGATTAATTGGCTAAATCTTATCTGGCTTGACAAAAAAGGCGTCATGCATGAATGCATGTCATTATGACGTTAATGACGTCACTTAAAGCACTAATGTAACATTGTTACTGCACACGACGTCAGGCAGCCTAAGTCTCCTGTAGGCATTCTTTCTTCGCAAATTTTTATAGATCCGTTTATCAAAATGATATTTGAAGCTATTTTTCAGTTGCAGACTTGTGTACAACCAATATAGTACCCAATAAACATGCTGGAAGCATCAAATTTGACGCAAAACGGCTAGAAAAAACAGTTGTATTTCTGTCGTGATGGCTGACGCTCTTAGATATAGAAAATTTGAGTTTTTCAGTGTAAGATGAATTTTTAGCTCGCCTGAACAAAGTTCAGGAAGAGCTGCTATTGCGCTACCCCCGGCGTCGGCATCAGTGTTGGCGGTGGCGACGGCAGCGTTAGCAAAATGTTAAAGTTTTACGTTAAAGTTTTTTATGTGATGGGCAAGGCGCTGTCAAGCGAGCTATCCTGGCCCTGTGACAGGTCTTGTTATTTCACTCATGAACACCAAAAGTGGTATTTTCACTGCTTTTGGTGTTCATTCAAAGTAATAAAAATTGATCTTACACTGAAAAAGTCAAAAATCCTCTATTTCTTACCCCCATTTAGAAGGGAGACAAAACTGAAAATGTCAGAGTTGCTTCCCCTGCGAGTGTACCAATTTCTATTCTATTCTATTCTATCCCATAACCTTACTAGGTCGTTGGGGCACCACAGCTGACTTCAAAACAATCCCTTTCCACCTTGTCCTGTCTTCAGCTGCCCTAGTTGAGCTGGCAAAATCTATTCCAGTCCACTCCTTGATATTGTCTTCCCACCTCTTCTTCTGTCTAACTCTTTTTTTTTTCCTTTCACTGTGCCCTGAAGAATTGACTTTGCTAAACCAGAAGACCTTGAGACGTGGCCAAACCACCTTAATTTCCGTTTCTTGACCAGCGTCAGGAGTTCATCATATTCTCCAATGGCTGCTTGGATCTTCCTGCGAACCTCCTCATTGGTTATATGGTCCTTGTACGAAATGTTCAGTAACCTTCGGTAGCATCTCATCTCAAAGGCCTGCGTTCTTTTCTCTAACTCTGCTGTCAAGGTCCATGATTCATAGGCATACAGAAATATGGAAATGACAAGGGAGCGCATAAGTGTCACCTTTGATCCAAGAGATATGTTGTTATCTCTCCAAATTGGTTTCAGCTTGGCAAGAGCTGAAGTGGCTTGTGCTATCCTTGAGAGAACCTCCTGTTTTGAGCTATCATCTGAGACAACTGCTCCAAGGTATTTGAAGCTGCTTACAGTACCCAGCTTCTGCCCCTTTACTTTGATCTCCCTCTGGATCCCATCTGCGCTGTTTGTCATCAGTTTGGTCTTCTCAGCACTGATCTCCATCTTATACCTTGTGCAGGTCTGGTCGAGACTTTCAACTAGAGCTTCTAGTTCCTGCTCTTCCTCAGCAAGAGGGTCTATGTCATCGGCATTCCGCAGGTTGGTAATATTTCTGCCGCCTATGCTAACCTTTCCGTCATGTTCTTCCAGAGCATCAGACATGATCCGTTCGAGAAAAATGTTGAAGAGGGTGGGTGACAGAAGACATCCTTGTCTTACTCCAACTGTTGTTCTGAACCATTCTCCTGTGCTGCCATTTATCAGGACCGCACTTGTAGCCTTGTCGTATAGCTGCTCAATTGTGCGAACTAGGTTTGCATTGATATTGTACTTCCTCATGGTGGCCCATAAGGCTGCATGCCATACCCTGTCAAAGGCTTTTTTGAAATCAGTGAAGACATGGTACAGATTCTGCTGATGTTGGAGATACTTTTCACACAGGATTCTAAGGTTGAAGATCTGTTCTGTGGTGCTCCTTCCTGCTCGGAACCCAGCCTGTTCCTCAGCGATTATCTCTTCGGCTTGTGGCTTAAGCCTGTTCAAGATAACTTTCAGCATGACTTTGCTTGAATGACTGATGAGGCTGATGGTTCTGTAGTTCTGGTAGAGCTGTAGGTTGCCCTTTTTAGGGAGAGTAATAATCAGCGACTGAGTCCATGGGGTAGGCCATTCTCCTGTTCTCCAGATCCTGTTACAGATATCTGTTAAAACATCAATCATGGTCTCCCCTCCAGTTTGAACAAGTTCTGCTGGTATATTATCAACACCGGCAGATTTTCCCTTCTTCAGTGCTGCTACTGCAATCTCAACTTCCTCACGAAGGATCGGTTGTTGATCTTCTTATGGGGGCTGACTGCATTCCAGAACCGTATTGTCACCATCAGTCTCATGGCTATATAATTCTGAGCAATATTCTGTCTATCTGCTGAGAATCTCTTGTTCTTCTGTAAGGCATTTCCCAGACTTGTCCTGGATAGTTGTGGATCTACCCTGTTTCTCTGAAGTTAGATCCTTCACCAGCTGGTATGCTTTCTTGCTGTTGTTTTTGTTCAGGCAAGTTTCGATCTCCTCGCACTGACCAGTCCTCCTTCGCTTTCTTCACTGCCTTCTGAATCCTCTTGTTTGCTTCCCTGTATTCTTCTGCTCCTCCTGCTTCATACCTCTTCTTCTTCAAATTTCTCCTCTCATCACAGAGGTCGAGAACATCTCTAGTGACCCATGGCTTTTTGCTGCGACGTTCCTTCCCAAGTATCTCACTGGCTGCATCAGTCACTACTGTATTGTAGGTGGTAATCATGGTATCTATGTCCATGTCATCATCCCTTAGACCAATGAGTGGTGCAAATTTTCCACCTATTGTTGCTTGAAAAGTGCATGCCACCTCTGGGTCCCTTAGCTTCTCAAGATCAAACTTCAGTCTTGGCTGGGTTGGCTTTCTAGCCTTCTTCAGACGAACTCAGAAGGTCATCATGACCAGGTCATGGTCACTTCCTATGTCTGCTCCAGGAAAACTCCTTGTCCTATGGATGTTGACTCCTGATCGGAAGCGCTTCCTCACCAAGATGTAATCAATCTAATTGTGGTGTTTCCCATCTGGGCTGTGCCATGTCCATCTTCTTGATGGTTTGTGAGGGCCAAGGGTGTTTGTCAGTACTAGGCTGTTACAGGTTGCAAACTCTAGAAGTCTGAGACCTCTCTCATTTGTCTCGTCATTGCAGTAGGGTCCACAAACGTTTTCCCAGTCTGCCTGTGCATCCTTTCCAACCTTAGCATTCCAATCCCCTTGTACAACCAGAATGTCCTTCTTGGGTGTTTGGTCTATGATTTCCTGGAGTTGCTGGTAGAAGTGTTCTACCTCATTGTCATCACGTCCAGATGTCGGTGCATAAATTTGTATGATGGTGATGTTGAAAGGAGCTGCTCTCAGGCGAACTGAAATCAGTCTGCTGGAGACTGGTCGGCATCCCAAGACAGCACTCACCATGTCCCTATGCACAAGAAATCCAACCCCATACTCATGTTTGTCCTCTTCTCCACTGAAATAAACATTGTGTCTGTCATCTGTTGACATCTCATAAAAGTTTTTCCAGCGCATCTCACAGAGCCCCAGTATGTTCCAGTGATACCTGTCCATTGCATGAGTCAGCTCTTCAAGCTTCCCAGCTGGCCTCAGAGTCCTTACATTCCAGGTGCCAATTGAGATGTTCTCCCTACCTCTGATTTTCTTGATCTGTGTTACACCAGTTGCATACTTGTCACCTACGTCCCAGTGTCCAGCAGTAGGCGCGGTCATTGTTAAACCGGGCTGCGACCGATCCCGTATTAAGGTCTTATCTAGGTTGTCAACCATGGTGTTTCAAGGACAGGATTCAGCCTGACGGAGCCCATCCCTCTTCAGGCTATATATGTTGACCACAGCCGAAATCCACCATTATTGTATGGCTCGCCTGGGTCATGAACACAACCAATTTACCTTCATCAGAAATAATTCCACAACCTATTAGTATTTGTACTGAGGTACAGAAGTGAATGACCAAACTCTGGTGACCATACAGACTGCTTGGGATTAATCATCTTACGACTCCTTAAAGCATTTATGATCCTTTCCATGAACCATAATTATATTGTGATCTCATGAGAAGTCTTATGGAAGCAGTTCTAATGGGGGCATCTTGCATGTATTATCTTTAAAATGTGCTCTGCTTGCAACAGAAAAAACAAAAATGTAAAAAAGGTATATGAAAAGAACATTGAACTTGAAATTTCTGCTTGCATGTAGGTTTGCACCACTTCCTGCAGCCCCGCCCCCAAACCCCTCCTGTCAACCACAAAAGAAAAATAAATAGATAAAATAAAACTTAAATAGAGTTGGAAATAAATTTTTCCTTGCAGGCCTCCACCAAAGAAAGCAAAGATTTCAGGTCTTGAACAGCGTAATCAGGACTTAAAAGAAGAGAAACAGGTTAAAGTGAAAATACAAGGCTACAAAGAAGACCCTTTCTACTTCTGCAGTCCGAATGATCCAGTTTGGCCTGCTATCAAGTAAGTAGTATGAGCACAATGAACAAAGAAAATGACTTTGACCTTTAATACTTTTAAAGAGGAGCTCCGGCAGCTCAGTGGGTTAAGTGCTGGCCTACTGATCTAGAAGACCTGGTTCCAGCCCCGCTTGAGGCGAGATTCTTTCCTACCTTAAACGAGGTTTCATGGCACACAGCCTTTTATTATCATCATCCCATCATCCTGATATGATTGAAATACTGTTGAAAAAGACTGAAAATCATCGCAAGTCATCCATCCATCCTATACTACTAAAGGTCAAAGTCATTTTCTTTGTCCATTGTGTTCATACTTTTATGCTATAAATAACATGACAGAATCAGATGTTTGCAACATACGTGATAGTTCTGAGCTTCACCCAGATGTCACTTATAGATCACCTGATAGTATATAATTGGCCAATGCGGCTACAATAAGGATGCAACATAGTGTCATAAATTAAATGGCACGTCTTGAATGTCACACAATAAGTCTGTGATTTTCCTTTCATTTAATGAAGGGATACATACCTGTTTAAAGTAGGCATGGCTTCGGAAAGGTGAATTCATTAGGATTCAAAAACGTTTGACAGACATTCTGATGCACTTACAAATATATCATGCGACATCTGATTGGATAATGTCAAAAGTTTGGGACACTATATTCTGTGATACTGTTGCAAACCAGACATCATTATAAAATGTTGCTTCTCATTGGTTGACATTTGGCAATGGATGCAAAGAAGTACACTTTGAAATGTGAAAAAAGTGCTTTAGAATGGGGATAAATACGAGGGTAATCCAATAAAGAATGAGACATTTTTAATAGAAACAAATTCAACGAAATAAAATGACAAACCTGTCTACATTCCTTCAATGTAGCATCCCTTGTTCTCTATCACTGACTCCCACCGTCTTGGAAGATTGCTAACCCCTGTTGCTAGGCAACCGGAGTTGATTAGTCGAACTTGCTTGGCCACCTCCCCTTCTAGATCATCGAAACGTATTCCACAGAGAGGTTCTTTTAGCTTAGGAAAGAGGTCAAAGTCAGGCGGACTCATATCAGGAGAGTAAGCCGGATGCGGCAATACGTCCCATTAGTATGACGTCATGAGTGACGTCACCCTCTCTGATTTATGGCACGACGCGTTGTCATGTAGGATCAACGGTTTGGCTTCTAATAGTGTTCTTCGTTTCTTTCTTATAGCTGGATGTAATTTGTTCATCAGAAAATCTGTATACACTTCTTTATTCACAGTCTTGCCCAATGGTACACGCTCAGTAGCTAATACACCAACAGAATCATACGCGAAAATCATCATCATTTTTAGACTCTTGTTTTCTCCTAAACTTGATTGGTCTTGGTGAGGCCGGTGTGTGCCATTCCCATGACTGTCGCTCCAGTTCAGGTTCGTAACTGCGAATCCGAGTCTCATCGATCGCAACTATCCTGTTTAGGAAACTCTTACCCTCGTTTTTATCTAACAGGTTTTTAGGGATGTCCATGCGGTCCGACTTTTGGTCAGATAAACAATGTGGCACCCACCGCGCGGCGATGCGTCTCATGTTCAAATTAGTGGTTAAAATTGTATGCGCCAAACCATGGCTAATCCCTACTTCCCTGGCTACTTCCTCGCAAGTCAGTCTTCTGTCATTGTTCAACAGTTCCTTTATTTTTTCCACATTTTCTGAGGCAGTTATGTCCACCGGCCCTCCCGGGCTACGCTTGATCTCAACCTCATTTCTCCCCTCTTTGAATTGGTCGATCCATCTGTAAACTGTAGCTTTCGGAAGTGCATCTTTACCGCAAACACTTTGCAGAGTGTTCAGTATTTCAACACATTTAGTACCTTTGTAGTACTCAATTTTTATATACGCTCCTTGTTCAGCGGCAGTAAATGTGGCTATTGTGCTCCAAATACCTGTGCGCGACGTGACGTCACTTTAAATGACATCATGATATGCGCACCTGACGTGACGTGGGAATGGCTAATAAGGCGTACCAGGTATGTACGAGATTTCATATCTCTAGCATGTAAACTTCTTGCGCTATAGAAAAAGTCTCATTCTTTATTGGATTACCCACGTGTATTAAAAATTTTCATGTGGGGAGGTAAATTGTCGGTTTTGTGGTCACAAATTGTGTTTTACGGCTCTGTTGACACATCCCCATAAGGTGAAATTTCGGACCATAAAACCAACAATTTACCTCCCCAAATGACAATTTGGAATACAATTATCCCGTAATTGGCTCTTGTCTCTTTACTGTGAATTGGTACACCTCCAAGTTTTCTCGCAGTTTTGAGGGATGGAAACAACTTCCTGACATCAAGATTACAACAGCCCTTCCAAAATTGGGGGGATGCCTAAAGTGAAGTATTTGCTTGAGGGGAAACTCCTCAATAAAATGAGAGACAAATTTCTTCCCTTGAAGTGGTCCACTCGCTGTAATATTATATTTTCTCCTTTCAGAAACTTCTTTAAAGTATCGGACAGTTTAAATTTGGAGCAGATGATGTTTCGGAACATGAAAAGGGTGCTGTATTATGTTTCTAAGCCTGTCAGAAACCTTGTTTTATGTAACGACAATAAAGTAAAGGTAAGTCGGAAGGGATAGGTAGCTTAGCATCTAAAAAACATATTTTTTTGATTATAAGATGGAGGTTTTTCTCTTCCAAAACAATCCCAAAAAATCTTGATGGCTCTTGATTGTTTGGATTGCCCTAAGATTTTGGGAAGAGAAAAACCTATCTAATAGCCAAATTGATATGTTGAAAAAAATAGATAGCATTTAAATACCATATTTAATTGATTATAAGACCAAGGTATTTCCCTTTCAAAACAATCCCCAAAATCTAGATCCATCTTGAGATGGATCTAGATTTTGGGGATTGTTTTGAAAGAAAGAAGCCTGTCTAATATCCGAATTACACACAACTTACATGTACATAAGTATTTTGGGTACTTTTGGAGAGAGGTAGCCCCTGTCTTATAGCCAAATAAATATGGTAGGTAGCTTAGAGTCTAACTATCTGGGCCCAGTTGTTCAAAGCATCATTAGCCTAACAAGCTCGTTAAGAGCTTTATGACTTTGTAACCGAAAAACCATATTTTTTGTTGGAAAAATGTGAGAAGCATTTGCAATGCAAAAGAGTCTCACATTTTTTCAACAAAAAATGTTGGAGTATTTGAGATATTTACGTTTGAAATTTTAACGAAACGTTTACTAACAATGTCTTTAGTTTTGAACAACTGGGCCCTGAGTGCAATGGCCAGACTGTGCATATTAACAGGCTGATCTGGGCTGTTGCTTATTGCACATAGGTACACTTTGGTTAGTATCATTGAGCGTTTCCTGCATTCTG
This sequence comes from Ctena decussata, assembly GCA_963989385.1. Lineage (NCBI taxonomy): Eukaryota > Metazoa > Mollusca > Bivalvia > Lucinida > Lucinidae > Ctena > Ctena decussata. The sequence goes on along the minus strand of OZ022503.1, from coordinate 52,957,404 downwards.
AATAACAAGGAAGAACCATGTTTATGCTGATTGGCAATACATATGCACAGATTTTTAATATGTTTTTGTGCAGCCAATTTCAGCATTTCATGCATTGGTTATGTGGCTGAATGGAAATGCATTTGCGCAATTCCAAAAATATAATAACAAATGTTGAATCTTGCGTATTAATCACGGCATTAGGAAGGTTCTCTTGTATCATGTTCATGATGTTGTACACTGCACTTTTTTAAAGTCAAATCAAATGTCCTGTATTCGATTTACATATATATTTCAGAACAGAGGTACACATTCCTATGCAATGAAAAGGTCTCATGTCAGAACTGCCCAATCATATTCATGAAATGCTGTGCAAACCAAACAAATTCTATGCTATGTAATTTGCCCACTAACATCTACCATATACATCCTATTAAACTACCCCGGATGTACTCAATTATAGTAAATCAGCCACTGCCAAAAACTTCTAATAAACAGTATTAAGGTGACTGGGTATACTTGCAGAGGAAGCAACTCTACTATTCTTGCCTCCCTTTCCAGTAGGGGTCAACTCTTAAAGGAAAGGATTTGCTCCTCCAAATGGTGGTAATACATGTAGACCCAGTCACTTCATTTAGAGAAGCAAACAGGAATTCTAGGTATATACATCATGTCCCATTTTCCTTGACAAGGCAAAACCATTTCATTAGTTTGTCAATTTTGATTGTCAGTTCAGCTTTCTTTGTGCGGCTCAGTTAATTAGCACTTGTTGTGAGCAAGGACTGAACTTAAGTTACTGTTACAGAAGTACAGCAGTATGAGAAAAGGGACAGGGTGCCAGATGAGGTGATTTGTGGTCGCATCAACTTCTATTGTCTCTAAATTTTAGTTTTGGATTTTAATTTTAGGCAGATGAGGAGTTATGCAAATATAGCGAAATCAAAACCATTCCAAAAATAGAGTCATTTACAGTATCTTTTCTGTTTCTGTTTTCAGTTTATCAATCTTGGTGTGAAATGTTTCAGTAATGCCCCCTCACCTCTGGTACCTGATTGTGATTACAGGCTCTCTCAAGAGGTAGGTTTATCAATCTGGGTGTGAAATGTTTCAGTAATGCCCCGTCACCTCTGGTACCCGACTGTGATTACAGGCTCTCTCAAGAGGTAGGTTTATCAGCCTGGGGCTGAGATGTTTTAGTAATGCCCTTTGAAAAATGGTGGAAAACATGGCAGTGTACTGATGCCCCTTACAAGGACAGCAAAGCACAGCTTACGTTAGCACATTGACAAAACGTCAATGTGCTAATGTAAGCTGTGCTTTGACGCATTAGTTAATGGAGCATTCACAGATGAGCCTCTGCGCATACACATTCCAATTAAAGCATGCACAATCTATCCAGTCCGTAGATGAAGCCTAGCAAAGCTGTTCCGTTAATTGGCTATCCTTTCTTGCAGAAAAGCCCACAGCAAGGCAGGTGTGCTAATGGGTAGCAATAACACATTTTCATACAGAATAAATACCCGGAAAATCAAAGTATTTAGAAGATAGGCCAGAGCAAACAACCTAAAGGAGCAGTCTGATCAGGGTCTACACTGTTTGTCTGATCAGGGTCTACACTGTTTGCCATTCTGTGTACATCTTTTGGATGCATTACTGCATTATAATACTAAACTGTAGGGCAATATCATGATGAGACAACATGCCTGATTTGGAATAAATCTGACCAAATATGTGACTGCAGTTGTGGACACAAGGTCTGAATTAGCAAGCTCCACAACTGCATAATGAGCAATCCATTAAAAAAATCCATAACACATGCAAATCATATCATCGTAGGATAGTCTACAAAATTTCAAATCAGTCCGATGAAGGATGAGTGGGGAGTTAAGGACACAAGATTTCAAGATGGATGGAATCATTAATGTATGCACAGACTGACATGTGCACAGACAAGCCATTTCTGTAGTCCCCCCTGCGCCTATGTCAGGTGACAAGAAGTAAAAAAAAAGAAGATTTTCAGAGAAAATTTGAGTTAAGATGATTTTATATTTTCCAGGGATTGCTAGCAATACACCAGTTTATAGAAGGTAGGCGTATAAGACTGACAAAAGAAGATGTGATCACGATACTAAGTATGGAAAATCCTTTCAACTTCAAGTTGAGCCAACAAGCACAGGAGGACATTTATGCAATAGGTATGCTGTTATTGTTTTATCCAGGTGTATTCGAAGCCTCACTGCCAAGAATGCAGATGACAATTTACGTCCAGAAAATTTTAAAAATATTTCCTCCATGCTACGAAAACATCATATTGAGACAGTGAGACTTTGAAGAATAGAAGGCAAGCAGTGTAGATCCAGAAGAGGTGGCTCATTTTGAGCCACCTCATCAAGATCTACACCGTTTGCAAGTGCAACTATTTTTAAGGGTTAACAATTGATGAGCATTGCCTGGCATGTGTATTTAAGTCAGACCTCTTGTGATACTGGTAAAAAGGTATAGATTTTCCACAGCTTAGTGGCCATAGGTGCAGTGGGGGTTATCAGCCCACTGTATCTTGGGCACAGCATATGAAAGGTGGAGCCCATCAGTGTTCTTTTACTGTCTTATCCTTCCCGGATTCAAAACAGGTACCCATTTACTGCTGGGATGACAGAGAGAGTTTTCTAATGGTGGGATGGCCCAACCCAGGTTTAAAACCAGGGCCCTCTGCGCCATAACTGAGTCCCTTTTATCACGCAAACCAGCACATTTCTAAAATCAAGTACTCACCTTATCTTTCTTAATAAAAGTCCTGTTTAATTTGGGTCACAAGGTTCAAGTTGTTGCAGCAACTGGTAGTAATACTGATGAAGGTATTAATTATTTTTCAGATCCAGGAAGTGTTCTATTCCACTTTAAACCATCTGAAAGGTAAGATTTTTTTGTCTCATCTGCTGTAGTAATGAGTAAAGGTCCAGTTTTATATTTCTTTGTGTCTCCAGCCATTATTATACTGACCTAGCAGCCGGGCGTGTAGCGCAATCAGTAGGGCACCTGACTTGTAAGCCAGTGGTCCTGGGTTTGATACCCGGTCTGACCACTCGCTTTCATTTCTCCTTCCGCTGATTCAAGAAGGGCAGTTGTCAGTTACTGATGCAAGTAAGTGCACTTAGTGCTGGTTAACCACTTAGGAGGTATAAGCCTGCCCAGGAATAGTGTGGTTAGGTTAACTGACTGTCCCGACATGACCATAGCTGTTTACTGTGGACGGTTAACAATAACACAATCAATCAATACTGACCTAGCATTTCCGTCCATTTGTCTAGCCCCACATTTGATCGTAAGATCAAAGCTGTAATATTCACAAGCTGTTTTGTATGGTATTCATATATGAAATTGGGATATATGCACCATGAAGGGTTTAAAATGGGAGGCTTAGGGAGCAGCCCCTTTCTGAAAATGAGGCTTTCAGAGTGGTCCTTGACTGAAACAAAAGCAGTATTTTAAAACTAAAAGTGTCAAAGAAACATGTTTTAAAAAGGGGGTTTTGATGAGTGGCAAGGCTGAAAAAGGATTTTTCTTCGCGACCAATGTTGAAAAATGAGGGACTTTTTGGTGGCACATACCCATACTAGCCAAATATGGGAGTACCTCCCTCCCCTTGGGTGAGGCAGGTCTAATAATTGGAGGATGAGGATGGGACATTACATATCTTTTTATGGAAAACTAAGAAAAAACATCTCTGTATCATCATCATACTCCCCTTATCAAGAGCTTCGATAGTCTATAATGTGGATCAAATGAGCCACGACACGACAAAACCAACAAAGTTGCATGTGCGCCACGTCAAGACTCAGATCAGCCTGGACATCCATCCAGTCTGATCAGAGTCTTTACTATGTACTTAACAGGTAAATGAGGGTCTGAGCTACCTCCATGCTTACAGAGAAGACTCTGATCAGACTGAGCGGATGCTCAGGCTGATCTGATTTCGCTGAGTGCACATGCCACTTTCTTGGTTTTGTCATGTTGCGGCTCTTGTAGTATTGATTAGCAGTCATTCCTTGCTTTATAGATATTGGCAGTTATTTATTGTCTTCAACAGTGAGCCAGAACCAACTGTGGATATTATTTTCTGTGGCTGGAGGGGTAAAACTTCAGTCAGATCCTTTGTCGGCAAGGATGAGCGATCCCACTATTTACGACTTTGTGGAGTGGAGCTATCAGATATACGTAAGTCCTGCTATTGACCGTTATCACTTTTGTAAATGTCTCATATTTTGTAATTGTGTTGTACATTGTGTACTTGTTATTGCCTGGGCCTAGTTGTCCAAAGCATTGTTAGAATACAAAGCCATTTGTCAAGGATTCGATAAATCTTCTAGAACCCATAAATCAAGGGTTTTGATATTTTTTGCTAAAAATAGTGAGGAACTTTAGCACTGCAAAATCTCCTTACATTTTATTGGCAAAAAATTGCAGTGCTTTTGCATACAGTATGTGTGAAAATTTAACATCTCGTTTCTAACAATGTCATAAGCTTTGAACAACTGGGCCCAGTTGTTCAAAGCATCGTTAGCTTAACAAGCTCGTTAAGAGGTCAACTGGTTAAGTGTTTTATGACTTTATAACTAAGTACACTGATATTTTTTGTTGAAAAAATGTGAGAAGCTTTTGCAATGCAAAAGCTTCTCACATTTTTTCAACAAAAAATGTTGGCATATTTGAGATATTAACATTTGAAATTTTAACAAAACGTTAACTAACGATATCGTTAGTTTTGAACAACCGGGCCCTGGACGCAAAGTTTTAAGATAATGAAACTAGTGAGTGGGAATGCACTGGTGGATGATTAGATTGGATGGGAATGGGCTGGTGGGGGACATCTGTTTTTCTCTAAAACACATTTCTAGTTGTAATTTTTTCGAATTGGCTAGTATTGCAATTTAAATGCTTCGTTTTGCCAGTTAGATTAGTAACTGTCAAGACGGAGACATATGAGTGCACCTTCATGATTTTGTGCCTTTTTTTCAGAAAGGGAAACTACTTTTATGACTTCCTGTTTGCTTCCTTTGATTTAAAATGAGGTCTGCACTTAGAGGACCAAGAGTTGACCCTTACTGAGAAGGAGGTAGAAAAGAAATGGGTAGAATTGTTTTCCATGAAAAGTGCACCCAGTCACTTTAATATAAAACTTCTGTTTTAGAAATACCAGGGCAAACCTTGTAAACCCTGATCAGACTGCTCTGATCTTAGTCTACAATATTTTTTTCCTGTATCAGGGGCCGTATTCATGAAACAACTTAAGTGGTTGCTATGCTGTTGCTAAGGCTAAATTTCTTTGAAGGAGATTCCCTACAATAGTCTGGTTGCCAAATGGAGATTTTGGGTGCAACCCAAAAAAATAGTCCGCACAAAATGTTTTTGCACAAATGTGTTCACCAACATGTCCGTACACTGAAACTGAATGATGCCACCTTGGCATCCTTGGGGAAATTAAAATATTCAAGATGGCGTCCAAGATGGCTGCCAAGGGATAAAATCCTCAATATCTTCTAAAGTATGTGGGCTAGAAACATACTTTTGGTGACTACTTATAGGTTTTCGAGGTCGAGGAATCGATTAAGCATGTTAAAAATTATTTCAGACTAATCAGTTACAAAATGGCGGACAAGATGGCCGCCAAAGCATAAAATCTCCATATCTTCTTTAGTATATGGGCTAGAAACATTATTTTGGTGTCTGCTTATAGGTTTTCGGGGTCAAGGAATCCATAAAGCATGTTAGAATTTACTTTAAGGCACAAACTTACACAAAATGGCGGACAAGATGGCGGACGAAGCATCGATTACGGAGCTGAATGTCTTCAGAAATGCACTTTTTGATAGCAGAATTCAGGATTTAGAAAGTTTTTTAACCCGGAACTTTGAAATTATAAGATCTATGAATTTAAAAAAAAAAAAACTAAGTCATAAAGACCTCATTTTGCATCCGATAGTGTTATTACCAAGGAGACCATGATGATCCATGAGAGCCCAGTCCAGGTATGGGCAGACAGCCCCGTTTAGAAAATTTCAGTCGCAACCGAAATACATTGACAGCTCGATAATTCATTATTTTAAGAATGTCGTTTTATTGGCTTTTTTATGTTCATAATTCCATGCATGTACCTTTTGGCAAAGTTAAATGATAGACATAGATCAAGAACTAATACAATCAGACCCCACATTCCGCCCTCAATCACGGATAAAACCTGTAGGAATCAAATATGAGGACTCGACAGAAACAACGTATTGCGACACCTGGAGATCCCTCCGAAACAACACCAATGAAATCCTGGAGCAAACGAAAAGCACCAGTAGAACCTCAAATGGCCAAGCAGTGGGGCAAAATTTTGATCTTGGCACTAAGGTTCTTTTACTTTGATTGCTTAGCTGGATTTAAGTTTTGTAAGAAAAGTGTTTTTCCCCCTGACTTTATAGATTTACTTCTTTTTCTGTATATTAGCCTTTAAGCAGGGGTAAATAACACAGAAGGAAAAAATTCCAGTGGTAACAGATAAAAAAATATATTTACTTTGATCTTTTGTCAGGAGCTTAATGAAAATCACTTTCAGGTCTTTGATTTTATGCTAACATTATCTCAGTGTTACGCTTATAGCATATGGTTAGTTAGAGTATGGGCTAGAGGCAGGAATAAAAAAACTTTTGGCGACTCAGTTTTAATCTGCCAGGAAACTGTATTGCAGTTTTGGAAAATCCCTTTTAGAGATGGTTCTGACTCTACTTGTAGATCTACCTTTTCTTTTCCAAATGCAAAGTCATTTATTCAGTTTCTATAAAGTACGTGCCCCTAGTTTTGGGGCATACGTGACCCAACGTTTACATATTTAAAACTTTTGAGGAATGTGAGATATTACATGAAAATACCAACTTATGTGTACTTCAGTGTTTCAGGAGAAGAGGGCTTTTCAGATGAAACGGTGACATCTTGGGCCGCAGGCATTCATACCAATTTTCGTTCTCTCAAACAAATGGAAGTATAGCTATATATAAAATTATCCCAGTAGCCTTTGCGCTGTTGGAGCAATGGGTTGTTAGATTCTCACTGTGTCTCTGGCATAGCGCTATTATGAAAGGTCGGGCTAAATCTATTCATGCGCCGTCTTTTGACGTCCTTGATTCTAGTCCGGTACAAGTACATTTTTTTTTGCAAATCGACAGATAGCCGTTTTCAGTTGTTGTCAGAGATAGGATTCAAACCCCCTATTTTCTGTACTTAAGCCAGCTACTCTTGTAACTCAAAAAGTGATTTTGATCGGCCTAGCAGCTTAGAGAAGTTTGAATGTTATGGTGATCTAAGCTGACGGGTCTATGAAGCCAGTTTATGCTATTAACTTTCCCGTAGCATTGCTCGGTCTATGAAGTCAGTTTATGCTATTAACTTTCCTGTAGCATTGCTTGGAAGATTTAGTCAGCTAAGAATACTTGCACAAACTGGCATGACAATTATGCACTTTTGAAGCTAAAACATTTTAAATATGCATATACAATTTGTAGTCAACTGTCTATAATCATGGATATTACTGTCTCCTTTATACTTGAAAGAACTGGGAAAATACAAAAAATAAATCAGAAGCTGTTTACAAAATTTGTTACTGCTTTGAAGTAAGTATGATCTTTTCTGACATGTAAATTTTCCATACCGCCCAGATGCTAAAACTCTGGCTGTGGCTTGGCTACTAACTTGCGACACTCACACCACTAGTGCCGACCATGAGCTATAATTTAATGACGCAAGCAACCAACAAATATTTTGTAAATTTTCCATACTGCCCAGATGCTAAAAATCTGGCTGTGGCATGGCACGAATCTCCGACACTCACACCACTCACTGATTGCCGACCATGAGCTGTAATTTTAAACGACGCAAGCAACCAACAAATATATATCAGAGTTTCTTAACCTGAATTTTAATTGAAGAAAGTAAAATAGATAATAGAATATAACAAAATTCTTGCAACCTTTAGATTGTTACTCGTAACAACGGCTTTCTGTAATGACTAAAGCTTTGTCAACGGGTTATCTTCCCTTGCATGCACTAGGTTCTTGTGAACCATCTTGGTCCTCTTGTTAAAACACTGTTAAAATGGGACTTTTATAACTTCATTTTTATATTTAACAATCTAAAACATGCAAAATCCGGGTTTCTAATACACAAACCAGAATTCTGCTATCTGAAAGTTCTCCGACAATTAGTGCCGTGACCGTTGCTTTGTCCGCCATTTATTTTGTGTAACCGGTTTGCTTTTAAGTTATTTTCAACATGTTAAACCAATTCTTTGGACCCAAAAACCCATATGTAGACACCAAAATTATGTTTGTAGCCCGTATACTAAAGAAGATATAAAGATTTTTATGTTTTGGCGGCCATCTTGTCCGCCATATTGTAACTGATTTGTCTGAAATAATTTTTAACATGCTTAATCGATTCCTCGACCTCAAAAACCTATATGTAGCCACCAAAAGTATGTTTCTAGCACTTATATTTAAGAAGATATTATGAATTTTATCCCTCGGCGGCCATCTTGGACGCCATCTTGAATATTTTAATTTCCCCAAGGATGCCAAGGTGGCATCATTTTGTTTCTGGTTAAGGGCATCCTAAATAATAAGAATCTGCATCAAACATTTGTGCGGACTATTTTTTCGGGTTCTCGTCCCGGCACCCAGACTACAACTATGAAATTTGCTCTGGAGGAACAGTCTTACAAAGACTGTTCCTCCAGACCAAATTTCATATTTGTAGGAAATCTCCTTTATAGATATTTAGCCTTAGCAACCGCATAGCAACGACTTAAGTGGCTTTATGAATACAGCCCCTGGGGTGCTCTAAAACATTCCCTTGCAGGTCAGACAGGCTTTCCAGAATGCCATTAAGTTAAGGTGTATGAGTACACCCCCGTGTTTTCTCCCCATTTTGTCAAAAGGAGAGAACTTGTGCGGCTTCATGTTTACTTTCCTTGGCAATGAAACCCTTCCAAAAGGACTGAACTGTTTAAGAATTCGCTCATACAGAAGAGGTCTACTATTAAATGAAAGACTTTTCGTAGAGGAGCAAATTCTATCCTTTAAAAATCGGTACTTTTGAAAAGGGAGGAAAAAATGAAAGGGGCAGAGTTGCTTCCTTTTGAAAGTATGCACCTTAAGTCTCACATAGTCACTAGTAGGATAAGGATTATAACAATCTTTTATACTTAAAAAAAGTGGAAGGTGAAAGATACTCATGTCCAACCTCAGGATCGCTGGCAGACTGGTAGGCCATCCTGAGGGTTGGCTGACCTATCTGACCCTGATATCCATGACAGATTCTTTTTCTTGCATACCTGTTGAAATTTTATGTATTCTCTAAGGGTTTTATATCTATGTTTCGACCTTCTAATGCTGTATGAACATCACATCGTTACTGTTACATAGAAACCACTGTAGAATAGAATATAGAATATAGTCTCATCAGGCCCGGATCCAGACCACCATCTACTGGTGGGGCTCTTCATAAATGGTGGGGCTGGGAGGTACCGAGATGTATGTGTGTGTGTGGGGGGGGGGCATTGAAAATTTGACATAATTAGGGATCAGTTTGATGAAAATTTCTGATAATGTCTGTTTTGCCTTGAAATATATGTTGTGAGATCTCATTAGAATCGCCTCGCCGAGGCGATTCTAATGAGATCTCACAACATATATTTATGCCCCCGAAGGAACTTCGGGTGGCATATTAAAATCGCACCGTCCGTCAGTCCGTCCGTCTTTCCCTCCATCCGTCCGTTACAAATCGTGTCTCAGCTATAACATTAAAACTACTGGAGCAAATTTGATGAAACTTCACAGATAGATAAAGGATAATGTGAAGGTGTGTCGCGCATAAGACTTAGGTCCCTACGCCCAAGGTCAAGGCCACAATTGGGTCAGAGGTCAAATTGTGTCTTAAAATCGTGTCTCAGGGATAACTTTAAAACTACTGAAGCAAATTTGATGAAACTTTACAGGTAGATAAAGCACAATGAGAAGGTGTGTCGCGCACAAGACTTAAGTCCCTACACCCAAGGTCAAGGCCACGGTTGGGTCAGAGGTCAAATTGTGTCGAAATCGTGTCTCAGCAATAACTTATAAACTACTGAAGCAAGTTGAATGAAACTTCTCAGAAAGATGAAGCATAATGAGAAGGTGTGTCACACATAAGATTCAGGTTACCACGTTCAAGGTCAAGGTCACAAGCAGGGGTCAAAGGTCAAATCTTGCCTCTGCGATAACTTGAAACCTGCTGAAGCCACTTTCATCAAACTTCACAGAAAGGTAAACAATAATGAGGAGGTGTGTTATACATAATATTTATGATCCCAAATCCAAGGTCAAGGTCACAACCAGGACACAAAGGTCAGTTTAGGGGGCCTTCGGGGGCATTTGTTACACACTGTAACATTTCTTGTTTAATTTTACCATTGATAGATCATTTCAAACTGTCATCAGTTACTCTCTATCATCTGGGGGCCTATATGTTATACCAGATGGCGGGGCTGAAGCCCCAAAGCCCACCCCCTGGATCTGGGGCTGCTCATGATTATTTTATCGAGCCTCAGAGCTGGATTAGGGGTATAGTATGAGACTGGCCAGCACCAGTTAAAATTGCGGAGAACCTCACCTGGTACTCAAGTTGTTGTTGTTTAATTAGCTCTTCCTGGAGCTCTCAATAGGGCTCTTTGGGACATAGCTGCAGAATAAAGATCCTAATATATACAGTTACAACGGTAATTGTGTGGTATTTTGTAAATTCCTAGTTGTAATTATGTGGCATTTGTAATTGCCTGATACATGTATTTATTACTGTTGGGATTGTGTAATTGCATTTGGAAATGTCATATTATTTAGATGCTGCGGGTCTGATAAAAGTATCTAATAGCACTTGTATAGATAGTTGATGCAGACAGCTAATATTCTATCCACCCTGTGCATCCACATAGTCTTTTTGGGGGGAGGAGAGACATAGAGGATCTTACATGAGTGCTCATGTATTATTGAATTTATTAAACTAGTTGGGGAAAAAGATAAGATGTGAGGCTTTGCCGAGCATCTTATCGGTTTTCCCCAATGAGTTTAATAAATTCAGTAATACAGGAGCACGAACGCAAGATTCTGTTTATCATATGACGTTAAAATCGCATTTTATTAGCAAACTTTGCACTAAAATGTCACGATTTCGCCATTAGAAAATGCGACATTTTAATGGACGTCAACGTATAACGTTACGACGTAATTTGCATATTTAATCCACTAGTTGATTATCGTTTTTAATGCATGGCTTTATTACACTCTCAGATGCGACGTCATATGATAAATGTTATTTTTATGCCCCCGAAGGGACTTCGGGTGGCATATTAAAATCGCACCGTCCGTCCGTCCATCCGTCTGTAACAAATCGTGTCTCAGCCATAACTTAAAAACTACTGAAGCAAATTTGATGAAACTTCACAGAAAGATAGAGCACATTGAGAAGGTGTGTCGCGCACAAGAGTTTGGTTCCTACGACAAAGGTCAAGGTCACAATTGGGTCAAAGGTCAAATCATGTCTTAAATCGTGTCTCAGCTATAACTTAGAAACTACTGAAGCAAATTTGATGAAACTTCACAGATAGATAGAGCACAATGAGAAGGTGTGTCGTGCACAAGAGTTTGGTTCCCACTCCCAAGGTCAAGGTCACAATTGGGTCAAAGGTCAAATCATGTCTTAAATCGTGTCTCAGCTATAACTTAGAAACTACTGAAGCAAATTTGATGAAACTTCACAGATAGATAGAGCACAATGAGAAGGTGTGTCGTGCACAAGAGTTTGGTTCCCACGCCCAAGGTCAAGGTCACTGTTGGGGGTTAGAGGTCAAATAGCGTCTCTGCGATTACTTTAAAACTACATAACTGAATTTCATCAAATTTCACAGAAAAGTAAAGAGTAATGAGAAGGTTTGTCACATATAATATCCATATTCCCAAACCCAAGGTCAAGGTCAGTGCCAGGGCTTGGAGGTCAAATAGATAGTGTCTCTGCCATTACTTTAAAACTACATTACTGAATTTCATCAAATTTCACGGAAATACAAAGCATAATGAGAAGGTTTGTCACACATAATATTTATATTCCCAAACCCTAGGTCAAGGTCACAATCTGGGGTCAGATGGCAAATCATGTCTCAACAATTGCTCATAAACGTACCAAAGCAAATTCCATTAAACATCACAGAAAGATGAAGCTTAATGAGAAGGTAAGACACACACACAAGATATAGGCTTTCACACCCAAGTTCAAGGTCACAGTCTGAGGTCAAAGGTCGTTTCTCCCCAATTACTAAAAAGACTTCTTAAGCAAACTGTATTAAACTTCCTGAAATGGTAATACATAATGAGATGGTATGTCACAAACAAAATTTAGGTTCCTGTACCATAGGTCAGGGTCATAATCAGGGCACATAGGTCAGATTACATCTCCAAACTGACTGGAGACTGCTGAAGTGAATTTCATCAAACTTCACAGAAAGGTAAAGCATGATAAAAAGGCATCTCACTTGCAAGATTTGGGCTGCCTTGCCCAAGTTCAAGGTCACAATCAGGGTCTAAGGTCAGTTTAAGAGGCCTTCGGGGGCATCTGTTACATACTGTAACATTTCTTGTTATCTTTATAATCTGCCTGTCTATCATAAATTATTGAAGATGTTTCAAGGAACATGGTGCAAATATAAAGCATCAGCAGCAGAAATGCAGAAAATATGAACCATTACATCATTATTGCTTTTGATGGAGTAATGACGACTGGCCACACTGGTGAGATTCACAGGGTGGTCATTACTGCTCTTAGAGGTTTTCCACAATGTGTGGAAGTTTTCCATACAAGTCCGAGCAAAGTTCATATTCAGTCTTCTGACTTTGCTCCAACTTGTGTGGAAAACTACTGTACATTTTGCAAAAAATCTTAGCTAGGGTTTGCCTCAAATAATGAGGAGGTATGTGCCCTTTGGTGCATGAAAATTGACTTGGTATTAAGAAAAATACAATGAATTTTCTAACTGTTTTGTCCAAATACCAGCATGAAAATTCCGTGAGCCCTATCATTCAAAGCCATGTGATTATCCACCTTGTTAAAGCCCAGTTATGAATGATTCAGCTCAAATCTGTATTACTCTTTCAGAATGTAAAGTAGCAGAACAGAAGGCTGAGAAGAAAAGGGGTCTAGCAGGGACAGAAACCCCAATAGGGCCCCCATCAGGGGATGAGGCAGAGCTAGAACAGTGGAATAAGGATGATGAGGCTCCTAGGGGCAGAGAGGTACCTGATGTACATGAAGAGGATGCCAGTGGGGACATAAAACTGACTGATGATATTGGGGGTATGGTGGGGGAGGGGAGCTCAGAGGAAGAAATGGTAGAGGATGACGGAATGAAAAACTCTGAGGAAAAAATGAAAGACTTGGATAATGTACTAACAGAGGGGGAGAGTAAGAAAGAAGAAATGGATGCGGACAAGAATAAGAAAGGTGGTTCACAAAGTTGTTCGACCAAAGAAATAAATGGAAAGACTTCAGATGAAATGATTGAGCAAAAAACTTGATACTGTATGTGTAGATTAAAGTGGATGGCTTTCTTATAAATATCAAAAAGACATCTCTGGAAAGATGTCTTACTCAGCGGCTGCAGTTTGGCCCAAATGTTCGAAGCATCAGTAACTTAACAAAGTCATTAGTTAAGGATCCATTCCATCTTCAAGTACAGATAAAATCTAGTATGCTATTTTTTTGCCCAAAAAATGTGAGGAGCTTTTGCACTGCAAAAGCTACTCACATTTTTTTGGCAAAAATGGCAGTTTTTGTGTACAATATGTTTGAAAATGTAACATCTAGTTAAATAATGGTTCAAGTCCCATTCAAGGCATGATTCACACTTGCCTTTGGAGGGGATTCCCTTGTATTAGCCAAAAATGACTGAAATACTTTCAAAAGTGCCTTAAAATTCTATTTGATCCAGCCATAATGTAAGCCTTGTACTTGCAAATACGATAAGGAAATTCCGTATTTTAATCACCATATTTATTCAGTTATAAGATGTGGTTTTCCCTTCCAATACAATTTCAAAGATCTTGTTAGACGGATCTAGATCTTTGAGATTGTTTTGAAAGAGAAAAACTGATTCTAATGCACTAACGATTGCAACACGACGTCTGATTGGATAACATCAAAAATTTGCGACAGTATATCCTGGGATATACTGTTGGAAACGGGACGTCATTATGTAATGTCGTTTCTCATTGGTGGGCATCAGGTTTTACGTCGCTGAACGCGTTTGCTACTTGTGCAAACTAGCACACTTTTAAAGGTGAAAATGTAAAAAATGCATTAGAATGGAGATAACTGTATTGAAAATTGTCATTTGGGGCGGTAAATCGTCAGTTTTATGGTCGCAAATTGCGTTTTACGGCTCCGCTGGCGCGTCGCCGTAAAACGAAAGTTCCGACCATAAAACCGATGATTTACCTCCCCAAATGACAATTTTGAGTACAGTTATCCCCTAATTTACATACATTGTATTTGCGGTAATTTTGGAAGGGTAAATTGCTGTCTTATAACTGAATAAATATGGTAAAATTTCTCTGAGTAGTCTCATATCAGCCCCCATAGCTCAGTAGATTAAGCACTGGCCTGCTGATCTAGCAGTACCGGGGTCAAGCCACCCTGAAGGCAGAAATCCTCTAAACTGTAAATGGGTATCCATTGCACGCAGCCTTTCCTTATCACTTTCCCATTGTCCTGATATGACTGAAATATTGTGAAAAGGATGTGAAATAGTAAGACATCCATCCATCAATCTGGCCCCGAGGTTATAAAACTTTTTTCATGCTCAACTCAGCTGAGCATGAAATTTTCTCTGCTTATAAATATGAAAATGCCAACTAATGTTGGCATTTTCATATTCATAAGCAGAGAAAAATTCAAACTCAGCTAAACTGAGCAAGAAAACATCTGTTCTTATCAGCATTTTGCTGTTTATTAGCAGGTAAAATTTCATGCTCAGATGAGTTGAGCACGAAAAAAGTTTTATAACCTCGAGGCCTGAGCTGTCTCATAGGAAGACATGGTGAAAAAGCATTGTATCACCATTATTGCAACGTAGTGACATTGTTTTCAACATTTTGTGGTGGCTGGAAATATTCAAAAATTTTAAGGTAAATGCTTACACTTCCGAGGGAAGCAGTTCTAAGTTCTTCATTTTGTCTCCTTTTTCAATAGGGTGTCAACTCTTAAAGAAATGAATTTGCTCCTATAGGAGCAAATTCTTTCCTTGGAGAGTAGACACCATTTTTGAAGGGATGAGTTGTCCGGAGAAGGAAACAGGAAGTCACAAAAGTTGTCTCCTCTTGTAAAAATGACAGCAAAACATGAAGATGTACACCTTTAAAATATAAATAGAGACATTTCTTGTTTTTGATAAATGTCAATTATCAAAGCAAAATAAAGTTAAAAGTGTTAATTTTGTTTTGTTATTTTCTTTTTCCTTACACGGATGGTTACATGGCAATCTCAGTTATGTATTACATTATGGTTTCAGCAGTCAGTCATTGCATAGCAGATTAGTAGAATCTGTGATAGGGCTGAGGCTGGGATAAGGAAATCTTAGGCTAGTTTTCAGATTATTTGGTCTTATGCAAGGCTTGCCAAGCCAAGGACTTAAATAATTTGAAAATGAGCTGGAGATTTCCTTGTCAAGGCCTCAAGCTCATCACTGATTACTGTTAAGACCCATTATACTTTTTTATACTTTATAAAACAGATTATTCATAGAGTTCTTTTTAAATTCTTGTCGAGGCCTTTTCTATAAACTTCAAGCTAATTTTCGATTAATAGTTCTGTCATGTTAATATCACCTTGTGCATGATTTTTCATGACTGGCAGCTAATCAGAAATCAACATTGACACTTCATGCAATCACTGGCTGTCAGTTTCATATTCTGCATGCAATGTGCATGCAAGTAGATTTGTTGAAATTAACATGATGGGTTTTATTAAGCAATGAATGACAGATTGAACAGCTTTTATAGCCTAGGCAGACAGCAGGCTGGGATGAAAAATTCTTGCATAACGATATTCACGTGTTTCCCCTGCACCTACAAATCTTATCTCACCCATGATATCTCACCCAGGACCAGATAAAACTCACAAGCATTCGATGCATTGGTTGTATTGGAGGTCATGTATCTGCGTCGTCAAGTGACGTTGGCATTTTAGATGATGACGTCATGAAGATGGCAAAAATGACGTCAGTTTATGCACGCCAGACTTTGACTTAAGGACCGAATGGGGGTCGTTGAAAGGGGCGCCTTCTTTCAAAATCAAATAGAAACCTCTCAAGCACTTAAATTATGTATTTTAACAAGTTCAAAAGTTAAAACAAAATGTGTTGTGCAAGAAAATGTATCTTTCATGGGTGTGAGGTGTGAAAAGAAAAATACGTCATTCGGGATCACTGTTCGGCATCACTTTGCAAGCCTTGTCATGCTGAACAGTGACCCTCGTGACAGATTTTACTATCTACACCTCATACCCATGAAAGATACTTATAATCTCAGACAGCTGTAGAAAGTGATCTTGTCTGATGAGTGAGAAAAGGATATCTATGAGTTCCACCTGTGCCAAGAATTCTTATCTCACCCATGTCATTTAACCCAGGACCAGATAAAAATCACATGGAGTCAGCACATTGTTTGTATGGGAGGTCATGTATCTGTTCGTCAAGTGTCATTGGCTTTTAGCTCGCCTGAACGAAAGTTCAGGAAGAGCTATTGTTGTCACGCTGGCGTCAGCGTCCGCGTCGGTGTCGGCGTAGGCGTAGGCATCCGGATTGGATGTTTTGGTTAAAGTTTTATTATGTGATGGGCAATGCGCTGCAAGCGAGCTATCCTGTACGCGGACAG
Organism: Ctena decussata; assembly: GCA_963989385.1. Classification (NCBI taxonomy): domain Eukaryota; kingdom Metazoa; phylum Mollusca; class Bivalvia; order Lucinida; family Lucinidae; genus Ctena; species Ctena decussata. Next base: position 52,940,437 of record OZ022503.1, on the reverse strand, counting down.
GTCTTGTTTAGATGAAGTCATCAAGCAGATGGCAGATTGATGGCAGTTTTATGCCACATTTGAAAGTACATGTAATGTAAACAGAACGCCAGCAGTTGATAGTGTGGGCTTCTTTCAAAATTTAGTAGAAACCTCTCAAACACTAAATTATGCACTTTCACAAGCTCTACCTTGAGAATCCAATGCTATGCAGAAAAAAAGTATGCAAGAAAAAAATAGCTGTCATGGGTGTGAAGTGGAAAAATTCGTCATGATGCCAAACAGTGATCCTGAGTGATGAATTTAAGCCTCATGATGCCAAACAGTGGTCCTGAGTGACGAATTTTTCCACCTCATGATGCTGAACAGTGACCCTCATGACAGATTTTTCAGGCCACATGGAACGGGAACACCCATGAAAGGTACTTATATTCTCAGTGGTCTGAATAAGGAGAGCATATGGTAATATTTACATTATCTGTGCATTTATTAAAAAGCCCTCTGGTAAACCATAAGAACAGAATGCAGTTTATACTTCAATAACTGCATCGGTTCACAAGACGTTAGATGATGTTAAGTGACGTCAAAATAAACGATGGTTCTCCAATCTGACAGGATATAGGCAACACTATGTCGTCGTTGAGGCTGTCCCGCTTTTAGTAAAAACATTGCGTATGACTGTTTTTCTGTTTGAAATGTAGCCCCTAAAGCAAAGGGGGGTGCCTATAAGGCCCTTTTTCTGGCCAAGAACAAAATGATCTATTTTCAGCTGATGATTAGCGTATAGTGTCCGCTTCACTGAATCAATAGTGATTAAGCTCCGTAAGCGCTACTTTTGAAATAATGGGGTGTTTAAAGTGGTTGGGATAAATCAGCATGAACCAGGGGAGTCATAAGCTATATTTCTCCTTCAAGTTTAATGGCTTTCATATATACCTTCCTTTGTAAGTTAAAAATAATGTCTTTGGTGACATCATTTCTCAAATTCTACTTTTCAAAGTAAAATCGTATGTCTGCAGAATTTCTTTTAGAGACACTGTCAATTTTCATTAATTTTGGTATTTTGAACTGATTGTATACTACCATATCTCTAGAACCAATAGACCATATCTCTAGAACCAATAGACGAATTTTTGTCAAACTAACATGGGTTCACCATCGGGAGAGTGCAAACTCTTGTTTAAACAGATGAGCCGCGACATTAGAAAACCAACAATGTGGTTGTGCGCCCAGCGCAGACTCGGATCAGCCTGGGCATCCGCTCAGTCTGATGAGAGTCTTTGCTGTCCGCATGAAGGTAGCTTAGACCCTCAGCTACCATTTAAGCGCAGAGCAAAAACTCTGATCAGGCTGGGCGGATGCCTAGGCTGATCTGAGTCTGCGCTGGGCGCAGAACCACATTGTTGGTTTTCTCGTGTCGCGGCTCAGATAGAAAAGTCCACTGGGCATTAACTGGTTAAACCGGTTGTAGGCATTCAAAATCAATGCCATTTTTTCAGTAAAAGATACTAGCACACTTGATTTTATGTTCTGTGTTAGAAGACTTTACGAGTTATTGACTAACAACATACTGGGCCGCGTGCGACTGTTGGCAAGGAGCCGCAATGTCTAGGATGGTTTGCAGAAAATCTGTTTTGGTGTTTAAGTTGCAGAGATTCACTCACATGACTTTTTTTTTTTTGAGTTGTTGTTGAATTTTGTCGCACCTGCTTTAGCGAGATGCGATATAGGAGCTCACTTTTCCGTCCGTCTGTCCGTCAGTCATTCCGTTCTTCCGTCCGTCAACAATAACGTCGACCCTAGCGACCCTAGTGTTTAAGTCCATTTCTCGCAAACTATGATACCTACAATCACCAAACCTGGCATAAAGCTTCTTCTTGACTGTTCTCGAGAGTTTTTGCTCTTAATTTTACCCCTGACCTACATTTTATGCACTGCTGACTTTGTAAAACAGTCCATCATCAATTACGTCGACCCTAGCATTTAAGTCCATTTCTCGCAAACTATTATACCGACAGTCTTCAAACCTTGCATAAAGCGTCTTCTTAAAATGTTCTCGAGGATTGTTGCTTTAATTTTTACCCTTGACCTATATTTCATGCTCTGCTGACTTTGTAAAATTTTATTTTCAAAATTAGGTCGACCCTAGTGTAAAAGTCCATCTCTCACGAACTATGATACCTAGAATCTTCAAACTTGGCATCAAGTTTCTTCTTAGAATGTTCTTGAGGGCTGTTGCAATTGATTTACCCTTGACATATATTTAATGTTCTGCTGACTTCGCAAAATTTTACACCCAAAATTATGTCGGCCCTAGCGTTTTAGACCTTATGTCTGAAAGTATGATACCTGTAGTCATCACACCTGGCATAAAGTTTATTCTAAGAATAATCACGAGGGATATTGCAGTTATTTCAACCCTTGGCATATATTTCATGCTCTTCTGACTTAGTAAACTTTTACATCCAAAATTTTGTTGACCCTAGTATTTTTGTCCATTTCTCATATAAGTTCTTTTAACTAAAGTCTTTACTGCTGTGAAAGCGCAATGCAGGTGCGACATAGCATTCCGCAGAATTCTTGTTTTTGTTGTTGTTGAAATGTTTAAAAAGGTTGCACGAAAAAAGTTTCTCTCAAACTCCCAATTTACAATTTAGTTTCCGTCAGTCAAAAAGTGCAAAGAATGTGAGACAAGGTTAGGAGGAGTTTGAGATCTATGAACCTAAATTGTAACTGAATGGAGATAAAATGAGAATTGTCACGCCACAGTCGCATTAACAAAAAGAAATCCCAACATTGAGTGAATATCATGTTAATTAAAACATTGTTAATTTGCGTCATGCCACAGTCACATTAACAAAAAAAAATCCCAACATTGTGTGAATATCATGTTAACAAAAACATTAGTTCGCGTACATGCTCGCAATTTTGTGTTTCCGAGTAGTCCCCAATTGTCGCAGCCCATTGAGATACAAGCATAAGCTAATGATCCTTCAAACAATGGGACCTTCCTTATTTGAGCCACAACATGACAAAACCAACAAAGTGGTTGTGCACCCAGTGCAGACTCAGATCAGCCTGGGCATCCGCCCAGTCTGATCAGAGTCTTCGCTGTCCGCATAAAAGTAGCTTAGACCCTTAGCTACTCTTTAAGTGCTTAGCAAAGGGTCTGATCAGACTGGGTGGATGCACAGGCTGATCAGAGTCTGGGCTGGGCGCACAACCACTTTGTTGGTTTTCTCGCTTCAGGGCCCATTTATGGCTCACATCTTATTCCAGCATCTTCATTATGAGCACAGTCATGATTACCTATGCCATTATGTGGACAATAAAATAGTGACTTTTCATCTCCAGTACATCCTACACTATCTAACAAGATTTCTCCTGTACCTTCCCCGAATCTATGGCCGACTGAAGATACTGGACCTTTAAAAGCCATGCCTCCTGAAAATCCTAGCATCCTACAAACAACCCTGGCATCATTAGTGGACCAGTTATCATCACACACTGTTCCATGTCTTTCTTGGTAGTCTATCTCAACTCGACCTTCTCGGTTGTTACTACCGCCAACTAATATCACTTTAAACTCAGCCACAGCCTTCAAATGATCATACAATGTAGAGATTCGTGTGTCTAAGCAGTTGCCCGGATTAGGTGCATCACAACCTTCAACATATGGTATTTCTTCTTCCTTCACAGTAACAGTGGCCAAGTAGGTTGCTTTCCTGGTGTCACTGACAATTTTCATCAAGTTCTGTGACATGCTGTCTACTTTTTGTAGTTGTAACTGTGTTGATTTACTTAAATTTGCAAGAGTAGTAAGTTCATTTCCTTGAATACTTAGTTCCTGCTCAAGTTTCTCATACTTATCTCTCAAAACATTTGTTGTATTTTGAAGAACACCAACCCTGTTTATTATATCACTATCTTTGTCAGCTAAGTCATTCTGATTACTGATTATGTCATTTACCATTTTAAGGATTTCATTTTGATTTTTCTGTATCATATTCAAATGTTTCATTAATGCACTATCGTTAGTCTGAATGTGTGTTGTGTCAGTTGCATTGCCTCCAGATATTTCTAGAGATTCCAGCGTTTCATTTAGTTCCTTGATGAGTTCTCTCTCTTCCCTGTCTTTATGTATTCCTTTAGTCAAGGGATCCGCTTCACCATACCCAAAATTATCCAATGCCCCATTGTTTTGCTGAAGTCCATTTTTTCTAGCACATACAATTTTCCAGTCCAGACAGTAGTTTATAGCAGTGAAAAACATCAGCCATACTTTTAATTCCATATTTTCTCCTTATATGCTGAATTTGTTTTTATTTTACGGGAATGTGAAACGGATGAAGCCAAAACTTCTGTTATTGTTGTAAACCGTTACACAACGGTTACTGCTTTTATTCTTGGCAAAATGATATATTTCCTAAAATGTGTCTTGATTTATACTAATGGCACCATAATAACTGTTTAATTGCACACATATTTATACATAAGGTGTTTATATACACATTCAGGGGAAGCAACCCTGCCATTTGCATTTTTGGTGCCCTTCTGAAAGAGGTAAATGCTTGAAAGGTGGACCCCATTTGGAATAGCTACACAGTCAGGGGAAGCTAATGAGCCGCGACACGAGAAAACCAATAAAGTGGTTGTGCGCCCAGCGCAGATTCAGATCAGCCTGGGCATCCGCCCAGTCTGATCAGTTGCTTCGCTAAACACTTAAAGGGTAGCTAAGGGTCTAAGCTACCTCAATGCAGACAGCGAAGACTCTGATCAGACTGGGCGGATGCCCAGGCTGATCTGAGTCTGCGCTGGGCGCACAACCACATGTTTGGGTTTGTCGTGTCGCGGTCAAGTAATAAAATGTCTTCCTTAAGTAAAAATATGGTGTAAAACGATGAAGGTGTTGCCAGACACCTTAATTTGAGCTGTGACACAGAAAAAACAACAAAGTGGCATGTGCACCCAGCGAAGACTCAGATCAGACTGGGCAGCCGCCAAGTCTCACCAGAGTCTTTGCTGTGAGCTTAAAGGGTAGCTAAGGATCTAAGCTAGCTCTATGCGCACAGCAAAGACTCTGATCTGACTGGGTGGATGCCCAGACAGATCTGAGTCTTTGCGTTGCGCACATGCCACTTTGTTGGCCTTTGTGGTGTCGCGGCCCAATTTTGTTCTGGTAGGAATGTTTGCTACACTTGTGGTATTAAAAGGCAAGCAGTGCAAACTGGGATCAGAGAGCACTCTGAATTAAATCTGGATAGCTTGTTGTAGCTTTTCTATGCCCGTATTTGGTATAATTATGGTGATGGTGATTGATATTTCTTGTTTGCTGCATGCATTAATTACAGAAACGTGCAGTAATTTCCCAACCGCAGACTTACATGTAAGTGGCTTATTAGATATTTGATAAACTCTGGCATTTATAAATTTCCCTATATAACCAAAAGGAAACATGCTAACAAAAGCAAGATTATATACAGAAGAATAAAAGAAACGTTACATAGTTTTATTCATGAATTTTAAACTAAAGAACTATAATTCTTAATATCGTTACGTTATTCTCTCAAAAGCTCGATGTTAACTAGAGAACCTTATGAAGTAATCCGTTTTCGATTTGCATCAGTTGTTACAGAATTATTCTACTTTAAAGGCCAAGATACACCAGGAGCAGGTTGTAGTTGGCTAATAGGTGTTAATAATGTAGCATAATAGGGATAAGTTCATTAATTGGGACCTAATGTGGCCAAATTAACAGACAATCTTGGTTGCAGGTATATGCATAAATTATCTCTATTTTAGACAAAGGAACAAGAACACATATGGACAGATAATCAGATCCAGAGCTAACATCATACGAACTTACTGATGAAGCCAATACAGAATGTTCAAAGAATGAATGGAGACATACATAGCCTTTTTTGACTACATAGCTAATTTTAAAAGTTTATTTATTGCCCTAAAATAAACAAGGTGTATGTACAATTTCCAAGACCTAAAAGTATGGTTAAAATTTAATTCCTTTTTTTTCTAATTTTGAATGTTGAAATTTTTTAATCGAAACCATACTCAAAGCAGCTGAAGCCAAACTCAAACTATATTGAACATCTACATCTCTGTAACTTTACTTTCTTTTTATGCCAAGTCTTGTGATTTTATCCTCCTTTTTTGCTATAGACCTGAAACTTTTTAATCCTCCTGGTCCATGGTCAAGCAATTTGAAGCTTCCATACCCCAGAAAACTGAGGGGGCAACTTGTCACTTCCTCTTTCTATATATTCTCATATTTTTTGGCTATTCATAATTTGTTCAGGATATCCATAAATATCCAATACTATTTTTGTGGTATCACAAAAGTATTATGGCTAAACTAAATAATTTTTTAATATAAAAAAAAATCGATTTAAATTGATATCCATAAATCAATTTTTTCAATGTCTGAAATTCATTTTTTTACTTTAAAGATTGTCTCCCTCGTTTATTTCATGTTGTCAGAAACAAATATTTTAACAAAATTTCGTTAACCAATATGTAATAGTGTCATAATTAATGATACAAGTTTTGAGAAAAAACATTTTTTTTCGATAAATGTGGAATGAAAAATAGCATTCAAATTACAATGCAAATTAACTGTTTTCTCACGGCCTGTAAGAATATCGATTTTGACAACGTGTGTCATGTTATCATGTACAGGTATTTTTCTTATTCGCACACGTGATTGTGACGTATGAATAAATTATTTTTGTCCAATAATGCGATTTCGACGGCGGTCTGCCATCGTTTGAAAATTTAATTTATTTTTTGTTTAAAGTCAATTTTATCAAATATTATTATCTAAACTCTGTTTCAAATGTATAGTTAGACCAAGTCGTAGGTATTGCATGAATTATTTCATCAATTCATTTTTTGTTATTATTATCAAAGGAGTAAATCTTTAAATACCCATACTTCTATTTTTCGGATATACAGTAACCATCTAGGTGCGGATAGTCATCATCCATAATTCGATTTTTGTATATCAATAATTCGATTCATGGGTATCTGATTTTGTAATTTCCATAAATCGGATTATTACAGATATCAAAAGCAGAATTATGGATATGTAAAAATGAAATTTTGGAAATCATGATGGCTATTAAATATCCATAATTCGAAAATTGGACATCAAAACTCGAATTATGGATATCCATTTATCAAATTAGGGATATCCAAAAATCTTGAGAATATTAGATGTAAAAACAGATTAACAGACATCAAAAAATCAACTTTTGGATATCCAAAACTAGTAGTGATCATTCTATAAGGTGCTGATTTGCTGTTGCAGGCTGATCAAAATCTGTAATGATGTAACAGCTTAATTGTCTAAGAATCATAGTTTGAAACTTTCCAAAAATTTCAGAATTATTCCATGGTAGCTCCTCATTCTCTTTTTCCCCCAGTTTTTCCAATTCAAACAAAGTAAAACCTCATTGAAAATGCTTTATTAACCAGAGGACCATTGGTCCTGTAGCTCACCTGAGTCCATTCATCCTCAGCACTCAGGGGTAAGTAACTCTAAGGCAAATTGTACAATATCACAGAATTTTGAAGTCTGCTTCTTGAGAATATTTCTATAAAACTTTTGTCAAAATATCTACTGTAACACAGAAATAAATGCTAATTTACATTTTTCCCATTTAAAGGCTATGGAAACTTTAAGTTGCCATCGCAACAAACCACATGGGCAACAATAATAAAAAAAATGTAATTCAATAGAGGCTATGACTAAGATCCTTTCAGTAAAGTTTCAGGTTTATCGTCCAATTAGTTTCTGAGTAGATGATTTTTGAGTATGTTTTCTGTTTTTAACCATTTGGTTACCATGGCAACCAGCCAAATTGTGCCATTTGCATAAATTTCATGCAGTTGCTAGAGGACTACTCCAGGAACAATTCTGTAAAAGTTTTGTCCAAATATCTGCAGCGATATAGCTATGAATGAAAATTTTCAACTTACCTATTATAAGTCAATGGCAACTTAAAGTTCCAACAGAAACAAAACTACTGGAGCAACTGCCATGAGAAACAGTATTTTCATAGAGGCTAGTATTAAGATCCCTTCTGTAAAGTTTGAGCTGTATCGGTCGTATAGTTTTTGAGATGATTTTGAATATTTTTTCTATTTTTCTGTTGCCATGGCAACCAGCCAAATTGTGCAATTTGCATAAATTTAATAAGGCTGCTTGAGGACTACTCAAGGAACATTTCTATGAAAGTTTAGTCAAAATATCTGCACAGACATAGCAATAAATGCAAAGTTTCTATTTTGCCATTATAAGTCAATGGCAACTTTAAGTTCCCATAGCAACCAAACTGCTAGAGCAATTGCCAAGAAAAATAGTACTTTTATAGAAGCCAGTATTAAGATCCTTTCTGTGAAGTTTGGGCTTTATTGGTTGCATTGTTTCTGAGGAGATGATTTTTGAATATTTTTTCTATTTTTAATCATTCGGTTGCCATGGCAACCAGCCAAATTGTGCAATTGACATAAATTTCATGTGGTTGATACAGGACTACTCAAGGAACATTTCTGCAAAAGTTTTGTCAAAATATCTGCATGGACATAGCAATAAATGCAAAGTTTCTATTTTGCCATTATAAGTCAATGGCAACTTTAAGTTCCCAAAGCAACCAAACTGCTAGAGCAATTGCCAAGGAAAACAGTACTTTTATAGAAGCCAGTACTGAGATCCTTTCTGTGAAGTTTGGGCTTTATTGGTTGCATAGTTTCTGAGGAGATGATTTTTGAATATTTTTTTCTTTTTTTAATCATTCGGTTGCCATGGCAACCAGCCAAATTGTGCAATTGACATAAATTTCATGTGGTTGATACAGGACTACTCAAGGAACATTTCTGTAAAAGTTTTGTCAAAATATCTGCAGTGACATAGCAATAAATGCAAATTTTCAATTTTTCCCATACAAGTCTATGGAAACTTTAAGTTGCCATAGCAACCAAAGTTCTGAAGCGATTTGGATAAAAAACAGTATTATTGGTTCCACCTGCTATAGATGCTATATATGAAATTTGGTCACAATGGACCTTGTAGTTTCAGAGGAGATGTCGTTTGACAAATTTACGGACGGACGGACGACGTACGACGGACGACGGATGCCTGCCTATACTATAAGCTCACCTGTGAGCCTTCGGCTCAGGTGAGCTAAAAATGCCAGAACATCATATTAGTTGTTTTAAAATCAGTAAATGCTAAACTATTCGACTGGCAATATACAAACAGGGAAGCATCTGATCAGTAAGAACAGAAGAAAAAAAAACTTTCTGAAATGATATTTTCTTTCACAGTTCGGACAAGTCCATTCTTTGCCAGTATAAGGAGGGTATAAACTACATTGCATCCAACTGATCTGGGTCTTTACTGTTTGCAATATGGGACACTTAGCATTACATCTATTGGTTATACCCGTATCAGTTTAATATGTATACATAATACTTATCAGCAGCAACAGTGGTGATTATCTACTGAATAGATACAGGTGTGAGATTCTACATGTGTAAGATGATAATGAATCCACCACCTTTGAACTGGAACCATGCTAAGACAAAGAGAGGGCTATTGCCATTATCAACTAGGTGCTAAAAAGTTTAACTACAAACTGCTCCTTTTCTATCTTGGCCTTTAAGCTGTGCGAAGGAAAATACGTTTCTTTCTACGTTAAAGTCTACCGTTTACCGTCTACTGTGCACTGTCTACTCGCTCTTCGTTTTGGAGCATGCTGAAAAGAAGTGCATGCTGTTCGCGGTTTTCTGTATACTACTTACTGTCCAATGAAGTGTCTACTGTCTGTCTACTGCGTCCTGGATACTTTTACTGCGGTCTGTCTGCTACAACATAGACGTGGTGCAAGCACAGGGGCATGGGTACAAGGTCGCAGCATGTGCGCCTGTTTAAGCGCATCCGGACCCTACAATGATGTACCTTCAACCAAAGTGGAGTCGCACAAACAGATGGAACCCATATAAGCACCATAGTGACCCGCACTTTATGGGATTCAAACCCTAGTGGTCCGTTAGAATAATAAATGCATGCCAAAATTTCTATGTCGCACATACTAAAATTTGAGCAGTAAAACACACACGCAGACACAACTAATTATCTGTACATTTAAGTTCTGCAATAATTAAAACAAATAAAAAATAATAATAAATTAATAAGGCAGTTATGAATTCTTTCTTGTCAATTTTAGTTTTGTATGATCGAAATGTAGAATTTGGCAAAATGTACAAATTTTGGCATTATTTCTTTTCCCTATCAAATTGCTTTCTTCGTCTGAAGATCGATGCTAATGAAACGTGAACATAGAATACTCAGTTGTGACTGTGGACAGACTTCTAATATCATTATTTTTTTCTGATACCTAATGGAAAGCCCAAAGAGACGGATCAGATCTGCACATTGATTCATACTACCCAGCTGGCACACAGCGTTATAATGACGTCGCATTGACGTCGACGCAACCAGATTACAACATATCGACGTCATTCTGACGTCATGCGCCCGCTGGGATATACTTTACTGCCCAGCAGTTACAAGACGTCGGACTGACGTAGTTTGACGTCGATACGGCATGGGGGCGTCACATCGACACCATTTCGACATCATTACGACGTCATGTGCCTGCTGGGCGTACTGTAATGCTGTTCAAACAGTTTGCATCGGTTTAATTTTCCCTCTCTATTGGGACACCTGTAAATTACTGTAATTATTCTAAAATTTGAACAGGTGCTTATACTAGCACCCTAACCGATAGAGTGTCAAAAATACTGATAGGATATGACGCATTGCACATCTTGATCTGATTCTAAACTGATTTCTCAGATACATCTATCCCAAAATTTAGGATTACTGCGGCAATTGTTTGTTATTCTGGCAGCTCTTGGGTTACATCATTGATAATCAAGGGTCGGTAATATTTGCACGTGCATTTTAGGCTCATCTCTTGTGTTGAACGTTATGAACCTTGTCCGAGCAAAATATGTTTGACGCTATGCGCAAAAAGTGGGTACCAAGATAAGTCTATGCAACTGCGCAGTCTGTCAGAGTAAGTGCAGTGCACTGTTTGGTTCCCAGAAGGCATACTTATTGCGCCTACCCTGTTCTGATTGTGCTAGTGCACAGACTAGTCTGGACTTAGGTGTTTTGCATATATCATAAGGCTGATTTTATCACGACAAGACTCAAACGGCCTGCGCAAGGAAAAATGAGTGTTCAGCCCATAATGTTTTTGTGGGGAAATGTGTATGTATACGTAACCAGGCAGTACCAAGATATGTCTACCCAATGTGTAGTCTACCCTGTTCTAATTGCGCATGCATCCAGTCTAGACACGCGTGTTTTGCGTATGACATAGGACTGGTTTTATCACGACACGAGGTATGCGCAAGGAAAAATGTGTTTCACCCCATCTTGGTAAAAGCGAATGCAGTCCGATTAGTGTCAATTCCTTTAGCACACTTTACGGCGCTCCAGTGTATGATGCTCAAGATTGTTTATACATATGTTGTGAACGCATAACTGTTACCACAGACTGGGCTGATTCTTCTCGTCACATGTGGCAATTTTCCAAGGGTACGGCTCTTATAATCAAGACAATCAATGGTCGATCATATTTGCACGTGCATTTTATGCTCATCCCTTGTGTTGAAAGTTATGAGCCTTGTGCGGGCAAAATATGTTTGACGCTGTTCGCAAACTTGGGTACCAAGATAAGTGTATGCAACTGTGTAATCTGTCGGAGTAAGTGCAGTGCACTGTTTGATTCCCAGAAGGCATACTTAGTGCACCTACCCAGTTCTGTTTGTGCTAATGCACAGACTACTCTGGACATATGTGTTTTGCATGTATGATAAGGCTGATTTTATCACGACATGACTTAAAATGGCCTCCGCAAGGAAAAATGTGCATGCAGCCCATAATGTTTGAAGCGAAATATGTATTCGCAACCAGGAAGTGCCAAGATATGTCTACGCTCATGTGTAGTCTATCCTGTTCTGATTGCGCATGCATCCAGTCTAGACACGCGTATGACATAGGACTGGTTTTATCACGACACGAGGTATATGCAAGGTTTCACCCCATCTTGGTAAAAGCGAATGCAGTCCGATTAGTGTCAATTCCTTTCTCACACTTAACGGAGCTCCAGTTTATGATGCTCAAGATTGTTTATACATGTTGTGAACGCATAAATGTTACCACAGACTGGGCTGATTCTTCTCGTCGCATGTGGCATTTTTCCGATGGTACAGCTCTTAAAGAGTGAGTGAACTCGGGTTTAACGTTCCACCAACAACGAGTTCATATGGAGACGGGACCTCGGTTTAAAGTCTCACCCGAAAGACCGGAGAAGAGGGGGATCGATCTTGCGACCCCTAGATTGGTAGTCTGGAGTGTTATACACTACACTACAGCCGCTCCAGCTCTTAAAGAATGCGCAGTAATATTAGAAAAAAAGGAATTTGTTCTTTTCGCGTAGTAAGCAACACTTTGGCAAACAACACTATATATATTTAGACCATCACCCGGCCTCCCGGCAAACACGGCGACAAGTGCGTGCAATTATGGTTACGTACCGCTGTGCCACTTGGGGAATGTCGTTAGGAGAATTGAACTGAACAGCTCATGCTCAGCTGACACACAACGCTGAAACAACGGCGTGTCATTCACGTTATGTACTATGACCTTGAATTACCGTTGATATTGACGTTACATGTTACTTTAGACATAGCTGATTATATGAGGCGCCAACTTTTACTTAGTAATAAAGAGGCTTCTCAAAGATACTTTGCTATAGTTCACCCACTGATCAAAATACATTGAATCACAATGAATCAACGTTGATTCAATGATGATTCAACATTTTGTGTTCGCTGTCTTGATGAGACTGAACTGCAAACAGCGCAGAGCCTGATACCACTGCTCTACTAGGCCTGCAATGTGTGTCTCAGAAGCAAGAACTGCAGGATATTATAACTATTCTACTTATCTCAAACTCTCAAAAGTAGACTTTGGAAATGTTAAAAATCGGTACTTTGTTGTCTACCGCCATATGACCTTGAAAACACCAATTCTCGTCCGATCACCGAAGTTAAGCAACGTCGAACCCGGTAAGTACTTGGATGGGTAATCGCTTGGGAATACCGGGAGTTGCAGACTTTTGCCTGCTTTTCTTTATTTATTTTCTAGTTTTATTATTTTTTTCTTTTATATCCCCCCATACATGTATTTTAAGCTGTGCGAAGGAAAATACGTTTCTTTCTACGTTAAAGTCTACCGTTTACCGTCTACTGTGCGCTGTCTACTCGCTCTTCGTTTTGGAGCATGCTGAAAAGAAGTGCATGCTGTTCGCGGTTTTCTGTATACTACTTACTGTCCAATGAAGTGTCTACTGTCTGTCTACTGCGTCCTGGATACTTTTACTGCGGCCTGTCTGCTACACCATAGACGTGGTGCAAGTACAGGGGCATGGGTACAAGGTCGCAGCATGTGCGCCTGTTTAAGCGCATCCAGACTCTACAATGATGTACCTTCAACCAAAGTGGAGTCGCACAAACAGATGGAACCCATATAAGCACCATAGTGACCCGCACTTTATGGGAGCTAAACCCTAGTGGTCCGTTAGAATAAGAAATGCATGCCAAAATTTCAATGTAGCACATACTAAAATTTGAGCAGTAAAACACACACGCAGACACAACTAATTATCTGTACATTTAAGTTCTGCAATAATTAAAACAAATAAAAAATAATAAATAAATTAATAAGGCAGTTATGAATTCTTTCTTGTCAATTTTAGTTTTGTATGATCGAAATGTAGAATTTGGCAAAATGTACAAATTTTGGCATTATTTCTTTTCCCTATCAAATTGCTTTCTTCGTCTGAAGATCGATGCTAATGAAACGTGGACATAGAATACTCAGTTGTGACTGTGGACAGACTTCTAATATCATTATTTTTTTCTGATACCTGATGGAAAGCCCAAAGAGACGGATCAGATCTGCACATTGATTCATACTACCCAGCTGGCACACAGCGTTATAATGACGTCGCATTGACGTCGACGCAACCAGATTACAACATATCGACGTCATTCTGACGTCATGCGCCCGCTGGGATATACTTTACTGCCCAGCAGTTACAAGACGTCGGACTGACGTAGTTTGACGTCGATACGGCATGGGAGCGTCACATCGACACCATTTCGACATCATTACGACGTCATGTGCCTGCTGGGCGTACTGTGATGCTGTTCGAACTGTTTGCATCGGTTTAATTTTCCCTCTCTATTGGGACACCTGTAAATTACTGTAATTATTCTAAAATTTGAACAGGTGCTTATACTAGCACCGGCTTATACTAGCCGATAGAGTGTCAAAAATACTGATAGGATATGACGCATTGCACATCTTGATCTGATTCTAAACTGATTTCTCAGATACATCTATCCCAAAATTTAGGATTACTGCGGCAATTGTTTGGTAATCTAGCAGCTCTTGGGTTACATCATTGATAATCAAGGGTCGGTAATATTTGCACGTGCATTTTAGGCTCATCTCTTGTGTTGAACGTTATGAACCTTGTCCGAGCAAAATATGTTTGACGCTATGCGCAAAAAGTGGGTACCAAGATAAGTCTATGCAACTGCGCAGTCTGTCAGAGTAAGTGCAGTGCACTGTTTGGTTCCCAGAAGGCATACTTATTGCGCCTACCCTGTTCTGATTGTGCTAGTGCACAGACTAGTCTGGACTTAGGTGTTTTGCATATATCATAAGGCTGATTTTATCACGACAAGACTCAAACGGCCTGCGCAAGGAAAAATGAGTGTTCAGCCCATAATGTTTTCGTGGGGAAATGTGTATGTATACGTAACCAGGCAGTACCAAGATATGTCTACCCAATGTGTAGTCTACCCTGTTCTAATTGCGCATGCATCCAGTCTAGACACGCGTGTTTTGCGTATGACATAGGACTGGTTTTATCACGACACGAGGTATGCGCAAGGAAAAATGTGTTTCACCCCATCTTGGTAAAAGCGAATGCAGTCCGATTAGTGTCAATTCCTTTAGCACACTTTACGGCGCTCCAGTGTATGATGCTCAAGATTGTTTGTACATATGTTGTGAACGCATAACTGTTACCACAGACTGGGCTGATTCTTCTCGTCACATGTGGCAATTTTCCAAGGGTACGGCTCTTATAATCAAGACAATCAATGGTCGATCATATTTGCACGTGCATTTTATGCTCATCCCTTGTGTTGAAAGTTATGAGCCTTGTGCGGGCAAAATATGTTTGACGCTGTACGCAAACTTGGGCACCAGGATAAGTCTATGCAACTGTGTAATCTGTCGGAGTAAGTGCAGTGCACTGTTTGATTCCCAGAAGGCATACTTAGTGCACCTACCCAGTTCTGTTTGTGCTAGTGCACAGACTAGTCTGGACATATGTGTTTTGCATGTATGATAAGGCTGATTTTATCACGACATGACTTAAAATGGCCTCCGCAAGGAAAGCGAAATATGTATTCGTAACCAGGAAGTGCCAAGATATGTCTACGCTCATGTGTAGTCTTCCCTGTTCTGATTGCGCATGCATCCAGTCTAGACACGCGTATGACATAGGACTGGTTTTATCACGACACGAGGTATATGCAAGGTTTCACCCCATCTTGGTAAAAACGAATGCAGTCCGATTAGTGTCAATTCCTTTCTCACACTTTACGGCGCTCCAGTATATGATGCTCAAGATTGTTTATACATGTTGTGAACGCATAAATGTTACCACAGACTGGGCTGATTCTTCTCGTCGCATGTGGCATTTTTCCGATGGTACAGCTCTTAAAGTGTGAGTGAACTCGGCTTTAATCCCACCAACAACGAGTTCATATATAGACGGGACCTCAGTTTAAAGTCTCATCCGAAAGACCGGAGAAGCGGGGGGTCGATCTTGCAACCCCTAGATTGGTAGTCTGGAGTGTTATACCCTACACTACAGCCGCTCCAGCTCTTACAGAATGCGCAGTGATATTACAAAGAAAAGGCAATTTGTTCTTTTCGCGTAGTAAGCAACACTTTGGCAAACAACACTATATATATTTAGACCATCACCCGGCCTCCCGGCAAACACGGCGACAAGTGCGTGCAACTATGGTTACGTACCGCTGTGCCACTTGGGGAACGTCGTTAGGAGAATTGAACTGAACAGCTCATGCTCAGCTGACACACAACGATGAAACAACGGCGTGTCATTAACGTTAAGTACTATGACCTTGAATTACCTTTGATATTGACGGTTACATGTTACTTTAGACATAGCTGATTATATGAGGCACAAACTTTTACTTAGTAATAAAGAGGCTTCTCAAAGATACTTTGCTATAGTTCACCCACTGATCAAAATACATTGAATCACAATGAATCAACGTTGATTCAATGATGATTCAACATTTTGTGTTCGCTGTCTTGATGAGACTGAACTGCAAACAGCGCAGAGCCTGATACCACTGCTCTACTAGGCTTGCAATGTGTGTCTCAGAAGCAAGAACTGCAGGATATTATAACTATTCTACTTATCTCAAACTCTCAAAAGTAGACTTTGGAAATGTTAAAAATCGGTACTTTGTTGTCTACCGCCATATGACCTTGAAAACACCAATTCTCGTCCGATCACCGAAGTTAAGCAACGTCGAACCCGGTAAGTACTTGGATGGGCAATCGCCTGGGAATACCGGGAGTTGCAGACTTTTGCCTGCTTTTCTTTATTTATTTTCTAGTTTTATTATTTTTTCTTTTAATAATGATTTACTGTATATATTTCACCCTTTTTTGACTTACATTACTTACGTAACAGACAACAATGGATAGTTTTGCCTATATGTAGGTGACCTTGATCTCATTTCAAGGTCATGGTACACAATATAATCCTTGAAGATCACAGAGCTACTGTCGACCATTCTTCTTCTTTGGTTTACTGAGTATCTTCCCCCCCCCCCCCCCCCCCCCCCCCGTGACCCAGCTTCCCAACTCATATATATTGCGTACTTGCATCGCATAAGTCTGCTGCATGAAGGAAAGGGGGGAAAGTACTTGTATCTTAATTATAGTGAAGCGTTCTATTTTGGCCGATTTGACCGGAAGTATAACTGTGGTTTTGCATGTTTAAATGCCAGTCAGGCGTAACAAGAAGAGAATCATTGCTTTGTATTGTGAGATGCATGAATTTAGCATGCATTTATGACAAAAATTTATGGAATGAACGACTGATTTCAATATTTGTATTACCTCAAAAAATGAGGTATGCGGAAACCTTGAATTTAGGGTAGGTAGGGTCAGACTGGATTATCTCCCCATGTCGGTGGGTCTGAATCACAAATGATCTGATTTCATACGGTTCACATATTTGTGAAAGCTATGCTAAGAAAAATTTGCACACTTTATACGTTTGAAAAATCGGACCTGTCGCGCCGGTCTAATGGGGAAAATCCTCGCCTTAATCATAGAAGTCCTTAGCAGAATCTTATTTTTTCAGCATATTTAGCAGGAATAAAGACAGTTCTTCAAAATGTCTCCACAGCACAAAAGTCTAAACTTGAAGTTGATGGAAGTAATCACGTCGATACCCAACACGCAGATACCACAAGAAAAGTATTAGGCGTGTTGCAATGAAACTATTGATATTACGAGAAACTATAGTATACAATGTATGAAATTTAGAACTTTTCATACGTGGAATTTCAAAACTCTAGGCTCTGCTTTTCTTGAACTTTATAGCACAGGTGAGCCGTGACACGAGAAAACCAACAATGTGGTTGTGCGCCCAGCCCAGACTCAGATCAGCCTGGGCATCCGCCCAGTCTGATCAGAGTCTTCGCTGTCCGCATGATGGTGGATTAGAGCCGTAGCTACCCTTAAAGCGCCTAGGAAAGACTCTGATCAGACTGGGCGGATGCCCGGGCTGATCTGAGTCTGCGTTGGGCGCACAACCACTTTGTTGATTTTCTCGCGTCGCGGCTCAGGTACAGACTCACATGAGCAGTAACTCTGTAACCAGCAAATGCAGAATTCCCTTACCTGTATCAAACTCCATTACCCAGTAGGAACATGACGTCGAAATGACGTCCTACTGACATCGATGCGACGAAATGACGTCACATCGACATCAGTACGGCGTCATTTGACGTCATGTGCCTTATGGGTTGTATACTAAATACATGTATTTGATTAGATATCAGCTTTCTAAGTGAAGCCGTTTAAAAGTTTGAAAACTGCCAAAGCCGAAAACAGGGAATAATTCTGAAAAGATATTTTTTATAGATTAAGGCCACCTGTAACAGATTCATAATTTATTGGCATCTGGATCTTCAGCAGTATATACCGAATATCAACATCCTGAATCAAACACGTTTCAAAAAAAAAATGGGTCAACATACTTTCATTTCATTTTTGGCAAACTGAATATAACTCCTTAATTGTAAGTTCAACAGGCCTTTCGGTTCTGGAGAAGAAGATGTTTAAAGGGTTTGTACCATATATGAGCCGCGACACGAGAAAACCAACAATGTGGTTGTGCGCCCAGCGAAGACTCAGATCAGCCTGGGCGTCCGCCCAGTCTGATCAGAGCCTTCGCTGTCCGCATGGAGGTACGTGGCTTAGACCATTAGCTACCCTCTGAGACTTTAACGAAGAATCTGAGCAAACTGGGTAGATGCCCAGGCTGATCTGAGTATGCACTAGGCGCACAACCACATTGTTGGTTTTCTCGTGTTGCGGCTCATATGGGCATAGCGGACATTTTAGTAATGTGACCAGCACCACCTGAACAAACTTTCCCTTCCTAGACGGCCCCACATGAACTATGAATTCAATCTGCCTAGTGGCTTCAGAGGAGCTGATGTTTGTTGACCGGGAACAGAATCTCAGTGGCCTTGAACAAAGGTCAAAGAATGACCTTGACCTTTAGCAACATAATATTTTCATCTGCTTATTTAGTTAACCATATGTAACAACTATTATACCTTAGACTTACATAGTTTCTGAGATATCTACTATTAAGCATAACATACCAAAGTTGACCTTGCCATAAATAAGGTCAAGGTAAACCCATGGACATCATTTTAACAAACTATGATGGGCATGAGCCCTCAATGCTACGCTCTAAAGTTTCAAGACCATTGACCTTAAGGCTCTTGAGAAGAAGATTTTTTAATGGTTTTACCATTTATGGGCGTAGCGGCCGTCTTGGGCATGTGACCCAGAACGGCCTGCGAACAAACGATCGTTCCCAATATCACTGAGCGTCAGTATGAAATTTGGCTTTGACTGGCCCTGCCGTTTTGGAGATGTTTGAAAATGTTGACGGGCCACGGACGGAAGGACGACAGGAAAATGATCTTGAACTTTAGCAACATAATATCTCCATCAGCTTATATAGTTAACCATTTCATATATCAAATATTATGCACTTGACTTAAACGTTTTTTGAGAATTCCACTGTTTAAGCATTTTCACATATAAAAGCATACATGTAACATACCAAAGCTGACCTTGTCGAGTGCAACATAGGGGCATCATTTTAATGCTAAATATTGAGTTTCAAGGTCATTGACCTTTAGGTTGTGCAGAAGAAGATTTTTATAGGGTTTTAAACGTAAATTAGCATGGCGACCACCTTGGTCATGTGACCCAGACCCCGCAAACAAACTTTCGTTCCCGCATCCCACTACAGCTCCATATGAAATTTGACTATGATTGGTACAGCGGTTTGGGTGTAAAAGATGTTTGAAAATGTTGATGGACGGTCGACTGAGAAATGACCTTGACCTTTAGCAACATAATATCTTCATCTGCCCGTTTTGTTTACCATAATATATACCAAATATTGTACCTTAGGCTTAAAATAGTCTCTGAAAAAATCCACTGTTTAAGATTTTCCATATAAAAGCTTGACATACCAAAGTTGACTTTGCTATAAATTAAGCCAAGGGGAAGGCAGTGTCATCATTTTAATAAACTATGATGGGCTCAAGTCCTCAGTGCTACATACTAAGTTTCAAGGTCATTGGCCTTTAGGTTCTAGAGAAGAAGAGTTTTTTTAAAGTGGGTTTACCATATATGGACATGCTAGCCATCTTTGTCGTGTGACCCAGTTTCCACGACCATACTTTTGGTCCCCCATTCCACTGAAACTCCATATAAAATTTGGCTTTGATTGGCTCAGCAGTTTTGGAGAAGATTTATGAAAATGTTTACGGACGACGGACGGACAACGGAGCCTGTCTATTCTATAAGGTCACCTATGAACCTAAAGGCTAAAGTGAGCTAATAAACAATTAACCAGTCAAATTTGTGCTTGCCGCTTTACACTTCACTCACAATGTTCATGAAGCATGCATTTTCCTGAGTGAGCGATTGTTACAACCACAAATGAAATAACTTTGGTCTGCATCAAAAGATTGTCGACTTGGGTCAGAGAAGTTTATTTTTGTAATAAAAGCATCGCAAACGACTGCGTAATACCCCGCCACTCCAAACCAATACCCCTTCTTTTATCTTTTATACATTTTTTTTATCATTACATGAAGCTCATATTACCTAGATAATGTATTGCAAGTTTCAGGAAAATTCTGTTCATCTTTGATTTTATACTGAATTTTTTCATAATTTTATACATGTACATTTTGTATATAGCTCTGGGGCAGGGGCAGGTAACCTATGTGGACTTAATACTTCTTGTAACAGAAAGCTTATGCAAGTCGATTATTTCTATGAAATTTCATCAAGATATACCAAACATCTGATTTTGTATAGTGTTTTTTGATGATTTCATACATGTATACAGCTTGTGTCAGGGGCAGATAACCACTGGGGGGACAAAATTTTGATCAAGACATAAAGCTTATATTAATATGATAATTTGTTATAAGTTTCAGAAAAATCTCTTTCGACTCTAATTTTATACATTTTTTTCATTATTTCATACATATATACAGCCCAGGGCAGGGGCAGATAACCCAGGCGGACAAAATTTTATTTATAACAGAAAGCTTATGTTACTTCGATCATTTCTGTGAAATTTCATCAAGATATTTCAAAGTGTAAAGGAACTACAGACCAAAAACTATTTTTAAGACCATGCCAAGGGCAATAACTCCATCAGAAGACATCAAAATTTGCCCATTAACCATCCCAACCGAGATCTTGCCAAGACCAATGCACATGCCAAAATTGAAGAAAATCTGTTAATAAATACTCAAGTTATTGAGCGGAAACGAAGTGCTCACGGACGGACGGACGGACGTACGTACGACGGACGGACGGACACACGGACAGCCAGCGGGAAAACATAATACCTCGCCACTAACGTGTGGCGGGGTATAAAAATGAAGCCCTTTCCATACAATTTCATAATATGTTTGGAAACATGATTTCATTTGAGGTTACGATTGCATGCTACTACAACCACAAATGAAATAACTTTGGTCAGTTTCATTCTTAAAGTGGCGTTTTCACTCGTGGCTTCGCCACTCGTGGAAATTCTGCTTTTGGTGTTCACTCGGTGCAATAAAAGTCGATCTTACACGGGAAAAGTCAAATATCCTCAAAATCAATTTTTGTTTTAGTTTATGACAAATAACCATTTGTCGTATGCAAATCTGTAGACCCTAATCTGACGCTGTATTCTGCGGCTTCTGATCTGGTTCTGCAGTGTTTGGCTATGTCCTATCTATGGGACGCTTCATGAACGGGTTAATCGTAGAAAAAATCTAATTTTTACAAATTTTACTTGTCACCGCACTGAAATTCGCATGAATCAAAAAAACAAGTTTTCTAAAACAAATGATTTTTTCGTTATTAATTGCCCGTGATTCCGCGAGGTAATGTATTGTCACGTTTAGAAAATGTGTCAAATAATGAGACTGCAGCCAATTAATTTAGAACTGACATTAATTATTTTATGAGTCAATTAACGAAAATGGGCTGAACTTTAAGGCCTGCATAAAAACTTAAGTAATACTTTTTTTAAAATTTGTTTTCTTCATCTTTTGTGCAGCTTGTTTCAGTTGTATGCTTATCTGGTACAAGCTAATCTAAATTCTTTTCTGACTGCATATGAACCGCGACACGAGAAAACCAACAAAGTGGTTGTGCGCCCAGCGAAGGCTCAGATCAGCCTGGGCATCCGCCCAGTCTGATCAGAGTCTTCGCTGTCCGCATGGAGGTAGCTTAGACCCTTATCTGTCCTTTAAGCGCTTAGCGAAGAAACTGACCAGACTGGACGGCTTTCAAGGCTGATCTGAGTCTGTGCTGGGCGCACAACCGCTTTTAGTTTTGAAGACGACAAGCAAATTCGACGATTTTATGTCCCCCGCCTTGGAAACTAGGTCTCCACTGTATATACACTTAGTGTTTGAGCTGGAAAAGCGGCTAAGTTAAAAATGTGAAAAAAGTAAGAAAAAAAATGTGAGGATCATATCCAAACCACATGCATATCTTCAGACCATGATCAAAACACCTGTGAAGTTTCAAACGAAACGGCATAAAACTGTAGGAGGAGTTGCACACACAAGGTACCCACTATCTATTCACTTTGATAGTAAAAATGTATGAAAAATGGCTAAGTTCAATTTGC
This sequence comes from Ctena decussata, assembly GCA_963989385.1. Taxonomy (NCBI): domain Eukaryota; kingdom Metazoa; phylum Mollusca; class Bivalvia; order Lucinida; family Lucinidae; genus Ctena; species Ctena decussata. Next base: position 52,917,776 of record OZ022503.1, on the reverse strand, counting down.
GAAAACAGTGATAAAAAATAACGTGAGAATTATAGCCAACCCACATGCATATTTTCAGACCATGACCAAAATACCTGTGAAGTTTCAAAGGAATCAGCATAAAACTGTAGGAGGAGTTGCGCACACAAGGTACCCACTATCTAGTCACTATGATAGTAAAAATGCCTAAAAATGACTAAGTTCAACTTGTGGAAAAGTAACAAAAAATAATGTGAGGATTATGTCCAAACCACATGCATATCTTAAGACCATGACCAAAACACCTGTGAAGTTTCAAAGGCATCGGCATAAAACTGTTGGAGGAGTTGCGCACACAAGGTACCCACTATCTAGTCACTTTGATAGTAAAAACGCCTAAAAATGACTAAGTTCAACTTGTGGAAAAAGTGACAAAAATAATCTCAGGATTATATCCAAACCACATGCATATTTTCTGACCATGACAAAAACATCTGTAAAGTTTCGAAAGAATCGGCATAAAACTGTAGGAGGAGTTGCGCACACAAGGTACCTACTACTTTAGGGGGATGGAAGGACGGACGGACGGAAGGACGGAATGCTGAAAACTATGTCCCTCCGCTTTTCTTCGAAAAGGCGGGGGACAAAAAACTCTTTGCAAGAATAAACATAAATTGTATATCAGGATCTGACAGCATGTGGTCATCTATTGTACGAGTGATCTGAATGTATTTTTGATTGCACATATGCCTCAGATTAGACTGCACAAACTGGGAATCTGATGTTGTCTAAGTCATATGCACTATGTATCTTTTACATTTTATATGAAATCTGTCACTAATCCTGTTTTCCTTATTTCAATCTGCCCACTGACATAGGTAGTAGCTAGACGTCACAGTGGCTGGAATCCTGTTCTAGAATTTTTACAATTTATTATATATAAAAGCTACAAGAAAAATACATCAAGTATAAATAAACGGATATCTTCAGTGTTTTGTCTCAAGTCCTGTATTTCAAAGCACTATATTTCTTCAGTTATAAGACTGAGGGTTTTCCCTTCCAAAACAATCCCAAAAATCTAGATCCGTCTTGTAAGATGTATCTAGATCAATTAGATTTTTTTGGAAGGGTAAAACTCTTATTATAGCAGAATTCCATACAACTAATTTCCAAGCAGGTAAACCACGTCGTAATGACGTCGTTCTGATGTTGATGTGACGTGATGACGTCGCATCGACGTAAATGCGACGTCATTTCGACGTCAAAAGCCTGTTGGATTGCGGTTATTCTAGAGAGGGGAAACCCACCTTATAGCGAAATAAATTCAGTAGTAGGAAAGAATATTAAAATAAAGGTATAGTTAAATGCCTTGAGCTTGAACCGAAGTGGCTAATTTTGCATATTCCTTCGAACCCTTATTATTTTAAGGGAAGCAACGTATATATATAGTAACATTTGTGAGAAGTTTTTCCTCTCTTTTACTTGTCCACTCCTAGGAAAGTTTACTCCTCTTGCCATGTGGCATGTAGAAAATGACCCTATATAGGCGGGAATTTCCGACATACATACAGAGACAGACATCTTCGAGGGCCGAGCCGAATGCATCCCATGTTACGGGAGAATGCATACGTCATAAAATTAATTATTTTGAACTATTTTGAAGAAACTGTTCAATTAAATCAACATATTTTATAAAAACAAATGCGATAAAAAGCCATGCGTTCTCACTGAAACGCATTCTGCATCGATGTTAAGCTATTTTTTCTCAAATTTGGAAGTTGTTAAACGATTTGAATATCCAACAGTATCAATTTGCCTCCATATACGATCAAACACAAACATAATGTTATACTGCCTACGACAAAATAAAATGTCTCTCTCCGTTAAAATGGCAGAAAAAAACCATGATGGAGTACTAAGGCAATCTTGCTAGAGCATATGGCTAGATGCATTGATTTACTATATTAGAGCATTTATATCTTTTACTCTACTAAACTCCAAACTCCTGTGATTTAAGTTAATTTGCTTAAGAAACTGATACAGAAATTTAATATCTGTGTCCTTTTGGCCTAAAAAAGAAAAAAAAAAGAATAAATCTTAGGCCAGATTTTTCAAATCATTAACTGCACTTCCTTTCCCCACCCACGAACTTTTCATCTATGATGTTAAACAATGTTCCCCAGGCAGTTCATGTCATATATCAGAAGCAATTCACACAGCACAGTTTATACTAAAGTCCCTGAGTTTGACTGAACTATTTCTGAACCTTAACCTGCCACAGGAATTATTCACCTGGCCCTAAAATGGGATACCCGTACCTCAGAAGCCATAACTTCCTCAAACTGAAGTTTTCAGAACAGAACAGAACAGAAGTTTTATTCAACAATAAATCTCAGGCCACTCAAAGATGGCATAAGAGGAAAAATTCAGCAAATGTAAACATGGTAGCAAGCATAAAACAACGGCAAAGTTTCATGACATTGAAATAATCACACTGTAGTTAGTAAACTGTGGAGTGTACAAAGTAACTGAAATGGCAATACGTTTGTAACAGCATAATTATTTAATTTCTATGTCTAAAAAGCTATCAAACAAGAGCACATTTGTTGAAAGAAAATTGTCCGATTCTACCGGTTTCTATAGACAGCGACCCAATTATCCCTTTCCAAAGCAATGTATGGGAAACACCTGAATTCAGGTACCGACCCCACTAGAGAAAGAAACCGGTAGCAATGGAGCCTTGTAGTAACTGATTATAGTTAGACGTATATATTAATAACGCGAGGGACATATTCCAGTTATTTCCCTCTCGCGCAATCCTAGCTGGAGAGAAAATCGGTACTCTGCTTTTGGAGTTATGCGTATTAGACAGAAATAGCGTCGATTAAAGGAAAACACTCACTTAAATATGAACAGACTTCAAATTATAGGTCTTGATTAGCAATTAAATTTGGTGAAATTTTCATGAAAATCGGACTTAAAATAAGAAAGATATGAAGATTTTTAAAAGTCAAAGTGGCGGTCTTGGAGGCCGCCATTTTGGAAGTTCATGTCACGTGATAAATATTTAAATCTAGAATAAGAGCAGAAATTGCGTACTCTTACAGTACTATTTAGTTTTGATCATTTCTTTATGAAGTAAAATATAGATTTATGCATTTCATATATCTACAGTTTGAAGCAAACTTAATTTATTTAGGATTTTCATTTTTGACTGTGAGTTTATGACGTCATTAACTCACAGATTTGCTGGTTCCCAGCTCAACATTTTAATATCTTTAAACTGTCATATCTTTCTTCATTTAAGTCCGATTTTGATGAAATTTTCGGCCAATTTTATGTTTTATTAAACTCTTCAATTTGAGCTCAACATGCATTTTAGTGAGTGTTTTCCGCAACACTGCACTTGCCAGTTAACAAGCCATATTACGGCCTTGCTCGTGCAAATCGCCACGTCTAACTAAACTGGATTACAATGTACACGTCTTTCAGGTAAGGTTATTATCAGATTATTATCCCCCGCCGAAGGCGAAGGGATATAGTTTTCTCCATGTCCGTCTGTCTGTCCGTCCGTCTGTCTGTCTGTCCGTCCTTCCTTCCTTCCTTCCATCCGTCCGTCCTTCCATCCGAGCCGGGCCGGGTAGCGCAATCGGTAGGGCACCTGACTCGTAAATCAGAGGTCCTGGGTTCGAATCCCGGTCTGGCCACATACTTTCGTTTCTCCTTCCGCTGATTCAAGAAGGGCAGTTGTCAGTTACTGGCGAAAGTAAGTGCACTTAGTACTGGTTAACCGCTTAGGATGTCTAAGCCTGCCCAGGAATAGTGTGGTTAGGTTAACTGACCGTCCCGACATGACCTTAGTTGTTTACCGTGGACGTTAAGCATCAAATCAACCAACCAACCAACCTTCCTTCCGTTCGGAGCCATAACTAAGTTACCACTGGACGGAATTTCATGAAACTTAAAATATACTAGAAAAGAGCCCGCGCAAGCGCGGAAATATTTCATGATGGTCAAGTTTATATAAAAAAAGGCGAGTTTTAATTTTTCAATGTAAATGGCCTTAGGCCCAGGTGAAGATATGACCTTTACCATGAATACTCACTAAAGCTTCATTTACCTAATTAGTAGTCTGCATCTACAACCTTTCGGGTAGCAGACCGCATTGTTTCTAAAAAAAAAAATCAACTTTTTTTCACTTTTTCCTATAGAAAAACCTAAGTGACTCAAAAGTTGACCTTGCCGTAAAACAGATAAAGGTCATCCCAGGGTCATCATTTATATAAATTTTGCTGAGCTTTTGAGTCCTTGATGCGACATGTTAAGTTTCAAGATCATAGGATTTGTGGTTCTGGGGGAGAATTGGTTGATTTGATGCTTAACGTCCACGGTAAACAGCTATGGTCATGTCGGGACGGTCAGTTAACCTAACCACACTATTCCTGGGCAGGCTTAGACCTCCTTAGCGATTAACCAGTACTAAGTGCACATACTTTCGCCAGTAACTGACAACTGCCCTTCTTGAATCAGCGGAAGGAGAAACGAAAGTATGTGGCCAGACCGGGTTTCGAACCCAGGACCTCTGACTTATGAGTCAGGTGCCCTACCGATTGCGCTACGCGGCCCGGCGTGGTTCTGGGGGAGAAGATTTTTGAATTTTTTTACCATAATAAATGTTTGCCATCTTGGTTATGTGACCTGCCCTGGGTATTTTTTTTTTCTGGAAAAATTGGGTCCTGGAACGTTTTGGGGGAACATATTCAAGCCCTCTGAAGACTAAAGGCTTATTTAGCTTCGTTGAATCATTGAAATTGATTTGTCTGCTTCGCTGGAAAAATGCCCTTTCTTACCTGGCGCATGTGTGTTAACCTTAGACATTTTTAATTTTTGTCTTTTCGAAAGTTCAGTTCAGTTTGAATTCTCCTAACGACGTTCCCCAAGCTCAGCGGTACGTAACCATAGCCGCACACACTTGGCGCCGTGTGTCCGTCCAACTTTTCGAAAGACCATGTGCGTTGAGCTTTATTCTTCAATGGGCGAGTTCGATTGGCTACTCGTATTGACTATCGTTCTGGAAGAAAATGGGTCGTTTCGAGCCAGGGTCGTCGGGACTATGACCATTTAGTTCTTCATCCGTTTAGACATATGAGCAAAAATACAAAAATAAATCGTTATTTATGGGGAATGACGTACGTTCATGGGTCGGATTTTTGCATTAGAACCTGCTAAATTTGGACTTGCTAAGCAGCGCGCCGATATATCGACGCAGAACCGAAACGACCGGATTAATTTAAAACGTGTATTCGAGTACACGATAATTTCACTCGAACGCACCCATTGTTGACAAAAAAAATCGACCAATAGTCGAAGTTTCTAGAAAAATACTTGGGAGAATTTAAAATGAAAGACGTATTTAATTCCCAAATTCTGTAAATCTACGTGAAACTAAAACACACGCTAACCGAAATTATCAATGATAGCAATATGCGAAAGAACCAGTATAGAAATTACGCTTGAAAATGCCACCAATTTTGCAGTTTATGCGTTACTTCGTTTATTTAGTATTATAGATATATCACTATAACGCGCTGTGGCACATGGAGTTTCATCAGACTGGCTTCAGTAATGCATGAGTTATTGCCCTTTAATTGATTTAAAATCAATGAAATGAGCCATAAATAAGTAACCACTGGACAGAATTTTTTGAAAATTAAAAAAGTATATATCACTTTAATGCGCTGATGCACATGAAGTTTCATCAGACTGGCTTCAGTAGTGCATGAGTCATTGCCCTTTAATTGACTTATAATCAATGAAATGAGCCATAACCAAGTAACCAATTACCAAAACTTCATGAAATTCAAACTGAATATGTATCACCATAATGCGGATATGCACTTTAAGTTTTATCAGAATGGCATCAATCAATAATGCATGAGCTATTGCCCTTGATTCAATGTGAGATTGCCACTTCCAGCCATAACAAAGTTATCATGAATAGATTGCTATATATGTTACACCATAACACATTGATGCATCTTACAGCTTGTCGGAATGGCTTCAGTAAGCAATGAGTTATTGCCCTTGAATTGGTTTAAAGTCAACAAATTGAGTCATAACTAAGTAACCAATGAATGGAATTTCTTGAAACTTATAATAATTATATATCGTCATGACACAGCAGTGCACATTAAGTTTTGTCATAATCCCTTTAGTAGTGCATGATTTAATGCTCTTGAATTGATTTAAAATCCACAAATTAGCCATTAGTAAGGTGCCGACGAACAAAATTTCTTGTAACTGAATTGAAAATGTATCATCATAATGCAGTGATGCTGAGACAAGTGTTTAAGAAGAACAGCTTCAGCTTATGCCTTACTCATCCAAGAGCTATTGCCCTTGACTTTATGTACACTCCACAAGTTCAGCCTTAACTAAGTAACCAGTGAACAAAATTTTATGAAACTTAAACGAATCAGGGCCACTTCGGCGGGGGATATAAATTCACCGAATTTGCTTGTTTCTTTTTGTGAATAAGTTCTTGTTCCCCGGCGGCGATGTCGCACAGATAAATCAAGAAGATGCAAGGGGCACAGTAGTGTGCCGATTTTGCCCATTTTCAAACAGCAGTAACGTCAAAACGAAGCTTGTAAACATTTCTACTTCCCAATGATCTTATTGTGTCTATACAGCTTATCTTTATTTAAGAAATATTTTTCCTTACCTGTGAATTATCGCTGATTAACACATGTTCAAGACAAATTAATTCACAACGGCGAAGCCGGGATGAATTAACATTCGTATCTGCCCGGCAAAACATGGGGTTAATCTGCAAGGAAAGATTATTTCGATTCTACAGTAACATATGCAGAATATTGCGAAGTTTTCCAAGAGACTATTTTGAGGCGGACGTGTTACATCCGAAGTCATCAATACGCGAAACTTTCCGCGAACTGCGACGTTAGCAGGATGATTTATAACAAGTTTTCTCTACACCCAATGGGAAAATTCTCTGTAATGGAGAAACATTTCAAGTTCAACAAGTCTATTTGGTCTGTCAGAGAATATTTATAATGTATGAGTACTACACCATGTATCTCTGCTGGTTTTACAAAGGGAAACAACTTTTGTGACTTAATTGCTCTGATAATTCTCTCAATATTTACGATTTTACCGTAAAATAGAAACAAGGTTAAATGGTGTCCTTTCGCTTGTTTACTCCATAGGGGAGCAGTTCTGAGCCGTATTTATAAAACAACTTAAGTCGTTGCTATGCTGTTGCTAAGGCAAAAATTCTATGAAAGAGATTCCCTAAAACTATGAAATCTGCTGGTTTTACAAAGGGAAACAACTTTTGTGACTTAATTGCTCTGATAATTCTCTCAATATTTACGATTTTACCGTAAAAATAGAAACAAGGTTAAATGGTGTCCTTTCGCTTGTTTACTCCATAGGGGAGCAGTTCTGAGCCGTATTTATAAAACAACTTAAGTCGTTGCTATGCTGTTGCTAAGGCAAAAATTCTATGAAAGAGATTCCCTAAAACTATGAAATTTGCTCTGGAGGAACAGTCTGAAAAAGACTGTTCCTCCAGAGCAAATTTCATAGTTGTAGGGAATCTCCTTCATAGAAATTCAGCCGTAGCAACAGCATAGCAACCACTTAAGTCGTTTTATAAATATGGCCCCTGATGTTGTTTTGAATAAGTTCTGCATAGTTAGATCCTTTGAAAGGAAACGAAAATAGCAGACACGGTTTACCTGAGGGTTCATGTGAAAAGTGTTATGACGCGCAACAAACCACATCCCTACCTAGCGGGCATATTACGTCAAAATGACGTCGCACTGACGTACATGTGACGTCATTGTGTCGCATCGACATCGAAACGACGCCATTGCACCGGCTTAAGGAGAACTCTGTTCTTTTAAAGTGACTCTAAATGACCGCAGTGATTCCAAAGGACCAGAAAATGTAATCTTCACTTTGATTATATACTGGGAGACTTTTTACAGCAGCCACACGGCACAACACCAGCTCCAGTGATAATGAATAAATATTTTTTATTTTTATTATTTTTTTACTTTTGTTGATTAGTGGACTTGTTCACCCTTACCGTTTAGATTTGTCCAGTTTTTAGATTTAGGGGTTTCTGGTAGATGTTTTCTTCTTTGTTGTATTTTGCATAGAAATTCCTGTAATCAGTGTAGACCCTGATCCGATGCCGCGTACTATGGAGTCTGAACTGGGTAAACGCTGTTTGCATATGTCCCTAAAACGAGTTTTTAGTCCTGGAAGGGATAATGGAATTTAGAAGCGCGCGAAGAATATGAACAGTCTTTCAAAACGGACTAAAGGTTGGTCTGTAAAATATTTACAAAACTCTTGAGCGAAAAAAAATACCACGCTAACGTGGCATACTTATTGGAAAGGTCTTCAGACATTTCCACAGTGTTCACTTTACAAGTAGGGCATTTTAATCTGGTTCTGTGTTTATTAGTCCTAAGTAAAGAAAAATCGATAAAGCGATGTCCAGTCCAAAATCACAGTGCTTATTGAGGAAAGATAGTAGACTTTACAAAGGTCTGAAGGGTGCAGCCAGTATACCCATAAATGACCTTGTTCCCCCAAGTAGGCGTTCCAGGAATCATCATTCCCTGGCATTTCAAACCCCATTGGCTGGGACTGACATTTATAAGATGAAGTAAAACATGGTTTGGTCACGTCTCAAGGTCTTCTGGTCTAGCACAGGCGACTCTACAGGACACGGTGAAAGGGAAAAGAAGAGGCAGACAGCAAGAGCATAGCTACCTATACGGCAAATACGCAGGTGCGTATTGAAATTTTGTCAAAATTGACAAAATTTCAAAACGCACCTGCATATTTGCTTGCTGAAAATTTATAAATTAGACCAGATTTCAATACCAATTGCCAAAGTGGCTGAAATACTAGCTTTCTCTTCAAGAAGTAGAGAATAAAACATGGTTGTGCGTATAATGAAATTACCTCTGGCTACGCCCCTGGACAGAATAAGTGGAAGGACAATATTAAAGAGTGGACAAGGATGGACTTTGCCAGTTTAACTAGAGCAGCTGAAAACAGGACAAGGCTAAAAGGAATTGTTGCGAAGACATCTGTAGAGCCCCAACGACTTTGCAAGGTTAACGGATAAAATAGAATAGATGTAGCCCTCGTTTGTATTAGCGGTACGTATGCAAGTCTTTGAAACCTAACCGCTGTTGGTTAAAAAAAGTGGGTAAAATAGTACATGTACCACAATAGCTTATAAGATCCATGACCACTGTGACTATTATCTCCATTGACTACTTACAATCGCGCACCAAGTAATGAGACCTTTCAGATCCATACCGTTTCTTGGAGTCGTAGCTCAGTAGGAGTAGGGCTGGCCTACTGATCTAGCCGTCCCGAGTTCGAGCCCCGCTACTGGACCGCTAGAGGCGAGAATCTTTCTAACTGTAAACCGGGCTCCATTACACACAGCATTTCGTTATCACCGTCCCATCGTCCGGATATGACTGAAATACTGTTAAAAAGGACGTAAAATCATAATTCATCCACCCATCAATACCGTTTCTGCTTTGGCAAGTGATTGGCTTTTGTACATACGGTGATGAGGGTAATGTTAATGGCTGCCATAGTGAGGTTAAGCATTCATTTAAGACCATTTAGTCAAATCTGACATGCAGTTACACTATATGCAGCAGACGCCCCTGACGAGGTCCTGACCGAAAGCCGGCTAAGACATTGCAGCAGACCTTTCTATGGATTTTTTTTAAAGAAGCCAACTTGTTACTCTTTTTGTACATACCCATTTCATGAAAACGTCCAATAAGAATTATTTGTCTCTATCTGCGATGTGGAAAACTCTTTCATGTAGGAAGTTTATCCTTAAAAATCATTTAAACCACGACACGAGAAAACCAACAGTATAGCATGTGCACCCCGCGCGGACTCAGATCAGCCTGATCAGAGTCTTCGTTGTGCGCTTAAAGGGTAGCTAAGGGTCTAAAGTCCCGTTCTCACTGTTCCGGTTTGGCATCCCCGGGAAGACCCGATAAGTGATCCGGGGGAACCCTAAATTATCGAACCAGGCGAACAACCCTGGCGGCACAGCCTCGGTTGTTTTAAAATGTTTAATACAACCGGGAGTCACCGGAACTCACCAGAAAGTGTCAAGAACCGGCTTAATCCTGGGATTTCCGGAGCAGGTCCGGGCCTCTACCCTCCCTCTGCCGTTGCATTCAGGCGTGAGGTTGAACCCCGGCTTTGGGCCGGCAGAGCTCAGGCTAGTGATCCGGGTAAAACCCTGTCGAACCGGGAGAATAACCCTGGTGGCACCGTGAATGTCCTGGACGATCCAAGATGAACCTTGTTGATCCGGCTAACAGCGCAGGTTGTTTTTTTAGAATGTTTAATGTCACCGAAAGTCACTGGGAAAGTGTCAAGAACAGGCTTAATCTTGGGATTTCCTGAGCAGGTTCGGGTCTCTACGTACCTCCCTCTACCGTGATATACCGTTGCATTCAGGCGTGATGTTGAACCCCGGCTTTGGACCGGCAGAGCTGAGATGAAGAACGGTATAGCCCCGTTTCGTACGGGTTAAGGCAGGGATTGGAACGGTACGGACCGGTTTTTTAGTCGGTGAAGCCCCGTTTGTACCCGGAAATGGCGGTACACCTACGGTTAAGGCCGGTAGATCCCCCTTTTCCGTTTTATTACGGTCGGATCCGCTTTAAAACGGTTCGTGCGGGATGATCCCGGCTCCGGCGTGGTTAAAGACGGTGAAGCTGTGGTGTCATAGGGTCAAATGCCCCGGTATGTAACAAAATAAACCGTGGGCACGTCGATAATGTGAGAACGCAATTCATTATTTAGGAAAAAGGTCCCGAATCATCACGGTATACCGGCTTTTCTTCACCGGGCGATACCGCGACCAGGACCGTGATAGTGAGAACGGGGCTTGAGAGCGGGGCTTAAAATGTTTAATACAACCGGGAGAGATCAAAAACCGGCTTTATCCTGGGATGTCCGGGACAGGTCCGGGTCTCTACCGTCCCTTTACCGGTTTAACCCCGTTTCGTACCGGTGGAGGCAGGGATTGGAACAGCATAAGCCGGTTTATCAGCCGGTTACGCACCGTTAGTACCCGGAAAATGGCGGTATACCTACGGTAAGGGCCGGTAAATCACAGTTTTATTAGGGACTGATACGCTTTAACACGGTTCGTGCGGGATGATCACGGATGCCCCACGGTAAAAGACGTGAAGCTGCGGTGATGCTGCGTTTACATTATGTTCCCGGCGGCCACGGCAATTACGTTTCGGGCCACCGTGGACAAAACGAGATGGGCGTGAGGCAACGCAGTGGGACGGGATGGGTAAACGTGTTAGGCCATGATTGCCGTGGATGCCGGGCCAAATTTTTAAACTGTCAAAAAAGGACGAGTTACACTTTACTATTGCAATGTGCCCACTGAAAAGGCCGATTTTCGAAGGTAGGCAGATAACCACAAAAACATGCAGAAATGTTAGCTATATGTTTCTAGTTTATTCTGTACGATTTCATTTTCCCGTATTTAATGCCTTTTAGGTTAATTTTGCGGTTGAATACATGTACTGTCTGCAGCAGTTAACATTGAGCCTATGGGAATTTGAACTACCAACGTCCACTATGCATCCAAATTTCACTTCATCCTACCTTCGTAACCACTGCAATTTTTATATATAATTATTCCTCATATACATATTCATCATAATCGGGTTATATTGGAGTGGTTACGAGGGTAGGAGTAAACGAAAAATAGACTTTTTGGGTAAATGTTCATGTATCCAACACTAGGACTAAAGGATTTATATCAAAATCGCAGCAGTATATTTTGTAACTGATAGAAAATAGAGGCATTATTCGACACAACACATCTTTCTCAAAGTGTTCATCTATGTAGTATGTGTTCCTAATGCCCCCACCAAGGATTACGTGTGTGTGTGTGTGTGTGTGTGTGTGTGTGTGTGTGTGTGTGTGTGTGTGTGTAGGGGAGGGAGGGTCGGGGGCGCAGCGCTGGGCATAGGTGTCGGTAGTCGGTATGACGTAATATGCGTTTGTAAGGCGTTAGACTGAATGTCCTTCATCGCCATGCTGTGATATAACCTCTGATGTTATAATATTGCGACGTGGTCAGATGATGTATCTCTCTGCCTGAAGCTGATGCATTGTAAAATTCTGTGGCCTTGAACTTTGGTCCACTAACTTTGTATGAAAAGTTACTTGGATGAGCTTTTTCCTTACCTCTTTTGATATCTTTGCATTGAGGTAAGAGTGCTGATATTTGATCAGATCATATCCGTTAAATGTAGGAACTGCAAAGCATCCATGCACGCTGAGTCTTTAAACTTTATGCATGGACCAGGATTTTCACTTATTTCGTAACACGGTTTTTGGATTCGCAGCATAATTACAAATAGTTGGTCAGCCAAACAATGCAAAAAAAAATCCTCATACTATTTGTAGGTTACTGTGACACATATTTTAAAGTTCACTTTTCTTTTCTGATATATTCAACATTATATATGCATCAGACTAAAGACAATGGATCAGTCAGACATTGCAAATGACGTCATACTATTTGTAGGTCATTGTGACTTGTATTTCAGGATCCATTGAATAAATGTTTTAATTCGAACTAATATTTAATTGAATCTTCCTCGGACTTGGAATAGTAAAATTAAAATCTTAAGTTCCTTCAAGAGCAGAAAATACATACAGAAGTAGGAACATGGGCCAGACTACGTAGTTTCGGCTAATAAAGCCTCGTCAGTGACCCCGGTCACCCTGACAACATCTGGTGACGAAACCAGAAAAAAGCATACTGTAATTTCTTAACTTTAATTGGGCAGTCGATTAGTAAGTTACTTCAGCGCTGTATCTCATTTGGTACTACATGTAGGTCCCTGTGACCTATATTTCTTGGTTCACTGATTTTGTCTAATATTTTAAACATCTGTGTAACATCCATAAATACGTAATATTTCATACATATTTATTGATATTTGATATGATGAAGTTTTCATTATATGTATAAGTAGTGAATAATGCTTAAGAAAAGAAGAAGGTTGATGGCATTTTCACGCACTTGCCAGAGCACAAGCGCGCAAAGCGTTTCGCCAAGAATACGTTTGTTTAACAATATCGGTCGGTTATAATCGACTTCCTCTTCATTTGTTTCATTATTTTCACAAAAACAAATGCTTTACATGCTTGTAAATTTTCTGTTCTGGGGTTTCGTAAAAATTCAAATAAAATTTCACCTTACTAGATGTGTTGAGCAAATATATCACTTTTAGACTGTGGATGAACCAAAAGTATTATATCTGTCAGTTTGGAGGGCTGATATGTCAGCGGAATCGCTGATTATATCAAAAACCGCAGGTAGTTAGTGTACCCCATTCAGCACCCCATATGCAATAAACCGGAAGTCACGTGATTATTTATGAAACGGCAAACTTAAAATTGTGCTTATATAAACTGCCAAATGCCAAGCTTTTATCAACATAATTTTTATCAAGATCGGTCGTGGGCACAAAAACGGCCAAAGTGTAACCCGTCCTTTGCCACGGCAGTCACGGTGCGGATGAGAAACCTAATAGGCCGTAGTAAAACGGGGTGAACGCAATAAAACCTGACAGTACGTTACAGACCGTAACAAAACTTGGAGGGTTCCCGTAGTGGGACGGGAAATGTGTATATCCCGGCACCTGACAGCCCTTTCAAGTTTTGTCACGTCTTACTGCGTTTAGTGCGCGTTTTATCACGGTTGCTTCACGGTTGTTGCGCGTTTTGTCCCGCTCCATCACGATTTATCACGGTTTTCACGGTAAGCTAAGGTGAATGGTAACCGTTTTGTCGCGTTCAATCACGACGCGTCTCGGCTTGTGATGGTTTACAGGCCGGCGCGCTACATTGCGCAGCGTTCTACACGACGCGCGCGGTCTGGGAAAATAGCATTAAAAAAAACACCGAGCCTGACAGGGGCGCTTCATTTAAGTCTGAGCAATCGACGTCACATTACGGTGTCTACAATATGAACTAAGAAGACCAAGCTGTGAAGAAAGAAGGCCAAGCTATGCTATCGAAGAAGCCAAGACGTAGGAAGCACCCCCAACACACACACACGCACGCACCCACACAGACACACATACATACACACAAGCACACACACACACCTCCCATCCTGCATCACCACTATCAGCAGAGGAGCCTGAATGTCCTCGCCGTTCGCCGCTGCCAGTTGAAGTTAAGCGAGCAGCTGCTGCTGTCCGAGTCTCTGGGCTTGATGTACGCACCCAGCAAACATGCAAACACAAAATCGTCTTAATCTTGGGCATTACGATGTTTCATCTAAGACTCAGGATACAATAATTGCTGTTGCTTGGGAGGCATTCCTTTCATACCGTGGGCACACACGTGCTCCAAAGCTGCCCGGCGTTCCCGTTTTATCCCTAGACACCTTGACAGAACGTGATAAACGCGTCAGACCTTGATCAGAACGCGAGGGAAGCCATTAGAACGTGAACAGGCCTGGATGGAACGTACTGGCATACGTTGTAGGCCGAACCGTAGTGCATCTTTGAGCAGCTCGTTTCCTCCCTCCACGGCCAGTCACGAGTACCGTGATAGACCGTGACAAAACTCAGCAAGACCTAACAAAACTTGAATACGGAGACAAAAATAGCCAATATCCCACGGCGCACTACGTTTCGGGTAGACGTGGTTGTCATGGCCGCCGTGAACATAATGTTAAAGTAGCATGACGTAGGGTGTAATGCCCCGGTATAGTATATAACAAATTCTAGACCGGGGATTCACCGTGGTAACGTCGCTAATGTGAGAATGCAATTTTTTTGTAAGGATAAAGGTCCCGGATTATCACGCTATACCGGCTTATCTTCACCGGGCGATACCGGGACCAGCACCGTGACCGTGCGAACGGGGCTTTAAGCTCGCTCTGTGTGAACAGTGAAAACTTTGATGAGACTGTGTGGATGCCCAGGCTGATCTGAGTCTTCGCTGGTCGCATATGCCACTTTGTTGGTTTTGTCGTGTCGTGGCTCATATGATGTTTAATTTTGATGTATCATTATATACTTGCTGCTTTTTACGGTCAGTCAATCAATTCCGGAAAAAAGCTCACATCACATGTTCAGATCCATAGTTTGTACACAACTGAATGCTTTGAAACTAAACTATTTGTTATGAAAACTTCACCTACATGAAAAGCAATGGTATGCATAGAATAGTCGTAACCCATTTATGCTCAAATATAAGGTTTCACCCGCAGGCGTTTGTTGCGGCCCGCAAAAAACAGAAGTGATGAAAGGTTAAAAATCTAGGCCGGAGGAAAACCATTCTGACTTTAAGCTGGAGCATCAACTTTTTTCTTAACTGATTCTTGTAGGTAAGCATTATCTTTACTGAGTTTTTACTCGGACCTTCTATAACATTTTGACAAATTGGTTTTGGGATTCATGTTTTATGCTTCATCTTTGACAAAGGATAAGATATGTTCAGACATATACTATTTTGAGACTTGACTTGTCTGACAACGGTGGTCTTATGCTGTTTCACTGAGCACACAATGTAGAATCAACATCGAATTAATGTTGAGTCAATGTTATGAGTTATCATACAACTAATCTATTTCCTTGCAACCGTTTCTTACTAAACTAACATATGAAATATTGAGTTACGTATAGCAAGCGTATGACATGATGTCAGATAAAACATAAAGCTCTTTTTGTAAACAATATTTTCTTGCATGTAAAAGTCAACTCAAGAGACATTCGGACAGTTTTGATGAAGTAAATCTCAAAAACTTTGTTTAAAATTGAAATTTTATTTGTAGTCTACGTGTCAAAATACGGTATTAGTATTTTGTGTATTGAAAACTTATGCTGCACTGTAAAAAAAAACCCGCAGATTTTACGGTAGAATAACTTGAAACCAGCTGCCAGTCCATTTCCCGTTATTTTTACTGCCGTTTGCCTGCAGATCATTGTTGGAAATTACAATATGGTAGTGTTATGTTTACTGGCCGCACTCGAAAATACTTTTATAGCGTTGAAGGGCAATATGACCAAAACAACACCTGTTCTATCCTATCCTACTCTGCCTGATAATTCCTGCAAATTTTTACGGGCGCCCGATTGCCAGTTATTCCACCGTAAAATCGAAGGACATTTTTTACAGTGTGGTCATTTAGAGCAAAGGAACAATTAATTATTTATTTATCTGTTTTACAGTGCTTTTTAGCTCACCTGAGCACGAAGTGCTCAGGGTGAGCTTTTGGGATACCCTGATGTCCGTCGTCCGTCGTACGTCCGTCCGTCCGTCCGGACGTCCGTCAACTTTTGCTTGTGTACACTCTAGCGGGCACAGTTTCGATCCAATCTTTATGAATCTTTGTCAGAATGTTAGTCTTTACAAAATCTAGGCCAAGTTCGAAACTGGGTCATGTCGGGTCAAAAACTAGGTCACTAGGTCAAATCTTAGAAAAACCTTGTGTACGCTCTAGAGGGCACAGTTTTGATCCAAAGTTCATGAAACTTTGTCAGAATGTTTATCCTTATACTATCTAGGACAAGTTTGAAACTGGGTCAGGTCGGGTCAAAAACTAGGTCACTAGGTCAAATCATAGAAAAACCTTGTGTACGCTCTAGAGGACACAGTTTTGATCCAATCTTTATGAAATTTTGTCAGAATGTTTATCTTCGTAAACTCTAGGCCAACTTCGAAACTGGGTCATGTCGGGTCAAAAACTAGGTCACTAGGTCAAATCTTAGAAAAACCTTGTGTACGCTCTAAAAGGCACAGTTTTGATCCAAAGTTCATGAAACTTAATCAGAAAGTTTATCCTTTTAATATCTAGACTAAAGTTGAAACTGGGTCACGTCGGGTCAAAAACTAGGTCATTTGGTCAAATCATAGAAAAAACCTTGTGTATGCTCCAGAGGACACAGATTTGATCCGATCTTTATGAAACATTGTCAGAATGTTTATCTCTATAAACTCTAGGCCAAGTTCGAAACTGGGTCATGCCGGGTCAAAAACTAGGTCACTATGTCAAATCTTAGAAAAACCTTGTGTACGCTCTAGAAGGCACAGTTTTAATCCAAAGTTCATGAAACTTTGTCAGAATGTTTATCCTTATAATATGTAGGATAAGTTTGAAACTGGGTCATGTTGGGTCGAAAACTAGGTCAGTAGGTCAAATCATAGAAAAACCTTGTGTACGCTCTAGAGGACACAGTTTTGATCTAATCTTTATGAAACTTTGTCAGAATGTCAACTTCCATAAACTCTCGGCCAAGTTTGAAAGTAGGTCATGTCAGGTCAAAAACTAGGTCACTAGGTCAAATCTTAGGAAAACCTTGTTTAAGCTCTAGAAGGCACAGTTTTGATCCAAAGTTCATGAAACTTTGTCAGAATGTTTATCCTTATGATATGTAGAATGAGTTTGAAACTGGGTCATGTCGGGTCAAAAACTAGGTCACTAGGTCAAATCTTAGAAAAACCTTGTGTACGCTCTAGAAGGCACAGTTTTCGTCCAAAGTTCATGAGACTTTGTCAGAATATTTATCCTCATAATATCTAGAACAAGTTTGAAACTGGGTCACGTCGGGTCAAAAACTAGGCCACTAGGTCAAATCATAGAAAAACCTTGTGTACGCTCTAGAGGACACAGTTTTGATCTAATCATTATGAAACATTGTCAGAATGTTTATCTCCATAAACTCTAGGCCAAGTTCGAAACTGGGTCATGCCGGGTCAAAAACTAGGTCACTAGGTCAAATCTTAGAAAAACATTGTGTGCGCTCTAGAAAGCACAGTTTTGATTCAAAGTTCATGAAACTTTGTCAGAATGTTTATCCTCATAATATCTAAGACAAGTTCGAAACTGGGTCATGTCGGGTCGAAAACTAGGTCACTAGGTCAAATCATAGAAAAACCTTGTGTACGCTCTAGAGGACACAGTTTTGATCTAATCTTTATGAAGCTTTGTCAGAATGTTTATCTTCATAAACTCTCGGCCAAGTTTGAAAGTAGGTCATGGGTAAAAAACTAGGTCACTAGATCAAATCTTAGAAAAACGTTGTGTAAGCACTAGAAGGCATAGTTTTGATCTAATCTTCATGAAACTATGTCAAAATGTTTATTGTCAATATATTTAAGCCCCCTATGAAAATGAGCCACGTCGGCTCAAGGTCAAATCTTAGAAAAACTTTGTGTACACCCTAGAGGGCACAGTTTTGATCCAATCTTCATGAAACTCTGTCAGAATGTTTATCTTAATGAAATCTAGGCAAAGTTTGAAACTGGGTCGTGTCGGGTCAAAAACTTGGTCACTAGGTCAAATATAAGAACGACCTTGTATACACTCCAGAGGGCACAGTTTTGATCCAATCTCAATGAAACTGTGTCAGAATGTTTATTCTTACAATATCCAGGCCAAGTTTGAAACTGGGTCATGTCGGGTCAAAAACTAGGTCAAATGTTAGTATGGTAAAATCTCTTATAAATCTTCACCAGAGCCAGTGAACTGATTAATGCTCAGGTGAGCGATTCAGGGCTACCATGGCCCTCTTGGGTTTTTTTCTCGGCGCAGCCGAGTATAATTTCGCTTTTGTTCCACATTTCATAAGATTTCATTGGTCAAATAACGCGTATGTCAAAGTTTAGTCAATAATATTAAAGGTCAATGAATATTTAATCTTCGTTTTTCCCCGTTGTACTGCACTGCGTGAATACTAACACTCTGTCACATGTTAATTCAAAATGTTTTTCTTGTTTGTAAATTTACAATGGAAATTTTATTGAAAACAGACGCAAATATCCAAACAACTTTCTTCTTTTCAGTGTCGATCTACTTTCGACTTCTACTTTCGGTTTAATACACCCAAACACACATTGCACCATGTTGGTAACTGTTTTGAAATCAGGTCAATCCCAAGATTGACCGCAGTCGATTTTGAAATTCCAAATTGTACAGCTCAGTCTTGAGATAGGTCATTGTCACTACCTAGTGTCAAATTAAGAGTTGCGGGTGCCTACCGATATAGCTAACTTGAGTCATATTCATGAAAATTATGGCCAACTCTTCACCTAGAAACATATTACAAAACACATTTCCATTTAATCTGTACCGGTTATCTTTTTTAAAGATTTTTCTTGTTGACTATATTATTATTATCATTATTATTAGTTCCTCCAATACAGAGGGCATTAAATATATCAATAAAGCTAAAAAAACATGCGCATATAAATGTGCACGAGAAACAACTAGCATGTGAAAAAGAATAGAAATATAAATACGCACCAACAAGCGTCTCTGTTATTTACAAGACATTGAAACTTTCACCACACGGAGAAGGACAAAGCAGAACAGAAATGCTTTTTCTCAACCGGATAAGTAGCGCCGAATCAACACTGAATCAATCTTATAACGTTGAATCAATGTCGTGACGTTGACTCATCTTCGACTTTACGCCGACCAAACGCTGATTACTTCTGATTTGCCCTATCCTTTATTTCGCCGGTAAACTTGTCGTAACCAAGCAGTCAGTCATCCTATATAGAACTGAGTAGAACAAACCAGAACAGGGCCATTAGGTGCTGCTTAGTTCTTTTACACTCTTCTGCTTCCAATCATTGCGCCACTACCCAGCGGGCACACGACGTCAAAATGACGTTGTTTTGACGTCGATGCGACGTCATTACGTCGCATCGACGTCAGAACGAGGTCATTTCAACGTCATGTGCCTGCTGGGTACAGGCGACGAGACATCCGGATGCAGAGAAAAAAACACCCTGACTCCTGTGAATGACCATATTAAGAAGCGGAGCGTCACCACAGACTACTGTGTTTGTGACCACTCATTAAAGCACCGAACTATCATACAAAATGATAGAAAGACAAAGAGATTATGGAGATAGTTGAATGACAATGAGTTTTACGTCTCTATAATCCATAATTCAGACATATCGAGCCGAAGGAATGAAAATAATGAAAGGCGGTGTGCAACGGAGCTCCATTTTATTCGCCGCCGGCAGAATTCGAAACCGGTGCACTGTAAAATAAATCCGTAAATTTTACGGTAAAATAACTGACAACCAGCTGCCAGTCCTTTTTAACGTTATTCTTACGGGCGCCCGTAAAATTGCTGGAATCATCAAGCAGAGTGGGACCGAACAGAGCAGGTGTCGTTTTGGTGAGATAGCCCTTCAACAATACAAAGTAATTTTCGAGTGCGTCCAGTTAACATAAAACTTCCATTTCGTGATTTCCAACTATGTCTTACAGGCAAACGCCCGTAAAAATAACGGGAAAAGGACTGGCAGCTGGTTTCCAGTTATTCTACCGTGATATCTACAGTATTTTTTTACAGTGTGCAGCGTGCACAGTAATAAGCCAGCGCTTACCCAACAGTTTACTGTTCTTCCAAGAGCGGCTGTATAGTGTAGTGGATACTGGACACTCCGACTACCAAGCCAGGGGTCGCAAGATCGATCCCCCGCTGTTCCATATGACCTCATTGTTGGTGGGACGTTAAACCCGATTTCACTCACTCACCGTCCTTCCACAAGCGTCAGCGCCTACTAGCTCTCCCGTCTTCGGATCACGGGGTGGCGAGTTAAAGTCCCACTGGAGCCGAGGTTCAGTCTAAACCTATATGGCGCTTCAGTACATAGAGCCTGTCATAATCATATCCTCCCATCGCCCTGTGACACTGAACTACTGTTGGAAAGGACGTAAGATCGCCAAGTCATCCACCCATATATACAGCACAGCCACACAAAAATCTGTCTACAGGTGTTATCCCTGCAAACCGTAAAACTCTGAAACTTAGGACACTTTAAATGTTTACCTTCCCACTGGACAAATAGCCTTGAATCGACCTTGAATCAACCTTGATTCAACGTCATGGCGTTGAATCAAGGTTGATTCAAGGTTGTGCGCCTGCTGGGGATCTCTGTCCTTTAAGAAAAATATTTTTGATTGCAAACAGTGTAGACACTAATCAAAATGTTCCTTTAGGAGCAGTCTGGTCTTGGTCTTCACTGTTTGCCCTGACCTATCTGTCCAAACATTTAGAGCTTCTACGATAAGAAAGTCCATGAGCTCATGCCATGCTTTTAGGCTACGTCATTCTGAAATACATCGTGAAAAGAAAAAGAAACATCTAGAAGACTTTTTATACGGACAGTTAAAGCCTTGGACAGTCTATGCGACCTGGTTAGGGCATGTGCAGTGTTCTAACAACTGCAAAGGTCCAAGATCAGTCTGCAATTTAAACAGAGCGTGCTATGTGCACAGGCGGATCTTCTTATACACAAAGTCCTTAAGATTATTTTGTCACAACGCGGATCATATGCAGGATTAAGCATACAGACCTTTTCGTGAGCGAAAGTGGTCTGAAATGGCAATGGCTGAAATCACGCTCGTGCACTGTGCCTTGAGAAAAGCTGACTTCGGGCGCGTGCGAACTGCGTGTGTTAGACCAGCTTGTGCATTACCCAGCCTGGTCCGACCACGCTCATATCGTCCTGAGAATAAAAGATACATACCCTTGCAATACTGCGCATAGGCGGCAGTCTTGTCTGGGTATGTGTTGTGTACGCTTTGAAAGAAGATGTTTTTCTCAAGACGGACCCTGCATTTTGAGCGATCACATGTCTTGATCTCCCTTCATGTTCACATCGACCGCGAAAGTTGCAAGAAAGGGATCATAGATATGGTAAGTTGAATTTTTCTTTATTTATCATTCCAGCAGACACACGATGTTAAAACGACGTCTTCTCGACGTCGATACAACATTATGAAGCCCAGGTAGCTCAGTAGGTTAAGCGCTGGCCTGATGATCTAGCGGCCCTGGGTTCGAGTTCCGCTGTGAGCGCGAATCTTTCCAATCGTAAATGGGGTTCTGTTGCACACAGCCTTTCATTATCATCCATCCGTTGTCCTGATATGAAATACTGTTTAAAATAACGTAAAATCATAAGTCATTTATCCATCCATCAGTCGTTCCGACGTGATTTCGAATATATTCAACGATATGTGTACGCTTGGATGAGAATAAGGCTGGCCACTTAGACCTGACAATCAGACATCGTCCGCAACTTTCTACGCCACCTGGAGTAATGTGTGAATTCTGTTGGATATTTGCGCCAGCATAGAAAATAAGGGTGCTGATCGAAAATGTAAAAATGACCGCACTGTTTTACTTCCTATTTCAATAAAAAATATATCAGTGAAATGCTGAATAATTGTAGTTTTCGGAATGAACACGGAAAATTTTCATTTTATGAAAAAAAGAGACATATGCGGGTAAAAACTTTGATCAACGCAGTAAAAATGTCATGATTTACTATATATTCTATACATTTTGAGGGTAGTCAACTTAAACTAAAAAATGACCGCGGTATTTCTTATGCAATCTTTTCAAAAATTATATCAGGCTGTTCGCAAATTAATGCGGTTTTCGAAATGAACACGGAAAAATGGATTTGAATATAAGGAAAAATAAAATAAGAAGAAAAAGATGACTTGCCCATATCTCGTAGTGTATTTCACTACCAGCTCGATTCGCGAATATCGATTATCGATTTTTAAACAGTGGCGTGGAAAGTTATCCATGTAGGAAAAGCATTAGATTAAGGGACGAGTCATATTTGTTATCGGGTGGTGGGGGTGGGGGTACATTTTCATTCGGTTCACCAAAATTTTTCCGACCCCCCACCCCAATCTTACCAGAAGTATTTTTCCGACCCCCCGCCCCCCCCCCACACCGCCCCGCGCCCCCAATCCTAGCTACCCTTCACATTTCGATTTCAATAAGTTGGTTTAAACAATATTTTATTCAAGATTTTATACAAACATATGAATAATAGACTGAAGCAATACAGGATCTGACAGTAAGCGTAACGCTTGTATGTAAGTCATCTCCTGAATATGTAAGTCATCCTCTGATTTCAATAAGTTGAATAAAGTGGTAAAACCGCCTTTTATAATGGTTTGAGTTCAGACGTTTTTACCACTCATAGGACTATGGATACTTCAAGTCAGTTCAGCCATCAAATCATTTGGGTTTGATTAATGAACATACCCATACCCCCAACCCTTTCTTTTTGGACAAAAAGGGGGTGGTCGGGTGGTGCGATGGTGTTTTGTGTAACTTCCAGTGCCGGGGCGTCCCACTGATTTGGAACGTTGCAGGGCAAGGGCCTACTGTGCTTGCAGTAGGTGCGGGTGGGGTTATTTGGACATTTTTTTCTCTCGTCTATCATTTCTCCTCTTTCTCCCTCTCTGGTTGACGGCCTGTTATAGACTGAAATACTGTCTCAAAGGGACGTTAAATCCAAAACAATCAATCAATCAATCAATGGACAAAAAATTGTCGCCTTCGTGGCTTTCAGCATATGTGAACCTGGCCTCCAGCACTTTTAAAGTATCCATAGTCCTATGAGTGTAAAAACGTCTAAACTCAAACCATTATAAAAGGCGGTTCAGCCTTCGCGTTTGGTAATAACATATGGGTTGACGTGCATATACTGAGTCATTTAACTGGCAAAAAGGAGAGAAAACAAGTTTTTTTTTTTATTATTTCCTGGTCTGGTTTCCCATCTAGCAATGTTATATAAACTTAGTCTGGATAGTGACTGGGTATCCACGCATGTACATTGTATTTTTACCACTTTATTCAACTTATTGAAATCGAAAGTATGTCAATTTAGTTGCCAACCAAAATGACCCAAATAAATTTTCAAACCCTTTTTGTGTGAAACTCAAGGATGTTTTATTTGGTTAAAGCTGGCTAATCTTGGTCATTTACAATGACGAAACTATAGTGAGAAGCTTGCAGCGATACCTCATGATAAAATTATTCATGTTGATAGAGCGATGGGGCCTTTAAATTTTTACTTGCAGAAGAGTTTCAATCTATATTAACATACCATGAAAATAACAAATAAAAAGGTGCTCTAGTATATAGAGCAAAGGAGGAAGCGCTGCGGAAAACAATATTTTAAGACTTGATTATCCATTTTTGTCGCACCTGCTTTAGCAAGGTGCGATATAGGAGTTCACTTTTCCGTCCGTCCGTCCGTCCGTCAGTCATTACGTCCGTCAGTCCATCCGTCCGTCCACAATTACCTCGACCCTAGTGGTTAAGTCCATTTCTGTCAAACTATGATACCTACAATCATGAAATCTGGTAGAAAGTTTCTTCTTAGAATGTTCTCAAGGTACATGTACGTTGCACTTTTTTACCCTTGACCTACATTTCAGGCTCTGCTGACTTCGTAAAATTTAATGTCCAAAATTACCTCGACCATAGTGTATTAGTCCATTTCTCTCAAACTATGATACCTAGAATCATCAAACCTGGTATAACGTTTCTTCTTAGAATGTTCTCAAGGTGCATTGCACTTTTTTCTACCCTTGACCTATATTCAACCCTTTGCTGACTTCGTAAATTTCACGTCAACAAATTACAGCTACCGTAAATTTCACGTCATAAAAATGCATCAATCCTAGCATTTAAGTCCATTTCTCTCAAAGTATGATACCTAGAATTATCAAACCTGGCAAAAAGTTTCTTCATAAAAAGGTCTCAAGGGTTGTTGCACTTCCTTCTGCCCCTTACCTTTATTTCAAGGAATGCTGACTTTGTAAAATTTTACATCCAACAAGGCATTGACCCTAGCAGTTAAGTCCATTTTTCTGTAAACACAATGGTAGAAGCATCAAACCTCTATGCTTGATGTACACTGCTCAAAATATTTGAAGGAACTCCTAATATTTTTCCATGGACAACAGTGCAACGCATCCCCACTTTGAGGTTATATACTTTCGATCGATAAAGACACGGATTTTCCATTTATTTTGCCATTTTTCTAAAGAGGGGCAAGGTTACTGACTGCACAGTTTTTGATCCAATATTTGCCCTGCCCTTGTCCTTGGACAGATTTAAGTAAAACTGGAATTTAGCTAAAAATTTGCAATTTTTCAGAACTGATGAAAAGCGTGAAAATTTCAACAAAAACCAAAAGAACCATTTTGTCTAAGAAAGTGAATGTCTTTCAAGATGACCCTTATTGAGAAGATCCCTTTGACCTGAAGCTTATGAGATTTTATAGACTTCAGCAAAATGACTTAATTTCAGAAAATAAGAAAACTGCAAAACTTGTACCATGGAAATGAGCAGGGCATCTGTTGTGTTGAAATTCTGGTTGTATTAGACTTTGATTCTTCTTAAAAGTGCTCAAAAAAGATGGAAATTCTTGCCCACGGACGGGTCAAATTTATGGGCCGTTAAACTGGGCATATGTTGTAGTAATATCTATGGAAAAATGCCTGCTGTTCCTTTAAATATTTTTAGCAGTGTATACTTCATGTGCTCTGTTGGCTTCGGAAATGTGTAGGTCAACCTGGCATCCACATCTGAATGTACTCTAGCATTAAAGTACATTTGTCACAAACTAACCCACGTACAATCATCAGATATGGCATAAAATGTTTTCTTAAGCTGGTCTCTTAGATTGTTTAACTACTTTATATTTTTAATGATTATTTCGTACTCTGTTGACTGAATTTGATGTCCAGAATGGCATCCTTCTTAGCTTTCTAGTGGGTTACCCTAAAATGCGAAAAGGACTCCTTTTCGCGAAAAGGACTCTTTTTCGCGAAAAGGACCTAAATTTCACGAAAAAGGACCCAGAAAACAGGTATTGGGCTGGTATTTATTACTTTTTCGCTTTAATTATTTTTACTCTAGTTTGTTTAAGCTGAACTTATTATTATTACTTTATTTTGTTTAAGCTGAACTTATTATTACTTTATTGTGTTAAAGCTGAAATAGTATTTTGATGTCAGTTAATTACCTTGGAGCTATATTGTTTGCAGAGATGATTCAGAAAAAAAGGACCCAGAAAACAGGTATTGGGCTGGTATTTATTACTTTTTCGCTTTAATTATTTTTACTTTATTTTGTTTAAGCTGAACTTATTATTATTACTTTATTTTGTTTAAGCTGAACTTATTATTACTTTATTGTGTTAAAGCTGAAATAGTATTTTGATGACCTTGGAGCTATATTGTTTGCAGAGATAATTCAGAAAAAACGTGAAGTTTAATGGAGTGGTTGGGGCGGGGGAGGATAGGGGACGCAGACGAGTTTTTATTTATTCATTTTTTTTTTTTTTTTTTTTTTTTTTTTTGGTAAAGCTGGTTGCGGCTCAGTGGGGGCGGGGGGAAGGGGGTTCAAATGTAAATCTGATTGTTTGAAGAAAATTGCTAAAATCAATAGTTAACTGCTTGTTTTCTGATTGAAAATGGCCGATGTCAAGATACATATACTTAATTCAGATTCTTTTTCTGTTCTGAAATTATGAGATTCTGAGAGACTTGTATATTTCCGCAGAAAATTTCATCATTACACCAATACTTACAATTGAAACGGTAAGCCTATGTATACACGTCTATTGAATTGCTGTTAATGACGCCTGTAAAGCGATGAGTGAAGGTGTGATAATCCAATTAATGCCAGCTACCAATGTACAGAGGGTGGACAGAAGTGTTCGTTAAATCGTGACGTTACCATTGACTTTAATGCATTTTTTTGTTTTAGCGCAAAAAATATTGTGAGAAAGGTATAATAGATATTTACATGAAAATTGCACCAATGTCTAGCTACATTATTTGTGCAATATTAATAAATTTCTTGCTTTCCTGGTATCTATAGTTTCTAATTGGCACGCCATTAACCTCAATTAGGTATTTTCTTACGGCGCCAAGTGTGTGCGGCTATGGTTACGTACCGCTGAGCCACTTGGGGAACGTCGTTAGGAGAATTCAAACTGAACTGAACTTTCGAAAAGACAAAAATTAAAAATGTCTAAGGTTAACACACATGCGCCAGGTAAGAAAGGGCATTTTTTCCAGCGAAGCAGACAAATCAATTTCAATGATTCAACGAAGCTAAATAAGCCTTTAGTCTTCAGAGGGCTTGAATATTTTTCCCCAAAACGTTCCAGGACCCAATTTTTCCAGAAAAAAAAACCCAGGACAGGTCACATTACCAAGATGGCAAACATTTATTATGGTAAAAGTTTCAAAAAAACTTCTCCCCCAGAACCACGTCGGGCCGCGTAGCGCAATCGGTAGGGCACCTGACTCATAAGTCAGAGGTCCTGGGTTCGAAACCCGGTCTGGCCACATACTTTCGTTTCTCCTTCCGCTGATTCAAGAAGGGCAGTTGTCAGTTACTGGCGAAAGTATGTGCTCTTAGTACTGGTTAACCGCTTAGGAGGTCTAAGCCTGCCCAGGAATAGTGTGGTTAGGTTAACTGACCGTCCCGATATGACCTTAGCTGTTTACCGTGGACGTTAAGCATCAAATCAACCAATTCTTTCCCAGAACCACAAATCATATGATCTTGAAACTTAGCATGTCGCATCAAGGACTCAAAAGCTCAACAAAATTTATATAAATGATGACCCTGGGATGACCTTGATCTGTTTTACGGCAAGGTCAACTTTTGAGTCACTTAGGTTTTTCTATAGGAAAAAGTGAAAAAAAAGTTGATTTTTTTTAGAAACAATGCAGTCTGCTACCTGAAAGTTTGTAGATGCAGACAACTAATTAGGTAGGCTAAATGAAGCTTTAGTGAGTATTCATGGTAAAGGTCATATCTTCACCTGGGCCTAAGGCCATTAACATTGAAAAATTAAAACTCGCTTTTTTTATATAAACTTGACCATCATGAAATATTTCCGCGCTTGCGCGGGCTCTTATCTAGTATAATATAAATGTAATAACTCACACAAACCATATGGCCATCAGCGTAAGTGTTAATAAAACAGAATACCATGTTTTAAAAATGTATTTCTTTAAATGGGTGGTCTTATATTAACGAATTCGAATCTCAAATATTTGCTCCAATAATCTGAATTTGTTCAAGATTTGAACATGTATTTAGGAAAAGTTTATTTTCAGTGACTTATCTACTCCACTTTGCGGCTAGGATGCAGATTATATGGAATTATTTATTTATCGATATTTTTTTTCATTACTTCCGAACGCACGAAGGTATTTGTATAGTATATTGATACGACAATCTTTGTTTTCGATACTAGGACCAAATGATATATCATCAGTCTAACATAAAAATAAATAAATAAATAAAATAAAATAAATTACTTGTTTATACCGAGCTTTTTCGTTAAAAAGAATTCCTTTCCACAAAACACGGCTGGTAATGTCGTAAGGGGCGATCAAAAGTTATGCATATTAAATCCTTACGAGAGTTTCCGGACATGAGCAACGGGAGCGAACTACTATGGCAACCGCTACGTAAGTACCAATATTTTATCTGTTTTTACTGCTCCACAACATAATATAGGCAAAAGGAGAATGTGATTCCCAACAATAATCATTTCTGCACAAGAAACGAAAGAATCAGACGTCTGACAGTCAATAGCTGACGTGTAATCTAGGTTCTCCCATATATGGTGTAGCCGTGTAATCAGTTTTCGTGGTTGTTTTCACAGGTATTCTTTACAACAAATGGTCTAAAATGCTTTATGGTTTTAAGTTATTGTATTCTTTCCCCACTATCTTTCAAGCAAAATCAACCAGCGTTAACTTTTTGGTGCCACATTGTTACCGCGACGAGCTTTTGGTAACTATTACCCCTTACGACATCGGATGCCCCTATCGAGACGATTGCCCATTACGAGACGAATTATTGCAATACCATTGGGGCAAAAATAAGGATATTTTTTTATAATTAACCATCTGAAATGAGACATTTAGTTTTTGTGGGTGTTGCCCGTGTTACAAATCAGGTCAAACACTTGCAAATAAGACATTATTCTCATTATAACTATAGCTCAGTCAAAAGCTGTAATTCTCTGTCAAAATCCGTTTTGCTCAGAACGGGAGGTCAGGGGTTCGATCCTCTCCCGAGTGTGTTGTTTCCTTGAACAAGAGACATTTTCTCCCCAAAAGTACAGGTAATACCCAGGAAGAGGTGGCTCCGTCCCAATATAACTGAAAAAATTGTTTACCGGGACGTTAAACAATAATCAAAAAGTTTCGCCATCACAAATTCCAAAAATAGTGATTGGCTATTATTTCCAAGTCATGGAAATACAGCTATCGATGTAAATCACCTATACAGCCACAGGGTGATTCTCGTACCAGTTTTGAACCGGTTGCGAGCAACAATGCTGTCTCTGTTTTAAATAGTCCCAAAATTATGTTATTTCGAGCTAATGCACTAGGCATTTGTAACCTGCCCTGGAGCAGGGCGGGGGATAGAGCAGTGCAGAGGAAATACCATAGGTTTCAAATATATATAGGTAAACATGGCAGTGCAATGACAATATAACATAATGCGGGGGAGGGGCGTCATATAACAACTGAATATCCCCACAGTGCTGGGCTTTTAGCAGGGATCAAAAACACTGTTACTCACTGGGACTGGGAGGGCCATGGTTACAAGTGACTAGGTAATGCATGAATGCTTGTAAAATGGGATGATTTCAAGTGTCTTTGGAGTTTGAATGATGCTCGAGCGTTTTACCAAGACCCATCAACAGAGACTTTAAGAGTATTCCGTTGGTTATTGGATAATCAGAACATAAACCAAATTGACCCGTAAGGGGTAACCGACCCGTAAGGGAGAGTCGATCTGGTAAATCATAATTTTTTCCTTTTTTTTAAAAATATCAACTTTATAAACCGAATTTTAATGACTTTCTATTAAGACATAAAAAATATTCGTAGTTAGTATTTTTGTCTCACTAAACATATAAACTTACGCCTAAAACACGCGTTTTCAAGGTCAAAACAGATAAATCAACAACCACCCTCATCCAGGAGAACTGGATTTTTAGACACACTCTTTTGTTATAAACCTCTGTAACCTCTTTCGATTGCGCAAAAATGCTAATTGTTGGGAATAGCATTGTCCGATTTTGGAATATTTACCTGAGAGCATCATAATAAATGATAAATTCGCCTACGTGACATGTTTGTTGTTTGTTGTTTGCTCCCGTTGCTCATGTCCAGAAACTCTCGTAAGGATTTAATATGCATAACTTTTGACCGCCCCTTACGACATTACCAGCCGTGCAAAAGAGCCTAAATTTTTAGTGAAATCCGCACTCTTGTAGCTTAAAAGAAACCATTATTTTACATACTTCCGATATAGTAGAAAATGTAAATAAAAATTGAGAAAATTAAAGCAGTCCGAGTCCGTTTCGTTTCTGAAGCGTTAATCGAAAAGGACTTCTAGCTTTTCTTGCGGGTACCGGTTACTAAAACTTGAAGCAAATACGCTTACTATGATTTTACTTGATTTTGTGCCATTCGTATTAAGGAAATAATCTTATGTAAGGTAACAATATTGCAGCACAAACCAATCAGTTAAAACATAAATATTTAGAGAAAAAAAGTTTATATTTGAATCCTTTTCGTTTCTGAGGCATTTAAAGCGAAAAGGACTTCTCAAGGGTTCTATACGGGTTACTAAAACTACAAGCAAATATGCTCAAATTTAATTTTATTTTGTGATTCATATTACGGAAACCACTTTGTCCCACGTAAGCATATTACAGCAGAAAACAGTCAGCTGAAGAAAAAATATTTGAGTCCTTTTTTTCGGTTGTCAGGCATTTAGCGAAAAGGACTTCTCAGGCAATTTTCGTACCGGGTTCTAATACTTTGAACAAATATGCTAAAATTAAATTTTATTTTGACTTTGAGCTTGTTGGTAAGACAAAATTAAAAAAAAATGTGTCATGTAAGTATATGAGCGCATAAATCAATCAGAAAAATCATTTATATTAAGGGAAAGAAAAAGAACAAGAAAACATATATCCTTTTTATCCTTGAAACAAATCAATAACAACATCGTAAACAATCTTTTATGAATATTTTTCTAACCATTTGAGTTCAATTATATCAGCATTCCCCATACTGGTAATAAAGGAACTCCTTTTCGTGCAATTTAGGTCCTTTTCGCGAAAAGGAGTCCTTTTCGCACTTTAGGGTAACCGCTTTCTAGTGACGCATCGTCTTTGCCCGATAAGTACCGGGGATTAGTAGCACTAGAAGCAAATCAAGGGGCGATATTTATCTACTTCCGTCAGACATGCGCAGTTAGGTGAATTATAGCTGAGCGCCTTGTACAAATCCAAAGCGGTGACAGAAAGCGGTATCAATTTCCATCCCTCTTGCCTTGCTTCTAATCTACAAGGGAATTGTATAGTTTTATAAGGGGTAAAAACACAACAATGGCGACGAGGATGGCAAGGCCAGTTCGCTCAAATTCTTATACATGAAATCATCAAACCTAATCTTAAAGGTACTACTCTCTTGTTGAGGCACTCCAGCAAGTGGTTTTTAGTGGAACTTTTTTCTTTAAAGATGCTTAAATATCAAAATTTTAGGTTTAACATACCCAAAACCATTTCTCGTAGCTAAATACTGACTTGCAGTATATTGCATGACCTCTTTTGTCTATTTTTATCATTTTTTGTTTGGAGGTGGGTTTTCCAATAGTAAAAATATTCCTTCTGGTTTCCAGCCTTTGATGAGGTTCATTTTAATTTTTATGAAGCTGGGAATCACCCATTATGACATCACAACAGCAATGATGTCATCACTATTCACCTGATCTGTTTTGGAATATGATCATTTCAGCAAAGGGTTGCTTGGAATGTCAGCTACACTTATGCATCTTTTTGTTTTCCAAAAAGACATTACTTACGAAAATAACTGCTATAAGATATAAGAATAAATTCTTCTGAACTGATTTCATGTTAATTTTATATGAAATAGTAGTTTTCAAGAATGTGCTTGAAACATGCCACTCCTACAGCAATATGGGTTATCTTGAGGCCGCCATTTTGAAACTGAAAAAAATACATTGCAAGAGATTACTTTGCAAGCTTGAGAGCATGCCAATGAATTTCAAAAACTCTACTGGACAAATCTGACTACGAGAAATGGTAGCCAATTGAACCATGTAAGTGGAATTTGCTGTTTCTTTATCCTTTAAGCATAAACTTCAAAAAACCACTTGCTGGAGTGCCTCAACAAGAGAGTAGTAGGTTCCTGTAGTTTTGAATGCATCATAATTTTGATTACAAGTTGTTGGAAAGCACTTATAAAAGGGAATGAATAAGTTTCACTAAAAAGTGTAAATCAAGAAAATATTAGAAAAGTTGTTTTGCAAGGGATATCCTAATTCTGCTTCGCACACCAGTTAGCGCTATTTTACGTTCGCGCCAAAAATAGATAACGCAGCTGAGGTCATGCTGCATTGCATTTTGGGATAGTTTTAACCCATCCAGCATGCCAGGACCTCTAGGAGAGCTCACGACAATAGGAAAATTGACCTTTGGAGAATGACATCAGAAATTGCGCACTTATAGACATAATAAACATTGTTATTTTTAGAACTGGAATTCCAACGAAAGAAAATAAACCAAAAGGGAAAACGACTATTTTCTTCAACATCTGACGAGTTTCTCAGTAGAACAAATTCAGAATAAAATTTCCTTTTAAAAGGAAGGCTTGCTAAGCCAGTGAAATTTTCATGAGTTGTTATTGAAGTGAACCCAATTGTTGGTGCACTTTCTGTTGCTATCTTTTAATTATTAAAGTATTTAATTTCTTAACTTTTTGACTGGTGGCATTATCCATAGGTGTGAGGTAAAAACAAGTGTAGAATTTAACTGAGGAAATATTTAAACACACACAGACACACACACACACACAGAGAGAGAGAGAGAGAGAGAGTTTTCCAACGTTTTGGCCGTTAGGCATGTCTCAAGGAAAATTACCATATGAACCTATTTCAATCTTTTCTTTACGGCTGCTGAGTCACTTAGTTTGAATCAAATTTAGGAAAGACTATTTCGAACCCATTATGATGGACTTTTGGCATATCTGAACTTGGCATCAAAGAAGACAATAAATTTATATTTACTGAAGTTTCTTTTTGGTTTTAGTGGCATCAGTGGCAATTTTGACACTCTAAGAAGAAAATGCATGCTGCTATTGTTCGAGACAATAACTTGCTTTACACCATTTGGGAGTAACAAAGCATGGAACCCATTGCGTTTATACTTCCATGAACTTCCGAGGAAATGAAATTTATCTTTTTATTTTATGCTGTGTTTTCACATCAATTTTGTTACTTATTCGTGAAGTTCTGACTAATTTAACACCGAGGAAAGGACGAAGAATAGTTATAAACCAACGTGTTTTATTTAAGGAATGAATTTCATTTTTCTGAGGTTTATCGAAGTGTAAACTACATCGGGTCGCGTGCAAAGTGAATGAACCCCGAAGGGGTTCATGTAAACTTTGCTAGTGATCCGATGTAGTTTACACTTCGATAAACCTCAGAAAAATTAAGTTCATTGCTGATATTTACTTTCGTTTCAATCAAAACCTTGATGAAAAAGCTTATATAAGCGCTAAAATTGAAACAGTAGAACATTTATACGCAGTTTTTCTGCTAAGAGCGGAACAGCGTAAATGACGTCATGGTATCGCCGACGTCCAATCAGATTGTAGAAAGCTATTGTTTATTTTGACGTCATTGACGTCGCGTGACTCAATGTAATTATTGGAATGTAAACTACACTGGATTCCAATGGTTTACTATAGGGCTTTTCAGTAAATTCACCAAGAATGTAAATATAATGATGTACAACAGCTGCCACTATGACATGACGTATATCAAACGTTACATCAGCCAATCATCTATTTGAATTTTCCGTGACGTCGCTTACGCGTAAAATTGTATGAATGAGTGTTGTTCATGGATGTATGAACATCGTCAGCCCAGTATCACAGTATCCGAACTGACTGTACCATCTCTTCCGGTTTTCATAGCGTTGAATCGAGGGTACACAATTCGCTTGTAACCAGTAGTCGGAAATCATTATGTTTTGAGATTTTATCCGGAGTCTGCTGCGTCATTTATAGTTATTAAGCTTCGAAAATGGAAAGAGGTAAGTTTAATATAACTTGCTCTTCGGTCTTTTACTTTATTAACCTGTACAATGAAAACCTCATGGCCGTCACAGAAATTTCATTCCGAGCAGCTTAATTCAACACGAGTTTGTGTTGTGCAAAACCTAGCTATCATCCTATAATTAAAACTAACAAACTGTAGATTGATAACGCCTTCCGTTTATTATAAAGATTTTTTTATAAAACATGTAAAAAAGGCTCCAAATGGGTTTAGAATCATGCCAAGGGCGATTTGAATACTGTACCAATTACTACCCACCCATACACGACATTGTACAGGGCAATAAAGTAAAAGACCGAATAGCAAATTATATTAAACTTACCTCTTTACATTTTCAAAGCTGAATAACTATAAATGACGCAGCAGGTTCCGGATAAAATCTCAAAACATAATGATTTCCGACTACTGGTTATAAGCGAATGTATGTACTCTCGATTCAACGCTATGAAAACCAGAAGAGATGGTACAGTCAGTTCGGATACTGTGAGTATAGGTACATCTAACGAAATCGTCGACGAGTGTAAATAATTCTGTACATTTGTATAGGTGAAGAAAAAAGACAACATAAGAGAGTGTTATTGTCTACACAACCCCCACCCGCACCTACTGCAAGCACAGTAGGCCCTTGCCCAACTATAATCCAAATCAGTAGTACGTCCCAGCACTGGAAGTTATACCCAGCATTATCGCATCATCCAACCAACCACTCCATTGTCATAAAGCTGTCAATGATTCCCTAACTGTCGGCCTCAACGAGAGTCAAATTTTAACGGTTCTGAAATGTCCCCTTTTTCTGTACCTGTATCATTGTATGAGGTTTCCGGTTCAGGCTATTCATGAACATGTTGATGGCTAATAAGAAATTTATCAGAAGCTAAAAATGCGTACATTATATCACTTGTGCCTGTTGCAATGCGTATGCGTTAATATTACTCACCTAAATTACCAGCTTTTACATACATAACACTGTCAGTTGTACATAAAAGCCACACACATGGATAAATGGGATACATTTTTTTCAGTAAATGTGATGAGTGATACGGGAAAGAAATCGTCAAAAGCACGTGTTTCTAAATTAAAACAATGAATTTGAACTTCGCTATTTTTTTACATATACACAGATTTGCCCATTCCGGCATAAGCGCAGTCTGATCAGTCTATCCTCAGCATGAAAGATGTCTGCATCATGAAGAATATATTTGCTGAAAAAGACTGATCAGATCCCAAGAATGCACCTGCTCTGGACAGTGTGCCGGCTGCTTTGACTAGTCAGATTATGCGATGCCCTAAGGCCTATTTTTCGCGACGCCGCTGCATGATTTTTGGAAAATCTAATGCTTGTAAACTAAGCCCTATAAATATACACTGTTTCTTACTCAGGCTTTGGTATATTTCTAAGGATGCAAAGCCAAATATTTTGCATTAATTAAGAGTTTCATTTTTATGCAATCAGTTTATAAAAAGCAAAAGATATGTGGCCAAGTGAAAGAAAAACGTGCTTTTTAACGGAAATATCAAAACGAAATTCACGCACTATCAAAAATAGATTTTCCGTCTGTTATTTTTAGCAGATGAGGGAAATCGGATGTGGATAAAAATAGACTCTCTTGGTATTTTCCGACTAAGCGTGACGTATCGTCTCTTCCAAAAATAACTCGGTATCACTAAACCACTTGAATACTGGCTTGCGACTGTCATCGCAAGCCAAAAATAAGAGAATTCAATACTGCTCAGAAAAAGACGAAATTATTTTGTGGACATAATTGTTATCGCTCACGGGGGGGGTCACTTCCATTATAAAGCAGGGTACATATGTGCCACTGGAATAGCCCTCCTTTTTGATCAGGTTGGGAACAAGCTTCAATTGATCTATAGTAGATCAATTGGTCTTTTTTAGATCAATTGATCTACCAAAATGCACTGAAATACGAATTTTGAGCTCTGTGTATGCCCATCATTGAAAATTGCAAAATTCTTTTATGACTGAATTGTTACTTTAGATGATAGAAATTTTTAAGTGTGATCAGGTAAAATTTTCGTCAGGGAATTTTTGGCAGAAAAGCATTTTTTGATTGATACACCTGCTAATTTTCGAAATTACTTGATTTTTCAGATAAGTGATTTGTTATGCTAGTTTATTTTAAAGATTTATTGAAGCAAACATGAGAGTTGTCATTTTGGAATCAATAAGCACTCGCTTAAGCCATTTACTTTTTAGCTCACCAGAGCCGAAGGCTCCGGGGGAGCTTATAGGATAGGCAGTGGTCCGTCGTCGTCGTATGTCGTCGTCGTCGTCTGTCGTCCGTCAACACTTTTAAACGACATCTCCTCTGAAGCCACTAGGCCGATTTGGCCCAAATTTCATCTGTGGCATCCTTGGGATGGGGGATTGAAAGTTTGTGTTTTTTATGAAAATTGGCCCTTTAGTTTGGTTGCTATGGCAACTTAGAGTTCCCATTGACTTATAATGGGGAAAATTGAAAAATGGCATTTTCTGCCAAGCCATTGCAGATATGTTGATAAAACTTTTATAGAAATGTTCCTTGAGATGTCTTCTATCAGCTATATGTTTTTTGGCCCACTGCTCCTTTTATTGGTTGCCATGTAAACGAAATGCACAAAAAATGGAAAAAAATACTTGAAAAATTATCTCCTCTGAAGCCACTGGGCCGATAAGGCCCAGATTTCATCTGTGGCATCCTTGGGCTGGGGGGTTCAAAGTTTATGTTTTTAGCTCACCAGAGCCGAAGGCTCCGGGGGAGCTTATAGGATAGGCAGTGTCCGTCGTCGTCGTCGTCGTCCGTCGTCGTATGTCGTCGTCCGTCAACACTTTTAAACAACATCTCCTCTGAAGCCACTGGGCCGATTGGGCCCAAATTTCATCTGTAGCATCCTTGGGCTGGGGGATTGAAAGTTTGTGTTTTTTATGAAAATCTGCCCTTCGGTTTGGTTGCTATGGCAACTTAGAGTTCCCATAGTCTTATAATGGGGAAAATTGAAAAATGACATTTTCTGCCAGGCCATTGCAGATATGTTGACAAAATTTTTATAGAAATGTTCCTTGAGAAGTCATCTATCAGCTGTATCTTTTTTGGCCCCATGCCCCTTTTATTGGTTGCCATGGAAACCAAAATGAAAAAAAAATTGGAAAAATACTTAAAAATTATCTCCTCTGTAACCACTGGGCCGTTAAGGCCCAGATTTCATCTGTAGTATCCTTAGGCTGGGGGATTGAAAGTTTGCGTTTTTTATGAAAATCTGCCCTTTAGTTTGGTTGCTATGGCAACTTAGAGTTCCCATAGACTTATAATGGGGAAAATTGAATAATGGCATTTACTGCCTAGCCATTGCAGATATGTCGACAAAACTTTTATAGAAATGTTCCTTAAGAAGTCTTCTATTAGCTTTATTGTTTTTGGACCCACTGCTCCTTTTACTGGTTGTCATGGAAACCAAAATGCAAAAATAATGGAAAAAATACTTACAAAATTATCTCCTCAGAAGCCACTGGGCCAATAAGGCCCAGATTTCATCTTTAGCATCCTAAGGCTGGGGGGTTGAAAGTTTGTGTTTTTTATGAAAATCGGCTCTTTCGTTTGGTTGCTATGGCAACTTAGAGTTGCATTGACTTATAATGGGGAAAATTGAAAAATGACATTTACTGCAATCAAAATATGGAAAATAGTTATATATTTTGTTATCAACTCAACAGACTGTCAGACTGAGACTTTGTAGTTGTATATTTTGTATTAGCCTGTACAAATGTGACAGTAATTTTGATAGCAATTTTGAGCTAGAGATCTGGTGAGCTTTGTGGCCCGTGGGCCTCTTGTTTAAATTCTCTGTTTTTAGCCTTAAGAATCGGAAAATATAGTGGACATTCCGACCTGACACTGCATTCAACAAAAGTGGAAAATTCTGGCCTGTTTCGCTACAAAATGATTTTTTAATTATAAAATTGTGTGTTCATACATTTTCTACCCAGGTTTGGACCAAATTATCTTGGTTTCAGACTCAAATAGTTGCACATGAAATGTGCAAAGTTTGGAAATCTTTTTGTTCAGACTAGTGCTGTAAAGTTTAGCCTTGTGTACCATATGCTTATTGCTGATGCATAATACCAATTTTCCATTACTTTTTTCTTTTAATTTATCTTGATTCAAAATGATAATGAAATCTTGATATAGAATTCATTATGCGACTAATATTTATAATTCATTGGGATTATTGCTCTTTTGTATCAAAATGACAGCTTGCATGTTTGCTTTAACAAATACTTTTAAATAACCAAGAATAAGAAACAATTTATCTGAAAAAAAATGAAAGACTTTCTAAAATTAGCTTATAAATTTATAAAAAAATGCATTACATGATGTGTACATCCTCTTAGAGAAAAATAACCTAAAATTTATGCCTAACTGATAATCAGGCCAGATGTTTTCGCTATCCCTAATTATCTGGACACTGCAGGTATCAGCTAAACATGCTCTGTGAACTACTTTTGCCATTATCTCTGGTTCCCGGTTAATAATACAGGTAGTTCAAGCATATAGTATTTTTATCAGCGGTGCTACTGAAACCTGATTCACGGTATTAGTGCGCCAATTAAAGAACGCTCTCATATAATACTCTAGAAAATCGCATATTAAATGATAAAGTTTTGTCTACTTTTATTCTAAATACAGTCAGTGTGTTTGAAGACATATTTTCGAAGTATCACACGAAAATAAGTGTGCAATATAACTGGAACTATTTGTTTTGTAAGGGCTGTAAAAGAGGGAATACTGTTTCGCTGGTTCCCGTGCCATTACAAAATTGTTATATTACAAAACGCTTAAATTTTAACGTAGAAATCCGTTCAAAACGCCTAAACAACATAACTTTTAACGAGGATTTCGATTTTCTAGTTTATATCAAGATTAGGATGCGGGATATTTATGTTTTACTTTTAACTAGAGAAAATCGTTTAACAGCCTTATCTTCACCACCTGGGGCACTGCTGCGAAGTTGCATAATTCTGTATCATTTATTGGTATACCGGAGGATTATACGACCAGTTTCATTAGAAACACATGCGAAATCGATACCCCGAGTAACCCTAGTTTATATAGCAGTAAGTCGGGTCGGTCGGGGTCAATTCTCTAAGAGCATGTACACGGCATGTTTGCAAAAAAATCCCTGACAAAAATTTTTATCTGATTACACATATAAATTTCTATTATCTAAAGTAACAATTCAGCTATAGAAGAATTTTGCAATTTTCAATGATGGGCATGCACAGAGCTCAAGATACGTATTTCAGTGCATTTTGGTAGATCAATTGATCTGAAAAAGACCAATTGATCTACTATAGATCAATTGAAGCTTGTTCTCAACCTGTTGATCTCCCAGATACATCAATAGGTATGGTTTGATTAGCCAATATACAGGAATAGGTCTTATTTCTCCAGGCTCTATACATAAATAGTTAGCATATCTGATTTTATAACCAGAGAGAAACAAATATCAATTACCAAATCAACAGGTGCACCAGCTGAAATACTCTCAGCACACTGTCTCAGCATGCATGAGTTCTGAATTATCTTAATGGCTCAATAACTCACAGAATTCTGACCTAATGATCTGTTATTATAAACAAATTGCCAAGAATGTTTACACATGATGTTTTGACAGCAGGACTGGTCCACTGCAAAATCAAGAGTTCAGAAAATAAAAACAATCATTTATGATCATTTTGATTCCTGTTACATGTTTTTATTCTGTGTCACTCGCTGCTTTATTTGCAATTCATTTTACAGCTAAATACAGTGACTAGGTTATGAAAAAAAAACCAATAAGAATTTGTGCATAGATGATTACAAATCCCATGCCACGTCCCCCCTCCCCATCCCACCAAGTAATAATGAAAATACCCTTTCAGAATCATCCAGTTTCCAGTATTATTTTCTCACACTTAGTCCGAAGTGACTTTACAATTTAACTGTATTGTTTAGTATATTCTACAATGAAGGACATCAGAGGCATCAAGGCTTAATGGCAAATTCATGAGCTTAACTAAGCTCTTTTTTCTGCACTATATATGAATAGGGCCCAAATTTGATACAAAATATTTGAATGGGTGTATATTTTGGTATTTGGATTATACATGAATAGGGTGAGTTTTCAGAGTTCCAGCGGCACATCTGTACCCCTTTAAAGACCGAGTGACCCCCCCGTGTTATCGCTAGTACAGGAACCTACCTTTAACCATGATCTCTGCAGTGGAAGAGCAAGGCAGATGCGACATAGCATTCTGCAGAATTCTTGTCAGTAACTTTGTTTACAATACGGTATCGAGGTATCAATGAATTAAAGTAGCGATAATATTTAGGCGACGGCTAATGACAACCGGTTGTCAGCAGCCTCACAGCTGCTGACAACCGGCTAATAAATTAATGTGCATTTTAAAGGACAGGAAGCATTGATTCATTGTAAAAACATCACAAATAATTCTCAATAGGTTTATGCTTTAAATCAAGCTACATATGAATTACAAGAACAAAATATCTGCAGATAAAATGCAAACATAATTATGGAGAAGAGATATGTTCTAAAAATAGATTTTCCAAGGGAAGTAACTCAAATTATACTTTGTAAGGGAACTAACTCAAAATACCACTTGCAATTTTCTCTGAAGTTTATGTGCTAATTCTGTTTGCACAATTGCCTCCATGATTAAATAGTAGTTATACTTGTATTCATATCATGAATTTGAAGTTAATGTTTCCTAGTGGATAGAATCAGTAAATAAACCAATTTGCTTGACTGAACAGCAGGAATATAGCTATAGGGAAGAGCATGTAAAGGTTACTGGAAAATTTATGTAAAATCTTTTTTCCATTAAGATAAATGTAAAATTTGTATGCATGTGAAGCATAAATTCTTTTAGCTATGTCTATGAATAAATCCATGACTTCTAGACAATAACAATGTAGTTAAAAAAACAACAACAGAAATTTACATCTGATTTGTTTGATAGGTTCTTGCTTTCTACAATTTCAATCATCTTAAAACTTGATCAGAGTGAAAACAAATATCAACAAATATAACAGTAATACCATGAAACTGATATACTTAAAATATCTCGAGTTTTATTTGAAAATAATAGGATTTATAGTAACTGGTTGTCAGCAGCCTGTGAGGCTAGTGACAACCGGTTGTCAGCAGCCTGTGAGGCTAGTGACAACCGGTTGTCAATAGCCACTTCCTAATATTTATTCTTAAATCATTAAAATGACACGTAACGCTGGATTGTGATTAGTATTGTAATTTGGAACAACACAGCATAAAATAAGGCCATACATATGGACAAAAGTTCTGCATGGTCAAAGTTAGTTTCAAAAACTTAAGTTAAACTATTTCTACCAGTTTTATTTATAGAGCTAAAAAAAACTTGTTTAAGCTTGGATGAATAGCACCGAGTTTAAGACAGGCACCCTACATTTACTTTTAAGTTAAGGACGACATTTACATTGAATTTCAAAGTGTTGTGATGTATAACAGAATTTTACAACCCCTTTTTAGCTCACCTGAGCCAGCGGCTCCGGGGGAGCTTATAGGATGGTAAGGCTCCGTCGTCCGTCGTCGTCCGTCCGTCCGTCCGTCCGTCCGTCCGTCGTCCGTCCACAATTTCAAACGACTTCTCCTCTGAAACCGCTGGGCCAATTATAACCAAATTTCATATGCAGCCTCTAGGGAACTTAGGAACGAAAAGTTGTTCAAACGGTCCTGGTCACATGACCAACATGGCCGCCACGCCCATATATGGTAAAAACCTAGAAAAATCTTCTTCTCCAGAAGCGATAGGCCGATGGCCTTGAAACTTGGTATGTAGCATTGGGCATGCGAGTATTACCAAGATTGTTCAAATTATGACCTTGGGTTGACCTTGACCTTTTTTACGGTAAGGTCAAATTTGCTTCCTTATGCTTTTATATGGCAAAATGCTGCAACATAAGATATCTTGGAAACTGTTGAAGATTTTGGCCTATAAATTGGTACATACAGTCATCTTAATGAGTACATGAAGATTTATGAGTACAAGAGGTCAAGGTCATTCTTTGACCTTTGACCCAGAACTCTCATATTTTGACAATATCAAACAATCTCCTCAAAAACAACTAAGCCAATTGTAACCAAATTTCATATAGATCCTCCAGGGGTTGAGGGAATGAAAATTTGGTCATACGGTCCAGGTCACATGACCAACATGGCCACCACGCCCATATATGGTAAAAAACCTTTAAAAATCTTCTTCTCCAGAACCAGTAGACCGATGGCCTTGAAACTTGGTATGTAGCATTGGGTACTCAAGTACTATCAAGATTGTTCAAACTATGACCCTGGGTTGACCTTGACCTTTTTTACGACAAGGTCAAATATTGGAAATGCTAGAACATGAGATTTCATGGTAAGTTTTGAAGATTTTGGTATAAAAATTGGTATATACAATCATCTTAATGAGTACATGAAGATTTATGAGTACAAGAGGTCAAGGTCATTCTTTGACCTTTGACCCAGGAATCTCAAATTTTGACAATTTCAAACAATCTGCTCTAAAACCACTGGGCCAATTGAAACCAAATTTCATATAGAGCCTCGAGGGGTTGAGGGAATGAAAAAAAATTCTAACGGTCCTGGACACATGACCAACATGGCTGCCACCCCCATATATGGTAAATACCTTAAAAAATCTTCTCCAGAACCAATTGACCGATGGCCTTGAGACTTTGTATGTAGCATTGGGTACTTGAGTACTATCAAGATTGTTCAAATTATGACCTTGTGTTGACCTTGACCTTTTACAGCAAGGTCAAATATCGGAAAATGGTAGAAGATAAGATTCATGGAAAGTTTTGAAGATTTTGGCCTAAAAAATTGGTGTATACAGTTGTCTTAATGAGTTCATGAAGAATTATGAGTACAAGAGGTCAAGGTCATTTTTAACCTTTGATCCAGATCGCTCATTTTGACATTTTCAACCATTTCCTCAAAAGCAAAAGGGCCAATTGTGAACACATTTCATATAGAGCCTCCAGGGGTTGATTGAATGAAAATTTGTTCAAACGGTCCAGGTCACATGACCAACTTGGCCGCCATTACCACTTATGGTATAAATCTTTAATATTTTTCTTCTCCAGAACCAATACACCTATGGCCTTGAAACTTGGTAAATAGCATGGAGTACTAGAGTACCAGCAAGACTGTTCAAATGGTGACCTTGGGTTTACCTTGACCTTTTTTGCGGCATGGTCAAATATGGGAAAATGCTAGAACATAAGATTTCATGGAAAGTTTTGAAGATTTTGGCCTAAAAATGGTATATATGGTTGTCTTAATGAGTACATGAAGATTTATGAGTACAAGTGGTCATGGTCATTCTTTGACTTTTGACCCAAAACTCATATTTTGACAATTTCAGACATGATAAGTAAAAGCCACCTTGCCAATTGTTCAGGTGAGCGATTCAGGGCCTCATGGCCCTCTTGTTTCTATGTAAGATTGAGCCTGAAGCTGTCCAATAAATTGTACTCAAAATAATCTAAGAAAATGTCAAGTTAGGAATTAGTGTGTGTAGGAATTAGTGTGTGAGTCAAATGACGTTTTTGCAAAACATTGCGTTATTTGTTTGTTCTTTGACTCTAAAACTTTTTTTTTTTTTTTTTTTTTTTTTAGTGAGTGGGCATTAAGATTAACAGAATGATAATGTGTGAATTTTCTGATGAAGACTGCCTAGTTAGGCCCTTGCAAAACTTTATATGATAGTAAAATACCTAAGTATGTTTTTGAAAGATATTGATCTCGGTCATTTGTATACCTTTATGTTTTGGGTTGTTGTTTTCATCATTTTACAAAGGGGAACAATTTGTGTTTTGTTTTCCTGGATAATGTAGCCTTTCCAAAAGGGACTCTACTGTTAAAAGAAAAAAATCTCCTCAAGGGGCAAGTTCTTCAGTTGATCTCCACTGTGAAGGGAGGCAAACATGAAATTGGCATGAGTTGTTTGCCCTGATAAAGTACCCATTCACCATAAGCACACTTTATGTGTGACACAGCTCTCACGAAAGTACTGTAAACCAGAAAATTTTAGCAAAGCTGAGTTTTAGAAATTGTTTCCAAGTTTTGTATTTACAGTACACGCAACGTGAAGACTTGATCTGACACGCTCTCGCGTGACACTTAAAATCGCGAGGAAGGGATTAAAATCCACGAGATTCTCTCGCAACTCTCACACATTTCGCACTAAACTTACTCGCGTGTTTGAAAATCGCCACGTTCCACGCAAGAAAATTCCTCGCATCTCGCGTGAAATTCATAGAGTGATGTATGCGAGAAACTTTCTCGCATCACGCGTGGAATTTTGTCCAGGTAGGAACAATGTACATGTAAGGTAAATGCAAGTTTCTATACATATACCTTTACAGACAAGGCATATGATTCGCAATGCATTTTTTTTCGACACTGATAACGGTTCAATTAATACATTGTAAGCGTGCGTGAATAACCTAATTGATCGCATCCTCAACGCAAGTATTGTTTGACTGTTACGAATTAAGGATGTGTTGCTAAACAATCATGATCAGCATAATTTTGTTGCAGTTACGCAGCGAGTTAATTAGAGAGGCTTATGTTTGAAAGAATATTGTTAATAGGTTAGTTAGTAGCAAACGGAATTCTTTCAAATTCTAGAATGTTGACACAGACAAACATTTTCGCTCAGCCGCCACCGATAATAGCACAATCCATGTCAAAACAGTCACAAAGATCAAAGCGTTTCGATCAGCTTTTGAACTCAAAGATATACCGCTAGTGGCACGTGCCGAAAGATTTACTTATTAACCA
The DNA here is from genome assembly GCA_963989385.1 of Ctena decussata. Classification (NCBI taxonomy): domain Eukaryota; kingdom Metazoa; phylum Mollusca; class Bivalvia; order Lucinida; family Lucinidae; genus Ctena; species Ctena decussata. The sequence goes on along the minus strand of OZ022503.1, from coordinate 52,872,813 downwards.
ATATAAACTTTCTGATGTAAGAGCTGTCAAGTTTCCATTAAAAGCGCACGCGACAACAATGACTTGATTAGCAAATTGGCTGTCTCAGAGGTGATTGACGTCCACTTAACCACTCTCTGAAATATGCAAATTTGTAAACCTGTTGGTTCAACAGCTAAAAAAAAAAATAGGTCACAGCTGCATCCTCTTAATCAGTTCATTCAAGAAATATAGAAAATATGATTTTGCGTCGTGGATCAATAGTCAAAGTGTTTGGATTTTAAAAATGCATCAAAATGAATGAAAAATAAGAGGTGAGAAGTTTGTTTTTTATTCCGATCTCCGCGTGGCAAAATCACATTAGCTATATGAAAAACGAAACTGATTCTGCTGCGCGGAAAAATTCTCAAAGTATTCGGACTAATAAACATAATATCTATATTCATATTTAGAGGTGACTGAACGCATTCAGGGCCTTCGCCGTAATAAAATGTGAAGACGGTAGCATTTGTTGAAATACGTAAACACAGCACGTTTATAGGTCAGTCTCGTGCCTTGATATCAAAGGACGCCGCTCAGAGCACAAAATGGTGAAAGGAATCTTATTCCATACGCTGATAGCAAATATTAGGATCAGCCTGCGCAGTATTAAATACTATGCGACAAACTGGTATGCTTTACGCCTCATAGCGTGAGCGGTTGTTCGGCCTTTTCGGCTATTTCCGAAATGGCGGAAATTGCCGATCGTAATTTCTGCCGCTAAAATTTTTTTTAGTCGGCGCCAAAAAAGACCAGTCGGTTGGAAACCGGAATCACAACTTTTTTTAGGCCCAAAGTAAAAATATAAATGAATTACCTGTACAACATATAATGACCTGTGAAATTGACAGGAATCGTTAATCCTTTCCACTTGAAAACACGCGTCACGCGTGATTAAGTTTGACGCCGATGACTCACCTGAGCATACATGGAGTTAATCCTTTCTCTCGAAAGTTGCGTGTCTCGCGTGAAAAGAAATTGTTTTCTCGCGAGTTTAACGTTATGCATCTCGCGAGTGTCTCGCATCTCCCACGCATTTCACACGCAAAAACCCCACTAAACTTTCGTGGAAAAGATTAAAATTTCTCGCGAGAGCGTGTCAGATCAAGTCTTCACGTTGCGTGTACTGTAGCTTCTCATAATGGTTCTTTGATTATAAGGCAACGACTATTTCACCTCAGCAGGGCTGTGGAAATATCAGAATTTTCTACTTGTACATGGACAAGTAAATCGACAAAATTAACTTGTCCAAACAATTATTTACTCTCCCAGAAAAAAGGTACATATGAAATAAGAAAAGAACAATAGATAACAAATAGAGGGAGAGTTGAACTTGATGACAGTTTTTGGCTAACTGTCACAAAGTTTTGAAGTAAAACATACGTTGTGGGCACCTATTAGAATTGCTTTAATGAGGCAATTCTAACAGGAACCCACAACATATGTTTTTATTGAAAATATCTCAGAATTATCCTGAGATACTTCCACTGATGACACTTTGAATACTTGTCCCAGGGCAAGTAAACTGAAATTTCTCACACGTCCAGAGTGAAATGGGACAAGTCGGGCATAGTATTTCCACAGCCCTGACCTCAGTTTTACTTTCAAAACTTTGCATTCCTGACTGATTGATTATTTTGGGTTTAACGGCTCTTTGAGACAGTATTTCAGTTTATATCGGGCCGTATCCCAGAGAGAGGGAGAAAGAAGAGAGAAATGATAGATGAGAGAAAAATGTCCAAACACCCCCCACCCGCACCTACTGCAAGCACAGTAAGCCCTTGTCCTACTATTATCCAAATCAGCAGGACCCCCCGGCACTGGAAGTTACATGCAACACCATCGCACCACCCGACCACCCCCCTTGCATTCCTGAAGTTTCGAGTACATATTCGGAATTTTCCCCGACTTAAAGTTCCATAATGACTGCATTTACTAGGACAGAAGTGCCCCAGAATCTATGATTTGGTTTAGATGAAGACAAGGAAATCTCAAGTCTCATGCTTGGCAAGTTTTGCATGGCACCTATTTAATTTGAAAAAAAAGGTCGAGCTTTCTTCTTAGGGATTTCAAAGAAATCACTATTTCTTCGCCCATTAATTTTCATTTGATTAAAAATAGATTTTGAACCAGGTCATTACTATATTCCTTCATTTGACTTACTCTTAATGGTTCTGTCAGTAAGCCTAGGCTATGAAAGCTGTTTCAGTCTGTCAGTCATTGCTATTTTATCTATCTCTTCATACGGCATACACCCTCATATGAGTATTACGTGCTATTCAGAATGATACAAAATCAGGGTTCAGAGAATACAGTTTTCTACCCTGTACTCACAATAATATGTAATTGAAATTGAGCTGTAAAATCATGATCATGATAATAAGACATACGTCCGGGGGTAGGATCAATTCAGGTGAAAGAATTTATCCCGTGTCGTAATATTAACAGGAGATGCGCCCCTTTCTGTTTCACAGAGTCAATTTTCCCAGCATATTCCAAGCAGGCACATGACGTCGAAACGACATGATGACATCGCATCAACGTCAATAAGACATATTTCCGACGCAATGTGCCCGCTGGTTGCTTGTAGTCAATGGAATGTGGATTATCTTATCTTTTCCACTCCATTCCACTCTCCATTCCCTTCCAGAATTCATACTCTGTGGCTGTTTAGAAATGTTTAAATCAATATTGTAATCATTAATTAAAACAAAGCAACAAAATAGTTATTAAAGTGCCAAATGATAATTAGCTCCGTAAAATGAGACTAGATCAACCACGGATGGATATGTAAAAGAAATGCACGTTTCCTGTTCGTGCCCTAATATCAGATGATTCCGGGACAACTCGGCCCATAACAATCTCGGCCCATTACCAACTTGGCCCATAGCAAACTCGGCCCATGGGCAGAGAACGGTTTCGTTTTGAAGCTTTCACAATGGACTTTTTTTTATTTGAAAAGGCATCTCAGACAATAACTACATATAAATGACATGTATAATCATTACTTTGTATGAAAGACAGTGTTAAACAATATAGCCATCCACACTGACTCGGCACATAAGAAAGTCGGCACATAACAAACTCGGCCCATATGTTTAAACGATCACGCAGGGGGATTATATTTAATATATTTGCTGAATATCTAGAAAGAAGATAAAATGAAAACAATATTCATATGTTTCAAGTATTTAATGCTGACTGCATTTAGACTTCCTTCTCCGAGGTCTAATACCAGAGAGATGTATGGGAATCGATTCTATGGGAACAAATAGTTGTTCTTTTAATTCAGGCTAAATTTTTGTTTCTGAGAGGATTATCAAAGTTTGCTCTCTTATACTTGAAATCGTGTATATATCAATACTTTACCTATGGGATGGCTGATTTAGTATGGAAATTTGACTTGACCCCCCCCCCCCCCCCCCCCACACACACACACCCCCCCACCCCCCACCTTAAAAATAAACAAATTTCTGAAATAATTTTTATTTATAGTCGCTTGTTTTTATTAACAACTAACATTAGCCCTTTAGAGCTTTTACTGCAACTTATTAAGACTATATACACCTAAAAACAAATATTCAAACATCTTCTTCTGTAAAACTACTGGTCCCATGGTTCTCAAATTTCACATGGAGCATGACCTGACTCCAGGGTCTCAGAATTGTAAAATTGGGTCAGGTTGAAAATCCAAGATGGCCGCCGTTACTAAAAATAGCAAAAACAACAAAATAAACTTCTTCTCCAGAACCACTGGGTATATTTGTCTGAATTTTGGCATGGAACATCAGTGAAACCTCGGTATTCAAAATTGTAAAAATGAAAAAAATCTGTAGTGGAGTTTTGTCACAGTGACCTACTTTCTGTTTACGTGTGTAATTTTGCTCAAATGCCAATGTCAAAAAATGACCTATTTAAACAACTTCAAACAAGTTCTTCTCTAAAACCACTGAGCCCATGGATCTCAAATTTCACATGGAGCATGACCAGACTGCAGGGTTTCAAAATTGTAAAATTGGGTCAGGTCAAGAATCCAAGATGGCTGCCGTTACTAAAAATAGCAAAAACAACAAAATCAACTTCTTCTCCAGAACCATTTGGTATATTTGGTTGAAAGTTTGCATGGAACATCAGTGGGACCTTGGTATTAAAATTTGTAAAAATAAAAAAAATCTGTAGCGGAATTAGGTCACAGTGACCTACTTAGCGTTAACAAGGCCGATTTTGCTCAAATGTCAATATCTAAAGAAAATGCAGCCAATTTTGACCAGATTTGGTCAGAATTGGTTCTTGAATGGAATTATTTCAATTTTGTGCCAGTTGACTATCCAAGATGGCCACCATGGGGGCCGTTACTAAAAATAGCACAAACATAAAAATGACAATTACTCAAGAACCCTTGAATGGAATTGGACCAATTTTGTGTCAGAAAGTTCCTTGCATGAAGCCGTTTCAATTAATTGCAATTTGGCATCCCAAGATGGCCGCCAGCTGGTGTTACTAAAAATAGCACAAACATAAAAATGACAATTACTCAAGAACCCTTGAATGGAATTGGACCAATTTTGTGTCAGAATGTTCCTTGCATGAAGTCGTTTTGATTAATTGCAATTTGGCATTCCATGATGGCCGCCATCTGCCGTTACTAAAAATAGCACAAAACATGAAAATGACAATATCTCAGTAACCGCTGAATGGATTTTGACGAAATTTGTGTCAAAATGATTCTTGCATTGAGATGTTTCAAAAATGTCCAAATGTAGACCATTCATATTGGCCTCTGTTACTAAAAATAGAAAAATGTGAAAATTAGAAAATCTCAATGGAGTTGGATTAATTTTGTGTCAGAATGGTCCTTTCAGTAAGCTTTTTCGATTTTTTTGCATTTTGGCATTCCAAGATGGCCGCCATCTGCCGTTACTAAAAATAGCACAAAACATGAAAATGACAATATCTCAGTAACCGCTGAATGGATTTTGACGAAATTTGTGTCAAAATGATTCTTGCATTGAGATGTTTCAAAAATATCTAACTGTAAGACCAGTCATATTGGCCTCTGTTACTAAAAATAGAAAAATGTGAAAATCAGAAAATCTCAATGGAATTGGACCAAATTTGTGTCAAAATGGTCCTTGCATGAAGGCTTTTCGATTTTTTGCATTTTAGCAATCCAAGGTGGCCGTCATCTGCCGTTACTAAAAATAGCACAAAACATGAAACTGGCAATATCTCAGTAATCCCTGAATGGATTTTGATGAAATTTGTGGCAAAATGATTCTTGCATTGAGGTGTTTCAAAAGTAAATATATAAAGACCAGGCAAGTTGGCCTCTGTTACTAAAAGTAGCAAAATGTGAAAATGAGAAATTTTCAGTGGAATTGGACCAATTTTGTATCAGAATGGTTCCGTTGCACAATAGCCAGGTGAGCGATATCAGGCCCATTTGGGCCTCTTGTTTATTTATTTATTTATTTCATTTTTAGCTCGCCTGAACGAAAGTTCAGGAAGAGCTATTGTTGTCACCACGGCGTCGGCGTCAGCGTCCGCGTCCGCGTCTGGATTGGATGTTTTGGTCTAAAGTTTTTTAAAGACCTATATCTCCTTAACCCATGGATGGATTCTTTTGATACTTGCACTGTAGTTAGATATTGGTCTAAGGTTTAACAGGGTACCACCCCCACCCCGCTCCGTGACCTTGATGTCAAGGTCATGGACTTAGAAAATTGGTATTTTTTTTTGACGGGATGTTTTGGTTAAAGTTTTATAAAGCCCAATATCTCCTTAACCCATGGATGGATTCCTTTGATACTTGCACTAAAGTTAGGTTTTGGTCTAAAGTTTTCGAAGGTACCACCCCCACCCCCTCTGTGACCTTGATGTCAAGGTCATGGACTTAGAACATTGTCTTTTTATTGATCGGATGTTTTGGTTAAAGTTTTTTAAAGACACGTATCTCCTGAACCCATAGATGAATTCTTTTTATATTTGCACTGTAGTTAGATCTACAGAGTACTACCCCAACCCCGCTCAGTGATCTTGATGTCAAGGTCAGGGACTTGGGAATTTTTTTTCTTTTTTAAAGTTTTGTAATTGCATACTGATTCATAATGCTTTGCAGAGATTTAGTTTATACTTGAAATGATGTTAGACTCTTTTTTGAGTTTTTACAAAACACCTTATCTTACCCCACTGGATGACCTTGAAGTCAAGGTCATCGACTTAGAATTTTGTCTTAAAGATTTTGGTTAAAGTTTTATTTATGAAGACATAATTTCACAGTGCCACGATGATGGACTCAGTTGATACTAGTACTTGGACTGATGTTAGATAATGGTTCAGGGTTTTGATACATCCTAGTAGCCCCCCAACCCCCCCCCCCCCCTCCCCCCTTCCCCCTACTCGTCAGGTTTTTTACCTCAAGCTCATGGGCTTTGAAATTTCATTTCATTTTCTTTTTATTTTAATTTTATTTTTAAGACTTATTTCTGAGATAGCTTTTGTTTATAAATGTGTTTTATGCATAGCAGTCCACATAGCACCCCCCCACCCCCCCCCCCCTCCCCCTACTCGTCAGTTTTTTTTACCTCAAAGGGAGGGGCTGTAGTGTAGTGGATAACACTCCGGACTACCAATCCAGGGGTCGCAAGATCGATCCCCCGCTTCTCCGGTCTTTCGGATGAGACTTTAAACCGAGGTCCCGTCTCCATATGACCTCGTTGTTGGTGGGACGTTAAACCCGAGCTCACTCACTCACTTTTTACCTCAAGCTTGTGGACTTTGAAATTTCATTTCATTTTTTTATTTTAATTTTATTTTAAGACTTATTTCTGAGATAGCTTTTGTTTATAAATGTGTTTTCATTATGGACATGCTTGCCTGAAGTTTTATGCATAGAGTGCACACCACCATAGCGGCTGTGTGATGGGCAAGCACCAATTCAGGCGAGCTATGCTGTCAGGCGACAGCTCTTGTTGTTACTGAACTTGCTACGTGCGGGACATTTTCCCTGGTTATCTCAACATAAAAATACATGTACCAATATTAGTATAGTATAGTAGTCAAAATGAATATATGCTGTGGGTACTCATCTTCTTAGTTGGGGCTAAAGGACTCCGATTGGAATACTCTTGGTATAGGTGATATCGTTATCATTTGATCCGCGACATGACAAAACCAACAGAGTGGCATGTGCGCTCCGCAAAGACTTAGATCAGTCTGAACATCCGCCCAGTCTGATCAAGAGCCTTTGCTGTGCGCTTTGGGTGTACCCAAGGGTCTAAGCCACCTCCATGCTGACAGTGAAGACTCTGATCAGACTGGGGGGATGCCCAGGCTGCTCTGAGTCTTTGTTTGGCGCACATGTCACTTTGTTTTGTCGTGTCGCGGCTCAATGTTAAAGGAAGGGCTCTTTTCTTGCAGTTTTCATTAAAATTACTGAAACAGCCCAGGCATGTCAGAAAGCTTTATTTTTCCGAGTAATTACCCTTAAGTTGTGGCATCAGGATATACCGAAAAGTGTTTCAACTAGGGATTCGAAGTTTTGTCAGCTAATTGGAGATGATGACTAGAGCTGATTAATTTTTTAATGAAATCCATTTTAGACTCAGAGTCTTTTTTTTTTTTTTTTGAAAGTTTCTGCATTTTAAATTGGTAAGCAAGATAAAGGAAAAGTATTTGAACTAGGACAGCCGTGATTGGAGCTGTTGGGTAGGAAAACTGTATAACTTTTGAACGATTTTCGTCATTTTTAGGAGGGATTTTCCAGTATCCTTTTGTGGAACATATAGGTACATGTATATGACTTGGTTTGCAATAGGTACATGCAGATTCTGAATGGTGCTAATGACCAAGGTCTAGGTCACAGCTTTATAGTTGATATGATCTGGATGCTGTTGTTGGCCTAAGGTCAAGGACACAGACTTAAGGTTTTGTGTTAAGTTTATATTCTTTTGTATTTCCAATATCCTATGATGGACCCTATTTATGTTATGTAATTAGTTTTTTTCGAGGTTCATGCAGATTATTTGACATCATGTGGATGCTGCTGCTGACCAAGATCAAGGTCGCAGCTTTATACATTTGCATTAAAAACTTTTGTTAAGTTTTACTCGTTACTGATATTTGTTATGTACTTTGATAGAGCCTTCTGATGTATGACTAGGTTTACTTCGAGGTTCATACCATAATAGTAGGCGGTGGCTTCATCAAGCGGTGTATACGTGCTAACTTGCTCTAGTTAACCCATTTATGCCTACACAACAAAACCAACAAAGAGGTTGTGCGCCCAGTGCAGACTCAGATCAGCCTGGGCATCCGCCCAGTCTGATCAGTCTTCGCTGTCCGCATGGGGGTAGCTTAGACCCTTAGCTGCCTTTTGAGCGTTTAGCGAAGTGTCTGATCGGACTGGGCGGATGCCCAGGCCGATCTGAGTCTGTGCTGAGCGCACAACCACGTCACAATGTTGCTTTTTTCGTGTTGAGCATTAATAGGACATATGCAAACAGTGCATGCCCTGATCAGACGCCGCCAATTGCTACACTATATGCATAAGATAAATGGGTATTTCTCTTTAGAATAAAATAAAAATGAGCCGTGACGCGAGAAAACCAACAATGTGTTTATGCGCCCAGCGCAGACTCAGATAAGCCTGGGCATCCGCCCAGTCTGATCAGAGTCTTCGCTGTCCGCATGGAGGTAGCTTAGACCCTTAGCTATCCTTTAAACGCTTAGCGCCGTCTCTCATCAGACTGGGCGGATGCCCAGGCTGATCCGAGTCTGCGCTGGGCGCACAACCACTTTGTTGGTTTTCTCGCGTCGCGGCTCATTAATGATAAAATCAACTAAACCAGACACCTCTTAATTGACAAATGGACTCATCCGTTGGAAAAGGAATAGTCAACGGGGCATAAATGGGTTAAGATAATGATTAATCATATGCGTTCTGTTAGAGTTATGACCTTTGATCACTACTTGGTTTGTAGCCATGAACCATTTTTAATCCAATTACCGAATAGCTTACATTAACATACGTCGAAGTGGAAGAAGGGGGCGGGTAGGGGGTGAGGGGGGAGGGGCGTTTTGCCATTGATCTTTAATCGTCTCGCCTTCGACAAGAAGAAACAAGATGCAGGTAATACTCTTCCGGCGTCGTCTCTTCGGCTGCGTAAATTTTTAATCGAGTTTCTGGTGAGACGATAGGCCGCATTCTGCGGTATGCTTGTTATGTAATGTTCTGATTGTGTATATTTATGTGTCTGCAGAATGTGATGATGTATCGTGAGGCACTGTAACAAGAACTGAAGTCCCTGTGGGTTGAAAAAGCCACAACTGACCAAAGTAAAGAAGAAGTTCAGGGCAAATACCAGGATAAACAGGATATGGTAAGAATCAGTAGAACAAAATAGCTGAGCCGCGACACGAGAAAAAAAGTGGTTGTGCGTCCAGCGCAGACTCAGATCAGCCTGAGCATCCGCCCAGTCGGATCAGACTCTCCGCTAAGGACTTTCAGGGTAGCTAAGGGTCTAAGCTACCACCATGCGGACAGCAAAGACTCTGATCAGACTGGGCTGATGCCTAGGCTGGTCTGACTCTGCGCTGGGTGCACAACCACTTCTTTAGTTTTGTCGTGTCGCGGCTCATATGGTGATATGTTTGACTACCTTAAAAATTCTAAAATCTGGGACCCCTAAACTACCAATGATAATACTGTAAGGCAAACAGAGTTAGTCTTGATTAGACTGCTCCTTTGAGAGGAGTCTGATCTGGGACTGCACTGTTTGCTTATCATCTGACACAATACTTAAAATTATCACGGTACTTTTATTCCGTTACCTACAAAATATGTTATGGGTACTCTCTTTATTGGATGGATGACTTTTTTATGGTTTTACAGCCTTTTCTACAGTATTTTAGTTAGATCGATCAGATGGAAGGGTAACATAAAGGAAAAGAACGCTGACTCTAAAACATCAGGTCTCTCACCGTTGTGTGTTCAAGCCTCGCTGGCGCACATGCGAGAAAGCCAAGTTCTGCATACGGAAGTTCAGGTGTGTTTTTATATCCCCCGCCGAAGGCGGAGGGATATAGTTTTTTCGATGTCCGTCCGGCTGTCTGTCTGTCCGTCCTTCCATCCGTCCGTCCTTCTGTCCGCCCTTCCGTCCGTCCTTCCGTCCGGAGCCATAAATAAGTAGCCACTGGACGGAATTTCATGAAACTTAAAATAAATATATATCACTATAACACGCTGCGGCACATGAAGTTTCAACAGACTGGCTTCAGTAATGCATGAGTTATTGCCCTTTAATTGACTTAATATCAGTGAAATGATCCATAACCAAGTAACCAATTATCAATACTTCATGAAATTTAAACTGAATATGTATCACCATATCGCGGATATGCACATAAAGATTCATCAGAATGGCATTAATAGTGCATGAGTTATTGCCCTTGAATCAATGTGAGATTGCCACTTCCAGCCATAACTAAGTTATCAATGAATAGAATTCTATGAAAATTATACTAAATATGTGTCACCATAACACATTGGTGCATCTTACAGTTTGTCGGAATTGCTTCAGTAAGCAATGAGTTATTGCCCTTGAATTGGTTTAAAATCAACAAATTGAGTCATAACTAAGTAACCAATCAATGGAATATCATGACACCTATAATAATTATATATTGCCATGAGACAGCAGTGCACATTAAGTTTTGTCATAATCTCTTCAGTAGTGCATGATTTAACGCCCTTGAATTGATCCACAACTTAGCCATTAGTAGGGTGCTGGCAAACAAAATTTCTTGTAACGGAATTAAAAATGTATCATCATAGTGCAGTGATGCTGAGGCAAGTGTTTAAGAAGAACAGCTTCAGCTTATTCCTTACTTATCTTAGAGTTATTGCCCTTGATTTTATGAACAATCCACAAGTTCAGTCTCCTAGGTAACCAGTGAACAAAATTTTATGAAACTTAAAATTTTATGAAACTTAGAACAACCATAAATAAATCAGGGCCACTTCGGTGGAGGATATAAATTCACGGAATTTTCTTGTTTTTCCCGGGAGCTCCGGCTTTTGCCCACCTCTGCTTTATGATTGGCTCGAAATAAGTGAAAATTATCCTAGCCCCAGGGTGGGGCCAAGGGTCAGTAATTAGGACTTAGGCAATTTCATTATGTCAAAGTTTTGTGTTAAACCTTTTTGATTGCTCATAACTCATGTAACTACATTGAAGATTCTTCCATATTGGTTCATGATATCTCTGCATCATTACTTTTGATCTGGACAGCAGAAGCTGCAGGGTCAAGCTCATGGGTGGGGCCAGGTGTCAATAACTAGGACTTAGCCATTTGTTGTATAGGTTTGGGTTATAGTTCCAATATACTTGAATGGAGCCTAATGATAATACTAGGTTTATTTCATACTATACTAAAAAGACTGTTCCTCCAGAGAAAATTTCATAGTTGTAAAGAATCTCCTTCATAGAGATTTAGCCTTAGCAACAGCATAGCAACAACTTAAGTTGGTTTATAAATATGGCCCCAGATCGAACTGCATGGACAAGAAAAATTGCAGGCTGGACGGAGCGCATGATGTTGCCATTTTAATAAGTTACAGTAATTGTCTCGCCTGCGAAGCAGAGGCGAGACATATGTTGTCTCGCCTGCGAAGCAGAGGCGAGACATATGTATTGCTTTTCCGGTGTCGTCGTCGTCGGCGGCGGCGTAAACTTTGTCGATGTTTGGTGTTTAGGTCATTTTCTCAGAAGCTATAAGGGCTAGAGCCATGAAACTTGGGTCATGCATACATCTGGAAGAGTACAACTGAAAGCCATCATCAATGTTGAGTCTTGACCTACATTTTATGGTTGACTGACTTCGCAATTTTTTGTCGAGTTTTCGGGTTTAGGTCATTTTCTTAGAAACTTTAAGGGCTAGAGCCATGAAACTTGGTACATGCATACATCTGGATGAGGAGATCTCAAAGCTATCATCAATACTGAGTCTTGACCTATATTTTACAGTTGACTGACTTTGCAATTTTTTGTCGAGTTTTCGGGTTTAGGTCATTTTTTCAGAAACTTTAAGGGCTAGAGCCATGAAACTTGGGTCATGCATACATCTGGAAGAGTAGAACTCAAAGTCATCATCAATATTGAGTCTTGACCTAGATTTTGCGGTTGACTGACTTTGCTTTTTTTTGTCAAGTTTTCAGGTCGAGGTCATTTTCTCAGAAACTAAAGGGGCTAAGGCCATGAAACTTGGCTCATTTGTACATCTGTCAGAGTGAATCTCAAAACCATCATCAATATTGAGTCTTGACCTACATTTTACAGTTGACTGACTTTGCAATTTTTTGTCGAGTTTTTGTGTTTAGGTCATTTTCTCAGAAACTATAAGGGCTAGAGCCATGAAACTAGGTTCATGCATACGTCTCGAAGAGTAAATCTGAAAGCCATTATTAAGATTGAGTCTTGACCTACATTTTACGGAAGACTGACTTTGCAATTTTTTTGTCAAGTTTTAGCGTTTAGGTCTTTCTCAGAAACTTTAAGGGCTAGAGCCATGATACTTGGTTCATGCATTCATCTGGAAGAGAACTCAAGTCATCATCAATATTGAGTCTTTACCAACATTTTGTGGTTGACTGACTTTGCAATTTTTTGTCAAGTTTTCTCAGAAACTGTGAGGGCTAAAGCCAAGAAACTTGGTTCATGCATACATCTTTGCTGATTTAGCTCTGTTTTGTGACAAAGCGCCAGCAGGCGAGACACCGCATTCCGCGGAATTCTTGTCATTATACATTACCAAACAAATGTGGTTGCTAGGCAACAAAGGAAATTTACAGAATTTTAGCAGATTTCTAGTTTTGGGCGTTTGCCTCTGGAATTCAGAGGCTTCAAATGATAGTAAACGAGACTCGTCTTTTATATTTTCTTTAACTGTTGTATTTCAACTTCTCGCAAATACTTTTTGATAACTTATAAATTCCATTCAAGGAAATCAATGGCTGACAAATCAAAATTTGGTCAACTTGTCCGGTACTCAGATTCTTCTACAAAACGCTGAAATCCGTAGGTTTTCCCTATACAGTGCTGGAAACTGGCAAGATTAATGTGGTGGCCCAAAATCTTAACAGGCCTAGCTTTCAGTGGCCCAAATTATCCAATATCTTAAGTTCCCATTAATTTAGTATTGCCAGAAAGATAAATTTGGGCCACTAAAGGTCATATTTTGGAGATTTCTGGTGGCCCCAGACAAAAATTAGGAGCATTTGGCCACTGGGCCACTGGCCGTTTCCAGCACTGCTATATATCCTATACATTTTTCTGGGCAAGTAAGAAAAGTTTTTACTTGCCCAGCAAAAATTTTAACATGTCCCAGGCAGCCGGACAATGGATTTGTCAGGCCCTGGGAAATGCTTCAGCTGTTGTGAACGGATTTTTTAAGATACTCATTTAAAATGATATTGTCGATTCCCCCGAAATACAGGGTGATTTTACATGGAGTAATAATAATACATGTATCTTGACTCACAACAATATCTTAATTTCCAGATACTTCCACCAAAATTCAAATATGTGAATAGTTTTTAGCTCGTCTGAACGAAAGTTCAGGAAGAGCTATTGTTGTCACCATGGCGTCGGCGTCAGCGTCTGCGTCCGCGTCGGCGTTCGAATTGGATGTTTTGGTTAAAGTTTTTTAAAGACCTCTATCTCCTTAACCCATGGATGGATTCTTTTGATACTTGCACTGTAGCTAGATATTGGTCTAAGGTTTAACAGGGTACCACCCCCACCCCACTCTGTGACCTTGATGTCAAGGTCATGGACTTAGAAAATTGGTGGTGTTTTGGACTGGATGTTTTGGTTAAAGTTTTATAAAGCCCAATATCTCCTGAACCCATGGATGGATTCCTTTGATACTTGCACTAAAGTTAGATATTGGTCTAAAGTTTTCGAAGGTACTACCCACACCCCCATCTGTGAGCTTGATGTCAAGGTCATGGACTTAGAAAATTGTCTTTTTATTGATTGGATGTTTTGGTTAAAGTTTTTTAAAGACACATATCTCCTGAACCCAGAGATGAATTCTTTTTATATTTGCACTGTAGTTAGATCTACAGAGTACTACCCCAACCCCGCTCAGTGATCTTGATGTCAAGGTCAGGGACTGAGGAAATTTTTGTCTTTTTTAAAGTTTTGTAATTGCATACTGATTCATAATGCTTTGCAGAGATTTAGTTTATACTTGAACTGATGTTAGACTCTTTTTTGAGTTTTTACAAAACACCTTATACTTACCCCACTGGGTGACCTTGAAGTCAAGGTCATCGACTTAGAATTTTGTTTTAAAGATTTTGGTTCAAGTTTTATATTTATGAAGACATAATTTCACAGTGCCACGATGATGGACTCATTTGATACTAATACTTGGGCTGATGTTAGATAATGGTTCAGGGTTTTGATACATCCTAGCCCCCCCTCCCCCCCTAACTCCCCCCTACCCATCAGTTTTTTTACCTCAAGCTCATGGACTTTGAAATTTCATTTCATTTTAGCTCACCTGGCCCGAAGGGCCATAGTGAGCTATTGTCATACCAATGCGTGCGTCGTGCATCGTCACGGAATTTGTCCGTCAACACCTAAAACAAATATTCAAACATCTTCTGTAAAACTACTGGTCCCATTGTTCTCAAATTTCACATGGAGCATGACCTGACTCCAGGGTCTCAGAATTGTAAAATTGGGTCAGGTTGAAAATCCAAGATGGCCGCCGTTACTAAAAATAGCAAAAACAACAAAATAAACTTCTTCTCCAGAACCACTGGGTATATTTATCTGAATTTTGGCATGGAACATCAGTGAAACCTTGGTATACAAAATTGTAAAAATGAAAAAAAATCTGTAGCGGAGTTTTGTCACAGTGACCTACTTTCTGTTTACGTGTGTAATTTTGCTCAAATGCCAATGTCAAAAAATGACCTATTTAAACAACTGCAAACAACTTCTTCTCTAAAACCACTAAGCCCATGGATCTCAAATTTCACATGTAGCATGACCAGACTGCAGGGTTTCAAAATTGTAAAATTGGGTCAGGTCAAGAATCCAAGATGGCTGCTGTTACTAAAAATAGCAAAAACAACAAAATCAACTTCTTCTCCAGAACCATTTGGTATATTTGGTTGAAAGTTTGCATGGAACATAAGTGGGACCTTGATATTAAAAATTGTAAAAATAAAAAAAATCTATAGCGGAATTAGGTCACAGTGACCTACTTAGCGTTAACAAGGCCGATTTTGCTCAAATGTCAATATCTAAAGAAAATGCAACCAATTATGACCAGATTTGGTCAGAAATGGTTCTTGAATGGAATTATTTCAATTTTGTGCCAGTTGACTATCCAAGATGGGCACCATGGGGGCCGTTACTAAAAATAGCACAAACATAAAAATGACAATTTCTCAAGAACCCTTGAATGGAATTGGACCAATTTTGCTTCAGAATGTTCCTTGAATGAAGCCGTTTCGATTAATTGCAATTTGGCATTCCAAGATGGCCGCCATCTGGTGTTACTAAAAATAGCACAAACATAAAAATGACAATTTCTCAAGAACCCTTGAATGGAATTGGACCAATTTTGTGTCAGAATGTTCCTTGCATGAAATCGTTTCGATTAATTGCAATTTGGCATTCCAAGATGGCCACCATCTGCCTTTACTAAAAATAGCACAAAACATGAAAATGACAATATCTCAGTAACCGCTGAATGGATTTTGATGAAATTTGTGTCAAAATGATTCTTGCATTGAGATGTTTCAAAAATATCTGACTGTAGACCAGTCATATTGGCCTCTGTTACTAAAAATAGAAAAATGTGAAAATTAGAAAATCTCAATGGAATTGGACCAAATTTGTGTCAAAATGGTCCTTGCATGAAGGCTTTTCGATTTTTTGCATTTAAGCAATCCAAGATGGCCGCCATCTGCCGTTACTAAAAATAGCACAAAACACCAAACAGGCAATATCTAAGTAACCCCTGAATGGATTTTGATGAAATTTGTGGCAAAATGATTCTTGCATTGAGGTGTTTCAAAAGTAAATATATAAAGACCAGGCAAGTTGGCCTCTGTTACTAAAAGTAGCAAAATGTGAAAATGAGAAATTCTCAGTGGAATTGGACCAATTTTGTATCAGATTCGTCCCTTTGCACAATAGCCAGGTGAGCGATATCAGGCCCATTTGGGCCTCTTGTTTTTATTTCAATTTTATTTTAAGACGTATTTCTGAGATAGCTTTTGTGTTTTCATTATGGACATGCTTGCATGAAGTTTTATGCATAGCAGTCCACATAGCCCCCCCACCCCCCACCCGTCATTTTTTTTTTTTTTACCTCAAGCTCATGGACTTTGAAATTTCATTTCATTTTTTTTATTAGCTCACCTGAGCACGAAGTGCTCAAGGTGAGCTATTGTGATCGATATTTGTCCGTCGTCCGTCCGTCTGTCCGTCCGTCCGTCCGTCCGTCCGTCCGTCTGTCCGTCAACAATTTCTTCAAACGACATCTCCTCCTTAACCAGTGGGCCAATTCTAAAATAATTTCACACAAATGTTTCTGTTATAGCCCTGAACCAAAATTGCTAAAATGGTTCCGCTCCGCTAAACAAAATGGCCGCCAGAGCTAAAAATAGAAAAACCTTTAAACGACATCTCCTCTGAAGCCAATGGCTCGATTTCAAAATAATTTCACAGAAATGTTTGACTCATGACCCTGAACCAAAATTGCTAAAACGGTTCCACTCCGCTGAACAAAATGGCCGCCAGAGCTAAAAATAGAAATCTAAAAATAGAAAAACCTTTAAAAGACATCTCCTCTGAAGCCAATGGCTCGATTTCAAAATAATTTCACAGAAATGTTTGACTCATGGCTCTGAACCAAAATTGCTAAAACGGTTCCACTCCGATGAACAAAATGGCCGCCAGAGCTAAAAATAGAAATAAATCTTAGAATGACACAGAGGGCACAGTTATGATCCAATCATCATGAAACTTTGTTAGAATGTTTATCTGAGTAAAATCTAGACCAAAATTGAAACTAGGTCATGTGAGGTCAAAAACTAGGTCACTAGGTCAAATCTTAGAAACACCTTGTGTACACTATGGAGGACACAGTTATGATCCAATCTTCATGAAACTTTGTCAGTATGTTTATTCTTATACAATCTAGGCCAAGCTTGAAACTGAGTCATGTGGGGTCAAAAACTAGGTCACTAGGTCAGATCTTAGAAAAACCTTGTGTACGCTCTAGCGGGCACAGTTATGATCCAATCTTCATGAAACTTTGTCAGAATGCTTATCTTTATAAAATCTAGACCAGGTTTGAAACTGGGCCATGTCAGGTCAAAAACTAGGTCACTAGGTCAGATCTTAGAAAAACCATGTGAATGCTCTAGAGGGCACAGTTTTGGTCCAATCTTCATGAACTTTGTCAGAATAGTTATCTCCAACAAATCTAGACCAAGGGTGCAACTGGGTCATGTTGGATCAAAAACTAGGTTACTAGGTCAAACCTTAGAAAAACATTGTTGATACTCTAGAGGGCACAGTTTTGGTTCAACCGTCATGAAACTTTGTCAGAATGATTATCTTAATTAAATCTAGGCCAAGTTTGAAACTGGGTCTTGTCAGGTCAAAAAGTAGGTCACTAGGTCAAGTCATAGAAATATCTTGTGTACACAATTGTGGCTTTATTTTGCATTGAATCTTCTTGAAACTTTGTCAGAATGTTTATCTTCATGAAATGTGGGCCAAGTTTGAAACTTAATAATGACTGATCAAAAAACTAGATCGCCAGGTCAGATCTTCGAAAAACATTGTGTACACTCTAGAGGGCACAGTTTTGATCCAATCTTCATGAAACTTTGTCAGAATATAGATTAGAAAGTGCAAAACTGCTCCAATTAAAACCATCATCAAATCAATGATCTTCCATGTTATTTCATCATAACTCAGGTGAGCGATTTAGGTCCATCATGGACCTCTTGTTCTAATTTTATTTTAAGACTTATTTCTGAGATAGCTTTTGTTTATAAATGTGTTTTCATTATGGACATGCTTGCATGAAGTTTTATGCATAGCAGTCCACACCACCATAGGGGCTGAGTGATGGGCAAGCACCAATTCAGGCGAGCTATGCTGTCAGGCGACAGCTCTTGTTTTAACTAACCTTAAAAACCTTGGACATGCGACTAGAAGCCACCGCCTCACCCCTACTGTTCGTATTCTTCTGTTGCCTAGCAACAGGATTTTGCAAGACTGGAAAGAAGGGAAGATGCATTAGCAGTATTGGACTGCCTATTTCACTATTGAATGTCATTTGAGCCGCGACACGAGAAAACCAACAATGTGGTTATGCGCCTAGCACTGACTCATATCAGCCTGGGCATCCACCTAGTTTGACCAGACTCTTCGTTAAGTGCTCAAAGGGTAGATTAGGAACTAAGCTTCCTCCATGCGGACGGCGAAGACTCTGATCAGACTGGGCGCACAACCACATTGTTGGTTTTGTCGTGCCGTTGCTCATTTGCCTGAAGCTCAGTCGTCTACATGACTTATTGGATGACCCTTGTAAAAGGTGAAAAGTGAAAACTTCAACCTGTTTGCGACGATTTCAATACATGCTGTTCGGGGGTGGCGTAAGGTCCCTTTCTAAATCAATTATCGTGCACATGCCTCGACTATATTAAACATGGGGACTAAGCATGCGCATTCCAAACATGCCTTAAGGTGGATGGGTATATCTTCATTTTCCCAACACGACAAAACCAACAAAGTGGCGTGTGCGTCCAGCAGAGACTCAGGTCATCCGCCCAAGCTGATCAGTCTTTGCTGTGTGATTTCAGGGTAGCTAAGGGTCCAAGCTTACTCCATGCAGTAGCACAATCGATAGGGCACCTGACTCATAAGTCAGAGGTCCTGGGTTCGAAATCCGGTTTGGCCACATACTTTCGTTTCTCCGTCCGCTGATTCAAGAAGGGCAGTTGGGAGTTACTGGCTTATGTGCACTTAGTACTGGTTAACCGCTTAGGAGGTCTAAGCCTTCCCAGGAATAGTGTGGTTAGGTTAACTGACCGTCCTGACATAACCATAGTTGTTTACCGTGGACGTTAAGCAACAAATCAATTACTCCATGCAGACAGCAAAGATCCTGATCAGACTGACGGACGTCCAGGCTGATCTGAGTCTTCGCTGGGCGCACATGCCGCTTTGTTGGTAATGCCAGGTCACGGCTCATTTTTACAGTGTTGATTGCTATCTAAACTAAAATACATGTATATATAAAAAGAAAAGCCACTCGTAAACCTCTCAAGCCTTTTCAAAAGCAACTTTTATTTCTCCGAAAACACATATTTTACAGCTCACAGTGTTCCTTTTCACTGTTTTGGGAATGGTGGCGGGGCCCTTACAATTGGGAAAAATAACACGTAAAAACCTCAAAATTGGGAAAAGTTGACAAGTAATATTTGTTATTGTGGCTGGCCTATTCTGTATTTTGTCAAGAAACAAGAACTAGTACATATGTTACAATTAACTTGTAGCACTCTTTATTAATTTACTGAATGGGTATCTAAACTCAGTACCTGTGGTTTTGTTTACAAATTGGCTTCTTTGAATTTGAAAATGCAAGATTTGGGATGCACAGTTTTGATAATCAACGAGTACGTAACGGGATGCACAACCTTGAGCTTCCTTGAGATGCAAAGGTTTTTAAAACATCAATTCTTTTACACTAACTTGTTTGAATCAGATTTCTTCATAATCGTTTTCTTCATATAGTATTTCGCATCTTCTGTGCGCCGCCATATTGTCTCCAAGATCATCCAGACGCTTGATTTTTATATCTTTTCTGATTCCTGAAGTAGCTATGCGCTTCTGTGATACCAATAAACTTAACACTTTCATGCATAACTGTATTTCTTGTAAGCGTCTACTGATTGCGGAATTGACTATAAGTACGGTTGACATTACATTTACCTTCTTTTCCGGGGCACCTTGTGGACTATTTGCGTTCAACGGACTTGTTTGCCGATTTTTTTCCCAACATTCGATTGGGAATTTTAGCACTCTTTTTTGGGAAAAATACCTACTTTTTGGCATTGGGAATGGGGCCGAATTTCGGCCCCAAATAAGCCTGAAAAGGAACACTGGCTCAGGTTACACATTTTACCCAATGTTGTAAGTTTTGCGCGTTTTCTTTGTTAGCGCGCCTTTGCAAAGCAAAGCAGAGATTATGCTATACCCCGGCGTCGTAGTCTGAGTAGGCGTTAGCGTTAGCGTCATCTTCGGAGTCCGTGATCAGGTTAACCAATGTTAACAAGTTGCGTTTAACCCGATGTTCAACTCTTTATCTTACGAGGATCATCCAAAAAGTTCTGTCACTGGCTTTATAACTTGCTCACTGACGTGATAGCTGACCACGGTTTGCAACAATCAAAAGAACAATCTTTTATTATACCCCGCCACACGTAAGTGGCTGGGTATTATGTTTTCACGTTGACCGTCCGTGTGTCCGTCCGTCTGTATGAGCTAACGGGAGAGACAATAGGTGGCTAGAAATTTGGACATTTTGCCACTTAAGTAATTAGAATTTTGCCACCTAAGAGCCAATTTTAGCCACTTAATGTCCCAACCGTAAGGACGTCTGTCCGTTTGTCCATCCATCGTATGTAATCTCCGTCTGTCCGCATTTCGTTTCCGTTCGATAACTTAAGTATTTATTAACGGATTGAGTTCAAATTTTGCATATGTATTTGTATCAAGAATGTCTCGCTTGGGATTGTTAATGGGCAAATTTTGGTGATTTCTGACAGAGTTATGGCACTTGCCAATGTACAAAAAATGGTTTTTGGCCTTTAGTCCCTTCACTACTTGGAATATCATGGTGAAACTTTACAAAATGATCAAAGCAATAACAACAATGTGTAACCATAACAATTTAGTCCTCATGGGTTATCTGCCCCTACCCTGGGGCTGTATACGTGTATAAAATCGCGAAAAAATCTATATGAAATTAGGTTTCAAAGCATTTTTTTCTGAAATTTAAAGCAAATGATTAGAGTAAAAAAGCCTTCTGTGATGCTCGAAATTTACCCCATGTGGGTTATATATAAAATTACGATTTAAATAGATTTTTCTGAAACTTGCAACTATTCATAGAAGTAATGAAAGCCTCTTGAGATTATCAAAATTTGACCCCATTTGGCCTATCTGTCCCTGCCCCATGGCCACATACATGTATAAAAAATAAATATAAAAAAATAAATCAGCAAAAGATGGACAAGTGAAATTGGTTTGCAGTGGTGGGACATCACGCAGTCGTTTACGATGCTTTTATCTTTATACTGATATCAGGTACATGGTAAAAATGCAATTTGGTTGTGTAATAAGCTCAAATACTGTACAGACCTCGTATTTGACACTAGCCTATTTTTGTGTTTTTTAGCTCACCAGAGCCGAAGGCTCCGGGGGAGCTTATAGGATAGGCAGTTGTCCGTCGTCGTATGTCGTCTGTCGTCCGTCAACACTTTTAAACAACATCTTCTCTGAAACCACTGGGCCGATTGGGCCCAAATTTCATCTGTAGCATCTTTGGGCTGGGGGATTGAAAGTTTGTGTTTTTTATGAAAATCCGCCATTTAGTTTGGTTGCTATGTCAACTTAGAGTTCCCATATACTTATAATGGGGAAAATTGAAAAATGGCATTTTCTGCCAAGCCATTGCAGATATGTTGACAAAACTTTTATAGTAATGTTCCTTGAGAAGTCTTCTATCAGCTGTATGTTTTTTGGCCCACTGCCCCTTTTATTGGTTGCCATGGAAACCAAAATGCAATCAAAAAGGAAAAAAAGCTTAAAAATTATCTCCTCTGAAACCACTGGGCCAATAAGGCCCAGATTTCATCTGTAGTATCCTTAGGCTGGGGGATTGAAAGTTTGTGTTTTTTATGAAAATCTGCTTTTTAGTTTGGTTGCTATGGCAACTTAGAGTTCCCATAGGGTTATAATTGGGAAAATTGAAAAATGGCATTTACTGCCAAGCCATTGCAGATATGTTGACAACTTTTATAAAAATATTCCTTGAGAAGTGTTCTATCAGCTATATGTTTTCGGTCACTTCACTTTTTATTATTGGTTGTCATGGAAGCCATAAAGCAAAAGATGGAAAAAAATGCCTTAAAAAATGATCTCTTCTGAAGCCACTAGACCGATTGGGCTCAGATTTTATCTTTAGTATCCTTGGGCTGGGGAAGTGAAAATTTGTGTTTTTCTTTTATGAAAATCAGCTCTTTCGTTTGGTTGCTATGGCAAATTAGAGTTGCATTGACTTACAATGGGGAAAATTAAAAGAATGGCATTTACTGCAATCAAAATATGGAAAATAGTTATATATTTTGTTATCAACTCAACAGACTGTCAGACTGAGACTTTGTAGTAGTGTATTTTGTATTAGCCTGTACAAATGTGACAGCAGTTTTGAAAGCAGTTTTGAGCTAGAGATCTGGTGAGCTTTGTGGCCCGTGGGCCTCTTGTTTGTTTTTCTGCTGGCTTGTGATTCATGCTACATATCTCGACAACTACATATTGCATGATGCTGAAATTTTCAGGGTTGCTGTGGAATACTGTTTGAATTTTTTGAACAAATGGATTTTGCATTAGAGACCTTCGAACGGGTAAAACTTTTATCAGCCTGCTCATCCGTTTATATTAATTGGTTCGCATGAATATTTTACAAGCCCTGGAGAAATTAAAATTCAAAGAATAAGCGGACCGATTATACATAAGGTAATTTCACGCAGTGCGGAATATTAAAGTATCTGTCCCAATACTTAGACTTTTACTGTTCCCCTTATTCATTGATCGCAGACATTTTATTAACATTGTGTAAGATTCATTTACTGCATCAGTATGCCAGTGCTTAAGCAACTGAGCTACCGGGGCTCCCTCTCGGTAAGGGACAAGAGGTGCGGGGGATGTGGGGTGGGGTTACATACAGTCGGCCTGTAACTGTCACCAGGCTACGGGAAACCTTTACCTTTACAGATGGTCATCCAAGGTGTCTTGCAAACGTCATCATATTTTATTGATCGTGGTAAGGTAATCAAAGTGCGCTGTATAAACAGATCAAGCACTATATATACGTGTGTTAAGTAGGGCTTCTACGTTTACACGGATAAACGGTAACGGTTCGTGTATATGTGCTAAACGTTTACAAAATTCACACATCGTTTAACCGAACCTGAACACACTGTAAACCACCAACAAGTTATAATATCTGATACAGTCGTCAGTAGTCAATCTTAAAGTACTTGACGGCGTCCTCGGAAACATCTAATATTAAAATCTTTATTTTGTAACTTCTGTGTACCTTACGCAAAGCATGACCTGTACACATTTTGCCAGAAAATTGTTACGTCATAATCGGCAGCTAATTGTATAAGGTACAGATCAAAGGCAAGGTTATGTCTGCCGACAACACGTGTTGTGCAATACCTCGGTACCTGTGTTTCACAGGATAAGCTTACCGCGAAAGTGAGATAATTGCAACTTGTAACGTTGACAGTAAGTATCAATTAAGATGATAATTATGTCTGATGTTTTATAAATCTAATCCATGTAATTATCAAATATGGTGGAAATAATTGCTGCCGTCGGAAATTGGTCAATAGTAAATACGTTTTTTAATACCGTCGGTTACTGTAAACTTCGAGTTTACCCCCGAAAATGAAAGCGCATTATTGGATGACACTGTGGTAACATAATCATAATAATTATAAGGTATGGGGGGCGTCTCATAGATGTCCGATACTAAGAATAAAATTTCAGTGGTAATGGTCGTTTAAACGGCATCGTTTCGTTTTCTAGCGCTCGTGTAAACGTTTACAATATTTTGTAAACGTAGAAGCCCTAGTGTTAAGATTCATACATGTGACACAACTGAGGGTTTTCAGCAATGGGAGCACGCTCGGCCAATTCCGTGGATCAGACCCTGGGCGTATGTACAGTGGAGCAATATGCAGCAAAATCCAACATTTTGTTCAGCCGAAAGTATACGCCGAAGCCGTAGCTCTCTATGTCTACGATGGATAATTAATTCTCGACCTGCGACCTTTTTCAGCTGTTGCACGGACATTCATTTAATGCTTTGCTGTTGTTAAAACAAAATAGTCAATTATTAATGCCGAGACAGAAAATACATTTTTTTTTTTTTCATTTTATTATTTACTCGGTGCGACAGTGCCGCCATCTTTGTTTATGTCGTTGTGACATAAGTAGTCCCACGTCATACATCAGAGGTTGATTCACGGAATTTCCCGAGTGGTGTTCCGATTGGGTTTTCCGATTGGGTTTTCAGATGCATAGGCAAACCACTATTGACGTCACAAAGTAGGGATAACACGTAATGTAAAGTAGTTCCTAAGAAAATTACAAGATCCTCATCTGTAGGTAAAATGTGTTGGGATCATGAGAAACATGATTGTTTTGTTTTTTTCAGATGGGACTGGAAATGAAGAATATAGATCAGCGATGTTTAAAAAACAATGAAAATGAACCTACTTTTTTGTCTTGATTAGTCAATAAGAGAAAATGGCGAACTTGAAAGTGCATTGGGAAACTCCAAATTAACAATTTGGAGAAGTCACTGGAAAAACGCTGTGGTAATGGTATTGTGGAAGTTGGCAAGGTTTGTTCGAGTCTATCTGTGAAGAACATCATTCGGTAAGTAAACTACACTTTGGAAAGCATCTATGTCAGTGGGCGAAGTATAGTTAGCAAAAGGTAGACTCAGGTGAAACTGACCCAATATTTGGTCTGTAACTAATAGGTATATCGGCCCACACCCCGGGAGTCGACTAGACGAAACTTGCGGAATATTTGCTCTGTCTGTAATAGGTATATCAGCCCAACTCCCCAGGAGGCATATGACGTTAGGTCAACATTGAATCGACGTTGATTCAACGCCCCATGACATTGAATCGACGTTGATTCAATGTTGATTGACCGTTGTGTGCGGGACGCGTCCACCCCTTTGGTTTAAGCTGAGTTAGGTTGTGTTGTGATTGGTTGATTTCTTTCTCACAAATGAGTTGCAATAAATGTAAAGTCAGGCATAAGGTAGACTCAGGTGAAACTTGCCCAATATTTGCTCAAATTGAATCACCGTTGATTCAACTTCATGGGGTTGAATCGACGCAAAAAATGGAAGGTCAGGAATAAGGTAGACTCAGATGAAACTTGCGGAATATTTGTCTGGAGGCATATGATTCAATGTTGATTGACCGTTGTGTGCGGGACGCGTCCACCCCTTTGGTTTCTCTCTTCCCCTGTCCTACACGTGTCAAAATAAAAGGTATGTTAAGCTGAGTTAGGTAGTTTTGTGATTGGTTGATTTCTTTCTCACAAATGAGTTGCAGTAAATGTAAAGTCAGGCATAAGGTAGACTCAGGGCTTCCACTAACTTTCAAAATTTGGAAGTCCAGACTTCCATGGTGTCAGATTTGGACGTATTGAGAGATTTTTTTGGAAGTCCGAAGTTTTTAGGAATGACTTATGCATGGTTATTTTTTACCCCCCCCCCCCCCCCCCCCCCCCCCCCCCCCCCTTACACATCCCTCTCTCTCCCATACTGTAGTGAACTTTTTGTTCTACGAAGGGAAGCCTGAGCATTTGCGCAGTCTAATCAGAGTCATTCCTGTTTGTTTGTGAACAATACGCAAGTCCTGAGCACTCTAAAAACTGAAGACTCGCCTAAGTTGCACTGTCTGCTATTGCATAATATTCCCTTTCATTGCCGCCGAATGGGCCGCGTCGGAAATACGGTGACTTACGGAATGTATAATGACACGCTTCTGCCGAAGAACTCGGTTGTCGCTAGGTCGATGTTCATTATTATTCATGTTAGATGCGAACAAGAAGACCGGTCTGACTGCCTAGTTGCGCTGGCTGATACGATTGTTAGTTATCGGTGTGTGTACTGAGGTACCTTTAGCCGTCTCACGGTTAAAAATGACACTACGTACGGCACGTGTATATACTCGCAGCGGCGTCTTTGATCTTTACATCAAAGAGAAAACGTGTTTGACCCATAAATGAGCAGCTAATTGCATATCAACGCTACCGTTAGTATTATACCGAATATATAATTGCGTAGACCCTGATCAGAATGCGCTATTTCTGTGCACACTCTACGGCATTATTTTCGCACTGGGTTGCATGACAATATGACGATACAACTAGGAAATCGGTGAAATGGACGTTTCAGTATTCGTATTTTAATAGTACTAATCAAAACAATGTATATTACCAAAGCGTAGACCATAACACGTCGGAAATAGCGACTATTAATATTAACTGTGTATCTTCGCTTTGAATCAACACTTTTCGCAGAAGACGTTCGTATTCCTAAAAATTCCATTGACGACAGTATGGATCAAGACAAGACCTTCCGATGTAAGGACAAGCGTTAATATGAATGTTGTGTTCGTAAAAACTTCGGATTGAGTTTGTCAATACATGCTTCAGTATTCGTGTGTTATGGATACATTCACAAACTTTTGAAGTCGGCATACGCCCTACACATACAGGTCAGTTACATTCTCGCGGTCGTAAAAAAAAGAAAAAAAAAGATGGACACCTGTCATTCAAAAGCTCAGTCATCGTGATTTGATAAGTTGTTTTGACTGCCATCAGAGGTTGAATCTACGAGTGGGCGTTATTTTGATAATCGTTTTTGACAGGTGGGCGGTCCGACATGTGTGTTACCTGGTTCAGTGCTCCATTCGGACAATCTCGAATGGCCCGTAGGCGGTCTTTTCGTCTGGCTGACACCGGCGTTAATCCGATTAATTATGACACGTGCTAAATTTCTAAAGACAGTGGCGATATTTTATACATCGGGACAAGATCAAACGGCCGTATGTGACAATTATCGGGCGTATGCCAGACGCCAGATGTCCCATTTCTCAACGTACGGGAGCAAATCCTGGGCGTAATATACGGCCATACGCCCGTTAACGGAAGCCCTGTAGACTCAGGTGAAACTGGTTCAATATTTGCTCTGTCTCTTGATTTCCTTCGCACAAATGACTTGCAATAAATGTAAAGTCAGGCATAAGGTAGACTCAGGTGAAACTTGCCCAATATTTGCTCAAATTGAATCACCGTTGATTCAACTTCATGGGGTTGAATCGACGCAAAAAATGGAAGGTCAGGAATAAGGTAGACTCAGATGAAACTTGCGGAATATTTGTCTGGAGGCATATGATTCAATGTTGATTGACTGTTGTGTGCGGGACGCGTCCACCCCTTTGGTTTCTCTCTTCCCCTGTCCTACACGTGTCAAAATAAAAGGTATGTTAAGCTGAGTTAGGTAGTTTTGTGATTGGTTAATTTCTTTCTCACAAATGAGTTGCAGTAAATGTAAAGTCAGGCATAAGGTAGACTCAGATGATAAAACTTGCCAAATATTTGCTCAAATTGAATCACTGTTCATTCAACTTCATGGGGTTGAATCGACGCAATAAATGTAAGGTCAGGCATTAGGTAAATGTAAGGTCAGGCATAAGGTAGACTCAGATGATAAAACTTGCCAAATATTTGCTCAAATTGAATCACTGTTCATTCAACTTCATGGGGTTGAATCGACGCAATAAATGTAAGGTCAGGCATTAGGTAAATGTAAGGTCAGGCATAAGGTAGACTCAGATGATAAAACTTGCCAAATATTTGCTTAAATTGAATCACCGTTGCAGGGATTATTTTCTGGGGAGATTGTGAGAGATTTGCTCATTTTTTTGGCAAAAATCTCATTGAAATTTGCCACATGGGAGAAAAATCTCATACAAAAAAGTGAAATTTGCGAACGATTTTGCTGAATTTTCTCACTAAAAATTCATAGTTTCTCGTCATTTTTGGCTGGATGAGTGATTTTCTCTCATGAATTTCTGAGCCAGAATTATCCCTGCCGTTGGTTCAACTTCATGGGGTTGAATCGACGCAATAAATGTAAGGTCAGGCATAAGGTAAATGTAAGGTCAGGCATAAGGTAGACTCTGATGATAAAACTTGCCAAATATTTGCTCAAATTGAATCACTGTTGATTCAACTTCATGGGGTTGAATCGACGCAATAAATGTAAGGTCAGGCAGAAGGTAAATGTAAGGTCAGGCAGAAGATAGACTCAGGTGAAACTTGCCCAATATTTGCTCTGTCTCAAATAGTAAGTTAATCTCGGTTAGTTTGTATTGTGATTGGTTATGTCATGTGATAATAGTTGCTTTATAACCTAAGAGTGTTGGACTTCTTTTGGTGATCTTGTTTTTTCCATTTTCAGATACTATGAGGAAGGGGAGTGGGGGAGCTGAACAAAAACGTAAGTATTCTTTGATTTCCTTCTCACAAACTAGTTGCAATAAATGTAAAGTCAGGCATAAGGTAGACTCAGATGAAACTTGTGGAATATTTGTCTGGAGGCATATGACGTTAGGTCAACATTGATTCGACGTTGAGTCAACGCCCCATGACATTGAATCGACGTTGATTCAGTGTTGATTGACCGTTGTGTGCGGGACCCGTCCACCCCTTTGGTTTCTCTCTTCCCCTGTCCTACAAGTGTCAAAATAAAAGGTATGTTAAGCTGAGTTAGTTTGTTTTGTGATTGGTTGATTTCCTTCGCTCAAATGAGTTGCAATAAATGTAAGGTCAGGCATAAGGTAGACTCGGATGAAACTTGCGGAATATTTGTCTGGAGGCATATGACGTTAGGTCAACATTGAATCGAAGTTGAGTCAACGCCCCATGACATTGAATCGACGTTGATTCAGTGTTGATTGACCGTTGTGTGCAGGACGCGTCCACCCCTTTGGTTTCTCTCTTCCCCTGTCCTACAAGTGTCAAAATAAAAGGTATGTTAAGCTGAGTTAGTTTGTTTTGTGATTGGTTGATTTCCTTCGCACAAATGAGTTGCAATAAATGTAAGGTCAGGCATAAGGTAGACTCAGATGAAACTTGCGGAATATTTGTCTGGAGGCATATGACGTTAGGTCAACATTGAATCGAAGTTGAGTCAACGCCCCATGACATTGAATCAACGTTGATTCAGTGTTGATTGACCGTTGTGTGGGGGACGCGTCCACCCCTTTGGTTTCTCTCTTCCCCTGTCCTACAAGTGTCAAAATAAAAGATATGTTTAGCTGAGTTAGTTTGTTTTGTGATTGGTTGATTTCCTTCGCACAAATGAGTTGCAATAAATGTAAGGTCAGGCATAAGGTAGACTCAGATGAAACTTGCGGAATATTTGTCTGGAGGCATATGACGTTAGGTCAACATTGAATCGACGTTGAGTCAACGCCCCATGACATTGAATCGACGTTGATTCAGTGTTGATTGACCGTTGTGTGCGGGACCCGTCCACCCCTTTGGTTTCTCTCTTCCCCTGCCCTACAAGTGTCAAAATAAAAGGTATGTTAAGCTGAGTTAGTTTGTTTTGTGATTGGTTGATTTCCTTCGCATAAATGAGTTGCAATAAATGTAAGGTCAGGCATAAGGTAGACTCAGATGAAACTTGCGGAATATTTGTCTGGATGCATATGACGTTAGGTCAACATTGAATCGACGTTGAGTCAACGCCCCATGACATTGAATCGACGTTGATTCAGTGTTGATTGACCGTTGTGTGCGGGAAGCGTCCACCCCTTTGGTTTCTCTCTTCCCCTGTCCTACACGTGTCAAAATAAAAGGTATGTTAAGCTGAGTTAGGTTGTTTTGTGATTGGTTGATTTCTTTCTCAAAAATGAGTTGCAGTAAATGTAAAGTCAGGCATAAGGTAGACTCAGGTGAAACTGGTTCAATATTTGCTGTCTCTTGATTTCCTTCGCATAAATGAGTTGCAATAAATGTAAGGTCAGGCATAAGGTAGACTCAGATGATAAAACTTGCCAAATATTTGCTCAAATTGAATCACTGTTCATTCAACTTCATGGGGTTGAATCGACGCAATAAATGTAAGGTCAGGCAGAAGGTAAATGTAAGGTCAGGCATAAGGTAGACTCAATGATAAAACTTGCCAAATATTTGCTCAAATTGAATCACCGTTGGTTCAACTTCATGGGGTTGAATCGACGCAATAAATGTAAGGTCAGGCATAAGGTTAATGTAAGGTCAGGTATAAGGTAGACTCAGATGATAAAACTTGCCAAATATTTGCTTAAATTGAATCACCGTTGGTTCAACTTCATGGGGTTGAATCGACGCAATAAATGTAAGGTCAGGCATAAGGTAAATGTAAGGTCAGGCATAAGGTAGACTCAGATGATAAAACTTGCCAAATATTTGCTTAAATTGAATCACCGTTGGTTCAACTTCATGGGGTTGAATAGACGCAATAAATGTAAGGTCAGGCATAAGGTAAATGTAAGGTCAGGCATAAGGTAGACTCAGATGATAAAACTTGCCAAATATTTGCTTAAATTGAATCACCGTTGGTTCAACTTCATGGGGTTGAATCGACGCAATAAATGTAAGGTCAGGCATTAGGTAAATGTAAGGTCAGGCATAAGGTAGACTCAGATGATAAAACTTGCCAAATATTTGCTCAAATTGAATCACTGTTCATTCAACTTCATGGGGTTGAATCGACGCAATAAATGTAAGGTCAGGCATAAGGTAAATGTAAGGTCAGGCATAAGGTAGACTCAGATGATAAAACTTGCCAAATATTTGCTTAAATTGAATCACCGTTGGTTCAACTTCATGGGGTTGAATCGACGCAATAAATGTAAGGTCAGGCATAAGGTAAATGTAAGGTCAGGCATAAGGTAGACTCAGATGATAAAACTTGCCAAATATTGCTTAAATTGAATCACCGTTGGTTCAACTTCATGGGTTTGAATCGACGCAATAAATGTAAGGTCAGGCATAAGGTAAATGTAAGGTCAGGCATAAGGTAGACTCAGATAATAAAACTTGCCAAATATTTGCTTAAATTGAATCACTGTTTGTTCAACTTCATGGGGTTGAATCGACGCAATAAATGTAAGGTCAGGCATAAGGTAAATGTAAGGTCAGGCATAAGGTAGACTCAGATGATAAAACTTGCCAAATATTTGCTTAAATTGAATCACCGTTGGTTCAACTTCATGGGGTTGAATCGACGCAATAAATGTAAGGTCAGGCATAAGGTAAATGTAAGGTCAGGCATAAGGTAGACTCAGATAATAAAATTTGCCAAATATTTGCTTAAATTGAATCACCGTTGGTTCAACTTCATGGTGTTGAATCGACGCAATAAATGTAAGGTCAGGCATAAGGTAAATGTAAGGTCAGGCATAAGGTAGACTCAGATGATAAAACTTGCCAAATATTTGCTCAAATTGAATCACTGTTCATTCAACTTCATGGGGTTGAATCGACGCAATAAATGTAAGGTCAGGCATTAGGTAAATTTAAGGTCAGGCATAAGGTAGACTCAGATATTAAAACTTGCCAAATATTTGCTCAAATTGAATCACTGTTTGTTCAACTTCATGGGGTTGAATCGACGCAATAAATGTAAGGTCAGGCATAAGGTAAATGTAAGGTCAGGCATAAGGTAGACTCAGATGATAAAACTTGCCAAATATTTGCTTAAATTGAATCACCGTTGGTTCAACTTCATGGGGTTGAATCGACGCAATAAATGTAAGGTCAGGCATAAGGTAAATGTAAGGTCAGGCATAAGGTAGACTCAGATGATAAAACTTGCCAAATATTTGCTTAAATTGAATCACCGTTGGTTCAACTTCATGGGGTTGAATCGACGCAATAAATGTAAGGTCAGGCATTAGGTAAATTTAAGGTCAGGCATAAGGTAGACTCAGATGATAAAACTTGCCAAATATTTGCTTAAATTAAATCAACGTTGGTTCAACTTCATGGGGTTGAATCGACGAAATAAATGTAAGATCAGGCATAAGGTAAATGTAAGGTCAGGCATAAGGTAGACTGAGATGATAAAACTTGCCAAATATTTGCTCAAATTGAATCACTGTTCATTCAACTTCATGGGGTTGAATCGACGCAATAAATGTAAGGTCAGGCATAAGGTAAATGTAAGGTCAGGCATAAGGTAGACTCAGATAATAAAACTTGCCAAATATTTGCTTAAATTGAATCACCGTTGGTTCAACTTCATGGGGTTGAATCGACGCAATAAATGTAAGGTCAGGCATAAGGTAAATGTAAGGTCAGGCATAAGGTAGACTCAGATGATAAAACTTGCCAAATATTTGCTCAAATTGAATCACTGTTTGTTCAACTTCATTAGGTTGAATCGACGCAATAAATGTAAGGTCAGGCATAAGGTAAATGTAAGGTCAGGCATAAGGTAGACTCAGATGATAAAACTTGCCAAATATTTGCTTAAATTGAATCACCGTTGGTTCAACTTCATGGGGTTGAATCGACGCAATAAATGTAAGGTCAGGCATAAGGTGAATGTAAGGTCAGGCATAAGGTAGACTCAGATGATAAAACTTGCCAAATATTTGCTTAAATTGAATCACCGTTGGTTCAACTTCATGGGGTTGAATCGACGCAATAAATGTAAGGTCAGGCATAAGGTAAATGTAAGGTCAGGCATAAGGTAGACTCAGATAATAAAACTTGCCAAATATTTGCTTAAATTGAATCACCGTTGGTTCAACTTCATGGGGTTGAATCGACGCAATAAATGTAAGGTCAGGCATAAGGTAAATGTAAGGTCAGGCATAAGGTAGACTCAGATGATAAAACTTGCCAAATATTTGCTCAAATTGAATCACCGTTGTTTCAACTTCATGGGGTTGAATCGACGCAATAAATGTAAGGTCAGGCATAAGGTGAATATAAGGTCAGGCATAAGGTAGACTCAGATAATAAAACTTGCCAAATATTTGCTTAAATTGAATCACCGTTGGTTCAACTTCATGGTGTTGAATCGACGCAATAAATGTAAGGTCAGGCATAAGGTAAATGTAAGGTCAGGCATAAGGTAGACTCAGATGATAAAACTTGCCAAATATTTGCTTAAATTGAATCACCGTTGGTTCAACTTCATGGGGTTGAATCGACGCAATAAATGTAAGGTCAGGCATAAGGTAAATGTAAGGTCAGGCATAAGGTAGACTCAGATGATAAAACTTGCCAAATATTGCTTAAATTGAATCACCGTTGGTTCAACTTCATGGGTTTGAATCGACGCAATAAATGTAAGGTCAGGCATAAGGTAAATGTAAGGTCAGGCATAAGGTAGACTCAGATAATAAAACTTGCCAAATATTTGCTTAAATTGAATCACTGTTTGTTCAACTTCATGGGGTTGAATCGACGCAATAAATGTAAGGTCAGGCATAAGGTAAATGTAAGGTCAGGCATAAGGTAGACTCAGATGATAAAACTTGCCAAATATTTGCTTAAATTGAATCACCGTTGGTTCAACTTCATGGGGTTGAATCGACGCAATAAATGTAAGGTCAGGCATAAGGTAAATGTAAGGTCAGGCATAAGGTAGACTCAGATAATAAAACTTGCCAAATATTTGCTTAAATTGAATCACCGTTGGTTCAACTTCATGGTGTTGAATCGACGCAATAAATGTAAGGTCAGGCATAAGGTAAATGTAAGGTCAGGCATAAGGTAGACTCAGATGATAAAACTTGCCAAATATTTGCTCAAATTGAATCACTGTTCATTCAACTTCATGGGGTTGAATCGACGCAATAAATGTAAGGTCAGGCATTAGGTAAATTTAAGGTCAGGCATAAGGTAGACTCAGATGATAAAACTTGCCAAATATTTGCTTAAATTAAATCAACGTTGGTTCAACTTCATGGGGTTGAATCGACGCAATAAATGTAAGGTCAGGCATAAGGTAAATGTAAGGTCAGGCATAAGGTAGACTCAGATGATAAAACTTGCCAAATATTTGCTCAAATTGAATCACTGTTCATTCAACTTCATGGGGTTGAATCGACGCAATAAATGTAAGGTCAGGCATAAGGTAAATGTAAGGTCAGGCATAAGGTAGACTCAGATAATAAAACTTGCCAAATATTTGCTTAAATTGAATCACCGTTGGTTCAACTTCATGGGGTTGAATCGACGCAATAAATGTAAGGTCAGGCATAAGGTAAATGTAAGGTCAGGCATAAGGTAGACTCAGATATTAAAACTTGCCAAATATTTGCTCAAATTGAATCACTGTTTGTTCAACTTCATGGGGTTGAATCGACGCAATAAATGTAAGGTCAGGCATAAGGTAAATGTAAGGTCAGGCATAAGGTAGACTCAGATGATAAAACTTGCCAAATATTTGCTTAAATTGAATCACCGTTGGTTCAACTTCATGGGGTTGAATCGACGCAATAAATGTAAGGTCAGGCATAAGGTAAATGTAAGGTCAGGCATAAGGTAGACTCAGATGATAAAACTTGCCAAATATTTGCTTAAATTGAATCACCGTTGGTTCAACTTCATGGGGTTGAATCGACGCAATAAATGTAAGGTCAGGCATTAGGTAAATTTAAGGTCAGGCATAAGGTAGACTCAGATGATAAAACTTGCCAAATATTTGCTTAAATTAAATCAACGTTGGTTCAACTTCATGGGGTTGAATCGACGCAATAAATGTAAGGTCAGGCATAAGGTAAATGTAAGGTCAGGCATAAGGTAGACTGAGATGATAAAACTTGCCAAATATTTGCTTAAATTGAATCACTGTTCATTCAACTTCATGGGGTTGAATCGACGCAATAAATGTAAGGTCAGGCATAAGGTAAATGTAAGGTCAGGCATAAGGTAGACTCAGATAATAAAACTTGCCAAATATTTGCTTAAATTGAATCACCGTTGGTTGAACTTCATGGGGTTGAATCGACGCAATAAATGTAAGGTCAGGCATAAGGTAAATGTAAGGTCAGGCATAAGGTAGACTCAGATGATAAAACTTGCCAAATATTTGCTCAAATTGAATCACTGTTTGTTCAACTTCATTAGGTTGAATCGACGCAATAAATGTAAGGTCAGGCATAAGGTAAATGTAAGGTCAGGCATAAGGTAGACTCAGATAATAAAACTTGCCAAATATTTGCTTAAATTGAATCACCGTTGGTTCAACTTCATGGGGTTGAATCGACGCAATAAATGTAAGGTCAGGCATAAGGTGAATGTAAGGTCAGGCATAAGGTAGACTCAGATGATAAAACTTGCCAAATATTTGCTTAAATTGAATCACCGTTGGTTCAACTTCATGGGGTTGAATCGACGCAATAAATGTAAGGTCAGGCATAAGGTAAATGTAAGGTCAGGCATAAGGTAGACTCAGATAATAAAACTTGCCAAATATTTGCTTAAATTGAATCACCGTTGGTTCAACTTCATGGGGTTGAATCGACGCAATAAATGTAAGGTCAGGCATAAGGTAAATGTAAGGTCAGGCATAAGGTAGACTCAGATGATAAAACTTGCCAAATATTTGCTTAAATTGAATCACCGTTGGTTCAACTTCATGGGGTTGAATCGACGCAATAAATGTAAGGTCAGGCATAAGGTAAATGTAAGGTCAGGCATAAGGTAGACTCAGATGATAAAACTTGCCAAATATTTGCTCAAATTGAATCACCGTTGGTTCAACTTCATGGGGTTGAATCGACGCAATAAATGTAAGGTCAGGCATAAGGTGAATATAAGGTCAGGCATAAGGTAGACTCAGATAATAAAACTTGCCAAATATTTGCTTAAATTGAATCACCGTTGGTTCAACTTCATGGTGTTGAATCGACGCAATAAATGTAAGGTCAGGCATAAGGTAAATGTAAGGTCAGGCATAAGGTAGACTCAGATGATAAAACTTGCCAAATATTTGCTTAAATTGAATCACCGTTGGTTCAACTTCATGGGGTTGAATCGACGCAATAAATGTAAGGTCAGGCATAAGGTAAATGAAAGGTCAGGCATAAGGTAGACTCAGATAATAAAACTTGCCAAATATTTGCTTAAATTGAATCACCGTTGGTTCAACTTCATGGGGTTGAATCGACGCAATAAATGTAAGGTCAGGCATAAGGAAAATGTAAGGTCAGGCATAAGGTAGACTCAGATGATAAAACTTGCCAAATATTTGCTTAAATTGAATCACCGTTGGTTCAACTTCATGGGGTTGAATCGACGCAATAAATGTAAGGTCAGGCATAAGGTAAATGTAAGGTCAGGCATAAGGTAGACTCAGATGATGAAACTTGCCAAATATTTGCTCAAATTGAATCACTGTTCATTCAACTTCATGGGGTTGAATCGACGCAATAAATGTAAGGTCAGGCATAAGGTAAATGTAAGGTCAGGCATAAGGTAGACTCAGATGATAAAACTTGCCAAATATTTGCTTAAATTGAATCACCGTTGGTTCAACTTCATGGGGTTGAATCGACGCAATAAATGTAAGGTCAGGCATTAGGTAAATGTAAGGTCAGGCATAAGGTAGACTCAGATGATAAAACTTGCCAAATATTTGCTCAAATTGAATCACTGTTCATTCAACTTCATGGGGTTGAATCGACGCAATAAATGTAAGGTCAGGCATAAGGTAAATGTAAGGTCAGGCATAAGGTAGACTCAGATGATAAAACTTGCCAAATATTTGCTTAAATTGAATCACCGTTGGTTCAACTTCATGGGGTTGAATCGACGCAATAAATGTAAGGTCAGGCATAAGGTAAATGTAAGGTCAGGCATAAGGTAGACTCAGATGATAAAACTTGCCAAATATTGCTTAAATTGAATCACCGTTGGTTCAACTTCATGGGTTTGAATCGACGCAATAAATGTAAGGTCAGGCATAAGGTAGACTCAGATAATAAAACTTGCCAAATATTTGCTTAAATTGAATCACTGTTTGTTCAACTTCATGGGGTTGAATCGACGCAATAAATGTAAGGTCAGGCATAAGGTAAATGTAAGGTCAGGCATAAGGTAGACTCAGATGATAAAACTTGCCAAATATTTGCTCAAATTGAATCACTGTTTGTTCAACTTCATTAGGTTGAATCGACGCAATAAATGTAAGGTCAGGCATAAGGTAAATGTAAGGTCAGGCATAAGGTAGACTCAGATAATAAAACTTGCCAAATATTTGCTTAAATTGAATCACCGTTGGTTCAACTTCATGGGGTTGAATCGACGCAATAAATGTAAGGTCAGGCATAAGGTGAATGTAAGGTCAGGCATAAGGTAGACTCAGATGATAAAACTTGCCAAATATTTGCTTAAATTGAATCACCGTTGGTTCAACTTCATGGGGTTGAATCGACGCAATAAATGTAAGGTCAGGCATAAGGTAAATGTAAGGTCAGGCATAAGGTAGACTCAGATAATAAAACTTGCCAAATATTTGCTTAAATTGAATCACCGTTGGTTCAACTTCATGGGGTTGAATCGACGCAATAAATGTAAGGTCAGGCATAAGGTAAATGTAAGGTCAGGCATAAGGTAGACTCAGATGATAAAACTTGCCAAATATTTGCTTAAATTGAATCACCGTTGGTTCAACTTCATGGGGTTGAATCGACGCAATAAATGTAAGGTCAGGCATAAGGTAAATGTAAGGTCAGGCATAAGGTAGACTCAGATGATAAAACTTGCCAAATATTTGCTCAAATTGAATCACCGTTGGTTCAACTTCATGGGGTTGAATCGACGCAATAAATGTAAGGTCAGGCATAAGGTGAATATAAGGTCAGGCATAAGGTAGACTCAGATAATAAAACTTGCCAAATATTTGCTTAAATTGAATCACCGTTGGTTCAACTTCATGGTGTTGAATCGACGCAATAAATGTAAGGTCAGGCATAAGGTAAATGTAAGGTCAGGCATAAGGTAGACTCAGATGATAAAACTTGCCAAATATTTGCTTAAATTGAATCACCGTTGGTTCAACTTCATGGGGTTGAATCGACGCAATAAATGTAAGGTCAGGCATAAGGTAAATGAAAGGTCAGGCATAAGGTAGACTCAGATAATAAAACTTGCCAAATATTTGCTTAAATTGAATCACCGTTGGTTCAACTTCATGGGGTTGAATCGACGCAATAAATGTAAGGTCAGGCATAAGGAAAATGTAAGGTCAGGCATAAGGTAGACTCAGATGATAAAACTTGCCAAATATTTGCTTAAATTGAATCACCGTTGGTTCAACTTCATGGGGTTGAATCGACGCAATAAATGTAAGGTCAGGCATAAGGTAAATGTAAGGTCAGGCATAAGGTAGACTCAGATGATGAAACTTGCCAAATATTTGCTCAAATTGAATCACTGTTCATTCAACTTCATGGGGTTGAATCGACGCAATAAATGTAAGGTCAGGCATAAGGTAAATGTAAGGTCAGGCATAAGGTAGACTCAGATGATAAAACTTGCCAAATATTTGCTTAAATTGAATCACCGTTGGTTCAACTTCATGGGGTTGAATCGACGCAATAAATGTAAGGTCAGGCATTAGGTAAATGTAAGGTCAGGCATAAGGTAGACTCAGATGATAAAACTTGCCAAATATTTGCTCAAATTGAATCACTGTTCATTCAACTTCATGGGGTTGAATCGACGCAATAAATGTAAGGTCAGGCATAAGGAAAATGTAAGGTCAGGCATAAGGTAGACTCAGATGATAAAACTTGCCAAATATTTGCTTAAATTGAATCACCGTTGGTTCAACTTCATGGGGTTGAATCGACGCAATAAATGTAAGGTCAGGCATAAGGTAAATGTAAGGTCAGGCATAAGGTAGACTCAGATGATAAAACTTGCCAAATATTGCTTAAATTGAATCACCGTTGGTTCAACTTCATGGGTTTGAATCGACGCAATAAATGTAAGGTCAGGCATAAGGTAGACTCAGATAATAAAACTTGCCAAATATTTGCTTAAATTGAATCACTGTTTGTTCAACTTCATGGGGTTGAATCGACGCAATAAATGTAAGGTCAGGCATAAGGTAAATGTAAGGTCAGGCATAAGGTAGACTCAGATGATAAAACTTGCCAAATATTTGCTTAAATTGAATCACCTTTGGTTCAACTTCATGGGGTTGAATCGACGCAATAAATGTAAGGTCAGGCATTAGGTAAATGTAAGGTCAGGCATAAGGTAGACTCAGATGATAAAACTTGCCAAATATTTGCTCAAATTGAATCACTGTTCATTCAACTTCATGGGGTTGAATCGACGCAATATGTTCATTCAACTTCATGGGGTTGAATCGACGCAATAAATGTAAGGTCAGGCATAAGGTAAATGTAAGGTCAGGCATAAGGTAGACTCAGATGATAAAGCTTGCCAAATATTTGCTCAAATTGAATCACCGTTGGTTCAACTTCATTGGGTTGAATCGACGCAATAAATGTAAGGTCAGGCATAAGGTAAATGTAAGGTCAGGCATAAGGTAGACTCAGATAATAAAACTTGCCAAATATTTGCTTAAATTGAATCACCGTTGGTTCAACTTCATGGTGTTGAATCGACGCAATAAATGTAAGGTCAGGCATAAGGTAAATGTAAGGTCAGGCATAAGGTAGACTCAGATGATAAAACTTGCCAAATATTTGCTCAAATTGAATCACTGTTCATTCAACTTCATGGGGTTGAATCGACGCAATAAATGTAAGGTCAGGCATTAGGTAAATTTAAGGTCAGGCATAAGGTAGACTCAGATGATAAAACTTGCCAAATATTTGCTTAAATTAAATCAACGTTGGTTCAACTTCATGGGGTTGAATCGACGCAATAAATGTAAGGTCAGGCATAAGGTAAATGTAAGGTCAGGCATAAGGTAGACTCAGATGATAAAACTTGCCAAATATTTGCTTAAATTGAATCACCGTTGGTTCAACTTCATGGGGTTGAATCGACGCAATAAATGTAAGGTCAGGCATAAGGTGAATGTAAGGTCAGGCATAAGGTAGACTCAGATGATAAAACTTGCCAAATATTTGCTTAAATTGAATCACCGTTGGTTTAACTTCATGGGGTTGAATCGACGCAATAAATGTAAGGTCAGGCATAAGGTAAATGTAAGGTCAGGCATAAGGTAGACTCAGATAATAAAACTTGCCAAATATTTGCTTAAATTGAATCACCGTTGGTTCAACTTCATGGGGTTGAATCGACGCAATAAATGTAAGGTCAGGCATAAGGTAAATGTAAGGTCAGGCATAAGGTAGACTCAGATGATAAAACTTGCCAAATATTTGCTTAAATTGAATCACCGTTGGTTCAACTTCATGGGGTTGAATCGACGCAATAAATGTAAGGTCAGGCATAAGGTAAATGTAAGGTCAGGCATAAGGTAGACTCAGATGATAAAACTTGCCAAATATTTGCTCAAATTATATCACCGTTGGTTCAACTTCATGGGGTTGAATCGACGCAATAAATGTAAGGTCAGGCATAAGGTGAATATAAGGTCAGGCATAAGGTAGACTCAGATAATAAAACTTGCCAAATATTTGCTTAAATTGAATCACTGTTTGTTCAACTTCATGGGGTTGAATCGACGCAATAAATGTAAGGTCAGGCATAAGGTAAATGTAAGGTCAGGCATAAGGTAGACTCAGATGATAAAACTTGCCAAATATTTGCTTAAATTGAATCACCGTTGGTTCAACTTCATGGGGTTGAATCGACGCAATAAATGTAAGGTCAGGCATAAGGTAAATGTAAGGTCAGGCATAAGGTAGACTCAGATAATAAAACTTGCCAAATATTTGCTTAAATTGAATCACCGTTGGTTCAACTTCATGGTGTTGAATCGACGCAATAAATGTAAGGTCAGGCATAAGGTAAATGTAAGGTCAGGCATAAGGTAGGCTCAGATGATAAAACTTGCCAAATATTTGCTCAAATTGAATCACTGTTCATTCAACTTCATGGGCTTGAATCGACGCAATAAATGTAAGGTCAGGCATTAGGTAAATTTAAGGTCAGGCATAAGGTAGACTCAGATGATAAAACTTGCCAAATATTTGCTTAAATTAAATCAACGTTG
Organism: Ctena decussata; assembly: GCA_963989385.1. Classification (NCBI taxonomy): domain Eukaryota; kingdom Metazoa; phylum Mollusca; class Bivalvia; order Lucinida; family Lucinidae; genus Ctena; species Ctena decussata. The sequence continues at coordinate 52,831,689 of OZ022503.1, read as the reverse complement.
GTTCAACTTCATGGGGTTGAATCGACGCAATAAATGTAAGGTCAGGCATAAGGTAAATGTAAGGTCAGGCATAAGGTAGACTCAGATGATAAAACTTGCCAAATATTTGCTTAAATTGAATCACCGTTGGTTCAACTTCATGGGGTTGAATCGACGCAATAAATGTAAGGTCAGGCATTAGGTAAATGTAAGGTCAGGCATAAGGTAGACTCAGATGATAAAACTTGCCAAATATTTGCTTAAATTAAATCAACGTTGGTTCAACTTCATGGGGTTGAATCGACGCAATAAATGTAAGGTCAGGCATAAGGTAAATGTAACGTCAGGCATAAGGTAGACTCAGATGATAAAACTTGCCAAATATTTGCTCAAATTGAATCACTGTTCATTCAACTTCATGGGGTTGAATCGACGCAATAAATGTAAGGTCAGGCATAAGGTAAATGTAAGGTCAGGCATAAGGTAGACTCAGATGATAAAACTTGCCAAATATTTGCTCAAATTGAATCACCGTTGGTTCAACTTCATGGGGTTGAATCAACGCAATAAATGGAAGGTCAGGCATAAGGTAAATGTAAGGTCAGGCATAAGGTAGACTCAGGTGAAACTTGCCCAATATTTGCTCTGTCTCTAATAGTAAGTTAATCTCGGTTAGTTTGTATTGTGATTGGTTATGTCATGTGATAATAGTTGCTTTATAACCTAAGAGTGTTGGACTTCTTTTGGTGATCTTGTTTTTTCCATTTTCAGATACTATGAGGAAGGGGAGTGGGGGAGCTGAACAAAAACGTAAGTATTCTTTGATTTCCTACTCACAAACTAGTTGCAATAAATGTAAAGTCAGGCATAAGGTAGACTCAGATGAAACTTGTGGAATATTTGTTTTGAGGCATATGACGTTAGGTCAACATTGAATCGACGTTGAGTCAACGCCCCATGACATTGAATCGACGTTGCTTCAGTGTTGATTGACCGTTGTGTGCGGGACCCGTCCACCCCTTTGGTTTCTCTCTTCCCCTGTCCTACAAGTGTCAAAAATAAAAGGTATGTTAAGCTGAGTTAGTTTGTTTTGTGATTGGTTGATTTCCTTCGCACAAATGAGTTGCAATAAATGTAAGGTCAGGCATAAGGTAGACTCAGATGAAACTTGCGGAATATTTGTCTGGAGGCATATGACGTTAGGTCAACATTGAATCGACGTTGAGTCAACGCCCCATGACATTGAATCAACGTTGATTCAGTGTTGATTGACCGTTGTGTGCGGGACGCGTCCACCCCTTTGGTTTCTCTCTTCCCCTGTCCTACAAGTGTCAAAATAAAAGGTATGTTAAGCTGAGTTAGTTTGTTTTGTGATTGGTTGATTTCCTTCGCACAAAAGAGTTGCAATAAATGTAAGGTCAGGCATAAGGTAGACTCAGATGAAACTTGCGGAATATTTGTCTGGAGGCATATGACGTTAGGTCATCATTGAATCGAAGTTGAGTCAACGCCCCATGACATTGAATCAACGTTGATTCAGTGTTGATTGACCGTTGTGTGGGGGACGTGTCCACCCCTTTGGTTTCTCTCTTCCGCTGCCCTACAAGTGTCAAAATAAAAGATATGTTTAGCTGAGTTAGTTTGTTTTGTGATTGGTTGATTTCCTTCGCACAAATGAGTTGCAATAAATGTAAGGTCAGGCATAAGGTAGACTCAGATGAAACTTGCGGAATATTTGTCTGGAGGCATATGACGTTAGGTCAACATTGAATCGACGTTGAATCAACGCCCCATGACATTGAATCAACGTTGATTCAGTGTTGATTGACCGTTGTGTGCGGGACACGTCCACCCCTTTGGTTTCTCTCTTCCCCTGTCCTACAAGTGTCAAAATAAAAGGTATGTTAAGCTGAGTTAGTTTGTTTTGTGATTGGTTGATTTCCTTCGCATAAATGAGTTGCAATAAATGTAAGGTCAGGCATAAGGTAGACTCAGATGAAACTTGCGGAATATTTGTCTGGATGCATATGACGTTAGGTCAACATTGAATCGACGTTGAGTCAACGCCCCATGACATTGAATCGATGTTGATTCAGTGTTGATTGACCGTTGTGTGCGGGACCCGTCCACCCCTTTGGTTTCTTTCTTCCCCTGTCCTACACTTGTCGAAATAAAAGGTATGTTAAGCTGAGTTAGGTTGTTTTGTGATTGGTTGATTTCTTTCTCACAAATGAGTTGCAGTAAATGTAAAGTCAGGCATAAGGTAGACTCAAGTGAAACTGGTTCAATATTTGCTCTGTCTCTTGATTTCCTTCGCATAAATGAGTTGCAATAAATGTAAGGTCAGGCATTAGGTAGACTCAGATGATAAAACTTGCCAAATATTTGCTCAAATTGAATCACTGTTCATTCAACTTCATGGGGTTGAATCGACGCAATAAATGTAAGGTCAGGCAGAAGGTAAATGTAAGGTCAGGCATAAGGTAGACTCGATGATAAAACTTGCCAAATATTTGCTCAAATTGAATCACTGTTCATTCAACTTCATGGGGTTGAATCGGCGCAATAAATGTAAGGTCAGGCATTAGGTAAATGTAAGGTCAGGCATAAGGTAGACTCAGATGATAAAACTTGCCAAATATTTGCTTAAATTGAATCACCGTTGGTTCAACTTCATGGGGTTGAATCGACGCAATAAATGTAAGGTCAGGCATAAGGTAAATGTAAGGTCAGGCATTAGGTAGACTCAGATGATAAAACTTGCCAAATATTTGCTTAAATTGAATCACCGTTGGTTCAACTTCATGGGGTTGAATCGACGCAATAAATGTAAGGTCAGGCATAAAGTAAATGTAAGGTCAGGCATAAGGTAGACTCAGATGATAAAACTTGCCAAATATTTGCTTAAATTGAATCACCGTTGGTTCAACTTCATGGGGTTGAATCGACGCAATAAATGTAAGGTCAGGCATAAGGTAAATGTAAGGTCAGGCATAAGGTAGACTCAGATAATAAAACTTGCCAAATATTTGCTTAAATTGAATCACCGTTGGTTCAACTTCATGGGGTTGAATCGACGCAATAAATGTAAGGTCAGGCATAAGGTAAATGTAAAGTCAGGCATAAGGTAGGCTCAGATGATAAAACTTGCCAAATATTTGCTTAAATTGAATCACCGTTGGTTCAACTTCATGGGGTTGAATCGACGCAATAAATGTAAGGTCAGGCATAAGGTAAATGTAAGGTCAGGCATAAGGTAGACTCAGATAATGAAACTTGCCAAATATTTGCTTAAATTGAATCACTGTTCATTCAACTTCATGGGGTTGAATCGACGCAATAAATGTAAGGTCAGGCATAAGGTAAATGTAAGGTCAGGCATAAGGTAGACTCAGATGATAAAACTTGCCAAATATTTGCTTAAATTGAGTCACGGTTGGTTCAACTTCATGGGATTGAATCGACGCAATAAATGTAAGGTCAGGCATTAGTTAAATGTAAGGTCAGGCATAAGGTAGTCTCAGATGATAAAACTTGCCAAATATTTGCTTAAATTAAATCAACGTTGGTTCAACTTCATGGGGTTGAATCGACGCAATAAATGTAAGATCAGGCATAAGGTAAATGTAAGGTCAGGCATAAGGTAGACTCAGATGATAAAACTTGCCAAATATTTGCTTAAATTGAATCACCGTTGGTTCAACTTCATGGGGTTGAATCGACGCAATAAATGTAAGGTCAGGCATAAGGTAAATGTAAGGTCAGGCATAAGGTAGACTCAGATAATAAAACTTGCCAAATATTTGCTTAAATTGAATCACCGTTGGTTCAACTTCATGGGGTTGAATCGACGCAATAAATGTAAGGTCAGGCATTAGGTAAATGTAAGGTCAGGCATAAGGTAGACTCAGATGATAAAACTTGCCAAATATTTGCTTAAATTAAATCAACGTTGGTTCAACTTCATGGGGTTGAATCGACGCAATAAATGTAAGGTCAGGCATAAGGTAAATGTAACGTCAGGCATAAGGTAGACTCAGATGATAAAACTTGCCAAATATTTGCTCAAATTGAATCACTGTTCATTCAACTTCATGGGGTTGAATCGACGCAATAAATGTAAGGTCAGGCATAAGGTAAATGTAAGGTCAGGCATAAGGTAGACTCAGATGATAAAACTTGCCAAATATTTGCTCAAATTGAATCACCGTTGGTTCAACTTCATGGGGTTGAATCGACGCAATAAATGGAAGGTCAGGCATAAGGTAAATGTAAGGTCAGGCATAAGGTAGACTCAGGTGAAACTTGCCCAATATTTGCTCTGTCTCTAATAGTAAGTTAATCTCGGTTAGTTTGTATTGTGATTGGTTATGTCATGTGATAATAGTTGCTTTATAACCTAAGAGTGTTGGACTTCTTTTGGTGATCTTGTTTTTTCCATTTTCAGATACTATGAGGAAGGGGAGTGGGGGAGCTGAACAAAAACGTAAGTATTCTTTGATTTCCTTCTCACAAACTAGTTGCAATAAATGTAAAGTCAGGCATAAGGTAGACTCAGATGAAACTTGTGGAATATTTGTTTTGAGGCATATGACGTTAGGTCAACATTGAATCGACGTTGAGTCAACGCCCCATGACATTGAATCGACGTTGCTTCAGTGTTGATTGACCGTTGTGTGCGGGACCCGTCCACCCCTTTGGTTTCTCTCTTCCCCTGTCCTACAAGTGTCAAAATAAAAGGTATGTTAAGCTGAGTTAGTTTGTTTTGTGATTGGTTGATTTCCTTCGCACAAATGAGTTGCAATAAATGTAAGGTCAGGCATAAGGTAGACTCAGATGAAACTTGCGGAATATTTGTCTGGAGGCATATGACGTTAGGTCAACAATGAATCGACGTTGAGTCAACGCCCCATGACATTGAATCAACGTTGATTCAGTGTTGATTGACCGTTGTGTGCGGGACGCGTCCACCCCTTTGGTTTCTCTCTTCCCCTGTCCTACAAGTGTCAAAATAAAAGGTATGTTAAGCTGAGTTAGTTTGTTTTGTGATTGGTTGATTTCCTTCGCACAAAAGAGTTGCAATAAATGTAAGGTCAGGCATAAGGTAGACTCAGATGAAACTTGCGGAATATTTGTCTGGAGGCATATGACGTTAGGTCAACATTGAATCGACGTTGAATCAACGCCCCATGACATTGAATCAACGTTGATTCAGTGTTGATTGACCGTTGTGTGGGGGACGTGTCCACCCCTTTGGTTTCTCTCTTCCGCTGTCCTACAAGTGTCAAAATAAAAGATATGTTTAGCTGAGTTAGTTTGTTTTGTGATTGGTTGATTTCCTTCGCACAAATGAGTTGCAATAAATGTAAGGTCAGGCATAAGGTAGACTCAGATGAAACTTGCGGAATATTTGTCTGGAGGCATATGACGTTAGGTCAACATTGAATCGACGTTGAATCAACGCCCCATGACATTGAATCAACGTTGATTCAGTGTTGATTGACCGTTGTGTGCGGGACACGTCCACCCCTTTGGTTTCTCTCTTCCCCTGTCCTACAAGTGTCAAAATAAAAGGTATGTTAAGCTGAGTTAGTTTGTTTTGTGATTGGTTGATTTCCTTCGCATAAATGAGTTGCAATAAATGTAAGGTCAGGCATAAGGTAGACTCAGATGAAACTTGCGGAATATTTGTCTGGATGCATATGACGTTAGGTCAACATTGAATCGACGTTGAGTCAACGCCCCATGACATTGAATCGATGTTGATTCAGTGTTGATTGACCGTTGTGTGCGGGACGCGTCCAGCCCTTTGGTTTCTTTCTTCCCCTGTCCTACACTTGTCGAAATAAAAGGTATGTTAAGCTGAGTTAGGTTGTTTTGTGATTGGTTGATTTCTTTCTCACAAATGAGTTGCAGTAAATGTAAAGTCAGGCATAAGGTAGACTCAGGTGAAACTGGTTCAATATTTGCTCTGTCTCTTGATTTCCTTCGCATAAATGAGTTGCAATAAATGTAAGGTCAGGCATTAGGTAGACTCAGATGATAAAACTTGCCAAATATTTGCTCAAATTGAATCACTGTTCATTCAACTTCATGGGGTTGAATCGACGCAATAAATGTAAGGTCAGGCAGAAGGTAAATGTAAGGTCAGGCATAAGGTAGACTCGATGATAAAACTTGCCAAATATTTGCTCAAATTGAATCACTGTTCATTCAACTTCATGGGGTTGAATCGGCGCAATAAATGTAAGGTCAGGCATTAGGTAAATGTAAGGTCAGGCATAAGGTAGACTCAGATGATAAAACTTGCCAAATATTTGCTTAAATTGAATCACCGTTGGTTCAACTTCATGGGGTTGAATCGACGCAATAAATGTAAGGTCAGGCATAAGGTAAATGTAAGGTCAGGCATAAGGTAGACTCAGATGATAAAACTTACCAAATATTTGCTCAAATTGAATCACTGTTCATTCAACTTCATGGGGTTGAATCGACGCAATAAATGTAAGGTCAGACATAAGGTAAATGTAAGGTCAGGCATAAGGTAGACTCAGATAATAAAACTTGCCAAATATTTGCTTAAATTGAATCACCGTTGGTTCAACTTCATGGGGTTGAATCGACGCAATAAACGTAAGGTCAGGCATAAGGTAAATGTAAGGTCAGGCATAAGGTAGACTCAGATGATAAAACTTGCCAAATATTTGCTTAAATTGAATCACCGTTGGTTCAACTTCATGGGGTTGAATCGACGCAATAAATGTAAGGTCAGGCATAAGGTAAATGTAAGGTCAGGCATAAGGTAGACTCAGATGATAAAACTTGCCAAATAGTTGCTTAAATTGAATCACCGTTGGTTCAACTTCATGGGGTTGAATCGACGCAATAAATGTAAGGTCAGGCATAAGGTAAATGTAAGGTCAGGCATAAGGTAGACTCAGATAATAAAACTTGCCAAATATTTGCTTAAATTGAATCACCGTTGGTTCAACTTCATGGGGTTGAATCGACGCAATAAATGTAAGGTCAGGCATAAGGTAAATGTAAAGTCAGGCATAAGGTAGACTCAGATGATAAAACTTGCCAAATATTTGCTTAAATTGAATCACCGTTGGTTCAACTTCATGGGGTTGAATCGACGCAATAAATGTAAGGTCAGGCATAAGGTAAATGTAAGGTCAGGCATAAGGTAGACTCAGATAATGAAACTTGCCAAATATTTGCTTTTAATTGAATCACCGTTGGTTCAACTTCATGGGGTTGAATCGACGCAATAAATGTAAGGTCAGGCATAAGGTAAATGTAAGGTCAGGCATAAGGTAGACTCAGATGATAAAACTTGCCAAATATTTGCTCAAATTGAGTCACCGTTGGTTCAACTTCATGGGATTGAATCGACGCAATAAATGTAAGGTCAGGCATTAGTTAAATGTAAGGTCAGGCATAAGGTAGACTCAGATGATAAAACTTGCCAAATATTTGCTTAAATTAAATCAACGTTGGTTCAACTTCATGGGGTTGAATCGACGCAATAAATGTAAGGTCAGGCATAAGGTAAATGTAAGGTCAGGCATAAGGTAGACTCAGATGATAAAACTTGCCAAATATTTGCTTAAATTGAATCACCGTTGGTTCAACTTCATGGGGTTGAATCGACGCAATAAATGTAAGGTCAGGCATAAGGTAAATGTAAGGTCAGGCATAAGGTAGACTCAGATAATAAAACTTGCCAAATATTTGCTTAAATTGAATCACCGTTGGTTCAACTTCATGGGGTTGAATCGACGCAATAAATGTAAGGTCAGGCATAAGGTAAATGTAAGGTCAGGCATAAGGTAGACTCAGATAATAAAACTTGCCAAATATTTGCTTAAATTGAATCACCGTTGGTTCAACTTCATGGGGTTGAATCGACGCAATAAATGTAAGGTCAGGCATTAGGTAAATGTAAGGTCAGGCATAAGGTAGACTCAGATGATAAAACTTGCCAAATATTTGCTTAAATTAAATCAACGTTGGTTCAACTTCATGGGGTTGAATCGACGCAATAAATGTAAGGTCAGGCATAAGGTAAATGTAACGTCAGGCATAAGGTAGACTCAGATGATAAAACTTGCCAAATATTTGCTCAAATTGAATCACTGTTCATTCAACTTCATGGGGTTGAATCGACGCAATAAATGTAAGGTCAGGCATATGGTAAATGTAAGGTCAGGCATAAGGTAGACTCAGATGATAAAACTTGCCAAATATTTGCTCAAATTGAATCACCGTTGGTTCAACTTCATGGGGTTGAATCGACGCAATAAATGGAAGGTCAGGCATAAGGTAAATGTAAGGTCAGGCATAAGGTAGACTCAGGTGAAACTTGCCCAATATTTGCTCTGTCTCTAATAGTAAGTTAATCTCGGTTAGTTTGTATTGTGATTGGTTATGTCATGTGATAATAGTTGCTTTATAACCTAAGAGTGTTGGACTTCTTTTGGTGATCTTGTTTTTTCCATTTTCAGATACTATGAGGAAGGGGAGTGGGGGAGCTGAACAAAAACGTAAGTATTCTTTGATTTCCTTCTCACAAACTAGTTGCAATAAATGTAAAGTCAGGCATAAGGTAGACTCAGATGAAACTTGTGGAATATTTGTTTTGAGGCATATGACGTTAGGTCAACATTGAATCGACGTTGAGTCAACGCCCCATGACATTGAATCGACGTTGCTTCAGTGTTGATTGACCGTTGTGTGCGGGACCCGTCCACCCCTTTGGTTTCTCTCTTCCCCTGTCCTACAAGTGTCAAAATAAAAGGTATGTTAAGCTGAGTTAGTTTGTTTTGTGATTGGTTGATTTCCTTCGCACAAATGAGTTGCAATAAATGTAAGGTCAGACATAAGGTAGACTCAGATGAAACTTGCGGAATATTTGTCTGGAGGCATATGACGTTAGGTCAACAATGAATCGACGTTGAGTCAACGCCCCATGACATTGAATCAACGTTGATTCAGTGTTGATTGACCGTTGTGTGCGGGACGCGTCCACCCCTTTGGTTTCTCTCTTCCCCTGTCCTACAAGTGTCAAAATAAAAGGTATGTTAAGCTGAGTTAGTTTGTTTTGTGATTGGTTGATTTCCTTCGCACAAAAGAGTTGCAATAAATGTAAGGTCAGGCATAAGGTAGACTCAGATGAAACTTGCGGAATATTTGTCTGGAGGCATATGACGTTAGGTCAACATTGAATCGAAGTTGAGTCAACGCCCCATGACATTGAATCAACGTTGATTCAGTGTTGATTGACCGTTGTGTGGGGGACGTGTCCACCCCTTTGGTTTCTCTCTTCCGCTGTCCTACAAGTGTCAAAATAAAAGACATGTTTAGCTGAGTTAGTTTGTTTTGTGATTGGTTGATTTCCTTCGCACAAATGAGTTGCAATAAATGTAAGGTCAGGCATAAGGTAGACTCAGATGAAACTTGCGGAATATTTGTCTGGAGGCATATGACGTTAGGTCAACATTGAATCGACGTTGAATCAACGCCCCATGACATTGAATCAACGTTGATTCAGTGTTGATTGACCGTTGTGTGCGGGACACGTCCACCCCTTTGGTTTCTCTCTTCCCCTGTCCTACAAGTGTCAAAATAAAAGGTATGTTAAGCTGAGTTAGTTTGTTTTGTGATTGGTTGATTTCCTTCGCATAAATGAGTTGCAATAAATGTAAGGTCAGGCATAAGGTAGACTCAGATGAAACTTGCGGAATATTTGTCTGGATGCATATGACGTTAGGTCAACATTGAATCGACGTTGAGTCAACGCCCCATGACATTGAATCGATGTTGATTCAGTGTTGATTGACCGTTGTGTGCGGGACGCGTCCACCCCTTTGGTTTCTTTCTTCCCCTGTCCTACACTTGTCGAAATAAAAGGTATGTTAAGCTGAGTTAGGTTGTTTTGTGATTGGTTGATTTCTTTCTCACAAATGAGTTGCAGTAAATGTAAAGTCAGGCATAAGGTAGACTCAGGTGAAACTGGTTCAATATTTGCTCTGTCTCTTGATTTCCTTCGCATAAATGAGTTGCAATAAATGTAAGGTCAGGCATTAGGTAGACTCAGATGATAAAACTTGCCAAATATTTGCTCAAATTGAATCAATGTTCATTCAACTTCATGGGGTTGAATCGACGCAATAAATGTAAGGTCAGGCAGAAGGTAAATGTAAGGTCAGGCATAAGGTAGACTCGATGATAAAACTTGCCAAATATTTGCTCAAATTGAATCACTGTTCATTCAACTTCATGGGGTTGAATCGGCGCAATAAATGTAAGGTCAGGCATTAGGTAAATGTAAGGTCAGGCATAAGGTAGACTCAGATGATAAAACTTGCCAAATATTTGCTTAAATTGAATCACCGTTGGTTCAACTTCATGGGGTTGAATCGACGCAATAAATGTAAGGTCAGGCATAAGGTAAATGTAAGGTCAGGCATAAGGTAGACTCAGATGATAAAACTTACCAAATATTTGCTCAAATTGAATCACTGTTCATTCAACTTCATGGGGTTGAATCGACGCAATAAATGTAAGGTCAGGCATAAGGTAAATGGAAGGTCAGGCATAAGGTAGACTCAGATAATAAAACTTGCCAAATATTTGCTTAAATTGAATCACCGTTGGTTCAACTTCATGGGGTTGAATCGACGCAATAAACGTAAGGGCAGGCATAAGGTAAATGTAAGGTCAGGCATAAGGTAGACTCAGATGATAAAACTTGCCAAATATTTGCTTAAATTGAATCACCGTTGGTTCAACTTCATGGGGTTGAATCGACGCAATAAATGTAAGGTCAGGCATAAGGTAAATGTAAGGTCAGGCATAAGGTAGACTCAGATGATAAAACTTGCCAAATATTTGCTTAAATTGAATCACCGTTGGTTCAACTTCATGGGGTGGAATCGACGCAATAAATGTAAGGTCAGGCATAAGGTAAATGTAAGGTCAGGCATAAGGTAGACTCAGATAATAAAACTTGCCAAATATTTGCTTAAATTGAATCACCGTTGGTTCAACTTCATGGGGTTGAATCGACGCAATAAATGTAAGGTCAGGCATAAGGTAAATGTAAAGTCAGGCATAAGGTAGACTCAGATGATAAAACTTGCCAAATATTTGCTTAAATTGAATCACCGTTGGTTCAACATCATGGGGTTGAATCGACGCAATAAATGTAAGGTCAGGCATAAGGTAAATGTAAGGTCAGGCATAAGGTAGACTCAGATAATGAAACTTGCCAAATATTTGCTTTTAATTGAATCACCGTTGGTTCAACTTCATGGGGTTGAATCGACGCAATAAATGTAAGGTCAGGCATAAGGTAAATGTAAGGTCAGGCATAAGGTAGACTCAGATGATAAAACTTGCCAAATATTTGCTCAAATTGAGTCACCGTTGGTTCAACTTCATGGGATTGAATCGACGCAATAAATGTAAGGTCAGGCATTAGTTAAATGTAAGGTCAGGCATAAGGTAGACTCAGATGATAAAACTTGCCAAATATTTGCTTAAATTAAATCAACGTTGGTTCAACTTCATGGGGTTGAATCGACGCAATAAATGTAAAGTCAGGCATAAGGTAGACTCAGGTGAAACTGGTTCAATATTTGCTCTGTCTCTTGATTTCCTTCGCATAAATGAGTTGCAATAAATGTAAGGTCAGGCATTAGGTAGACTCAGATGATAAAACTTGCCAAATATTTGCTCAAATTGAATCACTGTTCATTCAACTTCATGGGGTTGAATCGACGCAATAAATGTAAGGTCAGGCAGAAGGTAAATGTAAGGTCAGGCATAAGGTAGACTCGATGATAAAACTTGCCAAATATTTGCTCAAATTGAATCACTGTTCATTCAACTTCATGGGGTTGAATCGACGCAATAAATGTAAGGTCAGGCATTAGGTAAATGTAAGGTCAGGCATAAGGTAGACTCAGATGATTAAACTTGCCAAATATTTGCTTAAATTGAATCACCGTTGGTTCAACTTCATGGGGTTGAATCGACGCAATAAATGTAAGGTCAGGCATAAGGTAAATGTAAGGTCAGGCATAAGGTAGACTCAGATGATAAAACTTGCCAAATATTTGCTCAAATTGAATCACTGTTCATTCAACTTCATGGGGTTGAATCGACGCAATAAATGTAAGGTCACGCATAAGGTAAATGTAAGGTCAGGCATAAGGTAGACTCAGATAATAAAACTTGCCAAATATTTGCTTAAATTGAATCATCGTTGGTTCAACTTCATGGGGTTGAATTGACGCAATAAATGTAAGGTCAGGCATAAGGTAAATGTAAGGTCAGGCATAAGGTAGACTCAGATGATAAAACTTGCCAAATATTTGCATAAATTGAATCACCGTTCATTCAACTTCATGGGGTTGAATCGACGCAATAAATGTAAGGTCAGGCATAAGGTAAATGTAAGGTCAGGCATAAGGTAGACTCAGATGATAAAACTTGCCAAATATTTGTTTAAATTGAATCACCGTTGGTTCAACTTCATGGGGTTGAATCGACGCAATAAATGTAAGGTCAGGCATAAGGTAAATGTAAGGTCAGGCATAAGGTAGACTCAGATGATGAAACTTGCCAAATATTTGCTCAAATTGAATCACTGTTCATTCAACTTCATGGGGTTGAATCGACGCAATAAATGTAAGGTCAGGCATAAGGTAAATGTAAGGTCAGGCATAAGGTAGACTCAGATGATAAAACTTGCCAAATATTTGCTTAAATTGAATCACCGTTGGTTCAACTTCATGGGGTTGAATCGACGCAATAAATGTAAGGTCAGGCATTAGGTAAATGTAAGGTCAGGCATAAGGTAGACTCAGATGATAAAACTTGCCAAATATTTGCTCAAATTGAATCACTGTTCATTCAACTTCATGGGGTTGAATCGACGCAATAAATGTAAGGTCAGGCATAAGGTAAATGTAAGGTCAGGCATAAGGTAGACTCAGATGATAAAACTTGCCAAATATTTGCTTAAATTGAATCACCGTTGGTTCAACTTCATGGGGTTGAATCGACGCAATAAATGTAAGGTCAGGCATAAGGTAAATGTAAGGTCAGGCATAAGGTAGACTCAGATGATAAAACTTGCCAAATATTGCTTAAATTGAATCACCGTTGGTTCAACTTCATGGGTTTGAATCGACGCAATAAATGTAAGGTCAGGCATAAGGTAAATGTAAGGTCAGGCATAAGGTAGACTCAGATAATAAAACTTGCCAAATATTTGCTTAAATTGAATCACTGTTTGTTCAACTTCATGGGGTTGAATCGACGCAATAAATGTAAGGTCAGGCATAAGGTAAATGTAAGGTCAGGCATAAGGTAGACTCAGATGATAAAACTTGCCAAATATTTGCTTAAATTGAATCACCGTTGGTTCAACTTCATGGGGTTGAATCGACGCAATAAATGTAAGGTCAGGCATAAGGTAAATGTAAGGTCAGGCATAAGGTAGACTCAGATAATAAAATTTGCCAAATATTTGCTTAAATTGAATCACCGTTGGTTCAACTTCATGGTGTTGAATCGACGCAATAAATGTAAGGTCAGGCATAAGGTAAATGTAAGGTCAGGCATAAGGTAGACTCAGATGATAAAACTTGCCAAATATTTGCTCAAATTGAATCACTGTTCATTCAACTTCATGGGGTTGAATCGACGCAATAAATGTAAGGTCAGGCATTAGGTAAATTTAAGGTCAGGCATAAGGTAGACTCAGATATTAAAACTTGCCAAATATTTGCTCAAATTGAATCACTGTTTGTTCAACTTCATGGGGTTGAATCGACGCAATAAATGTAAGGTCAGGCATAAGGTAAATGTAAGGTCAGGCATAAGGTAGACTCAGATGATAAAACTTGCCAAATATTTGCTTAAATTGAATCACCGTTGGTTCAACTTCATGGGGTTGAATCGACGCAATAAATGTAAGGTCAGGCATAAGGTAAATGTAAGGTCAGGCATAAGGTAGACTCAGATGATAAAACTTGCCAAATATTTGCTTAAATTGAATCACCGTTGGTTCAACTTCATGGGGTTGAATCGACGCAATAAATGTAAGGTCAGGCATTAGGTAAATTTAAGGTCAGGCATAAGGTAGACTCAGATGATAAAACTTGCCAAATATTTGCTTAAATTAAATCAACGTTGGTTCAACTTCATGGGGTTGAATCGACGAAATAAATGTAAGATCAGGCATAAGGTAAATGTAAGGTCAGGCATAAGGTAGACTGAGATGATAAAACTTGCCAAATATTTGCTCAAATTGAATCACTGTTCATTCAACTTCATGGGGTTGAATCGACGCAATAAATGTAAGGTCAGGCATAAGGTAAATGTAAGGTCAGGCATAAGGTAGACTCAGATAATAAAACTTGCCAAATATTTGCTTAAATTGAATCACCGTTGGTTCAACTTCATGGGGTTGAATCGACGCAATAAATGTAAGGTCAGGCATAAGGTAAATGTAAGGTCAGGCATAAGGTAGACTCAGATGATAAAACTTGCCAAATATTTGCTCAAATTGAATCACTGTTTGTTCAACTTCATTAGGTTGAATCGACGCAATAAATGTAAGGTCAGGCATAAGGTAAATGTAAGGTCAGGCATAAGGTAGACTCAGATGATAAAACTTGCCAAATATTTGCTTAAATTGAATCACCGTTGGTTCAACTTCATGGGGTTGAATCGACGCAATAAATGTAAGGTCAGGCATAAGGTGAATGTAAGGTCAGGCATAAGGTAGACTCAGATGATAAAACTTGCCAAATATTTGCTTAAATTGAATCACCGTTGGTTCAACTTCATGGGGTTGAATCGACGCAATAAATGTAAGGTCAGGCATAAGGTAAATGTAAGGTCAGGCATAAGGTAGACTCAGATAATAAAACTTGCCAAATATTTGCTTAAATTGAATCACCGTTGGTTCAACTTCATGGGGTTGAATCGACGCAATAAATGTAAGGTCAGGCATAAGGTAAATGTAAGGTCAGGCATAAGGTAGACTCAGATGATAAAACTTGCCAAATATTTGCTTAAATTGAATCACCGTTGGTTCAACTTCATGGGGTTGAATCGACGCAATAAATGTAAGGTCAGGCATAAGGTAAATGTAAGGTCAGGCATAAGGTAGACTCAGATGATAAAACTTGCCAAATATTTGCTCAAATTGAATCACCGTTGTTTCAACTTCATGGGGTTGAATCGACGCAATAAATGTAAGGTCAGGCATAAGGTGAATATAAGGTCAGGCATAAGGTAGACTCAGATAATAAAACTTGCCAAATATTTGCTTAAATTGAATCACCGTTGGTTCAACTTCATGGTGTTGAATCGACGCAATAAATGTAAGGTCAGGCATAAGGTAAATGTAAGGTCAGGCATAAGGTAGACTCAGATGATAAAACTTGCCAAATATTTGCTTAAATTGAATCACCGTTGGTTCAACTTCATGGGGTTGAATCGACGCAATAAATGTAAGGTCAGGCATAAGGTAAATGTAAGGTCAGGCATAAGGTAGACTCAGATGATAAAACTTGCCAAATATTGCTTAAATTGAATCACCGTTGGTTCAACTTCATGGGTTTGAATCGACGCAATAAATGTAAGGTCAGGCATAAGGTAAATGTAAGGTCAGGCATAAGGTAGACTCAGATAATAAAACTTGCCAAATATTTGCTTAAATTGAATCACTGTTTGTTCAACTTCATGGGGTTGAATCGACGCAATAAATGTAAGGTCAGGCATTAGGTAAATTTAAGGTCAGGCATAAGGTAGACTCAGATGATAAAACTTGCCAAATATTTGCTTAAATTGAATCACCGTTGGTTCAACTTCATGGGGTTGAATCGACGCAATAAATGTAAGGTCAGGCATTAGGTAAATTTAAGGTCAGGCATAAGGTAGACTCAGATGATAAAACTTGCCAAATATTTGCTTAAATTAAATCAACGTTGGTTCAACTTCATGGGGTTGAATCGACGCAATAAATGTAAGGTCAGGCATAAGGTAAATGTAAGGTCAGGCATAAGGTAGACTGAGATGATAAAACTTGCCAAATATTTGCTTAAATTGAATCACCGTTGGTTCAACTTCATGGGGTTGAATCGACGCAATAAATGTAAGGTCAGGCATTAGGTAAATTTAAGGTCAGGCATAAGGTAGACTCAGATGATAAAACTTGCCAAATATTTGCTTAAATTAAATCAACGTTGGTTCAACTTCATGGGGTTGAATCGACGCAATAAATGTAAGGTCAGGCATAAGGTAAATGTAAGGTCAGGCATAAGGTAGACTGAGATGATAAAACTTGCCAAATATTTGCTCAAATTGAATCACTGTTCATTCAACTTCATGGGGTTGAATCGACGCAATAAATGTAAGGTCAGGCATAAGGTAAATGTAAGGTCAGGCATAAGGTAGACTCAGATAATAAAACTTGCCAAATATTTGCTTAAATTGAATCACCGTTGGTTGAACTTCATGGGGTTGAATCGACGCAATAAATGTAAGGTCAGGCATAAGGTAAATGTAAGGTCAGGCATAAGGTAGACTCAGATGATAAAACTTGCCAAATATTTGCTCAAATTGAATCACTGTTTGTTCAACTTCATTAGGTTGAATCGACGCAATAAATGTAAGGTCAGGCATAAGGTAAATGTAAGGTCAGGCATAAGGTAGACTCAGATAATAAAACTTGCCAAATATTTGCTTAAATTGAATCACCGTTGGTTCAACTTCATGGGGTTGAATCGACGCAATAAATGTAAGGTCAGGCATAAGGTGAATGTAAGGTCAGGCATAAGGTAGACTCAGATGATAAAACTTGCCAAATATTTGCTTAAATTGAATCACCGTTGGTTCAACTTCATGGGGTTGAATCGACGCAATAAATGTAAGGTCAGGCATAAGGTAAATGTAAGGTCAGGCATAAGGTAGACTCAGATAATAAAACTTGCCAAATATTTGCTTAAATTGAATCACCGTTGGTTCAACTTCATGGGGTTGAATCGACGCAATAAATGTAAGGTCAGGCATAAGGTAAATGTAAGGTCAGGCATAAGGTAGACTCAGATGATAAAACTTGCCAAATATTTGCTTAAATTGAATCACCGTTGGTTCAACTTCATGGGGTTGAATCGACGCAATAAATGTAAGGTCAGGCATAAGGTAAATGTAAGGTCAGGCATAAGGTAGACTCAGATGATAAAACTTGCCAAATATTTGCTCAAATTGAATCACCGTTGGTTCAACTTCATGGGGTTGAATCGACGCAATAAATGTAAGGTCAGGCATAAGGTGAATATAAGGTCAGGCATAAGGTAGACTCAGATTGAATCACCGTTGGTTCAACTTCATGGTGTTGAATCGACGCAATAAATGTAAGGTCAGGCATAAGGTAAATGTAAGGTCAGGCATAAGGTAGACTCAGATGATAAAACTTGCCAAATATTTGCTTAAATTGAATCACCGTTGGTTCAACTTCATGGGGTTGAATCGACGCAATAAATGTAAGGTCAGGCATAAGGTAAATGAAAGGTCAGGCATAAGGTAGACTCAGATAATAAAACTTGCCAAATATTTGCTTAAATTGAATCACCGTTGGTTCAACTTCATGGGGTTGAATCGACGCAATAAATGTAAGGTCAGGCATAAGGAAAATGTAAGGTCAGGCATAAGGTAGACTCAGATGATAAAACTTGCCAAATATTTGCTTAAATTGAATCACCGTTGGTTCAACTTCATGGGGTTGAATCGACGCAATAAATGTAAGGTCAGGCATAAGGTAAATGTAAGGTCAGGCATAAGGTAGACTCAGATGATGAAACTTGCCAAATATTTGCTCAAATTGAATCACTGTTCATTCAACTTCATGGGGTTGAAT
The DNA here is from genome assembly GCA_963989385.1 of Ctena decussata. NCBI lineage: Eukaryota > Metazoa > Mollusca > Bivalvia > Lucinida > Lucinidae > Ctena > Ctena decussata. The sequence continues at coordinate 52,813,766 of OZ022503.1, read as the reverse complement.
CGACGCAATAAATGTAAGGTCAGGCATAAGGTAAATGTAAGGTCAGGCATAAGGTAGACTCAGATGATAAAACTTGCCAAATATTTGCTTAAATTGAATCACCGTTGGTTCAACTTCATGGGGTTGAATCGACGCAATAAATGTAAGGTCAGGCATTAGGTAAATGTAAGGTCAGGCATAAGGTAGACTCAGATGATAAAACTTGCCAAATATTTGCTCAAATTGAATCACTGTTCATTCAACTTCATGGGGTTGAATCGATGCAATAAATGTAAGGTCAGGCATAAGGTAAATGTAAGGTCAGGCATAAGGTAGACTCAGATGATAAAACTTGCCAAATATTTGCTTAAATTGAATCACCGTTGGTTCAACTTCATGGGGTTGAATCGACGCAATAAATGTAAGGTCAGGCATAAGGTAAATGTAAGGTCAGGCATAAGGTAGACTCAGATAATAAAACTTGCCAAATATTGCTTAAATTGAATCACCGTTGGTTCAACTTCATGGGTTTGAATCGACGCAATAAATGTAAGGTCAGGCATAAGGTAGACTCAGATAATAAAACTTGCCAAATATTTGCTTAAATTGAATCACTGTTTGTTCAACTTCATGGGGTTGAATCGACGCAATAAATGTAAGGTCAGGCATAAGGTAAATGTAAGGTCAGGCATAAGGTAGACTCAGATGATAAAACTTGCCAAATATTTGCTTAAATTGAATCACCGTTGGTTCAACTTCATGGGGTTGAATCGACGCAATAAATGTAAGGTCAGGCATTAGGTAAATGTAAGGTCAGGCATAAGGTAGACTCAGATGATAAAACTTGCCAAATATTTGCTCAAATTGAATCACTGTTCATTCAACTTCATGGGGTTGAATCGACGCAATAAATGTAAGGTCAGGCATAAGGTAAATGTAAGGTCAGGCATAAGGTAGACTCAGATGATAAAGCTTGCCAAATATTTGCTCAAATTGAATCACCGTTGGTTCAACTTCATTGGGTTGAATCGACGCAATAAATGTAAGGTCAGGCATAAGGTAAATGTAAGGTCAGGCATAAGGTAGACTCAGATAATAAAACTTGCCAAATATTTGCTTAAATTGAATCACCGTTGGTTCAACTTCATGGTGTTGAATCGACGCAATAAATGTAAGGTCAGGCATAAGGTAGACTCAGATGATAAAACTTGCCAAATATTTGCTCAAATTGAATCACTGTTCATTCAACTTCATGGGGTTGAATCGACGCAATAAATGTAAGGTCAGGCATAAGGTAAATGTAAGGTCAGGCATAAGGTAGACTCAGATGATAAAACTTGCCAAATATTTGCTTAAATTGAATCACCGTTGGTTCAACTTCATGGGGTTGAATCGACGCAATAAATGTAAGGTCAGGCATAAGGTAAATGTAAGGTCAGGCATAAGGTAGACTCAGATGATAAAACTTGCCAAATATTGCTTAAATTGAATCACCGTTGGTTCAACTTCATGGGTTTGAATCGACGCAATAAATGTAAGGTCAGGCATAAGGTAGACTCAGATAATAAAACTTGCCAAATATTTGCTTAAATTGAATCACTGTTTGTTCAACTTCATGGGGTTGAATCGACGCAATAAATGTAAGGTCAGGCATAAGGTAAATGTAAGGTCAGGCATAAGGTAGACTCAGATGATAAAACTTGCCAAATATTTGCTTAAATTGAATCACCGTTGGTTCAACTTCATGGGGTTGAATCGACGCAATAAATGTAAGGTCAGGCATTAGGTAAATGTAAGGTCAGGCATAAGGTAGACTCAGATGATAAAACTTGCCAAATATTTGCTCAAATTGAATCACTGTTCATTCAACTTCATGGGGTTGAATCGACGCAATAAATGTAAGGTCAGGCATAAGGTAAATGTAAGGTCAGGCATAAGGTAGACTCAGATGATAAAGCTTGCCAAATATTTGCTCAAATTGAATCACCGTTGGTTCAACTTCATTGGGTTGAATCGACGCAATAAATGTAAGGTCAGGCATAAGGTAAATGTAAGGTCAGGCATAAGGTAGACTCAGATAATAAAACTTGCCAAATATTTGCTTAAATTGAATCACCGTTGGTTCAACTTCATGGTGTTGAATCGACGCAATAAATGTAAGGTCAGGCATAAGGTAAATGTAAGGTCAGGCATAAGGTAGACTCAGATGATAAAACTTGCCAAATATTTGCTCAAATTGAATCACTGTTCATTCAACTTCATGGGGTTGAATCGACGCAATAAATGTAAGGTCAGGCATAAGGTAAATGTAAGGTCAGGCATAAGGTAGACTCAGATGATAAAACTTGCCAAATATTTGCTTAAATTGAATCACCGTTGGTTCAACTTCATGGGGTTGAATCGACGCAATAAATGTAAGGTCAGGCATAAGGTAAATGTAAGGTCAGGCATAAGGTAGACTCAGATGATAAAACTTGCCAAATATTGCTTAAATTGAATCACCGTTGGTTCAACTTCATGGGTTTGAATCGACGCAATAAATGTAAGGTCAGGCATAAGGTAGACTCAGATAATAAAACTTGCCAAATATTTGCTTAAATTGAATCACTGTTTGTTCAACTTCATGGGGTTGAATCGACGCAATAAATGTAAGGTCAGGCATAAGGTAAATGTAAGGTCAGGCATAAGGTAGACTCAGATGATAAAACTTGCCAAATATTTGCTTAAATTGAATCACCGTTGGTTCAACTTCATGGGGTTGAATCGACGCAATAAATGTAAGGTCAGGCATTAGGTAAATGTAAGGTCAGGCATAAGGTAGACTCAGATGATAAAACTTGCCAAATATTTGCTCAAATTGAATCACTGTTCATTCAACTTCATGGGGTTGAATCGACGCAATAAATGTAAGGTCAGGCATAAGGTAAATGTAAGGTCAGGCATAAGGTAGACTCAGATGATAAAGCTTGCCAAATATTTGCTCAAATTGAATCACCGTTGGTTCAACTTCATTGGGTTGAATCGACGCAATAAATGTAAGGTCAGGCATAAGGTAAATGTAAGGTCAGGCATAAGGTAGACTCAGATAATAAAACTTGCCAAATATTTGCTTAAATTGAATCACCGTTGGTTCAACTTCATGGTGTTGAATCGACGCAATAAATGTAAGGTCAGGCATAAGGTAAATGTAAGGTCAGGCATAAGGTAGACTCAGATGATAAAACTTGCCAAATATTTGCTCAAATTGAATCACTGTTCATTCAACTTCATGGGGTTGAATCGACGCAATAAATGTAAGGTCAGGCATAAGGTAAATGTAAGGTCAGGCATAAGGTAGACTCAGATGATAAAACTTGCCAAATATTTGCTTAAATTGAATCACCGTTGGTTCAACTTCATGGGGTTGAATCGACGCAATAAATGTAAGGTCAGGCATAAGGTAAATGTAAGGTCAGGCATAAGGTAGACTCAGATGATAAAACTTGCCAAATATTGCTTAAATTGAATCACCGTTGGTTCAACTTCATGGGTTTGAATCGACGCAATAAATGTAAGGTCAGGCATAAGGTAGACTCAGATAATAAAACTTGCCAAATATTTGCTTAAATTGAATCACTGTTTGTTCAACTTCATGGGGTTGAATCGACGCAATAAATGTAAGGTCAGGCATAAGGTAAATGTAAGGTCAGGCATAAGGTAGACTCAGATGATAAAACTTGCCAAATATTTGCTTAAATTGAATCACCGTTGGTTCAACTTCATGGGGTTGAATCGACGCAATAAATGTAAGGTCAGGCATTAGGTAAATGTAAGGTCAGGCATAAGGTAGACTCAGATGATAAAACTTGCCAAATATTTGCTCAAATTGAATCACTGTTCATTCAACTTCATGGGGTTGAATCGACGCAATAAATGTAAGGTCAGGCATAAGGTAAATGTAAGGTCAGGCATAAGGTAGACTCAGATGATAAAGCTTGCCAAATATTTGCTCAAATTGAATCACCGTTGGTTCAACTTCATTGGGTTGAATCGACGCAATAAATGTAAGGTCAGGCATAAGGTAAATGTAAGGTCAGGCATAAGGTAGACTCAGATAATAAAACTTGCCAAATATTTGCTTAAATTGAATCACCGTTGGTTCAACTTCATGGTGTTGAATCGACGCAATAAATGTAAGGTCAGGCATAAGGTAAATGTAAGGTCAGGCATAAGGTAGACTCAGATGATAAAACTTGCCAAATATTTGCTCAAATTGAATCACTGTTCATTCAACTTCATGGGGTTGAATCGACGCAATAAATGTAAGGTCAGGCATAAGGTAAATGTAAGGTCAGGCATAAGGTAGACTCAGATGATAAAACTTGCCAAATATTTGCTTAAATTGAATCACCGTTGGTTCAACTTCATGGGGTTGAATCGACGCAATAAATGTAAGGTCAGGCATAAGGTAAATGTAAGGTCAGGCATAAGGTAGACTCAGATGATAAAACTTGCCAAATATTGCTTAAATTGAATCACCGTTGGTTCAACTTCATGGGTTTGAATCGACGCAATAAATGTAAGGTCAGGCATAAGGTAGACTCAGATAATAAAACTTGCCAAATATTTGCTTAAATTGAATCACTGTTTGTTCAACTTCATGGGGTTGAATCGACGCAATAAATGTAAGGTCAGGCATAAGGTAAATGTAAGGTCAGGCATAAGGTAGACTCAGATGATAAAACTTGCCAAATATTTGCTTAAATTGAATCACCGTTGGTTCAACTTCATGGGGTTGAATCGACGCAATAAATGTAAGGTCAGGCATTAGGTAAATGTAAGGTCAGGCATAAGGTAGACTCAGATGATAAAACTTGCCAAATATTTGCTCAAATTGAATCACTGTTCATTCAACTTCATGGGGTTGAATCGACGCAATAAATGTAAGGTCAGGCATAAGGTAAATGTAAGGTCAGGCATAAGGTAGACTCAGATGATAAAGCTTGCCAAATATTTGCTCAAATTGAATCACCGTTGGTTCAACTTCATTGGGTTGAATCGACGCAATAAATGTAAGGTCAGGCATAAGGTAAATGTAAGGTCAGGCATAAGGTAGACTCAGATAATAAAACTTGCCAAATATTTGCTTAAATTGAATCACCGTTGGTTCAACTTCATGGTGTTGAATCGACGCAATAAATGTAAGGTCAGGCATAAGGTAAATGTAAGGTCAGGCATAAGGTAGACTCAGATGATAAAACTTGCCAAATATTTGCTCAAATTGAATCACTGTTCATTCAACTTCATGGGGTTGAATCGACGCAATAAATGTAAGGTCAGGCATAAGGTAAATGTAAGGTCAGGCATAAGGTAGACTCAGATGATAAAACTTGCCAAATATTTGCTTAAATTGAATCACCGTTGGTTCAACTTCATGGGGTTGAATCGACGCAATAAATGTAAGGTCAGGCATAAGGTAAATGTAAGGTCAGGCATAAGGTAGACTCAGATGATAAAACTTGCCAAATATTGCTTAAATTGAATCACCGTTGGTTCAACTTCATGGGTTTGAATCGACGCAATAAATGTAAGGTCAGGCATAAGGTAGACTCAGATAATAAAACTTGCCAAATATTTGCTTAAATTGAATCACTGTTTGTTCAACTTCATGGGGTAGAATCGACGCAATAAATGTAAGGTCAGGCATAAGGTAAATGTAAGGTCAGGCATAAGGTAGACTCAGATGATAAAACTTGCCAAATATTTGCTTAAATTGAATCACCGTTGGTTCAACTTCATGGGGTTGAATCGACGCAATAAATGTAAGGTCAGGCATTAGGTAAATGTAAGGTCAGGCATAAGGTAGACTCAGATGATAAAACTTGCCAAATATTTGCTCAAATTGAATCACTGTTCATTCAACTTCATGGGGTTGAATCGACGCAATAAATGTAAGGTCAGGCATAAGGTAAATGTAAGGTCAGGCATAAGGTAGACTCAGATGATAAAGCTTGCCAAATATTTGCTCAAATTGAATCACCGTTGGTTCAACTTCATTGGGTTGAATCGACGCAATAAATGTAAGGTCAGGCATAAGGTAAATGTAAGGTCAGGCATAAGGTAGACTCAGATAATAAAACTTGCCAAATATTTGCTTAAATTGAATCACCGTTGGTTCAACTTCATGGTGTTGAATCGACGCAATAAATGTAAGGTCAGGCATAAGGTAGACTCAGATGATAAAACTTGCCAAATATTTGCTCAAATTGAATCACTGTTCATTCAACTTCATGGGGTTGAATCGACGCAATAAATGTAAGGTCAGGCATTAGGTAAATTTAAGGTCAGGCATAAGGTAGACTCAGATGATAAAACTTGCCAAATATTTGCTTAAATTAAATCAACGTTGGTTCAACTTCATGGGGTTGAATCGACGCAATAAATGTAAGGTCAGGCATAAGGTAAATGTAAGGTCAGGCATAAGGTAGACTCAGATGATAAAACTTGCCAAATATTTGCTTAAATTGAATCACCGTTGGTTCAACTTCATGGGGTTGAATCGACGCAATAAATGTAAGGTCAGGCATAAGGTGAATGTAAGGTCAGGCAGAAGGTAGACTCAGATGATAAAACTTGCCAAATATTTGCTTAAATTGAATCACCGTTGGTTCAACTTCATGGGGTTGAATCGACGCAATAAATGTAAGGTCAGGCATAAGGTAAATGTAAGGTCAGGCATAAGGTAGACTCAGATAATAAAACTTGCCAAATATTTGCTTAAATTGAATCACCGTTGGTTCAACTTCATGGGGTTGAATCGACGCAATAAATGTAAGGTCAGGCATAAGGTAAATGTAAGGTCAGGCATAAGGTAGACTCAGATGATAAAACTTGCCAAATATTTGCTCAAATTGAATCACCGTTGGTTCAACTTCATGGGGTTGAATCGACGCAATAAATGTAAGGTCAGGCATAAGGTAAATGTAAGGTCAGGCATAAGGTAGACTCAGATGATAAAACTTGCCAAATATTTGCTCAAATTGAATCACCGTTGGTTCAACTTCATGGGGTTGAATCGACGCAATAAATGTAAGGTCAGGCATAAGGTGAATATAAGGTCAGGCATAAGGTAGACTCAGATAATAAAACTTGCCAAATATTTGCTTAAATTGAATCACTGTTTGTTCAACTTCATGGGGTTGAATCGACGCAATAAATGTAAGGTCAGGCATAAGGTAAATGTAAGGTCAGGCATAAGGTAGACTCAGATGATAAAACTTGCCAAATATTTGCTTAAATTGAATCACCGTTGGTTCAACTTCATGGGGTTGAATCGACGCAATAAATGTAAGGTCAGGCATAAGGTAAATGTAAGGTCAGGCATAAGGTAGACTCAGATAATAAAACTTGCCAAATATTTGCTTAAATTGAATCACCGTTGGTTCAACTTCATGGTGTTGAATCGACGCAATAAATGTAAGGTCAGGCATAAGGTAAATGTAAGGTCAGGCATAAGGTAGACTCAGATGATAAAACTTGCCAAATATTTGCTCAAATTGAATCACTGTTCATTCAACTTCATGGGGTTGAATCGACGCAATAAATGTAAGGTCAGGCATTAGGTAAATTTAAGGTCAGGCATAAGGTAGACTCAGATGATAAAACTTGCCAAATATTTGCTTAAATTAAATCAACGTTGGTTCAACTTCATGGGGTTGAATCGACGCAATAAATGTAAGGTCAGGCATAAGGTAAATGTAAGGTCAGGCATAAGGTAGACTCAGATGATAAAACTTGCCAAATATTTGCTCAAATTGAATCACTGTTCATTCAACTTCATGGGGTTGAATCGACGCAATAAATGTAAGGTCAGGCATAAGGTAAATGTAAGGTCAGGCATAAGGTAGACTCAGATAATAAAACTTGCCAAATATTTGCTTAAATTGAATCACCGTTGGTTCAACTTCATGGGGTTGAATCGACGCAATAAATGTAAGGTCAGGCATAAGGTAAATGTAAGGTCAGGCATAAGGTAGACTCAGATATTAAAACTTGCCAAATATTTGCTCAAATTGAATCACTGTTTGTTCAACTTCATGGGGTTGAATCGACGCAATAAATGTAAGGTCAGGCATAAGGTAAATGTAAGGTCAGGCATAAGGTAGACTCAGATGATAAAACTTGCCAAATATTTGCTTAAATTGAATCACCGTTGGTTCAACTTCATGGGGTTGAATCGACGCAATAAATGTAAGGTCAGGCATAAGGTAAATGTAAGGTCAGGCATAAGGTAGACTCAGATGATAAAACTTGCCAAATATTTGCTTAAATTGAATCACCGTTGGTTCAACTTCATGGGGTTGAATCGACGCAATAAATGTAAGGTCAGGCATTAGGTAAATTTAAGGTCAGGCATAAGGTAGACTCAGATGATAAAACTTGCCAAAAAATTTGCTTAAATTAAATCAACGTTGGTTCAACTTCATGGGGTTGAATCGACGCAATAAATGTAAGATCAGGCATAAGGTAAATGTAAGGTCAGGCATAAGGTAGACTGAGATGATAAAACTTGCCAAATATTTGCTCAAATTGAATCACTGTTCATTCAACTTCATGGGGTTGAATCGACGCAATAAATGTAAGGTCAGGCATAAGGTAAATGTAAGGTCAGGCATAAGGTAGACTCAGATAATAAAACTTGCCAAATATTTGCTTAAATTGAATCACCGTTGGTTCAACTTCATGGGGTTGAATCGACGCAATAAATGTAAGGTCAGGCATAAGGTAAATGTAAGGTCAGGCATAAGGTAGACTCAGATGATAAAACTTGCCAAATATTTGCTCAAATTGAATCACTGTTTGTTCAACTTCATTAGGTTGAATCGACGCAATAAATGTAAGGTCAGGCATAAGGTAAATGTAAGGTCAGGCATAAGGTAGACTCAGATGATAAAACTTGCCAAATATTTGCTTAAATTGAATCACCGTTGGTTCAACTTCATGGGGTTGAATCGACGCAATAAATGTAAGGTCAGCCATAAGGTGAATGTAAGGTCAGGCATAAGGTAGACTCAGATGATAAAACTTGCCAAATATTTGCTTAAATTGAATCACCGTTGGTTCAACTTCATGGGGTTGAATCGACGCAATAAATGTAAGGTCAGGCATAAGGTAAATGTAAGGTCAGGCATAAGGTAGACTCAGATAATAAAACTTGCCAAATATTTGCTTAAATTGAATCACCGTTGGTTCAACTTCATGGGGTTGAATCGACGCAATAAATGTAAGGTCAGGCATAAGGTAAATGTAAGGTCAGGCATAAGGTAGACTCAGATGATAAAACTTGCCAAATATTTGCTTAAATTGAATCACCGTTGGTTCAACTTCATGGGGTTGAATCGACGCAATAAATGTAAGGTCAGGCATAAGGTGAATATAAGGTCAGGCATAAGGTAGACTCAGATAATAAAACTTGCCAAATATTTGCTTAAATTGAATCACCGTTGGTTCAACTTCATGGGGTTGAATCGACGCAATAAATGTAAGGTCAGGCATAAGGTAAATGTAAGGTCAGGCATAAGGTAGACTCAGATGATGAAACTTGCCAAATATTTGCTCAAATTGAATCACTGTTCATTCAACTTCATTGGGTTGAATCGACGCAATAAATGTAAGGTCAGGCATAAGGTAAATGTAAGGTCAGGCATAAGGTAGACTCAGATGATAAAACTTGCCAAATATTTGCTTAAATTGAATCACCGTTGGTTCAACTTCATGGGGTTGAATCGACGCAATAAATGTAAGGTCAGGCATAAGGTAAATGTAAGGTCAGGCATAAGGTAGACTCAGATGATAAAACTTGCCAAATATTTGCTTAAATTGAATCACCGTTGGTTCAACTTCATGGGGTTGAATCGACGCAATAAATGTAAGGTCAGGCATTAGGTAAATGTAAGGTCAGGCATAAGGTAGACTCAGATGATAAAACTTGCCAAATATTTGCTCAAATTGAATCACTGTTCATTCAACTTCATGGGGTTGAATCGACGCAATAAATGTAAGGTCAGGCATAAGGTAAATGTAAGGTCAGGCATAAGGTAGACTCAGATGATAAAACTTGCCAAATATTTGCTCAAATTGAATCACTGTTCATTCAACTTCATGGGGTTGAATCGACGCAATAAATGTAAGGTCAGGCATAAGGTAAATGTAAGGTCAGGCATAAGGTAGACTCAGATGATAAAACTTGCCAAATATTTGCTTAAATTGAATCACCGTTGGTTCAACTTCATGGGGTTGAATCGACGCAATAAATGTAAGGTCAGGCATAAGGTAAATGTAAGGTCAGGCATAAGGTAGACTCAGATGATAAAACTTGCCAAATATTGCTTAAATTGAATCACCGTTGGTTCAACTTCATGGGTTTGAATCGACGCAATAAATGTAAGGTCAGGCATAAGGTAGACTCAGATAATAAAACTTGCCAAATATTTGCTTAAATTGAATCACTGTTTGTTCAACTTCATGGGGTTGAATCGACGCAATAAATGTAAGGTCAGGCATAAGGTAAATGTAAGGTCAGGCATAAGGTAGACTCAGATGATAAAACTTGCCAAATATTTGCTCAAATTGAATCACCGTTGGTTCAACTTCATGGGGTTGAATCGACGCAATAAATGTAAGGTCAGGCATAAGGTGAATATAAGGTCAGGCATAAGGTAGACTCAGATAATAAAACTTGCCAAATATTTGCTTAAATTGAATCACCGTTGGTTCAACTTCATGGTGTTGAATCGACGCAATAAATGTAAGGTCAGGCATAAGGTAAATGTAAGGTCAGGCATAAGGTAGACTCAGATGATAAAACTTGCCAAATATTTGCTTAAATTGAATCACCGTTGGTTCAACTTCATGGGGTTGAATCGACGCAATAAATGTAAGGTCAGGCATAAGGTAAATGTAAGGTCAGGCATAAGGTAGACTCAGATAATAAAACTTGCCAAATATTTGCTTAAATTGAATCACCGTTGGTTCAACTTCATGGGGTTGAATCGACGCAATAAATGTAAGGTCAGGCATAAGGAAAATGTAAGGTCAGGCATAAGGTAGACTCAGATGATAAAACTTGCCAAATATTTGCTTAAATTGAATCACCGTTGGTTCAACTTCATGGGGTTGAATCGACGCAATAAATGTAAGGTCAGGCATAAGGTAAATGTAAGGTCAGGCATAAGGTAGACTCAGATGATGAAACTTGCCAAATATTTGCTCAAATTGAATCACTGTTCATTCAACTTCATGGGGTTGAATCGACGCAATAAATGTAAGGTCAGGCATAAGGTAAATGTAAGGTCAGGCATAAGGTAGACTCAGATGATAAAACTTGCCAAATATTTGCTTAAATTGAATCACCGTTGGTTCAACTTCATGGGGTTGAATCGACGCAATAAATGTAAGGTCAGGCATTAGGTAAATGTAAGGTCAGGCATAAGGTAGACTCAGATGATAAAACTTGCCAAATATTTGCTCAAATTGAATCACTGTTCATTCAACTTCATGGGGTTGAATCGACGCAATAAATGTAAGGTCAGGCATAAGGTAAATGTAAGGTCAGGCATAAGGTAGACTCAGATGATAAAACTTGCCAAATATTTGCTTAAATTGAATCACCGTTGGTTCAACTTCATGGGGTTGAATCGACGCAATAAATGTAAGGTCAGGCATAAGGTAAATGTAAGGTCAGGCATAAGGTAGACTCAGATGATAAAACTTGCCAAATATTGCTTAAATTGAATCACCGTTGGTTCAACTTCATGGGTTTGAATCGACGCAATAAATGTAAGGTCAGGCATAAGGTAGACTCAGATAATAAAACTTGCCAAATATTTGCTTAAATTGAATCACTGTTTGTTCAACTTCATGGGGTTGAATCGACGCAATAAATGTAAGGTCAGGCATAAGGTAAATGTAAGGTCAGGCATAAGGTAGACTCAGATGATAAAACTTGCCAAATATTTGCTTAAATTGAATCACCGTTTGTTCAACTTCATGGGGTTGAATCGACGCAATAAATGTAAGGTCAGGCATTAGGTAAATGTAAGGTCAGGCATAAGGTAGACTCAGATGATAAAACTTGCCAAATATTTGCTCAAATTGAATCACTGTTCATTCAACTTCATGGGGTTGAATCGACGCAATAAATGTAAGGTCAGGCATAAGGTAAATGTAAGGTCAGGCATAAGGTAGACTCAGATGATAAAGCTTGCCAAATATTTGCTCAAATTGAATCACCGTTGGTTCAACTTCATTGGGTTGAATCGACGCAATAAATGTAAGGTCAGGCATAAGGTAAATGTAAGGTCAGGCATAAGGTAGACTCAGATAATAAAACTTGCCAAATATTTGCTTAAATTGAATCACCGTTGGTTCAACTTCATGGGGTTGAATCGACGCAATAAATGTAAGGTCAGGCATAAGGTAAATGTAAGGTCAGGCATAAGGTAGACTCAGATGATAAAACTTGCCAAATATTTGCTCAAATTGAATCACTGTTCATTCAACTTCATGGGGTTGAATCGACGCAATAAATGTAAGGTCAGGCATTAGGTAAATTTAAGGTCAGGCATAAGGTAGACTCAGATGATAAAACTTGCCAAATATTTGCTTAAATTAAATCAACGTTGGTTCAACTTCATGGGGTTGAATCGACGCAATAAATGTAAGGTCAGGCATAAGGTAAATGTAAGGTCAGGCATAAGGTAGACTCAGATGATAAAACTTGCCAAATATTTGCTTAAATTGAATCACCGTTGGTTCAACTTCATGGGGTTGAATCGACGCAATAAATGTAAGGTCAGGCATAAGGTGAATGTAAGGTCAGGCATAAGGTAGACTCAGATGATAAAACTTGCCAAATATTTGCTTAAATTGAATCACCGTTGGTTCAACTTCATGGGGTTGAATCGACGCAATAAATGTAAGGTCAGGCATAAGGTAAATGTAAGGTCAGGCATAAGGTAGACTCAGATAATAAAACTTGCCAAATATTTGCTTAAATTGAATCACCGTTGGTTCAACTTCATGGGGTTGAATCGACGCAATAAATGTAAGGTCAGGCATAAGGTAAATGTAAGGTCAGGCATAAGGTAGACTCAGATGATAAAACTTGCCAAATATTTGCTTAAATTGAATCACCGTTGGTTCAACTTCATGGGGTTGAATCGACGCAATAAATGTAAGGTCAGGCATAAGGTAAATGTAAGGTCAGGCATAAGGTAGACTCAGATGATAAAACTTGCCAAATATTTGCTCAAATTGAATCACCGTTGGTTCAACTTCATGGGGTTGAATCGACGCAATAAATGTAAGGTCAGGCATAAGGTGAATATAAGGTCAGGCATAAGGTAGACTCAGATAATAAAACTTGCCAAATATTTGCTTAAATTGAATCACTGTTTGTTCAACTTCATGGGGTTGAATCGACGCAATAAATGTAAGGTCAGGCATAAGGTAAATGTAAGGTCAGGCATAAGGTAGACTCAGATGATAAAACTTGCCAAATATTTGCTTAAATTGAATCACCGTTGGTTCAACTTCATGGGGTTGAATCGACGCAATAAATGTAAGGTCAGGCATAAGGTAAATGTAAGGTCAGGCATAAGGTAGACTCAGATAATAAAACTTGCCAAATATTTGCTTAAATTGAATCACCGTTGGTTCAACTTCATGGTGTTGAATCGACGCAATAAATGTAAGGTCAGGCATAAGGTAAATGTAAGGTCAGGCATAAGGTAGACTCAGATGATAAAACTTGCCAAATATTTGCTCAAATTGAATCACTGTTCATTCAACTTCATGGGCTTGAATCGACGCAATAAATGTAAGGTCAGGCATTAGGTAAATTTAAGGTCAGGCATAAGGTAGACTCAGATGATAAAACTTGCCAAATATTTGCTTAAATTAAATCAACGTTGGTTCAACTTCATGGGGTTGAATCGACGCAATAAATGTAAGGTCAGGCATAAGGTAAATGTAAGGTCAGGCATAAGGTAGACTCAGATGATAAAACTTGCCAAATATTTGCTCAAATTGAATCACTGTTGATTCAACTTCATGGGGTTGAATCGACGCAATAAATGTAAGGTCAGGCATAAGGTAGACGTGGATGATAAAACTTGCCAAATATTTGCTTAAATTGAATCACCGTTGGTTCAACTTCATGGGGTTGAATCGACGCAATAAATGTAAGGTCAGGCATAAGGTAAATGTAAGGTCAGGCATAAGGTAGACTCAGATGATAAAACTTGCCAAATATTTGCTTAAATTGAATCACCGTTGGTTCAACTTCATGGGGTTGAATCGACGCAATAAATGTAAGGTCAGGCATAAGGTAAATGTAAGGTCAGGCATAAGGTAGACTCAGATGATAAAACTTGCCAAATATTTGCTCAAATTGAATCACCGTTGGTTCAACTTCATGGGGTTGAATCGACGCAATAAATGTAAGGTCAGGCATAAGGTGAATATAAGGTCAGGCATAAGGTAGACTCAGATAATAAAACTTGCCAAATATTTGCTTAAATTGAATCACCGTTGGTTCAACTTCATGGTGTTGAATCGACGCAATAAATGTAAGGTCAGGCATAAGGTAAATGTAAGGTCAGGCATAAGGTAGACTCAGATGATAAAACTTGCCAAATATTTGCTTAAATTGAATCACCGTTGGTTCAACTTCATGGGGTTGAATCGACGCAATAAATGTAAGGTCAGGCATAAGGTAAATGTAAGGTCAGGCATAAGGTAGACTCAGATAATAAAACTTGCCAAATATTTGCTTAAATTGAATCACCGTTGGTTCAACTTCATGGGGTTGAATCGACGCAATAAATGTAAGGTCAGGCATAAGGTAAATGTAAGGTCAGGCATAAGGTAGACTCAGATGATAAAACTTGCCAAATATTTGCTTAAATTGAATCACCGTTGGTTCAACTTCATGGGGTTGAATCGACGCAATAAATGTAAGGTCAGGCATAAGGTAAATGTAAGGTCAGGCATAAGGTAGACTCAGATGATGAAACTTGCCAAATATTTGCTCAAATTGAATCACTGTTCATTCAACTTCATGGGGTTGAATCGACGCAATAAATGTAAGGTCAGGCATAAGGTAAATGTAAGGTCAGGCATAAGGTAGACTCAGATGATAAAACTTGCCAAATATTTGCTTAAATTGAATCACCGTTGGTTCAACTTCATGGGGTTGAATCGACGCAATAAATGTAAGGTCAGGCATAAGGTAAATGTAAGGTCAGGCATAAGGTAGACTCAGATGATAAAACTTGCCAAATATTGCTTAAATTGAATCACCGTTGGTTCAACTTCATGGGTTTGAATCGACGCAATAAATGTAAGGTCAGGCATAAGGTAGACTCAGATAATAAAACTTGCCAAATATTTGCTTAAATTGAATCACTGTTTGTTCAACTTCATGGGGTTGAATCGACGCAATAAATGTAAGGTCAGGCATAAGGTAAATGTAAGGTCAGGCATAAGGTAGACTCAGATGATAAAACTTGCCAAATATTTGCTTAAATTGAATCACCGTTGGTTCAACTTCATGGGGTTGAATCGACGCAATAAATGTATGGTCAGGCATTAGGTAAATGTAAGGTCAGGCATAAGGTAGACTCAGATGATAAAACTTGCCAAATATTTGCTCCAATTGAATCACTGTTCATTCAACTTCATGGGGTTGAATCGACGCAATAAATGTAAGGTCAGGCATAAGGTAGACTCAGATGATAAAGCTTGCCAAATATTTGCTCAAATTGAATCACCGTTGGTTCAACTTCATTGGGTTGAATCGACGCAATAAATGTAAGGTCAGGCATAAGGTAAATGTAAGGTCAGGCATAAGGTAGACTCAGATAATAAAACTTGCCAAATATTTGCTTAAATTGAATCACCGTTGGTTCAACTTCATGGTGTTGAATCGACGCAATAAATGTAAGGTCAGGCATAAGGTAAATGTAAGGTCAGGCATAAGGTAGACTCAGATGATAAAACTTGCCAAATATTTGCTCAAATTGAATCACTGTTCATTCAACTTCATGGGGTTGAATCGACGCAATAAATGTAAGGTCAGGCATTAGGTAAATTTAAGGTCAGGCATAAGGTAGACTCAGATGATAAAACTTGCCAAATATTTGCTTAAATTAAATCAACGTTGGTTCAACTTCATGGGGTTGAATCGACGCAATAAATGTAAGGTCAGGCATAAGGTAAATGTAAGGTCAGGCATAAGGTAGACTCAGATGATAAAACTTGCCAAATATTTGCTCAAATTGAATCACCGTTGGTTCAACTTCATGGGGTTGAATCGACGCAATAAATGGAAGGTCAGGCATAAGGTAAATGTAAGGTCAGGCATAAGGTAGACTCAGGTGAAACTTGCCCAATATTTGCTCTGTCTCTAATAGTAAGTTAATCTCGGTTAGTTTGTATTGTGATTGGTTATGTCATGTGATAATAGTTGCTTTATAACCTAAGAGTGTTGGACTTCTTTTGGTGATCTTGTTTTTTCCATTTTCAGATACTATGAGGAAGGGGAGTGGGGGAGCTGAACAAAAACGTAAGTATTCTTTGATTTCCTTCTCACAAACTAGTTGCAATAAATGTAAAGTCAGGCATAAGGTAGACTCAGATGAAACTTGTGGAATATTTGTTTTGAGGCATATGACGTTAGGTCAACATTGAATCGACGTTGAGTCAACGCCCCATGACATTGAATCGACGTTGCTTCAGTGTTGATTGACCGTTGTGTGCGGGACCCGTCCACCCCTTTGGTTTCTCTCTTCCCCTGTCCTACAAGTGTCAAAATAAAAGGTATGTTAAGCTGAGTTAGTTTGTTTTGTGATTGGTTGATTTCCTTCGCACAAATGAGTTGCAATAAATGTAAGGTCAGACATAAGGTAGACTCAGATGAAACTTGCGGAATATTTGTCTGGAGGCATATGACGTTAGGTCAACATTGAATCGACGTTGAGTCAACGCCCCATGACATTGAATCAACGTTGATTCAGTGTTGATTGACCGTTGTGTGCGGGACGCGTCCACCCCTTTGGTTTCTCTCTTCCCCTGTCCTACAAGTGTCAAAATAAAAGGTATGTTAAGCTGAGTTAGTTTGTTTTGTGATTGGTTGATTTCCTTCGCACAAAAGAGTTGCAATAAATGTAAGGTCAGGCATAAGGTAGACTCAGATGAAACTTGCGGAATATTTGTCTGGAGGCATATGACGTTAGGTCAACATTGAATCGAAGTTGAGTCAACGCCCCATGACATTGAATCAACGTTGATTCAGTGTTGATTGACCGTTGTGTGGGGGACGTGTCCACCCCTTTGGTTTCTCTCTTCCGCTGTCCTACAAGTGTCAAAATAAAAGACATGTTTAGCTGAGTTAGTTTGTTTTGTGATTGGTTGATTTCCTTCCCACAAATGAGTTGCAATAAATGTAAGGTCAGGCATAAGGTAGACTCAGATAATAAAACTTGCCAAATATTTGCTTAAATTGAATCACCGTTGGTTCAACTTCATGGTGTTGAATCGACGCAATAAATGTAAGGTCAGGCATAAGGTAAATGTAAGGTCAGGCATAAGGTAGACTCAGATGATAAAACTTGCCAAATATTTGCTCAAATTGAATCACTGTTCATTCAACTTCATGGGCTTGAATCGACGCAATAAATGTAAGGTCAGGCATTAGGTAAATTTAAGGTCAGGCATAAGGTAGACTCAGATGATAAAACTTGCCAAATATTTGCTTAAATTAAATCAACGTTGGTTCAACTTCATGGGGTTGAATCGACGCAATAAATGTAAGGTCAGGCATAAGGTAAATGTAAGGTCAGGCATAAGGTAGACTCAGATGATAAAACTTGCCAAATATTTGCTCAAATTGAATCACTGTTCATTCAACTTCATGGGGTTGAATCGACGCAATAAATGTAAGGTCAGGCATAAGGTAAATGTAAGGTCAGGCATAAGGTAGACTCAGATAATAAAACTTGCCAAATATTTGCTTAAATTGAATCACCGTTGGTTCAACTTCATGGGGTTGAATCGACGCAATAAATGTAAGGTCAGGCATAAGGTAAATGTAAGGTCAGGCATAAGGTAGACTCAGATATTAAAACTTGCCAAATATTTGCTCAAATTGAATCACTGTTTGTTCAACTTCATGGGGTTGAATCGACGCAATAAATGTAAGGTCAGGCATAAGGTAAATGTAAGGTCAGGCATAAGGTAGACTCAGATGATAAAACTTGCCAAATATTTGCTTAAATTGAATCACCGTTGGTTCAACTTCATGGGGTTGAATCGACGCAATAAATGTAAGGTCAGGCATAAGGTAAATGTAAGGTCAGGCATAAGGTAGACTCAGATGATAAAACTTGCCAAATATTTGCTTAAATTGAATCACCGTTGGTTCAACTTCATGGGGTTGAATCGACGCAATAAATGTAAGGTCAGGCATTAGGTAAATTTAAGGTCAGGCATAAGGTAGACTCAGATGATAAAACTTGCCAAAAAATTTGCTTAAATTAAATCAACGTTGGTTCAACTTCATGGGGTTGAATCGACGCAATAAATGTAAGATCAGGCATAAGGTAAATGTAAGGTCAGGCATAAGGTAGACTGAGATGATAAAACTTGCCAAATATTTGCTCAAATTGAATCACTGTTCATTCAACTTCATGGGGTTGAATCGACGCAATAAATGTAAGGTCAGGCATAAGGTAAATGTAAGGTCAGGCATAAGGTAGACTCAGATAATAAAACTTGCCAAATATTTGCTTAAATTGAATCACCGTTGGTTCAACTTCATGGGGTTGAATCGACGCAATAAATGTAAGGTCAGGCATAAGGTAAATGTAAGGTCAGGCATAAGGTAGACTCAGATGATAAAACTTGCCAAATATTTGCTCAAATTGAATCACTGTTTGTTCAACTTCATTAGGTTGAATCGACGCAATAAATGTAAGGTCAGGCATAAGGTAAATGTAAGGTCAGGCATAAGGTAGACTCAGATGATAAAACTTGCCAAATATTTGCTTAAATTGAATCACCGTTGGTTCAACTTCATGGGGTTGAATCGACGCAATAAATGTAAGGTCAGGCATAAGGTGAATGTAAGGTCAGGCATAAGGTAGACTCAGATGATAAAACTTGCCAAATATTTGCTTAAATTGAATCACCGTTGGTTCAACTTCATGGGGTTGAATCGACGCAATAAATGTAAGGTCAGGCATAAGGTAAATGTAAGGTCAGGCATAAGGTAGACTCAGATAATAAAACTTGCCAAATATTTGCTTAAATTGAATCACCGTTGGTTCAACTTCATGGGGTTGAATCGACGCAATAAATGTAAGGTCAGGCATAAGGTAAATGTAAGGTCAGGTATAAGGTAGACTCAGATGATAAAACTTGCCAAATATTTGCTTAAATTGAATCACCGTTGGTTCAACTTCATGGGGTTGAATCGACGCAATAAATGTAAGGTCAGGCATAAGGTAAATGTAAGGTCAGGCATAAGGTAGACTCAGATGATAAAACTTGCCAAATATTTGCTCAAATTGAATCACCGTTGGTTCAACTTCATGGGGTTGAATCGACGCAATAAATGTAAGGTCAGGCATAAGGTGAATATAAGGTCAGGCATAAGGTAGACTCAGATAATAAAACTTGCCAAATATTTGCTTAAATTGAATCACCGTTGGTTCAACTTCATGGTGTTGAATCGACGCAATAAATGTAAGGTCAGGCATAAGGTAAATGTAAGGTCAGGCATAAGGTAGACTCAGATGATAAAACTTGCCAAATATTTGCTTAAATTGAATCACCGTTGGTTCAACTTCATGGGGTTGAATCGACGCAATAAATGTAAGGTCAGGCATAAGGTAAATGTAAGGTCAGGCATAAGGTAGACTCAGATAATAAAACTTGCCAAATATTTGCTTAAATTGAATCACCGTTGGTTCAACTTCATGGGGTTGAATCGACGCAATAAATGTAAGGTCAGGCATAAGGAAAATGTAAGGTCAGGCATAAGGTAGACTCAGATGATAAAACTTGCCAAATATTTGCTTAAATTGAATCACCGTTGGTTCAACTTCATGGGGTTGAATCGACGCAATAAATGTAAGGTCAGGCATAAGGTAAATGTAAGGTCAGGCATAAGGTAGACTCAGATGATGAAACTTGCCAAATATTTGCTCAAATTGAATCACTGTTCATTCAACTTCATGGGGTTGAATCGACGCAATAAATGTAAGGTCAGGCATAAGGTAAATGTAAGGTCAGGCATAAGGTAGACTCAGATGATAAAACTTGCCAAATATTTGCTTAAATTGAATCACCGTTGGTTCAACTTCATGGGGTTGAATCGACGCAATAAATGTAAGGTCAGGCATTAGGTAAATGTAAGGTCAGGCATAAGGTAGACTCAGATGATAAAACTTGCCAAATATTTGCTCAAATTGAATCACTGTTCATTCAACTTCATGGGGTTGAATCGACGCAATAAATGTAAGGTCAGGCATAAGGTAAATGTAAGGTCAGGCATAAGGTAGACTCAGATGATAAAACTTGCCAAATATTTGCTTAAATTGAATCACCGTTGGTTCAACTTCATGGGGTTGAATCGACGCAATAAATGTAAGGTCAGGCATAAGGTAAATGTAAGGTCAGGCATAAGGTAGACTCAGATGATAAAACTTGCCAAATATTGCTTAAATTGAATCACCGTTGGTTCAACTTCATGGGTTTGAATCGACGCAATAAATGTAAGGTCAGGCATAAGGTAGACTCAGATAATAAAACTTGCCAAATATTTGCTTAAATTGAATCACTGTTTGTTCAACTTCATGGGGTTGAATCGACGCAATAAATGTAAGGTCAGGCATAAGGTAAATGTAAGGTCAGGCATAAGGTAGACTCAGATGATAAAACTTGCCAAATATTTGCTTAAATTGAATCACCGTTGGTTCAACTTCATGGGGTTGAATCGACGCAATAAATGTAAGGTCAGGCATTAGGTAAATGTAAGGTCAGGCATAAGGTAGACTCAGATGATAAAGCTTGCCAAATATTTGCTCAAATTGAATCACCGTTGGTTCAACTTCATTGGGTTGAATCGACGCAATAAATGTAAGGTCAGGCATAAGGTAAATGTAAGGTCAGGCATAAGGTAGACTCAGATAATAAAACTTGCCAAATATTTGCTTAAATTGAATCACCGTTGGTTCAACTTCATGGTGTTGAATCGACGCAATAAATGTAAGGTCAGGCATAAGGTAAATGTAAGGTCAGGCATAAGGTAGACTCAGATGATAAAACTTGCCAAATATTTGCTCAAATTGAATCACTGTTCATTCAACTTCATGGGGTTGAATCGACGCAATAAATGTAAGGTCAGGCATTAGGTAAATTTAAGGTCAGGCATAAGGTAGACTCAGATGATAAAACTTGCCAAATATTTGCTTAAATTAAATCAACGTTGGTTCAACTTCATGGGGTTGAATCGACGCAATAAATGTAAGGTCAGGCATAAGGTAAATGTAAGGTCAGGCATAAGGTAGACTCAGATGATAAAACTTGCCAAATATTTGCTTAAATTGAATCACCGTTGGTTCAACTTCATGGGGTTGAATCGACGCAATAAATGTAAGGTCAGGCATAAGGTGAATGTAAGGTCAGGCATAAGGTAGACTCAGATGATAAAACTTGCCAAATATTTGCTTAAATTGAATCACCGTTGGTTCAACTTCATGGGGTTGAATCGACGCAATAAATGTAAGGTCAGGCATAAGGTAAATGTAAGGTCAGGCATAAGGTAGACTCAGATAATAAAACTTGCCAAATATTTGCTTAAATTGAATCACCGTTGGTTCAACTTCATGGGGTTGAATCGACGCAATAAATGTAAGGTCAGGCATAAGGTAAATGTAAGGTCAGGCATAAGGTAGACTCAGATGATAAAACTTGCCAAATATTTGCTTAAATTGAATCACCGTTGGTTCAACTTCATGGGGTTGAATCGACGCAATAAATGTAAGGTCAGGCATAAGGTAAATGTAAGGTCAGGCATAAGGTAGACTCAGATGATAAAACTTGCCAAATATTTGCTCAAATTGAATCACCGTTGGTTCAACTTCATGGGGTTGAATCGACGCAATAAATGTAAGGTCAGGCATAAGGTGAATATAAGGTCAGGCATAAGGTAGACTCAGATAATAAAACTTGCCAAATATTTGCTTAAATTGAATCACTGTTTGTTCAACTTCATGGGGTTGAATCGACGCAATAAATGTAAGGTCAGGCATAAGGTAAATGTAAGGTCAGGCATAAGGTAGACTCAGATGATAAAACTTGCCAAATATTTGCTTAAATTGAATCACCGTTGGTTCAACTTCATGGGGTTGAATCGACGCAATAAATGTAAGGTCAGGCATAAGGTAAATGTAAGGTCAGGCATAAGGTAGACTCAGATAATAAAACTTGCCAAATATTTGCTTAAATTGAATCACCGTTGGTTCAACTTCATGGTGTTGAATCGACGCAATAAATGTAAGGTCAGGCATAAGGTAAATGTAAGGTCAGGCATAAGGTAGACTCAGATGATAAAACTTGCCAAATATTTGCTCAAATTGAATCACTGTTCATTCAACTTCATGGGCTTGAATCGACGCAATAAATGTAAGGTCAGGCATTAGGTAAATTTAAGGTCAGGCATAAGGTAGACTCAGATGATAAAACTTGCCAAATATTTGCTTAAATTAAATCAACGTTGGTTCAACTTCATGGGGTTGAATCGACGCAATAAATGTAAGGTCAGGCATAAGGTAAATGTAAGGTCAGGCATAAGGTAGACTCAGATGATAAAACTTGCCAAATATTTGCTCAAATTGAATCACTGTTGATTCAACTTCATGGGGTTGAATCGACGCAATAAATGTAAGGTCAGGCATAAGGTAGACGTGGATGATAAAACTTGCCAAATATTTGCTTAAATTGAATCACCGTTGGTTCAACTTCATGGGGTTGAATCGACGCAATAAATGTAAGGTCAGGCATAAGGTAAATGTAAGGTCAGGCATAAGGTAGACTCAGATGATAAAACTTGCCAAATATTTGCTTAAATTGAATCACCGTTGGTTCAACTTCATGGGGTTGAATCGACGCAATAAATGTAAGGTCAGGCATAAGGTAAATGTAAGGTCAGGCATAAGGTAGACTCAGATGATAAAACTTGCCAAATATTTGCTCAAATTGAATCACCGTTGGTTCAACTTCATGGGGTTGAATCGACGCAATAAATGTAAGGTCAGGCATAAGGTGAATATAAGGTCAGGCATAAGGTAGACTCAGATAATAAAACTTGCCAAATATTTGCTTAAATTGAATCACCGTTGGTTCAACTTCATGGTGTTGAATCGACGCAATAAATGTAAGGTCAGGCATAAGGTAAATGTAAGGTCAGGCATAAGGTAGACTCAGATGATAAAACTTGCCGAATATTTGCTTAAATTGAATCACCGTTGGTTCAACTTCATGGGGTTGAATCGACGCAATAAATGTAAGGTCAGGCATAAGGTAAATGTAAGGTCAGGCATAAGGTAGACTCAGATAATAAAACTTGCCAAATATTTGCTTAAATTGAATCACCGTTGGTTCAACTTCATGGGGTTGAATCGACGCAATAAATGTAAGGTCAGGCATAAGGTAAATGTAAGGTCAGGCATAAGGTAGACTCAGATGATAAAACTTGCCAAATATTTGCTTAAATTGAATCACCGTTGGTTCAACTTCATGGGGTTGAATCGACGCAATAAATGTAAGGTCAGGCATAAGGTAAATGTAAGGTCAGGCATAAGGTAGACTCAGATGATGAAACTTGCCAAATATTTGCTCAAATTGAATCACTGTTCATTCAACTTCATGGGGTTGAATCGACGCAATAAATGTAAGGTCAGGCATAAGGTAAATGTAAGGTCAGGCATAAGGTAGACTCAGATGATAAAACTTGCCAAATATTTGCTTAAATTGAATCACCGTTGGTTCAACTTCATGGGGTTGAATCGACGCAATAAATGTAAGGTCAGGCATAAGGTAAATGTAAGGTCAGGCATAAGGTAGACTCAGATGATAAAACTTGCCAAATATTGCTTAAATTGAATCACCGTTGGTTCAACTTCATGGGTTTGAATCGACGCAATAAATGTAAGGTCAGGCATAAGGTAGACTCAGATAATAAAACTTGCCAAATATTTGCTTAAATTGAATCACTGTTTGTTCAACTTCATGGGGTTGAATCGACGCAATAAATGTAAGGTCAGGCATAAGGTAAATGTAAGGTCAGGCATAAGGTAGACTCAGATGATAAAACTTGCCAAATATTTGCTTAAATTGAATCACCGTTGGTTCAACTTCATGGGGTTGAATCGACGCAATAAATGTATGGTCAGGCATTAGGTAAATGTAAGGTCAGGCATAAGGTAGACTCAGATGATAAAACTTGCCAAATATTTGCTCCAATTGAATCACTGTTCATTCAACTTCATGGGGTTGAATCGACGCAATAAATGTAAGGTCAGGCATAAGGTAGACTCAGATGATAAAGCTTGCCAAATATTTGCTCAAATTGAATCACCGTTGGTTCAACTTCATTGGGTTGAATCGACGCAATAAATGTAAGGTCAGGCATAAGGTAAATGTAAGGTCAGGCATAAGGTAGACTCAGATAATAAAACTTGCCAAATATTTGCTTAAATTGAATCACCGTTGGTTCAACTTCATGGTGTTGAATCGAAGCAATAAATGTAAGGTCAGGCATAAGGTAAATGTAAGGTCAGGCATAAGGTAGACTCAGATGATAAAACTTGCCAAATATTTGCTCAAATTGAATCACTGTTCATTCAACTTCATGGGGTTGAATCGACGCAATAAATGTAAGGTCAGGCATTAGGTAAATTTAAGGTCAGGCATAAGGTAGACTCAGATGATAAAACTTGCCAAATATTTGCTTAAATTAAATCAACGTTGGTTCAACTTCATGGGGTTGAATCGACGCAATAAATGTAAGGTCAGGCATAAGGTAAATGTAAGGTCAGGCATAAGGTAGACTCAGATGATAAAACTTGCCAAATATTTGCTCAAATTGAATCACCGTTGGTTCAACTTCATGGGGTTGAATCGACGCAATAAATGGAAGGTCAGGCATAAGGTAAATGTAAGGTCAGGCATAAGGTAGACTCAGGTGAAACTTGCCCAATTTTTGCTCTGTCTCTAATAGTAAGTTAATCTCGGTTAGTTTGTATTGTGATTGGTTATGTCATGTGATAATAGTTGCTTTATAACCTAAGAGTGTTGGACTTCTTTTGGTGATCTTGTTTTTTCCATTTTCAGATACTATGAGGAAGGGGAGTGGGGGAGCTGAACAAAAACGTAAGTATTCTTTGATTTCCTTCTCACAAACTAGTTGCAATAAATGTAAAGTCAGGCATAAGGTAGACTCAGATGAAACTTGTGGAATATTTGTTTTGAGGCATATGACGTTAGGTCAACATTGAATCGACGTTGAGTCAACGCCCCATGACATTGAATCGACGTTGCTTCAGTGTTGATTGACCGTTGTGTGCGGGACCCGTCCACCCCTTTGGTTTCTCTCTTCCCCTGTCCTACAAGTGTCAAAATAAAAGGTATGTTAAGCTGAGTTAGTTTGTTTTGTGATTGGTTGATTTCCTTCGCACAAATGAGTTGCAATAAATGTAAGGTCAGACATAAGGTAGACTCAGATGAAACTTGCGGAATATTTGTCTGGAGGCATATGACGTTAGGTCAACATTGAATCGACGTTGAGTCAACGCCCCATGACATTGAATCAACGTTGATTCAGTGTTGATTGACCGTTGTGTGCGGGACGCGTCCACCCCTTTGGTTTCTCTCTTCCCCTGTCCTACAAGTGTCAAAATAAAAGGTATGTTAAGCTGAGTTAGTTTGTTTTGTGATTGGTTGATTTCCTTCGCACAAAAGAGTTGCAATAAATGTAAGGTCAGGCATAAGGTAGACTCAGATGAAACTTGCGGAATATTTGTCTGGAGGCATATGACGTTAGGTCAACATTGAATCGAAGTTGAGTCAACGCCCCATGACATTGAATCAACGTTGATTCAGTGTTGATTGACCGTTGTGTGGGGGACGTGTCCACCCCTTTGGTTTCTCTCTTCCGCTGTCCTACAAGTGTCAAAATAAAAGACATGTTTAGCTGAGTTAGTTTGTTTTGTGATTGGTTGATTTCCTTCGCACAAATGAGTTGCAATAAATGTAAGGTCAGGCATAAGGTAGACTCAGATGAAACTTGCGGAATATTTGTCTGGAGGCATATGACGTTAGGTCAACATTAAATCGACGTTGAATCAACGCCCCATGACATTGAATCAACGTTGATTCAGTGTTGATTGACCGTTGTGTGCGGGACACGTCCACCCCTTTGGTTTCTCTCTTCCCCTGTCCTACAAGTGTCAAAATAAAAGGTATGTTAAGCTGAGTTAGTTTGTTTTGTGATTGGTTGATTTCCTTCGCATAAATGAGTTGCAATAAATGTAAGGTCAGGCATAAGGTAGACTCAGATGAAACTTGCGGAATATTTGTCTGGATGCATATGACGTTAGGTCAACATTGAATCGACGTTGAGTCAACGCCCCATGACATTGAATCGATGTTGATTCAGTGTTGATTGACCGTTGTGTGCGGGACGCGTCCACCCCTTTGGTTTCTTTCTTCCCCTGTCCTACACTTGTCGAAATAAAAGGTATGTTAAGCTGAGTTAGGTTGTTTTGTGATTGGTTGATTTCTTTCTCACAAATGAGTTGCAGTAAATGTAAAGTCAGGCATAAGGTAGACTCAGGTGAAACTGGTTCAATATTTGCTCTGTCTCTTGATTTCCTTCGCATAAATGAGTTGCAATAAATGTAAGGTCAGGCATTAGGTAGACTCAGATGATAAAACTTGCCAAATATTTGCTCAAATTGAATCACTGTTCATTCAACTTCATGGGGTTGAATCGACGCAATAAATGTAAGGTCAGGCAGAAGGTAAATGTAAGGTCAGGCATAAGGTAGACTCGATGATAAAACTTGCCAAATATTTGCTCAAATTGAATCACTGTTCATTCAACTTCATGGGGTTGAATCGGCGCAATAAATGTAAGGTCAGGCATTAGGTAAATGTAAGGTCAGGCATAAGGTAGACTCAGATGATAAAACTTGCCAAATATTTGCTTAAATTGAATCACCGTTGGTTCAACTTCATGGGGTTGAATCGACGCAATAAATGTAAGGTCAGGCATAAGGTAAATGTAAGGTCAGGCATAAGGTAGACTCAGATGATAAAACTTACCAAATATTTGCTCAAATTGAATCACTGTTCATTCAACTTCATGGGGTTGAATCGACGCAATAAATGTAAGGTCAGGCATAAGGTAAATGGAAGGTCAGGCATAAGGTAGACTCAGATAATAAAACTTGCCAAATATTTGCTTAAATTGAATCACCGTTGGTTCAACTTCATGGGGTTGAATCGACGCAATAAACGTAAGGGCAGGCATAAGGTAAATGTAAGGTCAGGCATGAGGTAGACTCAGATGATAAAACTTGCCAAATATTTGCTTAAATTGAATCACCGTTGGTTCAACTTCATGGGGTTGAATCGACGCAATAAATGTAAGGTCAGGCATAAGGTAAATGAAAGGTCAGGCATAAGGTAGACTCAGATGATAAAACTTGCCAAATATTTGCTTAAATTGAATCACCGTTGGTTCAACTTCATGGGGTTGAATCGACGCAATAAATGTAAGGTCAGGCATAAGGTAAATGTAAGGTCAGGCATAAGGTAGACTCAGATAATAAAACTTGCCAAATATTTGCTTAAATTGAATCACCGTTGGTTCAACTTCATGGGGTTGAATCGACGCAATAAATGTAAGGTCAGGCATAAGGTAAATGTAAAGTCAGGCATAAGGTAGACTCAGATGATAAAACTTGCCAAATATTTGCTTAAATTGAATCACCGTTGGTTCAACATCATGGGGTTGAATCGACGCAATAAATGTAAGGTCAGGCATAAGGTAAATGTAAGGTCAGGCATAAGGTAGACTCAGATAATGAAACTTGCCAAATATTTGCTTTTAATTGAATCACCGTTGGTTCAACTTCATGGGGTTGAATCGACGCAATAAATGTAAGGTCAGGCATAAGGTAAATGTAAGGTCAGGCATAAGGTAGACTCAGATGATAAAACTTGCCAAATATTTGCTCAAATTGAGTCACCGTTGGTTCAACTTCATGGGATTGAATCGACGCAATAAATGTAAGGTCAGGCATTAGTTAAATGTAAGGTCAGGCATAAGGTAGACTCAGATGATAAAACTTGCCAAATATTTGCTTAAATTAAATCAACGTTGGTTCAACTTCATGGGGTTGAATCGACGCAATAAATGTAAAGTCAGGCATAAGGTAGACTCAGGTGAAACTGGTTCAATATTTGCTCTGTCTCTTGATTTCCTTCGCATAAATGAGTTGCAATAAATGTAAGGTCAGGCATTAGGTAGACTCAGATGATAAAACTTGCCAAATATTTGCTCAAATTGAATCACTGTTCATTCAACTTCATGGGGTTGAATCGACGCAATAAATGTAAGGTCAGGCAGAAGGTAAATGTAAGGTCAGGCATAAGGTAGACTCGATGATAAAACTTGCCAAATATTTGCTCAAATTGAATCACTGTTCATTCAACTTCATGGGGTTGAATCGACGCAATAAATGTAAGGTCAGGCATTAGGTAAATGTAAGGTCAGGCATAAGGTAGACTCAGATGATTAAACTTGCCAAATATTTGCTTAAATTGAATCACCGTTGGTTCAACTTCATGGGGTTGAATCGACGCAATAAATGTAAGGTCAGGCATAAGGTAAATGTAAGGTCAGGCATAAGGTAGACTCAGATGATAAAACTTGCCAAATATTTGCTCAAATTGAATCACTGTTCATTCAACTTCATGGGGTTGAATCGACGCAATAAATGTAAGGTCACGCATAAGGTAAATGTAAGGTCAGGCATAAGGTAGACTCAGATAATAAAACTTGCCAAATATTTGCTTAAATTGAATCATCGTTGGTTCAACTTCATGGGGTTGAATTGACGCAATAAATGTAAGGTCAGGCATAAGGTAAATGTAAGGTCAGGCATAAGGTAGACTCAGATGATAAAACTTGCCAAATATTTGCATAAATTGAATCACCGTTCATTCAACTTCATGGGGTTGAATCGACGCAATAAATGTAAGGTCAGGCATAAGGTAAATGTAAGGTCAGGCATAAGGTAGACTCAGATGATAAAACTTGCCAAATATTTGTTTAAATTGAATCACCGTTGGTTCAACTTCATGGGGTTGAATCGACGCAATAAATGTAAGGTCAGGCATTAGGTAAATGTAAGGTCAGGCATAAGGTAGACTCAGATGATAAAACTTGCCAAATATTTGCTCAAATTGAATCACTGTTCATTCAACTTCATGGGGTTGAATCGACGCAATAAATGTAAGGTCAGGCATAAGGTAAATGTAAGGTCAGGCATAAGGTAGACTCAGATGATAAAACTTGCCAAATATTTGCTTAAATTGAATCACCGTTGGTTCAACTTCATGGGGTTGAATCGACGCAATAAATGTAAGGTCAGGCATAAGGTAAATGTAAGGTCAGGCATAAGGTAGACTCAGATGATAAAACTTGCCAAATATTGCTTAAATTGAATCACCGTTGGTTCAACTTCATGGGTTTGAATCGACGCAATAAATGTAAGGTCAGGCATAAGGTAAATGTAAGGTCAGGCATAAGGTAGACTCAGATAATAAAACTTGCCAAATATTTGCTTAAATTGAATCACTGTTTGTTCAACTTCATGGGGTTGAATCGACGCAATAAATGTAAGGTCAGGCATAAGGTAAATGTAAGGTCAGGCATAAGGTAGACTCAGATGATAAAACTTGCCAAATATTTGCTTAAATTGAATCACCGTTGGTTCAACTTCATGGGGTTGAATCGACGCAATAAATGTAAGGTCAGGCATAAGGTAAATGTAAGGTCAGGCATAAGGTAGACTCAGATAATAAAACTTGCCAAATATTTGCTTAAATTGAATCACCGTTGGTTCAACTTCATGGTGTTGAATCGACGCAATAAATGTAAGGTCAGGCATAAGGTAAATGTAAGGTCAGGCATAAGGTAGACTCAGATGATAAAACTTGCCAAATATTTGCTCAAATTGAATCACTGTTCATTCAACTTCATGGGGTTGAATCGACGCAATAAATGTAAGGTCAGGCATTAGGTAAATTTAAGGTCAGGCATAAGGTAGACTCAGATATTAAAACTTGCCAAATATTTGCTCAAATTGAATCACTGTTTGTTCAACTTCATGGGGTTGAATCGACGCAATAAATGTAAGGTCAGGCATAAGGTAAATGTAAGGTCAGGCATAAGGTAGACTCAGATGATAAAACTTGCCAAATATTTGCTTAAATTGAATCACCGTTGGTTCAACTTCATGGGGTTGAATCGACGCAATAAATGTAAGGTCAGGCATAAGGTAAATGTAAGGTCAGGCATAAGGTAGACTCAGATGATAAAACTTGCCAAATATTTGCTTAAATTGAATCACCGTTGGTTCAACTTCATGGGGTTGAATCGACGCAATAAATGTAAGGTCAGGCATTAGGTAAATTTAAGGTCAGGCATAAGGTAGACTCAGATGATAAAACTTGCCAAATATTTGCTTAAATTAAATCAACGTTGGTTCAACTTCATGGGGTTGAATGGACGAAATAAATGTAAGATCAGGCATAAGGTAAATGTAAGGTCAGGCATAAGGTAGACTGAGATGATAAAACTTGCCAAATATTTGCTCAAATTGAATCACTGTTCATTCAACTTCATGGGGTTGAATCGACGCAATAAATGTAAGGTCAGGCATAAGGTAAATGTAAGGTCAGGCATAAGGTAGACTCAGATAATAAAACTTGCCAAATATTTGCTTAAATTGAATCACCGTTGGTTCAACTTCATGGGGTTGAATCGACGCAATAAATGTAAGGTCAGGCATAAGGTAAATGTAAGGTCAGGCATAAGGTAGACTCAGATGATAAAACTTGCCAAATATTTGCTCAAATTGAATCACTGTTTGTTCAACTTCATTAGGTTGAATCGACGCAATAAATGTAAGGTCAGGCATAAGGTAAATGTAAGGTCAGGCATAAGGTAGACTCAGATGATAAAACTTGCCAAATATTTGCTTAAATTGAATCACCGTTGGTTCAACTTCATGGGGTTGAATCGACGCAATAAATGTAAGGTCAGGCATAAGGTGAATGTAAGGTCAGGCATAAGGTAGACTCAGATGATAAAACTTGCCAAATATTTGCTTAAATTGAATCACCGTTGGTTCAACTTCATGGGGTTGAATCGACGCAATAAATGTAAGGTCAGGCATAAGGTAAATGTAAGGTCAGGCATAAGGTAGACTCAGATAATAAAACTTGCCAAATATTTGCTTAAATTGAATCACCGTTGGTTCAACTTCATGGGGTTGAATCGACGCAATAAATGTAAGGTCAGGCATAAGGTAAATGTAAGGTCAGGCATAAGGTAGACTCAGATGATAAAACTTGCCAAATATTTGCTTAAATTGAATCACCGTTGGTTCAACTTCATGGGGTTGAATCGACGCAATAAATGTAAGGTCAGGCATAAGGTAAATGTAAGGTCAGGCATAAGGTAGACTCAGATGATAAAACTTGCCAAATATTTGCTCAAATTGAATCACCGTTGTTTCAACTTCATGGGGTTGAATCGACGCAATAAATGTAAGGTCAGGCATAAGGTGAATATAAGGTCAGGCATAAGGTAGACTCAGATAATAAAACTTGCCAAATATTTGCTTAAATTGAATCACCGTTGGTTCAACTTCATGGTGTTGAATCGACGCAATAAATGTAAGGTCAGGCATAAGGTAAATGTAAGGTCAGGCATAAGGTAGACTCAGATGATAAAACTTGCCAAATATTTGCTTAAATTGAATCACCGTTGGTTCAACTTCATGGGGTTGAATCGACGCAATAAATGTAAGGTCAGGCATAAGGTAAATGTAAGGTCAGGCATAAGGTAGACTCAGATGATAAAACTTGCCAAATATTGCTTAAATTGAATCACCGTTGGTTCAACTTCATGGGTTTGAATCGACGCAATAAATGTAAGGTCAGGCATAAGGTAAATGTAAGGTCAGGCATAAGGTAGACTCAGATAATAAAACTTGCCAAATATTTGCTTAAATTGAATCACTGTTTGTTCAACTTCATGGGGTTGAATCGACGCAATAAATGTAAGGTCAGGCATAAGGTAAATGTAAGGTCAGGCATAAGGTAGACTCAGATGATAAAACTTGCCAAATATTTGCTTAAATTGAATCACCGTTGGTTCAACTTCATGGGGTTGAATCGACGCAATAAATGTAAGGTCAGGCATAAGGTAAATGTAAGGTCAGGCATAAGGTAGACTCAGATAATAAAACTTGCCAAATATTTGCTTAAATTGAATCACCGTTGGTTCAACTTCATGGTGTTGAATCGACGCAATAAATGTAAGGTCAGGCATAAGGTAAATGTAAGGTCAGGCATAAGGTAGACTCAGATGATAAAACTTGCCAAATATTTGCTCAAATTGAATCACTGTTCATTCAACTTCATGGGGTTGAATCGACGCAATAAATGTAAGGTCAGGCATTAGGTAAATTTAAGGTCAGGCATAAGGTAGACTCAGATGATAAAACTTGCCAAATATTTGCTTAAATTAAATCAACGTTGGTTCAACTTCATGGGGTTGAATCGACGCAATAAATGTAAGGTCAGGCATAAGGTAAATGTAAGGTCAGGCATAAGGTAGACTCAGATGATAAAACTTGCCAAATATTTGCTCAAATTGAATCACTGTTCATTCAACTTCATGGGGTTGAATCGACGCAATAAATGTAAGGTCAGGCATAAGGTAAATGTAAGGTCAGGCATAAGGTAGACTCAGATAATAAAACTTGCCAAATATTTGCTTAAATTGAATCACCGTTGGTTCAACTTCATGGGGTTGAATCGACGCAATAAATGTAAGGTCAGGCATAAGGTAAATGTAAGGTCAGGCATAAGGTAGACTCAGATATTAAAACTTGCCAAATATTTGCTCAAATTGAATCACTGTTTGTTCAACTTCATGGGG
The DNA here is from genome assembly GCA_963989385.1 of Ctena decussata. NCBI lineage: Eukaryota > Metazoa > Mollusca > Bivalvia > Lucinida > Lucinidae > Ctena > Ctena decussata. The sequence goes on along the minus strand of OZ022503.1, from coordinate 52,780,441 downwards.
TTGAATCGACGCAATAAATGTAAGGTCAGGCATAAGGTAAATGTAAGGTCAGGCATAAGGTAGACTCAGATGATAAAACTTGCCAAATATTTGCTTAAATTGAATCACCGTTGGTTCAACTTCATGGGGTTGAATCGACGCAATAAATGTAAGGTCAGGCATAAGGTAAATGTAAGGTCAGGCATAAGGTAGACTCAGATGATAAAACTTGCCAAATATTTGCTTAAATTGAATCACCGTTGGTTCAACTTCATGGGGTTGAATCGACGCAATAAATGTAAGGTCAGGCATTAGGTAAATTTAAGGTCAGGCATAAGGTAGACCCAGATGATAAAACTTGCCAAATATTGGCTTAAATTAAATCAACGTTGGTTCAACTTCATGGGGTTGAATCGACGCAATAAATGTAAGGTCAGGCATAAGGTAAATGTAAGGTCAGGCATAAGGTAGACTGAGATGATAAAACTTGCCAAATATTTGCTCAAATTGAATCACTGTTCATTCAACTTCATGGGGTTGAATCGACGCAATAAATGTAAGGTCAGGCATAAGGTAAATGTAAGGTCAGGCATAAGGTAGACTCAGATAATAAAACTTGCCAAATATTTGCTTAAATTGAATCACCGTTGGTTGAACTTCATGGGGTTGAATCGACGCAATAAATGTAAGGTCAGGCATAAGGTAAATGTAAGGTCAGGCATAAGGTAGACTCAGATGATAAAACTTGCCAAATATTTGCTCAAATTGAATCACTGTTTGTTCAACTTCATTAGGTTGAATCGACGCAATAAATGTAAGGTCAGGCATAAGGTAAATGTAAGGTCAGGCATAAGGTAGACTCAGATAATAAAACTTGCCAAATATTTGCTTAAATTGAATCACCGTTGGTTCAACTTCATGGGGTTGAATCGACGCAATAAATGTAAGGTCAGGCATAAGGTGAATGTAAGGTCAGGCATAAGGTAGACTCAGATGATAAAACTTGCCAAATATTTGCTTAAATTGAATCACCGTTGGTTCAACTTCATGGGGTTGAATCGACGCAATAAATGTAAGGTCAGGCATAAGGTAAATGTAAGGTCAGGCATAAGGTAGACTCAGATAATAAAACTTGCCAAATATTTGCTTAAATTGAATCACCGTTGGTTCAACTTCATGGGGTTGAATCGACGCAATAAATGTAAGGTCAGGCATAAGGTAAATGTAAGGTCAGGCATAAGGTAGACTCAGATGATAAAACTTGCCAAATATTTGCTTAAATTGAATCACCGTTGGTTCAACTTCATGGGGTTGAATCGACGCAATAAATGTAAGGTCAGGCATAAGGTAAATGTAAGGTCAGGCATAAGGTAGACTCAGATGATAAAACTTGCCAAATATTTGCTCAAATTGAATCACCGTTGGTTCAACTTCATGGGGTTGAATCGACGCAATAAATGTAAGGTCAGGCATAAGGTGAATATAAGGTCAGGCATAAGGTAGACTCAGATAATAAAACTTGCCAAATATTTGCTTAAATTGAATCACCGTTGGTTCAACTTCATGGTGTTGAATCGACGCAATAAATGTAAGGTCAGGCATAAGGTAAATGTAAGGTCAGGCATAAGGTAGACTCAGATGATAAAACTTGCCAAATATTTGCTTAAATTGAATCACCGTTGGTTCAACTTCATGGGGTTGAATCGACGCAATAAATGTAAGGTCAGGCATAAGGTAAATGAAAGGTCAGGCATAAGGTAGACTCAGATAATAAAACTTGCCAAATATTTGCTTAAATTGAATCACCGTTGGTTCAACTTCATGGGGTTGAATCGACGCAATAAATGTAAGGTCAGGCATAAGGAAAATGTAAGGTCAGGCATAAGGTAGACTCAGATGATAAAACTTGCCAAATATTTGCTTAAATTGAATCACCGTTGGTTCAACTTCATGGGGTTGAATCGACGCAATAAATGTAAGGTCAGGCATAAGGTAAATGTAAGGTCAGGCATAAGGTAGACTCAGATGATGAAACTTGCCAAATATTTGCTCAAATTGAATCACTGTTCATTCAACTTCATGGGGTTGAATCGACGCAATAAATGTAAGGTCAGGCATAAGGTAAATGTAAGGTCAGGCATAAGGTAGACTCAGATGATAAAACTTGCCAAATATTTGCTTAAATTGAATCACCGTTGGTTCAACTTCATGGGGTTGAATCGACGCAATAAATGTAAGGTCAGGCATTAGGTAAATGTAAGGTCAGGCATAAGGTAGACTCAGATGATAAAACTTGCCAAATATTTGCTCAAATTGAATCACTGTTCATTCAACTTCATGGGGTTGAATCGACGCAATAAATGTAAGGTCAGGCATAAGGTAAATGTAAGGTCAGGCATAAGGTAGACTCAGATGATAAAACTTGCCAAATATTTGCTTAAATTGAATCACCGTTGGTTCAACTTCATGGGGTTGAATCGACGCAATAAATGTAAGGTCAGGCATAAGGTAAATGTAAGGTCAGGCATAAGGTAGACTCAGATGATAAAACTTGCCAAATATTGCTTAAATTGAATCACCGTTGGTTCAACTTCATGGGTTTGAATCGACGCAATAAATGTAAGGTCAGGCATAAGGTAGACTCAGATAATAAAACTTGCCAAATATTTGCTTAAATTGAATCACTGTTTGTTCAACTTCATGGGGTTGAATCGACGCAATAAATGTAAGGTCAGGCATAAGGTAAATGTAAGGTCAGGCATAAGGTAGACTCAGATGATAAAACTTGCCAAATATTTGCTCAAATTGAATCACTGTTTGTTCAACTTCATTAGGTTGAATCGACGCAATAAATGTAAGGTCAGGCATAAGGTAAATGTAAGGTCAGGCATAAGGTAGACTCAGATAATAAAACTTGCCAAATATTTGCTTAAATTGAATCACCGTTGGTTCAACTTCATGGGGTTGAATCGACGCAATAAATGTAAGGTCAGGCATAAGGTGAATGTAAGGTCAGGCATAAGGTAGACTCAGATGATAAAACTTGCCAAATATTTGCTTAAATTGAATCACCGTTGGTTCAACTTCATGGGGTTGAATCGACGCAATAAATGTAAGGTCAGGCATAAGGTAAATGTAAGGTCAGGCATAAGGTAGACTCAGATAATAAAACTTGCCAAATATTTGCTTAAATTGAATCACCGTTGGTTCAACTTCATGGGGTTGAATCGACGCAATAAATGTAAGGTCAGGCATAAGGTAAATGTAAGGTCAGGCATAAGGTAGACTCAGATGATAAAACTTGCCAAATATTTGCTTAAATTGAATCACCGTTGGTTCAACTTCATGGGGTTGAATCGACGCAATAAATGTAAGGTCAGGCATAAGGTAAATGTAAGGTCAGGCATAAGGTAGACTCAGATGATAAAACTTGCCAAATATTTGCTCAAATTGAATCACCGTTGGTTCAACTTCATGGGGTTGAATCGACGCAATAAATGTAAGGTCAGGCATAAGGTGAATATAAGGTCAGGCATAAGGTAGACTCAGATAATAAAACTTGCCAAATATTTGCTTAAATTGAATCACCGTTGGTTCAACTTCATGGTGTTGAATCGACGCAATAAATGTAAGGTCAGGCATAAGGTAAATGTAAGGTCAGGCATAAGGTAGACTCAGATGATAAAACTTGCCAAATATTTGCTTAAATTGAATCACCGTTGGTTCAACTTCATGGGGTTGAATCGACGCAATAAATGTAAGGTCAGGCATAAGGTAAATGTAAGGTCAGGCATAAGGTAGACTCAGATGATAAAACTTGCCAAATATTTGCTTAAATTGAATCACCGTTGGTTCAACTTCATGGGGTTGAATCGACGCAATAAATGTAAGGTCAGGCATAAGGTAAATGTAAGGTCAGGCATAAGGTAGACTCAGATAATAAAACTTGCCAAATATTTGCTTAAATTGAATCACCGTTGGTTCAACTTCATGGTGTTGAATCGACGCAATAAATGTAAGGTCAGGCATAAGGTAAATGTAAGGTCAGGCATAAGGTAGACTCAGATGATAAAACTTGCCAAATATTTGCTCAAATTGAATCACTGTTCATTCAACTTCATGGGGTTGAATCGACGCAATAAATGTAAGGTCAGGCATTAGGTAAATGTAAGGTCAGGCATAAGGTAGACTCAGATGATAAAACTTGCCAAATATTTGCTTAAATTAAATCAACGTTGGTTCAACTTCATGGGGTTGAATCGACGCAATAAATGTAAGGTCAGGCATAAGGTAAATGTAAGGTCAGGCATAAGGTAGACTCAGATGATAAAACTTGCCAAATATTTGCTTAAATTGAATCACCGTTGGTTCAACTTCATGGGGTTGAATCGACGCAATAAATGTAAGGTCAGGCATAAGGTGAATGTAAGGTCAGGCATAAGGTAGACTCAGATGATAAAACTTGCCAAATATTTGCTTAAATTGAATCACCGTTGGTTCAACTTCATGGGGTTGAATCGACGCAATAAATGTAAGGTCAGGCATAAGGTAAATGTAAGGTCAGGCATAAGGTAGACTCAGATAATAAAACTTGCCAAATATTTGCTTAAATTGAATCACCGTTGGTTCAACTTCATGGGGTTGAATCGACGCAATAAATGTAAGGTCAGGCATAAGGTAAATGTAAGGTCCGGCATAAGGTAGACTCAGATGATAAAACTTGCCAAATATTTGCTTAAATTGAATCACCGTTGGTTCAACTTCATGGGGTTGAATCGACGCAATAAATGTAAGGTCAGGCATAAGGTAAATGTAAGGTCAGGCATAAGGTAGACTCAGATGATAAAACTTGCCAAATATTTGCTCAAATTGAATCACCGTTGGTTCAACTTCATGGGGTTGAATCGACGCAATAAATGTAAGGTCAGGCATAAGGTGAATATAAGGTCAGGCATAAGGTAGACTCAGATAATAAAACTTGCCAAATATTTGCTTAAATTGAATCACTGTTTGTTCAACTTCATGGGGTTGAATCGACGCAATAAATGTAAGGTCAGGCATAAGGTAAATGTAAGGTCAGGCATAAGGTAGACTCAGATGATAAAACTTGCCAAATATTTGCTTAAATTGAATCACCGTTGGTTCAACTTCATGGGGTTGAATCGACGCAATAAATGTAAGGTCAGGCATAAGGTAAATGTAAGGTCAGGCATAAGGTAGACTCAGATAATAAAACTTGCCAAATATTTGCTTAAATTGAATCACCGTTGGTTCAACTTCATGGTGTTGAATCGACGCAATAAATGTAAGGTCAGGCATAAGGTAAATGTAAGGTCAGGCATAAGGTAGACTCAGATGATAAAACTTGCCAAATATTTGCTCAAATTGAATCACTGTTCATTCAACTTCATGGGCTTGAATCGACGCAATAAATGTAAGGTCAGGCATTAGGTAAATTTAAGGTCAGGCATAAGGTAGACTCAGATGATAAAACTTGCCAAATATTTGCTTAAATTAAATCAACGTTGGTTCAACTTCATGGGGTTGAATCGACGCAATAAATGTAAGGTCAGGCATAAGGTAAATGTAAGGTCAGGCATAAGGTAGACTCAGATGATAAAACTTGCCAAATATTTGCTCAAATTGAATCACTGTTGATTCAACTTCATGGGGTTGAATCGACGCAATAAATGTAAGGTCAGGCATAAGGTAGACGTGGATGATAAAACTTGCCAAATATTTGCTTAAATTGAATCACCGTTGGTTCAACTTCATGGGGTTGAATCGACGCAATAAATGTAAGGTCAGGCATAAGGTAAATGTAAGGTCAGGCATAAGGTAGACTCAGATGATAAAACTTGCCAAATATTTGCTTAAATTGAATCACCGTTGGTTCAACTTCATGGGGTTGAATCGACGCAATAAATGTAAGGTCAGGCATAAGGTAAATGTAAGGTCAGGCATAAGGTAGACTCAGATGATAAAACTTGCCAAATATTTGCTCAAATTGAATCACCGTTGGTTCAACTTCATGGGGTTGAATCGACGCAATAAATGTAAGGTCAGGCATAAGGTGAATATAAGGTCAGGCATAAGGTAGACTCAGATAATAAAACTTGCCAAATATTTGCTTAAATTGAATCACCGTTGGTTCAACTTCATGGTGTTGAATCGACGCAATAAATGTAAGGTCAGGCATAAGGTAAATGTAAGGTCAGGCATAAGGTAGACTCAGATGATAAAACTTGCCAAATATTTGCTTAAATTGAATCACCGTTGGTTCAACTTCATGGGGTTGAATCGACGCAATAAATGTAAGGTCAGGCATAAGGTAAATGTAAGGTCAGGCATAAGGTAGACTCAGATAATAAAACTTGCCAAATATTTGCTTAAATTGAATCACCGTTGGTTCAACTTCATGGGGTTGAATCGACGCAATAAATGTAAGGTCAGGCATAAGGTAAATGTAAGGTCAGGCATAAGGTAGACTCAGATGATAAAACTTGCCAAATATTTGCTTAAATTGAATCACCGTTGGTTCAACTTCATGGGGTTGAATCGACGCAATAAATGTAAGGTCAGGCATAAGGTAAATGTAAGGTCAGGCATAAGGTAGACTCAGATGATGAAACTTGCCAAATATTTGCTCAAATTGAATCACTGTTCATTCAACTTCATGGGGTTGAATCGACGCAATAAATGTAAGGTCAGGCATAAGGTAAATGTAAGGTCAGGCATAAGGTAGACTCAGATGATAAAACTTGCCAAATATTTGCTTAAATTGAATCACCGTTGGTTCAACTTCATGGGGTTGAATCGACGCAATAAATGTAAGGTCAGGCATAAGGTAAATGTAAGGTCAGGCATAAGGTAGACTCAGATGATAAAACTTGCCAAATATTGCTTAAATTGAATCACCGTTGGTTCAACTTCATGGGTTTGAATCGACGCAATAAATGTAAGGTCAGGCATAAGGTAGACTCAGATAATAAAACTTGCCAAATATTTGCTTAAATTGAATCACTGTTTGTTCAACTTCATGGGGTTGAATCGACGCAATAAATGTAAGGTCAGGCATAAGGTAAATGTAAGGTCAGGCATAAGGTAGACTCAGATGATAAAACTTGCCAAATATTTGCTTAAATTGAATCACCGTTGGTTCAACTTCATGGGGTTGAATCGACGCAATAAATGTATGGTCAGGCATTAGGTAAATGTAAGGTCAGGCATAAGGTAGACTCAGATGATAAAACTTGCCAAATATTTGCTCCAATTGAATCACTGTTCATTCAACTTCATGGGGTTGAATCGACGCAATAAATGTAAGGTCAGGCATAAGGTAGACTCAGATGATAAAGCTTGCCAAATATTTGCTCAAATTGAATCACCGTTGGTTCAACTTCATTGGGTTGAATCGACGCAATAAATGTAAGGTCAGGCATAAGGTAAATGTAAGGTCAGGCATAAGGTAGACTCAGATAATAAAACTTGCCAAATATTTGCTTAAATTGAATCACCGTTGGTTCAACTTCATGGTGTTGAATCGAAGCAATAAATGTAAGGTCAGGCATAAGGTAAATGTAAGGTCAGGCATAAGGTAGACTCAGATGATAAAACTTGCCAAATATTTGCTCAAATTGAATCACTGTTCATTCAACTTCATGGGGTTGAATCGACGCAATAAATGTAAGGTCAGGCATTAGGTAAATTTAAGGTCAGGCATAAGGTAGACTCAGATGATAAAACTTGCCAAATATTTGCTTAAATTAAATCAACGTTGGTTCAACTTCATGGGGTTGAATCGACGCAATAAATGTAAGGTCAGGCATAAGGTAAATGTAAGGTCAGGCATAAGGTAGACTGAGATGATAAAACTTGCCAAATATTTGCTCAAATTGAATCACTGTTCATTCAACTTCATGGGGTTGAATCGACGCAATAAATGTAAGGTCAGGCATAAGGTAAATGTAAGGTCAGGCATAAGGTAGACTCAGATAATAAAACTTGCCAAATATTTGCTTAAATTGAATCACCGTTGGTTGAACTTCATGGGGTTGAATCGACGCAATAAATGTAAGGTCAGGCATAAGGTAAATGTAAGGTCAGGCATAAGGTAGACTCAGATGATAAAACTTGCCAAATATTTGCTCAAATTGAATCACTGTTTGTTCAACTTCATTAGGTTGAATCGACGCAATAAATGTAAGGTCAGGCATAAGGTAAATGTAAGGTCAGGCATAAGGTAGACTCAGATAATAAAACTTGCCAAATATTTGCTTAAATTGAATCACCGTTGGTTCAACTTCATGGGGTTGAATCGACGCAATAAATGTAAGGTCAGGCATAAGGTGAATGTAAGGTCAGGCATAAGGTAGACTCAGATGATAAAACTTGCCAAATATTTGCTTAAATTGAATCACCGTTGGTTCAACTTCATGGGGTTGAATCGACGCAATAAATGTAAGGTCAGGCATAAGGTAAATGTAAGGTCAGGCATAAGGTAGACTCAGATAATAAAACTTGCCAAATATTTGCTTAAATTGAATCACCGTTGGTTCAACTTCATGGGGTTGAATCGACGCAATAAATGTAAGGTCAGGCATAAGGTAAATGTAAGGTCAGGCATAAGGTAGACTCAGATGATAAAACTTGCCAAATATTTGCTTAAATTGAATCACCGTTGGTTCAACTTCATGGGGTTGAATCGACGCAATAAATGTAAGGTCAGGCATAAGGTAAATGTAAGGTCAGGCATAAGGTAGACTCAGATGATAAAACTTGCCAAATATTTGCTCAAATTGAATCACCGTTGGTTCAACTTCATGGGGTTGAATCGACGCAATAAATGTAAGGTCAGGCATAAGGTGAATATAAGGTCAGGCATAAGGTAGACTCAGATAATAAAACTTGCCAAATATTTGCTTAAATTGAATCACCGTTGGTTCAACTTCATGGTGTTGAATCGACGCAATAAATGTAAGGTCAGGCATAAGGTAAATGTAAGGTCAGGCATAAGGTAGACTCAGATGATAAAACTTGCCAAATATTTGCTTAAATTGAATCACCGTTGGTTCAACTTCATGGGGTTGAATCGACGCAATAAATGTAAGGTCAGGCATAAGGTAAATGAAAGGTCAGGCATAAGGTAGACTCAGATAATAAAACTTGCCAAATATTTGCTTAAATTGAATCACCGTTGGTTCAACTTCATGGGGTTGAATCGACGCAATAAATGTAAGGTCAGGCATAAGGAAAATGTAAGGTCAGGCATAAGGTAGACTCAGATGATAAAACTTGCCAAATATTTGCTTAAATTGAATCACCGTTGGTTCAACTTCATGGGGTTGAATCGACGCAATAAATGTAAGGTCAGGCATAAGGTAAATGTAAGGTCAGGCATAAGGTAGACTCAGATGATGAAACTTGCCAAATATTTGCTCAAATTGAATCACTGTTCATTCAACTTCATGGGGTTGAATCGACGCAATAAATGTAAGGTCAGGCATAAGGTAAATGTAAGGTCAGGCATAAGGTAGACTCAGATGATAAAACTTGCCAAATATTTGCTTAAATTGAATCACCGTTGGTTCAACTTCATGGGGTTGAATCGACGCAATAAATGTAAGGTCAGGCATTAGGTAAATGTAAGGTCAGGCATAAGGTAGACTCAGATGATAAAACTTGCCAAATATTTGCTCAAATTGAATCACTGTTCATTCAACTTCATGGGGTTGAATCGACGCAATAAATGTAAGGTCAGGCATAAGGTAAATGTAAGGTCAGGCATAAGGTAGACTCAGATGATAAAACTTGCCAAATATTTGCTTAAATTGAATCACCGTTGGTTCAACTTCATGGGGTTGAATCGACGCAATAAATGTAAGGTCAGGCATAAGGTAAATGTAAGGTCAGGCATAAGGTAGACTCAGATGATAAAACTTGCCAAATATTGCTTAAATTGAATCACCGTTGGTTCAACTTCATGGGTTTGAATCGACGCAATAAATGTAAGGTCAGGCATAAGGTAGACTCAGATAATAAAACTTGCCAAATATTTGCTTAAATTGAATCACTGTTTGTTCAACTTCATGGGGTTGAATCGACGCAATAAATGTAAGGTCAGGCATAAGGTAAATGTAAGGTCAGGCATAAGGTAGACTCAGATGATAAAACTTGCCAAATATTTGCTCAAATTGAATCACTGTTTGTTCAACTTCATTAGGTTGAATCGACGCAATAAATGTAAGGTCAGGCATAAGGTAAATGTAAGGTCAGGCATAAGGTAGACTCAGATAATAAAACTTGCCAAATATTTGCTTAAATTGAATCACCGTTGGTTCAACTTCATGGGGTTGAATCGACGCAATAAATGTAAGGTCAGGCATAAGGTGAATGTAAGGTCAGGCATAAGGTAGACTCAGATGATAAAACTTGCCAAATATTTGCTTAAATTGAATCACCGTTGGTTCAACTTCATGGGGTTGAATCGACGCAATAAATGTAAGGTCAGGCATAAGGTAAATGTAAGGTCAGGCATAAGGTAGACTCAGATAATAAAACTTGCCAAATATTTGCTTAAATTGAATCACCGTTGGTTCAACTTCATGGGGTTGAATCGACGCAATAAATGTAAGGTCAGGCATAAGGTAAATGTAAGGTCAGGCATAAGGTAGACTCAGATGATAAAACTTGCCAAATATTTGCTTAAATTGAATCACCGTTGGTTCAACTTCATGGGGTTGAATCGACGCAATAAATGTAAGGTCAGGCATAAGGTAAATGTAAGGTCAGGCATAAGGTAGACTCAGATGATAAAACTTGCCAAATATTTGCTCAAATTGAATCACCGTTGGTTCAACTTCATGGGGTTGAATCGACGCAATAAATGTAAGGTCAGGCATAAGGTGAATATAAGGTCAGGCATAAGGTAGACTCAGATAATAAAACTTGCCAAATATTTGCTTAAATTGAATCACCGTTGGTTCAACTTCATGGTGTTGAATCGACGCAATAAATGTAAGGTCAGGCATAAGGTAAATGTAAGGTCAGGCATAAGGTAGACTCAGATGATAAAACTTGCCAAATATTTGCTTAAATTGAATCACCGTTGGTTCAACTTCATGGGGTTGAATCGACGCAATAAATGTAAGGTCAGGCATAAGGTAAATGTAAGGTCAGGCATAAGGTAGACTCAGATGATAAAACTTGCCAAATATTTGCTTAAATTGAATCACCGTTGGTTCAACTTCATGGGGTTGAATCGACGCAATAAATGTAAGGTCAGGCATAAGGTAAATGTAAGGTCAGGCATAAGGTAGACTCAGATAATAAAACTTGCCAAATATTTGCTTAAATTGAATCACCGTTGGTTCAACTTCATGGTGTTGAATCGACGCAATAAATGTAAGGTCAGGCATAAGGTAAATGTAAGGTCAGGCATAAGGTAGACTCAGATGATAAAACTTGCCAAATATTTGCTCAAATTGAATCACTGTTCATTCAACTTCATGGGGTTGAATCGACGCAATAAATGTAAGGTCAGGCATTAGGTAAATGTAAGGTCAGGCATAAGGTAGACTCAGATGATAAAACTTGCCAAATATTTGCTTAAATTAAATCAACGTTGGTTCAACTTCATGGGGTTGAATCGACGCAATAAATGTAAGGTCAGGCATAAGGTAAATGTAAGGTCAGGCATAAGGTAGACTCAGATGATAAAACTTGCCAAATATTTGCTTAAATTGAATCACCGTTGGTTCAACTTCATGGGGTTGAATCGACGCAATAAATGTAAGGTCAGGCATAAGGTAAATGTAAGGTCAGGCATAAGGTAGACTCAGATGATAAAACTTGCCAAATATTTGCTTAAATTGAATCACCGTTGGTTCAACTTCATGGGGTTGAATCGACGCAATAAATGTAAGGTCAGGCATAAGGTAAATGTAAGGTCAGGCATAAGGTAGACTCAGATAATAAAACTTGCCAAATATTTGCTTAAATTGAATCACCGTTGGTTCAACTTCATGGGGTTGAATCGACGCAATAAATGTAAGGTCAGGCATAAGGTAAATGTAAGGTCCGGCATAAGGTAGACTCAGATGATAAAACTTGCCAAATATTTGCTTAAATTGAATCACCGTTGGTTCAACTTCATGGGGTTGAATCGACGCAATAAATGTAAGGTCAGGCATAAGGTAAATGTAAGGTCAGGCATAAGGTAGACTCAGATGATAAAACTTGCCAAATATTTGCTCAAATTGAATCACCGTTGGTTCAACTTCATGGGGTTGAATCGACGCAATAAATGTAAGGTCAGGCATAAGGTGAATATAAGGTCAGGCATAAGGTAGACTCAGATAATAAAACTTGCCAAATATTTGCTTAAATTGAATCACTGTTTGTTCAACTTCATGGGGTTGAATCGACGCAATAAATGTAAGGTCAGGCATAAGGTAAATGTAAGGTCAGGCATAAGGTAGACTCAGATGATAAAACTTGCCAAATATTTGCTTAAATTGAATCACCGTTGGTTCAACTTCATGGGGTTGAATCGACGCAATAAATGTAAGGTCAGGCATAAGGTAAATGTAAGGTCAGGCATAAGGTAGACTCAGATAATAAAACTTGCCAAATATTTGCTTAAATTGAATCACCGTTGGTTCAACTTCATGGTGTTGAATCGACGCAATAAATGTAAGGTCAGGCATAAGGTAAATGTAAGGTCAGGCATAAGGTAGACTCAGATGATAAAACTTGCCAAATATTTGCTCAAATTGAATCACTGTTCATTCAACTTCATGGGCTTGAATCGACGCAATAAATGTAAGGTCAGGCATTAGGTAAATTTAAGGTCAGGCATAAGGTAGACTCAGATGATAAAACTTGCCAAATATTTGCTTAAATTAAATCAACGTTGGTTCAACTTCATGGGGTTGAATCGACGCAATAAATGTAAGGTCAGGCATAAGGTAAATGTAAGGTCCGGCATAAGGTAGACTCAGATGATAAAACTTGCCAAATATTTGCTTAAATTGAATCACCGTTGGTTCAACTTCATGGGGTTGAATCGACGCAATAAATGTAAGGTCAGGCATAAGGTAAATGTAAGGTCAGGCATAAGGTAGACTCAGATGATAAAACTTGCCAAATATTTGCTCAAATTGAATCACCGTTGGTTCAACTTCATGGGGTTGAATCGACGCAATAAATGTAAGGTCAGGCATAAGGTGAATATAAGGTCAGGCATAAGGTAGACTCAGATAATAAAACTTGCCAAATATTTGCTTAAATTGAATCACTGTTTGTTCAACTTCATGGGGTTGAATCGACGCAATAAATGTAAGGTCAGGCATAAGGTAAATGTAAGGTCAGGCATAAGGTAGACTCAGATGATAAAACTTGCCAAATATTTGCTTAAATTGAATCACCGTTGGTTCAACTTCATGGGGTTGAATCGACGCAATAAATGTAAGGTCAGGCATAAGGTAAATGTAAGGTCAGGCATAAGGTAGACTCAGATAATAAAACTTGCCAAATATTTGCTTAAATTGAATCACCGTTGGTTCAACTTCATGGTGTTGAATCGACGCAATAAATGTAAGGTCAGGCATAAGGTAAATGTAAGGTCAGGCATAAGGTAGACTCAGATGATAAAACTTGCCAAATATTTGCTCAAATTGAATCACTGTTCATTCAACTTCATGGGCTTGAATCGACGCAATAAATGTAAGGTCAGGCATTAGGTAAATTTAAGGTCAGGCATAAGGTAGACTCAGATGATAAAACTTGCCAAATATTTGCTTAAATTAAATCAACGTTGGTTCAACTTCATGGGGTTGAATCGACGCAATAAATGTAAGGTCAGGCATAAGGTAAATGTAAGGTCAGGCATAAGGTAGACTCAGATGATAAAACTTGCCAAATATTTGCTCAAATTGAATCACTGTTGATTCAACTTCATGGGGTTGAATCGACGCAATAAATGTAAGGTCAGGCATAAGGTAGACGTGGATGATAAAACTTGCCAAATATTTGCTTAAATTGAATCACCGTTGGTTCAACTTCATGGGGTTGAATCGACGCAATAAATGTAAGGTCAGGCATAAGGTAAATGTAAGGTCAGGCATAAGGTAGACTCAGATGATAAAACTTGCCAAATATTTGCTTAAATTGAATCACCGTTGGTTCAACTTCATGGGGTTGAATCGACGCAATAAATGTAAGGTCAGGCATAAGGTAAATGTAAGGTCAGGCATAAGGTAGACTCAGATGATAAAACTTGCCAAATATTTGCTCAAATTGAATCACCGTTGGTTCAACTTCATGGGGTTGAATCGACGCAATAAATGTAAGGTCAGGCATAAGGTGAATATAAGGTCAGGCATAAGGTAGACTCAGATAATAAAACTTGCCAAATATTTGCTTAAATTGAATCACCGTTGGTTCAACTTCATGGTGTTGAATCGACGCAATAAATGTAAGGTCAGGCATAAGGTAAATGTAAGGTCAGGCATAAGGTAGACTCAGATGATAAAACTTGCCAAATATTTGCTTAAATTGAATCACCGTTGGTTCAACTTCATGGGGTTGAATCGACGCAATAAATGTAAGGTCAGGCATAAGGTAAATGTAAGGTCAGGCATAAGGTAGACTCAGATAATAAAACTTGCCAAATATTTGCTTAAATTGAATCACCGTTGGTTCAACTTCATGGGGTTGAATCGACGCAATAAATGTAAGGTCAGGCATAAGGTAAATGTAAGGTCAGGCATAAGGTAGACTCAGATGATAAAACTTGCCAAATATTTGCTTAAATTGAATCACCGTTGGTTCAACTTCATGGGGTTGAATCGACGCAATAAATGTAAGGTCAGGCATAAGGTAAATGTAAGGTCAGGCATAAGGTAGACTCAGATGATGAAACTTGCCAAATATTTGCTCAAATTGAATCACTGTTCATTCAACTTCATGGGGTTGAATCGACGCAATAAATGTAAGGTCAGGCATAAGGTAAATGTAAGGTCAGGCATAAGGTAGACTCAGATGATAAAACTTGCCAAATATTTGCTTAAATTGAATCACCGTTGGTTCAACTTCATGGGGTTGAATCGACGCAATAAATGTAAGGTCAGGCATAAGGTAAATGTAAGGTCAGGCATAAGGTAGACTCAGATGATAAAACTTGCCAAATATTGCTTAAATTGAATCACCGTTGGTTCAACTTCATGGGTTTGAATCGACGCAATAAATGTAAGGTCAGGCATAAGGTAGACTCAGATAATAAAACTTGCCAAATATTTGCTTAAATTGAATCACTGTTTGTTCAACTTCATGGGGTTGAATCGACGCAATAAATGTAAGGTCAGGCATAAGGTAAATGTAAGGTCAGGCATAAGGTAGACTCAGATGATAAAACTTGCCAAATATTTGCTTAAATTGAATCACCGTTGGTTCAACTTCATGGGGTTGAATCGACGCAATAAATGTATGGTCAGGCATTAGGTAAATGTAAGGTCAGGCATAAGGTAGACTCAGATGATAAAACTTGCCAAATATTTGCTCCAATTGAATCACTGTTCATTCAACTTCATGGGGTTGAATCGACGCAATAAATGTAAGGTCAGGCATAAGGTAGACTCAGATGATAAAGCTTGCCAAATATTTGCTCAAATTGAATCACCGTTGGTTCAACTTCATTGGGTTGAATCGACGCAATAAATGTAAGGTCAGGCATAAGGTAAATGTAAGGTCAGGCATAAGGTAGACTCAGATAATAAAACTTGCCAAATATTTGCTTAAATTGAATCACCGTTGGTTCAACTTCATGGTGTTGAATCGAAGCAATAAATGTAAGGTCAGGCATAAGGTAAATGTAAGGTCAGGCATAAGGTAGACTCAGATGATAAAACTTGCCAAATATTTGCTCAAATTGAATCACTGTTCATTCAACTTCATGGGGTTGAATCGACGCAATAAATGTAAGGTCAGGCATTAGGTAAATTTAAGGTCAGGCATAAGGTAGACTCAGATGATAAAACTTGCCAAATATTTGCTTAAATTAAATCAACGTTGGTTCAACTTCATGGGGTTGAATCGACGCAATAAATGTAAGGTCAGGCATAAGGTAAATGTAAGGTCAGGCATAAGGTAGACTCAGATGATAAAACTTGCCAAATATTTGCTCAAATTGAATCACCGTTGGTTCAACTTCATGGGGTTGAATCGACGCAATAAATGTAAGGTCAGGCATAAGGTAAATGTAAGGTCAGGCATAAGGTAGACTCAGATGATAAAACTTGCCAAATATTTGCTCAAATTGAATCACCGTTGGTTCAACTTCATGGGGTTGAATCGACGCAATAAATGTAAGGTCAGGCATAAGGTGAATATAAGGTCAGGCATAAGGTAGACTCAGATAATAAAACTTGCCAAATATTTGCTTAAATTGAATCACTGTTTGTTCAACTTCATGGGGTTGAATCGACGCAATAAATGTAAGGTCAGGCATAAGGTAAATGTAAGGTCAGGCATAAGGTAGACTCAGATGATAAAACTTGCCAAATATTTGCTTAAATTGAATCACCGTTGGTTCAACTTCATGGGGTTGAATCGACGCAATAAATGTAAGGTCAGGCATAAGGTAAATGTAAGGTCAGGCATAAGGTAGACTCAGATAATAAAACTTGCCAAATATTTGCTTAAATTGAATCACCGTTGGTTCAACTTCATGGTGTTGAATCGACGCAATAAATGTAAGGTCAGGCATAAGGTAAATGTAAGGTCAGGCATAAGGTAGACTCAGATGATAAAACTTGCCAAATATTTGCTCAAATTGAATCACTGTTCATTCAACTTCATGGGCTTGAATCGACGCAATAAATGTAAGGTCAGGCATTAGGTAAATTTAAGGTCAGGCATAAGGTAGACTCAGATGATAAAACTTGCCAAATATTTGCTTAAATTAAATCAACGTTGGTTCAACTTCATGGGGTTGAATCGACGCAATAAATGTAAGGTCAGGCATAAGGTAAATGTAAGGTCAGGCATAAGGTAGACTCAGATGATAAAACTTGCCAAATATTTGCTCAAATTGAATCACTGTTGATTCAACTTCATGGGGTTGAATCGACGCAATAAATGTAAGGTCAGGCATAAGGTAGACGTGGATGATAAAACTTGCCAAATATTTGCTTAAATTGAATCACCGTTGGTTCAACTTCATGGGGTTGAATCGACGCAATAAATGTAAGGTCAGGCATAAGGTAAATGTAAGGTCAGGCATAAGGTAGACTCAGATGATAAAACTTGCCAAATATTTGCTTAAATTGAATCACCGTTGGTTCAACTTCATGGGGTTGAATCGACGCAATAAATGTAAGGTCAGGCATAAGGTAAATGTAAGGTCAGGCATAAGGTAGACTCAGATGATAAAACTTGCCAAATATTTGCTCAAATTGAATCACCGTTGGTTCAACTTCATGGGGTTGAATCGACGCAATAAATGTAAGGTCAGGCATAAGGTGAATATAAGGTCAGGCATAAGGTAGACTCAGATAATAAAACTTGCCAAATATTTGCTTAAATTGAATCACCGTTGGTTCAACTTCATGGTGTTGAATCGACGCAATAAATGTAAGGTCAGGCATAAGGTAAATGTAAGGTCAGGCATAAGGTAGACTCAGATGATAAAACTTGCCAAATATTTGCTTAAATTGAATCACCGTTGGTTCAACTTCATGGGGTTGAATCGACGCAATAAATGTAAGGTCAGGCATAAGGTAAATGTAAGGTCAGGCATAAGGTAGACTCAGATAATAAAACTTGCCAAATATTTGCTTAAATTGAATCACCGTTGGTTCAACTTCATGGGGTTGAATCGACGCAATAAATGTAAGGTCAGGCATAAGGTAAATGTAAGGTCAGGCATAAGGTAGACTCAGATGATAAAACTTGCCAAATATTTGCTTAAATTGAATCACCGTTGGTTCAACTTCATGGGGTTGAATCGACGCAATAAATGTAAGGTCAGGCATAAGGTAAATGTAAGGTCAGGCATAAGGTAGACTCAGATGATGAAACTTGCCAAATATTTGCTCAAATTGAATCACTGTTCATTCAACTTCATGGGGTTGAATCGACGCAATAAATGTAAGGTCAGGCATAAGGTAAATGTAAGGTCAGGCATAAGGTAGACTCAGATGATAAAACTTGCCAAATATTTGCTTAAATTGAATCACCGTTGGTTCAACTTCATGGGGTTGAATCGACGCAATAAATGTAAGGTCAGGCATAAGGTAAATGTAAGGTCAGGCATAAGGTAGACTCAGATGATAAAACTTGCCAAATATTGCTTAAATTGAATCACCGTTGGTTCAACTTCATGGGTTTGAATCGACGCAATAAATGTAAGGTCAGGCATAAGGTAGACTCAGATAATAAAACTTGCCAAATATTTGCTTAAATTGAATCACTGTTTGTTCAACTTCATGGGGTTGAATCGACGCAATAAATGTAAGGTCAGGCATAAGGTAAATGTAAGGTCAGGCATAAGGTAGACTCAGATGATAAAACTTGCCAAATATTTGCTTAAATTGAATCACCGTTGGTTCAACTTCATGGGGTTGAATCGACGCAATAAATGTATGGTCAGGCATTAGGTAAATGTAAGGTCAGGCATAAGGTAGACTCAGATGATAAAACTTGCCAAATATTTGCTCCAATTGAATCACTGTTCATTCAACTTCATGGGGTTGAATCGACGCAATAAATGTAAGGTCAGGCATAAGGTAGACTCAGATGATAAAGCTTGCCAAATATTTGCTCAAATTGAATCACCGTTGGTTCAACTTCATTGGGTTGAATCGACGCAATAAATGTAAGGTCAGGCATAAGGTAAATGTAAGGTCAGGCATAAGGTAGACTCAGATAATAAAACTTGCCAAATATTTGCTTAAATTGAATCACCGTTGGTTCAACTTCATGGTGTTGAATCGAAGCAATAAATGTAAGGTCAGGCATAAGGTAAATGTAAGGTCAGGCATAAGGTAGACTCAGATGATAAAACTTGCCAAATATTTGCTCAAATTGAATCACTGTTCATTCAACTTCATGGGGTTGAATCGACGCAATAAATGTAAGGTCAGGCATTAGGTAAATTTAAGGTCAGGCATAAGGTAGACTCAGATGATAAAACTTGCCAAATATTTGCTTAAATTAAATCAACGTTGGTTCAACTTCATGGGGTTGAATCGACGCAATAAATGTAAGGTCAGGCATAAGGTAAATGTAAGGTCAGGCATAAGGTAGACTCAGATGATAAAACTTGCCAAATATTTGCTCAAATTGAATCACCGTTGGTTCAACTTCATGGGGTTGAATCGACGCAATAAATGGAAGGTCAGGCATAAGGTAAATGTAAGGTCAGGCATAAGGTAGACTCAGGTGAAACTTGCCCAATTTTTGCTCTGTCTCTAATAGTAAGTTAATCTCGGTTAGTTTGTATTGTGATTGGTTATGTCATGTGATAATAGTTGCTTTATAACCTAAGAGTGTTGGACTTCTTTTGGTGATCTTGTTTTTTCCATTTTCAGATACTATGAGGAAGGGGAGTGGGGGAGCTGAACAAAAACGTAAGTATTCTTTGATTTCCTTCTCACAAACTAGTTGCAATAAATGTAAAGTCAGGCATAAGGTAGACTCAGATGAAACTTGTGGAATATTTGTTTTGAGGCATATGACGTTAGGTCAACATTGAATCGACGTTGAGTCAACGCCCCATGACATTGAATCGACGTTGCTTCAGTGTTGATTGACCGTTGTGTGCGGGACCCGTCCACCCCTTTGGTTTCTCTCTTCCCCTGTCCTACAAGTGTCAAAATAAAAGGTATGTTAAGCTGAGTTAGTTTGTTTTGTGATTGGTTGATTTCCTTCGCACAAATGAGTTGCAATAAATGTAAGGTCAGACATAAGGTAGACTCAGATGAAACTTGCGGAATATTTGTCTGGAGGCATATGACGTTAGGTCAACATTGAATCGACGTTGAGTCAACGCCCCATGACATTGAATCAACGTTGATTCAGTGTTGATTGACCGTTGTGTGCGGGACGCGTCCACCCCTTTGGTTTCTCTCTTCCCCTGTCCTACAAGTGTCAAAATAAAAGGTATGTTAAGCTGAGTTAGTTTGTTTTGTGATTGGTTGATTTCCTTCGCACAAAAGAGTTGCAATAAATGTAAGGTCAGGCATAAGGTAGACTCAGATGAAACTTGCGGAATATTTGTCTGGAGGCATATGACGTTAGGTCAACATTGAATCGAAGTTGAGTCAACGCCCCATGACATTGAATCAACGTTGATTCAGTGTTGATTGACCGTTGTGTGGGGGACGTGTCCACCCCTTTGGTTTCTCTCTTCCGCTGTCCTACAAGTGTCAAAATAAAAGACATGTTTAGCTGAGTTAGTTTGTTTTGTGATTGGTTGATTTCCTTCGCACAAATGAGTTGCAATAAATGTAAGGTCAGGCATAAGGTAGACTCAGATGAAACTTGCGGAATATTTGTCTGGAGGCATATGACGTTAGGTCAACATTAAATCGACGTTGAATCAACGCCCCATGACATTGAATCAACGTTGATTCAGTGTTGATTGACCGTTGTGTGCGGGACACGTCCACCCCTTTGGTTTCTCTCTTCCCCTGTCCTACAAGTGTCAAAATAAAAGGTATGTTAAGCTGAGTTAGTTTGTTTTGTGATTGGTTGATTTCCTTCGCATAAATGAGTTGCAATAAATGTAAGGTCAGGCATAAGGTAGACTCAGATGAAACTTGCGGAATATTTGTCTGGATGCATATGACGTTAGGTCAACATTGAATCGACGTTGAGTCAACGCCCCATGACATTGAATCGATGTTGATTCAGTGTTGATTGACCGTTGTGTGCGGGACGCGTCCACCCCTTTGGTTTCTTTCTTCCCCTGTCCTACACTTGTCGAAATAAAAGGTATGTTAAGCTGAGTTAGGTTGTTTTGTGATTGGTTGATTTCTTTCTCACAAATGAGTTGCAGTAAATGTAAAGTCAGGCATAAGGTAGACTCAGGTGAAACTGGTTCAATATTTGCTCTGTCTCTTGATTTCCTTCGCAGAAATGAGTTGCAATAAATGTAAGGTCAGGCATTAGGTAGACTCAGATGATAAAACTTGCCAAATATTTGCTCAAATTGAATCACTGTTCATTCAACTTCATGGGGTTGAATCGACGCAATAAATGTAAGGTCAGGCAGAAGGTAAATGTAAGGTCAGGCATAAGGTAGACTCGATGATAAAACTTGCCAAATATTTGCTCAAATTGAATCACTGTTCATTCAACTTCATGGGGTTGAATCGGCGCAATAAATGTAAGGTCAGGCATTAGGTAAATGTAAGGTCAGGCATAAGGTAGACTCAGATGATAAAACTTGCCAAATATTTGCTTAAATTGAATCACCGTTGGTTCAACTTCATGGGGTTGAATCGACGCAATAAATGTAAGGTCAGGCATAAGGTAAATGTAAGGTCAGGCATAAGGTAGACTCAGATGATAAAACTTACCAAATATTTGCTCAAATTGAATCACTGTTCATTCAACTTCATGGGGTTGAATCGACGCAATAAATGTAAGGTCAGGCATAAGGTAAATGGAAGGTCAGGCATAAGGTAGACTCAGATAATAAAACTTGCCAAATATTTGCTTAAATTGAATCACCGTTGGTTCAACTTCATGGGGTTGAATCGACGCAATAAACGTAAGGGCAGGCATAAGGTAAATGTAAGGTCAGGCATGAGGTAGACTCAGATGATAAAACTTGCCAAATATTTGCTTAAATTGAATCACCGTTGGTTCAACTTCATGGGGTTGAATCGACGCAATAAATGTAAGGTCAGGCATAAGGTAAATGTAAGGTCAGGCATAAGGTAGACTCAGATGATAAAACTTGCCAAATATTTGCTTAAATTGAATCACCGTTGGTTCAACTTCATGGGGTTGAATCGACGCAATAAATGTAAGGTCAGGCATAAGGTAAATGTAAGGTCAGGCATAAGGTAGACTCAGATAATAAAACTTGCCAAATATTTGCTTAAATTGAATCACCGTTGGTTCAACTTCATGGGGTTGAATCGACGCAATAAATGTAAGGTCAGGCATAAGGTAAATGTAAAGTCAGGCATAAGGTAGACTCAGATGATAAAACTTGCCAAATATTTGCTTAAATTGAATCACCGTTGGTTCAACATCATGGGGTTGAATCGACGCAATAAATGTAAGGTCAGGCATAAGGTAAATGTAAGGTCAGGCATAAGGTAGACTCAGATAATGAAACTTGCCAAATATTTGCTTTTAATTGAATCACCGTTGGTTCAACTTCATGGGGTTGAATCGACGCAATAAATGTAAGGTCAGGCATAAGGTAAATGTAAGGTCAGGCATAAGGTAGACTCAGATGATAAAACTTGCCAAATATTTGCTCAAATTGAGTCACCGTTGGTTCAACTTCATGGGATTGAATCGACGCAATAAATGTAAGGTCAGGCATTAGTTAAATGTAAGGTCAGGCATAAGGTAGACTCAGATGATAAAACTTGCCAAATATTTGCTTAAATTAAATCAACGTTGGTTCAACTTCATGGGGTTGAATCGACGCAATAAATGTAAAGTCAGGCATAAGGTAGACTCAGGTGAAACTGGTTCAATATTTGCTCTGTCTCTTGATTTCCTTCGCATAAATGAGTTGCAATAAATGTAAGGTCAGGCATTAGGTAGACTCAGATGATAAAACTTGCCAAATATTTGCTCAAATTGAATCACTGTTCATTCAACTTCATGGGGTTGAATCGACGCAATAAATGTAAGGTCAGGCATAAGGTAAATGTAAGGTCAGGCATAAGGTAGACTCGATGATAAAACTTGCCAAATATTTGCTCAAATTGAATCACTGTTCATTCAACTTCATGGGGTTGAATCGACGCAATAAATGTAAGGTCAGGCATTAGGTAAATGTAAGGTCAGGCATAAGGTAGACTCAGATGATTAAACTTGCCAAATATTTGCTTAAATTGAATCACCGTTGGTTCAACTTCATGGGGTTGAATCGACGCAATAAATGTAAGGTCAGGCATAAGGTAAATGTAAGGTCAGGCATAAGGTAGACTCAGATGATAAAACTTGCCAAATATTTGCTCAAATTGAATCACTGTTCATTCAACTTCATGGGGTTGAATCGACGCAATAAATGTAAGGTCACGCATAAGGTAAATGTAAGGTCAGGCATAAGGTAGACTCAGATAATAAAACTTGCCAAATATTTGCTTAAATTGAATCATCGTTGGTTCAACTTCATGGGGTTGAATTGACGCAATAAATGTAAGGTCAGGCATAAGGTAAATGTAAGGTCAGGCATAAGGTAGACTCAGATGATAAAACTTGCCAAATATTTGCATAAATTGAATCACCGTTCATTCAACTTCATGGGGTTGAATCGACGCAATAAATGTAAGGTCAGGCATAAGGTAAATGTAAGGTCAGGCATAAGGTAGACTCAGATGATAAAACTTGCCAAATATTTGTTTAAATTGAATCACCGTTGGTTCAACTTCATGGGGTTGAATCGACGCAATAAATGTAAGGTCAGGCATAAGGTAAATGTAAGGTCAGGCATAAGGTAGACTCAGATGATGAAACTTGCCAAATATTTGCTCAAATTGAATCACTGTTCATTCAACTTCATGGGGTTGAATCGACGCAATAAATGTAAGGTCAGGCATAAGGTAAATGTAAGGTCAGGCATAAGGTAGACTCAGATGATAAAACTTGCCAAATATTTGCTTAAATTGAATCACCGTTGGTTCAACTTCATGGGGTTGAATCGACGCAATAAATGTAAGGTCAGGCATTAGGTAAATGTAAGGTCAGGCATAAGGTAGACTCAGATGATAAAACTTGCCAAATATTTGCTCAAATTGAATCACTGTTCATTCAACTTCATGGGGTTGAATCGACGCAATAAATGTAAGGTCAGGCATAAGGTAAATGTAAGGTCAGGCATAAGGTAGACTCAGATGATAAAACTTGCCAAATATTTGCTTAAATTGAATCACCGTTGGTTCAACTTCATGGGGTTGAATCGACGCAATAAATGTAAGGTCAGGCATAAGGTAAATGTAAGGTCAGGCATAAGGTAGACTCAGATGATAAAACTTGCCAAATATTGCTTAAATTGAATCACCGTTGGTTCAACTTCATGGGTTTGAATCGACGCAATAAATGTAAGGTCAGGCATAAGGTAAATGTAAGGTCAGGCATAAGGTAGACTCAGATAATAAAACTTGCCAAATATTTGCTTAAATTGAATCACTGTTTGTTCAACTTCATGGGGTTGAATCGACGCAATAAATGTAAGGTCAGGCATAAGGTAAATGTAAGGTCAGGCATAAGGTAGACTCAGATGATAAAACTTGCCAAATATTTGCTTAAATTGAATCACCGTTGGTTCAACTTCATGGGGTTGAATCGACGCAATAAATGTAAGGTCAGGCATAAGGTAAATGTAAGGTCAGGCATAAGGTAGACTCAGATAATAAAACTTGCCAAATATTTGCTTAAATTGAATCACCGTTGGTTCAACTTCATGGTGTTGAATCGACGCAATAAATGTAAGGTCAGGCATAAGGTAAATGTAAGGTCAGGCATAAGGTAGACTCAGATGATAAAACTTGCCAAATATTTGCTCAAATTGAATCACTGTTCATTCAACTTCATGGGGTTGAATCGACGCAATAAATGTAAGGTCAGGCATTAGGTAAATTTAAGGTCAGGCATAAGGTAGACTCAGATATTAAAACTTGCCAAATATTTGCTCAAATTGAATCACTGTTTGTTCAACTTCATGGGGTTGAATCGACGCAATAAATGTAAGGTCAGGCATAAGGTAAATGTAAGGTCAGGCATAAGGTAGACTCAGATGATAAAACTTGCCAAATATTTGCTTAAATTGAATCACCGTTGGTTCAACTTCATGGGGTTGAATCGACGCAATAAATGTAAGGTCAGGCATAAGGTAAATGTAAGGTCAGGCATAAGGTAGACTCAGATGATAAAACTTGCCAAATATTTGCTTAAATTGAATCACCGTTGGTTCAACTTCATGGGGTTGAATCGACGCAATAAATGTAAGGTCAGGCATTAGGTAAATTTAAGGTCAGGCATAAGGTAGACTCAGATGATAAAACTTGCCAAATATTTGCTTAAATTAAATCAACGTTGGTTCAACTTCATGGGGTTGAATCGACGAAATAAATGTAAGATCAGGCATAAGGTAAATGTAAGGTCAGGCATAAGGTAGACTGAGATGATAAAACTTGCCAAATATTTGCTCAAATTGAATCACTGTTCATTCAACTTCATGGGGTTGAATCGACGCAATAAATGTAAGGTCAGGCATAAGGTAAATGTAAGGTCAGGCATAAGGTAGACTCAGATAATAAAACTTGCCAAATATTTGCTTAAATTGAATCACCGTTGGTTCAACTTCATGGGGTTGAATCGACGCAATAAATGTAAGGTCAGGCATAAGGTAAATGTAAGGTCAGGCATAAGGTAGACTCAGATGATAAAACTTGCCAAATATTTGCTCAAATTGAATCACTGTTTGTTCAACTTCATTAGGTTGAATCGACGCAATAAATGTAAGGTCAGGCATAAGGTAAATGTAAGGTCAGGCATAAGGTAGACTCAGATGATAAAACTTGCCAAATATTTGCTTAAATTGAATCACCGTTGGTTCAACTTCATGGGGTTGAATCGACGCAATAAATGTAAGGTCAGGCATAAGGTGAATGTAAGGTCAGGCATAAGGTAGACTCAGATGATAAAACTTGCCAAATATTTGCTTAAATTGAATCACCGTTGGTTCAACTTCATGGGGTTGAATCGACGCAATAAATGTAAGGTCAGGCATAAGGTAAATGTAAGGTCAGGCATAAGGTAGACTCAGATAATAAAACTTGCCAAATATTTGCTTAAATTGAATCACCGTTGGTTCAACTTCATGGGGTTGAATCGACGCAATAAATGTAAGGTCAGGCATAAGGTAAATGTAAGGTCAGGCATAAGGTAGACTCAGATGATAAAACTTGCCAAATATTTGCTTAAATTGAATCACCGTTGGTTCAACTTCATGGGGTTGAATCGACGCAATAAATGTAAGGTCAGGCATAAGGTAAATGTAAGGTCAGGCATAAGGTAGACTCAGATGATAAAACTTGCCAAATATTTGCTCAAATTGAATCACCGTTGTTTCAACTTCATGGGGTTGAATCGACGCAATAAATGTAAGGTCAGGCATAAGGTGAATATAAGGTCAGGCATAAGGTAGACTCAGATAATAAAACTTGCCAAATATTTGCTTAAATTGAATCACCGTTGGTTCAACTTCATGGTGTTGAATCGACGCAATAAATGTAAGGTCAGGCATAAGGTAAATGTAAGGTCAGGCATAAGGTAGACTCAGATGATAAAACTTGCCAAATATTTGCTTAAATTGAATCACCGTTGGTTCAACTTCATGGGGTTGAATCGACGCAATAAATGTAAGGTCAGGCATAAGGTAAATGTAAGGTCAGGCATAAGGTAGACTCAGATGATAAAACTTGCCAAATATTGCTTAAATTGAATCACCGTTGGTTCAACTTCATGGGTTTGAATCGACGCAATAAATGTAAGGTCAGGCATAAGGTAAATGTAAGGTCAGGCATAAGGTAGACTCAGATAATAAAACTTGCCAAATATTTGCTTAAATTGAATCACTGTTTGTTCAACTTCATGGGGTTGAATCGACGCAATAAATGTAAGGTCAGGCATAAGGTAAATGTAAGGTCAGGCATAAGGTAGACTCAGATGATAAAACTTGCCAAATATTTGCTTAAATTGAATCACCGTTGGTTCAACTTCATGGGGTTGAATCGACGCAATAAATGTAAGGTCAGGCATAAGGTAAATGTAAGGTCAGGCATAAGGTAGACTCAGATAATAAAACTTGCCAAATATTTGCTTAAATTGAATCACCGTTGGTTCAACTTCATGGTGTTGAATCGACGCAATAAATGTAAGGTCAGGCATAAGGTAAATGTAAGGTCAGGCATAAGGTAGACTCAGATGATAAAACTTGCCAAATATTTGCTTAAATTAAATCAACGTTGGTTCAACTTCATGGGGTTGAATCGACGCAATAAATGTAAAGTCAGGCATAAGGTAGACTCAGGTGAAACTGGTTCAATATTTGCTCTGTCTCTTGATTTCCTTCGCATAAATGAGTTGCAATAAATGTAAGGTCAGGCATTAGGTAGACTCAGATGATAAAACTTGCCAAATATTTGCTCAAATTGAATCACTGTTCATTCAACTTCATGGGGTTGAATCGACGCAATAAATGTAAGGTCAGGCATAAGGTAAATGTAAGGTCAGGCATAAGGTAGACTCGATGATAAAACTTGCCAAATATTTGCTCAAATTGAATCACTGTTCATTCAACTTCATGGGGTTGAATCGACGCAATAAATGTAAGGTCAGGCATTAGGTAAATGTAAGGTCAGGCATAAGGTAGACTCAGATGATTAAACTTGCCAAATATTTGCTTAAATTGAATCACCGTTGGTTCAACTTCATGGGGTTGAATCGACGCAATAAATGTAAGGTCAGGCATAAGGTAAATGTAAGGTCAGGCATAAGGTAGACTCAGATGATAAAACTTGCCAAATATTTGCTCAAATTGAATCACTGTTCATTCAACTTCATGGGGTTGAATCGACGCAATAAATGTAAGGTCACGCATAAGGTAAATGTAAGGTCAGGCATAAGGTAGACTCAGATAATAAAACTTGCCAAATATTTGCTTAAATTGAATCATCGTTGGTTCAACTTCATGGGGTTGAATTGACGCAATAAATGTAAGGTCAGGCATAAGGTAAATGTAAGGTCAGGCATAAGGTAGACTCAGATGATAAAACTTGCCAAATATTTGCATAAATTGAATCACCGTTCATTCAACTTCATGGGGTTGAATCGACGCAATAAATGTAAGGTCAGGCATAAGGTAAATGTAAGGTCAGGCATAAGGTAGACTCAGATGATAAAACTTGCCAAATATTTGTTTAAATTGAATCACCGTTGGTTCAACTTCATGGGGTTGAATCGACGCAATAAATGTAAGGTCAGGCATAAGGTAAATGTAAGGTCAGGCATAAGGTAGACTCAGATGATGAAACTTGCCAAATATTTGCTCAAATTGAATCACTGTTCATTCAACTTCATGGGGTTGAATCGACGCAATAAATGTAAGGTCAGGCATAAGGTAAATGTAAGGTCAGGCATAAGGTAGACTCAGATGATAAAACTTGCCAAATATTTGCTTAAATTGAATCACCGTTGGTTCAACTTCATGGGGTTGAATCGACGCAATAAATGTAAGGTCAGGCATTAGGTAAATGTAAGGTCAGGCATAAGGTAGACTCAGATGATAAAACTTGCCAAATATTTGCTCAAATTGAATCACTGTTCATTCAACTTCATGGGGTTGAATCGACGCAATAAATGTAAGGTCAGGCATAAGGTAAATGTAAGGTCAGGCATAAGGTAGACTCAGATGATAAAACTTGCCAAATATTTGCTTAAATTGAATCACCGTTGGTTCAACTTCATGGGGTTGAATCGACGCAATAAATGTAAGGTCAGGCATAAGGTAAATGTAAGGTCAGGCATAAGGTAGACTCAGATGATAAAACTTGCCAAATATTGCTTAAATTGAATCACCGTTGGTTCAACTTCATGGGTTTGAATCGACGCAATAAATGTAAGGTCAGGCATAAGGTAAATGTAAGGTCAGGCATAAGGTAGACTCAGATAATAAAACTTGCCAAATATTTGCTTAAATTGAATCACTGTTTGTTCAACTTCATGGGGTTGAATCGACGCAATAAATGTAAGGTCAGGCATAAGGTAAATGTAAGGTCAGGCATAAGGTAGACTCAGATGATAAAACTTGCCAAATATTTGCTTAAATTGAATCACCGTTGGTTCAACTTCATGGGGTTGAATCGACGCAATAAATGTAAGGTCAGGCATAAGGTAAATGTAAGGTCAGGCATAAGGTAGACTCAGATAATAAAACTTGCCAAATATTTGCTTAAATTGAATCACCGTTGGTTCAACTTCATGGTGTTGAATCGACGCAATAAATGTAAGGTCAGGCATAAGGTAAATGTAAGGTCAGGCATAAGGTAGACTCAGATGATAAAACTTGCCAAATATTTGCTCAAATTGAATCACTGTTCATTCAACTTCATGGGGTTGAATCGACGCAATAAATGTAAGGTCAGGCATTAGGTAAATTTAAGGTCAGGCATAAGGTAGACTCAGATATTAAAACTTGCCAAATATTTGCTCAAATTGAATCACTGTTTGTTCAACTTCATGGGGTTGAATCGACGCAATAAATGTAAGGTCAGGCATAAGGTAAATGTAAGGTCAGGCATAAGGTAGACTCAGATGATAAAACTTGCCAAATATTTGC
Organism: Ctena decussata; assembly: GCA_963989385.1. Classification (NCBI taxonomy): domain Eukaryota; kingdom Metazoa; phylum Mollusca; class Bivalvia; order Lucinida; family Lucinidae; genus Ctena; species Ctena decussata. The sequence continues at coordinate 52,750,869 of OZ022503.1, read as the reverse complement.
TTAAATTGAATCACCGTTGGTTCAACTTCATGGGGTTGAATCGACGCAATAAATGTAAGGTCAGGCATAAGGTAAATGTAAGGTCAGGCATAAGGTAGACTCAGATGATAAAACTTGCCAAATATTTGCTTAAATTGAATCACCGTTGGTTCAACTTCATGGGGTTGAATCGACGCAATAAATGTAAGGTCAGGCATTAGGTAAATTTAAGGTCAGGCATAAGGTAGACTCAGATGATAAAACTTGCCAAATATTTGCTTAAATTAAATCAACGTTGGTTCAACTTCATGGGGTTGAATCGACGAAATAAATGTAAGATCAGGCATAAGGTAAATGTAAGGTCAGGCATAAGGTAGACTGAGATGATAAAACTTGCCAAATATTTGCTCAAATTGAATCACTGTTCATTCAACTTCATGGGGTTGAATCGACGCAATAAATGTAAGGTCAGGCATAAGGTAAATGTAAGGTCAGGCATAAGGTAGACTCAGATAATAAAACTTGCCAAATATTTGCTTAAATTGAATCACCGTTGGTTCAACTTCATGGGGTTGAATCGACGCAATAAATGTAAGGTCAGGCATAAGGTAAATGTAAGGTCAGGCATAAGGTAGACTCAGATGATAAAACTTGCCAAATATTTGCTCAAATTGAATCACTGTTTGTTCAACTTCATTAGGTTGAATCGACGCAATAAATGTAAGGTCAGGCATAAGGTAAATGTAAGGTCAGGCATAAGGTAGACTCAGATGATAAAACTTGCCAAATATTTGCTTAAATTGAATCACCGTTGGTTCAACTTCATGGGGTTGAATCGACGCAATAAATGTAAGGTCAGGCATAAGGTGAATGTAAGGTCAGGCATAAGGTAGACTCAGATGATAAAACTTGCCAAATATTTGCTTAAATTGAATCACCGTTGGTTCAACTTCATGGGGTTGAATCGACGCAATAAATGTAAGGTCAGGCATAAGGTAAATGTAAGGTCAGGCATAAGGTAGACTCAGATAATAAAACTTGCCAAATATTTGCTTAAATTGAATCACCGTTGGTTCAACTTCATGGGGTTGAATCGACGCAATAAATGTAAGGTCAGGCATAAGGTAAATGTAAGGTCAGGCATAAGGTAGACTCAGATGATAAAACTTGCCAAATATTTGCTTAAATTGAATCACCGTTGGTTCAACTTCATGGGGTTGAATCGACGCAATAAATGTAAGGTCAGGCATAAGGTAAATGTAAGGTCAGGCATAAGGTAGACTCAGATGATAAAACTTGCCAAATATTTGCTCAAATTGAATCACCGTTGTTTCAACTTCATGGGGTTGAATCGACGCAATAAATGTAAGGTCAGGCATAAGGTGAATATAAGGTCAGGCATAAGGTAGACTCAGATAATAAAACTTGCCAAATATTTGCTTAAATTGAATCACCGTTGGTTCAACTTCATGGTGTTGAATCGACGCAATAAATGTAAGGTCAGGCATAAGGTAAATGTAAGGTCAGGCATAAGGTAGACTCAGATGATAAAACTTGCCAAATATTTGCTTAAATTGAATCACCGTTGGTTCAACTTCATGGGGTTGAATCGACGCAATAAATGTAAGGTCAGGCATAAGGTAAATGTAAGGTCAGGCATAAGGTAGACTCAGATGATAAAACTTGCCAAATATTGCTTAAATTGAATCACCGTTGGTTCAACTTCATGGGTTTGAATCGACGCAATAAATGTAAGGTCAGGCATAAGGTAAATGTAAGGTCAGGCATAAGGTAGACTCAGATAATAAAACTTGCCAAATATTTGCTTAAATTGAATCACTGTTTGTTCAACTTCATGGGGTTGAATCGACGCAATAAATGTAAGGTCAGGCATAAGGTAAATGTAAGGTCAGGCATAAGGTAGACTCAGATGATAAAACTTGCCAAATATTTGCTTAAATTGAATCACCGTTGGTTCAACTTCATGGGGTTGAATCGACGCAATAAATGTAAGGTCAGGCATAAGGTAAATGTAAGGTCAGGCATAAGGTAGACTCAGATAATAAAACTTGCCAAATATTTGCTTAAATTGAATCACCGTTGGTTCAACTTCATGGTGTTGAATCGACGCAATAAATGTAAGGTCAGGCATAAGGTAAATGTAAGGTCAGGCATAAGGTAGACTCAGATGATAAAACTTGCCAAATATTTGCTCAAATTGAATCACTGTTCATTCAACTTCATGGGGTTGAATCGACGCAATAAATGTAAGGTCAGGCATTAGGTAAATTTAAGGTCAGGCATAAGGTAGACTCAGATGATAAAACTTGCCAAATATTTGCTTAAATTAAATCAACGTTGGTTCAACTTCATGGGGTTGAATCGACGCAATAAATGTAAGGTCAGGCATAAGGTAAATGTAAGGTCAGGCATAAGGTAGACTCAGATGATAAAACTTGCCAAATATTTGCTCAAATTGAATCACTGTTCATTCAACTTCATGGGGTTGAATCGACGCAATAAATGTAAGGTCAGGCATAAGGTAAATGTAAGGTCAGGCATAAGGTAGACTCAGATAATAAAACTTGCCAAATATTTGCTTAAATTGAATCACCGTTGGTTCAACTTCATGGGGTTGAATCGACGCAATAAATGTAAGGTCAGGCATAAGGTAAATGTAAGGTCAGGCATAAGGTAGACTCAGATATTAAAACTTGCCAAATATTTGCTCAAATTGAATCACTGTTTGTTCAACTTCATGGGGTTGAATCGACGCAATAAATGTAAGGTCAGGCATAAGGTAAATGTAAGGTCAGGCATAAGGTAGACTCAGATGATAAAACTTGCCAAATATTTGCTTAAATTGAATCACCGTTGGTTCAACTTCATGGGGTTGAATCGACGCAATAAATGTAAGGTCAGGCATAAGGTAAATGTAAGGTCAGGCATAAGGTAGACTCAGATGATAAAACTTGCCAAATATTTGCTTAAATTGAATCACCGTTGGTTCAACTTCATGGGGTTGAATCGACGCAATAAATGTAAGGTCAGGCATTAGGTAAATTTAAGGTCAGGCATAAGGTAGACTCAGATGATAAAACTTGCCAAATATTTGCTTAAATTAAATCAACGTTGGTTCAACTTCATGGGGTTGAATCGACGCAATAAATGTAAGGTCAGGCATAAGGTAAATGTAAGGTCAGGCATAAGGTAGACTGAGATGATAAAACTTGCCAAATATTTGCTCAAATTGAATCACTGTTCATTCAACTTCATGGGGTTGAATCGACGCAATAAATGTAAGGTCAGGCATAAGGTAAATGTAAGGTCAGGCATAAGGTAGACTCAGATAATAAAACTTGCCAAATATTTGCTTAAATTGAATCACCGTTGGTTGAACTTCATGGGGTTGAATCGACGCAATAAATGTAAGGTCAGGCATAAGGTAAATGTAAGGTCAGGCATAAGGTAGACTCAGATGATAAAACTTGCCAAATATTTGCTCAAATTGAATCACTGTTTGTTCAACTTCATTAGGTTGAATCGACGCAATAAATGTAAGGTCAGGCATAAGGTAAATGTAAGGTCAGGCATAAGGTAGACTCAGATAATAAAACTTGCCAAATATTTGCTTAAATTGAATCACCGTTGGTTCAACTTCATGGGGTTGAATCGACGCAATAAATGTAAGGTCAGGCATAAGGTGAATGTAAGGTCAGGCATAAGGTAGACTCAGATGATAAAACTTGCCAAATATTTGCTTAAATTGAATCACCGTTGGTTCAACTTCATGGGGTTGAATCGACGCAATAAATGTAAGGTCAGGCATAAGGTAAATGTAAGGTCAGGCATAAGGTAGACTCAGATAATAAAACTTGCCAAATATTTGCTTAAATTGAATCACCGTTGGTTCAACTTCATGGGGTTGAATCGACGCAATAAATGTAAGGTCAGGCCTAAGGTAAATGTAAGGTCAGGCATAAGGTAGACTCAGATGATAAAACTTGCCAAATATTTGCTCAAATTGAATCACCGTTGGTTCAACTTCATGGGGTTGAATCGACGCAATAAATGTAAGGTCAGGCATAAGGTGAATATAAGGTCAGGCATAAGGTAGACTCAGATAATAAAACTTGCCAAATATTTGCTTAAATTGAATCACCGTTGGTTCAACTTCATGGTGTTGAATCGACGCAATAAATGTAAGGTCAGGCATAAGGTAAATGTAAGGTCAGGCATAAGGTAGACTCAGATGATAAAACTTGCCAAATATTTGCTTAAATTGAATCACCGTTGGTTCAACTTCATGGGGTTGAATCGACGCAATAAATGTAAGGTCAGGCATAAGGTAAATGAAAGGTCAGGCATAAGGTAGACTCAGATAATAAAACTTGCCAAATATTTGCTTAAATTGAATCACCGTTGGTTCAACTTCATGGGGTTTGAATCGACGCAATAAATGTAAGGTCAGGCATAAGGAAAATGTAAGGTCAGGCATAAGGTAGACTCAGATGATAAAACTTGCCAAATATTTGCTTAAATTGAATCACCGTTGGTTCAACTTCATGGGGTTGAATCGACGCAATAAATGTAAGGTCAGGCATAAGGTAAATGTAAGGTCAGGCATAAGGTAGACTCAGATGATGAAACTTGCCAAATATTTGCTTAAATTAAATCAACGTTGGTTCAACTTCATGGGGTTGAATCGACGCAATAAATGTAAGGTCAGGCATAAGGTAAATGTAAGGTCAGGCATAAGGTAGACTCAGATGATAAAACTTGCCAAATATTTGCTTAAATTGAATCACCGTTGGTTCAACTTCATGGGGTTGAATCGACGCAATAAATGTAAGGTCAGGCATTAGGTAAATGTAAGGTCAGGCATAAGGTAGACTCAGATGATAAAACTTGCCAAATATTTGCTCAAATTGAATCACTGTTCATTCAACTTCATGGGGTTGAATCGACGCAATAAATGTAAGGTCAGGCATAAGGTAAATGTAAGGTCAGGCATAAGGTAGACTCAGATGATAAAACTTGCCAAATATTTGCTTAAATTGAATCACCGTTGGTTCAACTTCATGGGGTTGAATCGACGCAATAAATGTAAGGTCAGGCATAAGGTAAATGTAAGGTCAGGCATAAGGTAGACTCAGATGATAAAACTTGCCAAATATTGCTTAAATTGAATCACCGTTGGTTCAACTTCATGGGTTTGAATCGACGCAATAAATGTAAGGTCAGGCATAAGGTAGACTCAGATAATAAAACTTGCCAAATATTTGCTTAAATTGAATCACTGTTTGTTCAACTTCATGGGGTTGAATCGACGCAATAAATGTAAGGTCAGGCATAAGGTAAATGTAAGGTCAGGCATAAGGTAGACTCAGATGATAAAACTTGCCAAATATTTGCTTAAATTGAATCACCGTTGGTTCAACTTCATGGGGTTGAATCGACGCAATAAATGTAAGGTCAGGCATTAGGTAAATGTAAGGTCAGGCATAAGGTAGACTCAGATGATAAAACTTGCCAAATATTTGCTCAAATTGAATCACTGTTCATTCAACTTCATGGGGTTGAATCGACGCAATAAATGTAAGGTCAGGCATAAGGTAAATGTAAGGTCAGGCATAAGGTAGACTCAGATGATAAAGCTTGCCAAATATTTGCTCAAATTGAATCACCGTTGGTTCAACTTCATTGGGTTGAATCGACGCAATAAATGTAAGGTCAGGCATAAGGTAAATGTAAGGTCAGGCATAAGGTAGACTCAGATAATAAAACTTGCCAAATATTTGCTTAAATTGAATCACCGTTGGTTCAACTTCATGGTGTTGAATCGACGCAATAAATGTAAGGTCAGGCATAAGGTAAATGTAAGGTCAGGCATAAGGTAGACTCAGATGATAAAACTTGCCAAATATTTGCTCAAATTGAATCACTGTTCATTCAACTTCATGGGGTTGAATCGACGCAATAAATGTAAGGTCAGGCATAAGGTAAATGTAAGGTCAGGCATAAGGTAGACTCAGATGATAAAACTTGCCAAATATTTGCTTAAATTGAATCACCGTTGGTTCAACTTCATGGGGTTGAATCGACGCAATAAATGTAAGGTCAGGCATAAGGTAAATGTAAGGTCAGGCATAAGGTAGACTCAGATGATAAAACTTGCCAAATATTGCTTAAATTGAATCACCGTTGGTTCAACTTCATGGGTTTGAATCGACGCAATAAATGTAAGGTCAGGCATAAGGTAGACTCAGATAATAAAACTTGCCAAATATTTGCTTAAATTGAATCACTGTTTGTTCAACTTCATGGGGTTGAATCGACGCAATAAATGTAAGGTCAGGCATAAGGTAAATGTAAGGTCAGGCATAAGGTAGACTCAGATGATAAAACTTGCCAAATATTTGCTTAAATTGAATCACCGTTGGTTCAACTTCATGGGGTTGAATCGACGCAATAAATGTAAGGTCAGGCATTAGGTAAATGTAAGGTCAGGCATAAGGTAGACTCAGATGATAAAACTTGCCAAATATTTGCTCAAATTGAATCACTGTTCATTCAACTTCATGGGGTTGAATCGACGCAATAAATGTAAGGTCAGGCATAAGGTAAATGTAAGGTCAGGCATAAGGTAGACTCAGATGATAAAGCTTGCCAAATATTTGCTCAAATTGAATCACCGTTGGTTCAACTTCATTGGGTTGAATCGACGCAATAAATGTAAGGTCAGGCATAAGGTAAATGTAAGGTCAGGCATAAGGTAGACTCAGATAATAAAACTTGCCAAATATTTGCTTAAATTGAATCACCGTTGGTTCAACTTCATGGTGTTGAATCGACGCAATAAATGTAAGGTCAGGCATAAGGTAAATGTAAGGTCAGGCATAAGGTAGACTCAGATGATAAAACTTGCCAAATATTTGCTCAAATTGAATCACTGTTCATTCAACTTCATGGGGTTGAATCGACGCAATAAATGTAAGGTCAGGCATAAGGTCAATGTAAGGTCAGGCATAAGGTAGACTCAGATGATAAAACTTGCCAAATATTTGCTTAAATTGAATCACCGTTGGTTCAACTTCATGGGGTTGAATCGACGCAATAAATGTAAGGTCAGGCATAAGGTAAATGTAAGGTCAGGCATAAGGTAGACTCAGATGATAAAACTTGCCAAATATTGCTTAAATTGAATCACCGTTGGTTCAACTTCATGGGTTTGAATCGACGCAATAAATGTAAGGTCAGGCATAAGGTAGACTCAGATAATAAAACTTGCCAAATATTTGCTTAAATTGAATCACTGTTTGTTCAACTTCATGGGGTTGAATCGACGCAATAAATGTAAGGTCAGGCATAAGGTAAATGTAAGGTCAGGCATAAGGTAGACTCAGATGATAAAACTTGCCAAATATTTGCTTAAATTGAATCACCGTTGGTTCAACTTCATGGGGTTGAATCGACGCAATAAATGTAAGGTCAGGCATTAGGTAAATGTAAGGTCAGGCATAAGGTAGACTCAGATGATAAAACTTGCCAAATATTTGCTCAAATTGAATCACTGTTCATTCAACTTCATGGGGTTGAATCGACGCAATAAATGTAAGGTCAGGCATAAGGTAAATGTAAGGTCAGGCATAAGGTAGACTCAGATGATAAAGCTTGCCAAATATTTGCTCAAATTGAATCACCGTTGGTTCAACTTCATTGGGTTGAATCGACGCAATAAATGTAAGGTCAGGCATAAGGTAAATGTAAGGTCAGGCATAAGGTAGACTCAGATAATAAAACTTGCCAAATATTTGCTTAAATTGAATCACCGTTGGTTCAACTTCATGGTGTTGAATCGACGCAATAAATGTAAGGTCAGGCATAAGGTAAATGTAAGGTCAGGCATAAGGTAGACTCAGATGATAAAACTTGCCAAATATTTGCTCAAATTGAATCACTGTTCATTCAACTTCATGGGGTTGAATCGACGCAATAAATGTAAGGTCAGGCATAAGGTAAATGTAAGGTCAGGCATAAGGTAGACTCAGATGATAAAACTTGCCAAATATTTGCTTAAATTGAATCACCGTTGGTTCAACTTCATGGGGTTGAATCGACGCAATAAATGTAAGGTCAGGCATAAGGTAAATGTAAGGTCAGGCATAAGGTAGACTCAGATGATAAAACTTGCCAAATATTGCTTAAATTGAATCACCGTTGGTTCAACTTCATGGGTTTGAATCGACGCAATAAATGTAAGGTCAGGCATAAGGTAGACTCAGATAATAAAACTTGCCAAATATTTGCTTAAATTGAATCACTGTTTGTTCAACTTCATGGGGTTGAATCGACGCAATAAATGTAAGGTCAGGCATAAGGTAAATGTAAGGTCAGGCATAAGGTAGACTCAGATGATAAAACTTGCCAAATATTTGCTTAAATTGAATCACCGTTGGTTCAACTTCATGGGGTTGAATCGACGCAATAAATGTAAGGTCAGGCATTAGGTAAATGTAAGGTCAGGCATAAGGTAGACTCAGATGATAAAACTTGCCAAATATTTGCTCAAATTGAATCACTGTTCATTCAACTTCATGGGGTTGAATCGACGCAATAAATGTAAGGTCAGGCATAAGGTAAATGTAAGGTCAGGCATAAGGTAGACTCAGATGATAAAGCTTGCCAAATATTTGCTCAAATTGAATCACCGTTGGTTCAACTTCATTGGGTTGAATCGACGCAATAAATGTAAGGTCAGGCATAAGGTAAATGTAAGGTCAGGCATAAGGTAGACTCAGATAATAAAACTTGCCAAATATTTGCTTAAATTGAATCACCGTTGGTTCAACTTCATGGTGTTGAATCGACGCAATAAATGTAAGGTCAGGCATAAGGTAAATGTAAGGTCAGGCATAAGGTAGACTCAGATGATAAAACTTGCCAAATATTTGCTCAAATTGAATCACTGTTCATTCAACTTCATGGGGTTGAATCGACGCAATAAATGTAAGGTCAGGCATTAGGTAAATTTAAGGTCAGGCATAAGGTAGACTCAGATGATAAAACTTGCCAAATATTTGCTTAAATTAAATCAACGTTGGTTCAACTTCATGGGGTTGAATCGACGCAATAAATGTAAGGTCAGGCATAAGGTAAATGTAAGGTCAGGCATAAGGTAGACTCAGATGATAAAACTTGCCAAATATTTGCTTAAATTGAATCACCGTTGGTTCAACTTCATGGGGTTGAATCGACGCAATAAATGTAAGGTCAGGCATAAGGTGAATGTAAGGTCAGGCATAAGGTAGACTCAGATGATAAAACTTGCCAAATATTTGCTTAAATTGAATCACCGTTGGTTCAACTTCATGGGGTTGAATCGACGCAATAAATGTAAGGTCAGGCATAAGGTAAATGTAAGGTCAGGCATAAGGTAGACTCAGATAATAAAACTTGCCAAATATTTGCTTAAATTGAATCACCGTTGGTTCAACTTCATGGGGTTGAATCGACGCAATAAATGTAAGGTCAGGCATAAGGTAAATGTAAGGTCAGGCATAAGGTAGACTCAGATGATAAAACTTGCCAAATATTTGCTCAAATTGAATCACCGTTGGTTCAACTTCATGGGGTTGAATCGACGCAATAAATGTAAGGTCAGGCATAAGGTAAATGTAAGGTCAGGCATAAGGTAGACTCAGATGATAAAACTTGCCAAATATTTGCTCAAATTGAATCACCGTTGGTTCAACTTCATGGGGTTGAATCGACGCAATAAATGTAAGGTCAGGCATAAGGTGAATATAAGGTCAGGCATAAGGTAGACTCAGATAATAAAACTTGCCAAATATTTGCTTAAATTGAATCACTGTTTGTTCAACTTCATGGGGTTGAATCGACGCAATAAATGTAAGGTCAGGCATAAGGTAAATGTAAGGTCAGGCATAAGGTAGACTCAGATGATAAAACTTGCCAAATATTTGCTTAAATTGAATCACCGTTGGTTCAACTTCATGGGGTTGAATCGACGCAATAAATGTAAGGTCAGGCATAAGGTATATGTAAGGTCAGGCATAAGGTAGACTCAGATAATAAAACTTGCCAAATATTTGCTTAAATTGAATCACCGTTGGTTCAACTTCATGGTGTTGAATCGACGCAATAAATGTAAGGTCAGGCATAAGGTAAATGTAAGGTCAGGCATAAGGTAGACTCAGATGATAAAACTTGCCAAATATTTGCTCAAATTGAATCACTGTTCATTCAACTTCATGGGCTTGAATCGACGCAATAAATGTAAGGTCAGGCATTAGGTAAATTTAAGGTCAGGCATAAGGTAGACTCAGATGATAAAACTTGCCAAATATTTGCTTAAATTAAATCAACGTTGGTTCAACTTCATGGGGTTGAATCGACGCAATAAATGTAAGGTCAGGCATAAGGTAAATGTAAGGTCAGGCATAAGGTAGACTCAGATGATAAAACTTGCCAAATATTTGCTCAAATTGAATCACTGTTCATTCAACTTCATGGGGTTGAATCGACGCAATAAATGTAAGGTCAGGCATAAGGTAAATGTAAGGTCAGGCATAAGGTAGACTCAGATAATAAAACTTGCCAAATATTTGCTTAAATTGAATCACCGTTGGTTCAACTTCATGGGGTTGAATCGACGCAATAAATGTAAGGTCAGGCATAAGGTAAATGTAAGGTCAGGCATAAGGTAGACTCAGATATTAAAACTTGCCAAATATTTGCTCAAATTGAATCACTGTTTGTTCAACTTCATGGGGTTGAATCGACGCAATAAATGTAAGGTCAGGCATAAGGTAAATGTAAGGTCAGGCATAAGGTAGACTCAGATGATAAAACTTGCCAAATATTTGCTTAAATTGAATCACCGTTGGTTCAACTTCATGGGGTTGAATCGACGCAATAAATGTAAGGTCAGGCATAAGGTAAATGTAAGGTCAGGCATAAGGTAGACTCAGATGATAAAACTTGCCAAATATTTGCTTAAATTGAATCACCGTTGGTTCAACTTCATGGGGTTGAATCGACGCAATAAATGTAAGGTCAGGCATTAGGTAAATTTAAGGTCAGGCATAAGGTAGACTCAGATGATAAAACTTGCCAAAAAATTTGCTTAAATTAAATCAACGTTGGTTCAACTTCATGGGGTTGAATCGACGCAATAAATGTAAGATCAGGCATAAGGTAAATGTAAGGTCAGGCATAAGGTAGACTGAGATGATAAAACTTGCCAAATATTTGCTCAAATTGAATCACTGTTCATTCAACTTCATGGGGTTGAATCGACGCAATAAATGTAAGGTCAGGCATAAGGTAAATGTAAGGTCAGGCATAAGGTAGACTCAGATAATAAAACTTGCCAAATATTTGCTTAAATTGAATCACCGTTGGTTCAACTTCATGGGGTTGAATCGACGCAATAAATGTAAGGTCAGGCATAAGGTAAATGTAAGGTCAGGCATAAGGTAGACTCAGATGATAAAACTTGCCAAATATTTGCTCAAATTGAATCACTGTTTGTTCAACTTCATTAGGTTGAATCGACGCAATAAATGTAAGGTCAGGCATAAGGTAAATGTAAGGTCAGGCATAAGGTAGACTCAGATGATAAAACTTGCCAAATATTTGCTTAAATTGAATCACCGTTGGTTCAACTTCATGGGGTTGAATCGACGCAATAAATGTAAGGTCAGGCATAAGGTGAATGTAAGGTCAGGCATAAGGTAGACTCAGATGATAAAACTTGCCAAATATTTGCTTAAATTGAATCACCGTTGGTTCAACTTCATGGGGTTGAATCGACGCAATAAATGTAAGGTCAGGCATAAGGTAAATGTAAGGTCAGGCATAAGGTAGACTCAGATAATAAAACTTGCCAAATATTTGCTTAAATTGAATCACCGTTGGTTCAACTTCATGGGGTTGAATCGACGCAATAAATGTAAGGTCAGGCATAAGGTAAATGTAAGGTCAGGCATAAGGTAGACTCAGATGATAAAACTTGCCAAATATTTGCTTAAATTGAATCACCGTTGGTTCAACTTCATGGGGTTGAATCGACGCAATAAATGTAAGGTCAGGCATAAGGTAAATGTAAGGTCAGGCATAAGGTAGACTCAGATGATAAAACTTGCCAAATATTTGCTCAAATTGAATCACCGTTGGTTCAACTTCATGGGGTTGAATCGACGCAATAAATGTAAGGTCAGGCATAAGGTGAATATAAGGTCAGGCATAAGGTAGACTCAGATAATAAAACTTGCCAAATATTTGCTTAAATTGAATCACCGTTGGTTCAACTTCATGGTGTTGAATCGACGCAATAAATGTAAGGTCAGGCATAAGGTAAATGTAAGGTCAGGCATAAGGTAGACTCAGATGATAAAACTTGCCAAATATTTGCTTAAATTGAATCACCGTTGGTTCAACTTCATGGGGTTGAATCGACGCAATAAATGTAAGGTCAGGCATAAGGTAAATGTAAGGTCAGGCATAAGGTAGACTCAGATAATAAAACTTGCCAAATATTTGCTTAAATTGAATCACCGTTGGTTCAACTTCATGGGGTTGAATCGACGCAATAAATGTAAGGTCAGGCATAAGGAAAATGTAAGGTCAGGCATAAGGTAGACTCAGATGATAAAACTTGCCAAATATTTGCTTAAATTGAATCACCGTTGGTTCAACTTCATGGGGTTGAATCGACGCAATAAATGTAAGGTCAGGCATAAGGTAAATGTAAGGTCAGGCATAAGGTAGACTCAGATGATGAAACTTGCCAAATATTTGCTCAAATTGAATCACTGTTCATTCAACTTCATGGGGTTGAATCGACGCAATAAATGTAAGGTCAGGCATAAGGTAAATGTAAGGTCAGGCATAAGGTAGACTCAGATGATAAAACTTGCCAAATATTTGCTTAAATTGAATCACCGTTGGTTCAACTTCATGGGGTTGAATCGACGCAATAAATGTAAGGTCAGGCATTAGGTAAATGTAAGGTCAGGCATAAGGTAGACTCAGATGATAAAACTTGCCAAATATTTGCTCAAATTGAATCACTGTTCATTCAACTTCATGGGGTTGAATCGACGCAATAAATGTAAGGTCAGGCATAAGGTAAATGTAAGGTCAGGCATAAGGTAGACTCAGATGATAAAACTTGCCAAATATTTGCTTAAATTGAATCACCGTTGGTTCAACTTCATGGGGTTGAATCGACGCAATAAATGTAAGGTCAGGCATAAGGTAAATGTAAGGTCAGGCATAAGGTAGACTCAGATGATAAAACTTGCCAAATATTGCTTAAATTGAATCACCGTTGGTTCAACTTCATGGGTTTGAATCGACGCAATAAATGTAAGGTCAGGCATAAGGTAGACTCAGATAATAAAACTTGCCAAATATTTGCTTAAATTGAATCACTGTTTGTTCAACTTCATGGGGTTGAATCGACGCAATAAATGTAAGGTCAGGCATAAGGTAAATGTAAGGTCAGGCATAAGGTAGACTCAGATGATAAAACTTGCCAAATATTTGCTTAAATTGAATCACCGTTGGTTCAACTTCATGGGGTTGAATCGACGCAATAAATGTAAGGTCAGGCATTAGGTAAATGTAAGGTCAGGCATAAGGTAGACTCAGATGATAAAACTTGCCAAATATTTGCTCAAATTGAATCACTGTTCATTCAACTTCATGGGGTTGAATCGACGCAATAAATGTAAGGTCAGGCATAAGGTAAATGTAAGGTCAGGCATAAGGTAGACTCAGATGATAAAGCTTGCCAAATATTTGCTCAAATTGAATCACCGTTGGTTCAACTTCATTGGGTTGAATCGACGCAATAAATGTAAGGTCAGGCATAAGGTAAATGTAAGGTCAGGCATAAGGTAGACTCAGATAATAAAACTTGCCAAATATTTGCTTAAATTGAATCACCGTTGGTTCAACTTCATGGTGTTGAATCGACGCAATAAATGTAAGGTCAGGCATAAGGTAAATGTAAGGTCAGGCATAAGGTAGACTCAGATGATAAAACTTGCCAAATATTTGCTCAAATTGAATCACTGTTCATTCAACTTCATGGGGTTGAATCGACGCAATAAATGTAAGGTCAGGCATTAGGTAAATTTAAGGTCAGGCATAAGGTAGACTCAGATGATAAAACTTGCCAAATATTTGCTTAAATTGAATCACCGTTGGTTCAACTTCATGGGGTTGAATCGACGCAATAAATGTAAGGTCAGGCATAAGGTAAATGTAAGGTCAGGCATAAGGTAGACTCAGATAATAAAACTTGCCAAATATTTGCTTAAATTGAATCACCGTTGGTTCAACTTCATGGGGTTGAATCGACGCAATAAATGTAAGGTCAGGCATAAGGTAAATGTAAGGTCAGGCATAAGGTAGACTCAGATGATAAAACTTGCCAAATATTTGCTTAAATTGAATCACCGTTGGTTCAACTTCATGGGGTTGAATCGACGCAATAAATGTAAGGTCAGGCATAAGGTAAATGTAAGGTCAGGCATAAGGTAGACTCAGATGATAAAACTTGCCAAATATTTGCTCAAATTGAATCACCGTTGGTTCAACTTCATGGGGTTGAATCGACGCAATAAATGTAAGGTCAGGCATAAGGTGAATATAAGGTCAGGCATAAGGTAGACTCAGATAATAAAACTTGCCAAATATTTGCTTAAATTGAATCACTGTTTGTTCAACTTCATGGGGTTGAATCGACGCAATAAATGTAAGGTCAGGCATAAGGTAAATGTAAGGTCAGGCATAAGGTAGACTCAGATGATAAAACTTGCCAAATATTTGCTTAAATTGAATCACCGTTGGTTCAACTTCATGGGGTTGAATCGACGCAATAAATGTAAGGTCAGGCATAAGGTAAATGTAAGGTCAGGCATAAGGTAGACTCAGATAATAAAACTTGCCAAATATTTGCTTAAATTGAATCACCGTTGGTTCAACTTCATGGGGTTGAATCGACGCAATAAATGTAAGGTCAGGCATAAGGTAAATGTAAGGTCAGGCATAAGGTAGACTCAGATGATAAAACTTGCCAAATATTTGCTCAAATTGAATCACTGTTCATTCAACTTCATGGGGTTGAATCGACGCAATAAATGTAAGGTCAGGCATTAGGTAAATTTAAGGTCAGGCATAAGGTAGACTCAGATGATAAAACTTGCCAAATATTTGCTTAAATTAAATCAACGTTGGTTCAACTTCATGGGGTTGAATCGACGCAATAAATGTAAGGTCAGGCATAAGGTAAATGTAAGGTCAGGCATAAGGTAGACTCAGATGATAAAACTTGCCAAATATTTGCTCAAATTGAATCACTGTTGATTCAACTTCATGGGGTTGAATCGACGCAATAAATGTAAGGTCAGGCATAAGGTAGACGTGGATGATAAAACTTGCCAAATATTTGCTTAAATTGAATCACCGTTGGTTCAACTTCATGGGGTTGAATCGACGCAATAAATGTAAGGTCAGGCATAAGGTAAATGTAAGGTCAGGCATAAGGTAGACTCAGATGATAAAACTTGCCAAATATTTGCTTAAATTGAATCACCGTTGGTTCAACTTCATGGGGTTGAATCGACGCAATAAATGTAAGGTCAGGCATAAGGTAAATGTAAGGTCAGGCATAAGGTAGACTCAGATGATAAAACTTGCCAAATATTTGCTCAAATTGAATCACCGTTGGTTCAACTTCATGGGGTTGAATCGACGCAATAAATGTAAGGTCAGGCATAAGGTGAATATAAGGTCAGGCATAAGGTAGACTCAGATAATAAAACTTGCCAAATATTTGCTTAAATTGAATCACCGTTGGTTCAACTTCATGGTGTTGAATCGACGCAATAAATGTAAGGTCAGGCATAAGGTAAATGTAAGGTCAGGCATAAGGTAGACTCAGATGATAAAACTTGCCAAATATTTGCTTAAATTGAATCACCGTTGGTTCAACTTCATGGGGTTGAATCGACGCAATAAATGTAAGGTCAGGCATAAGGTAAATGTAAGGTCAGGCATAAGGTAGACTCAGATAATAAAACTTGCCAAATATTTGCTTAAATTGAATCACCGTTGGTTCAACTTCATGGGGTTGAATCGACGCAATAAATGTAAGGTCAGGCATAAGGTAAATGTAAGGTCAGGCATAAGGTAGACTCAGATGATAAAACTTGCCAAATATTTGCTTAAATTGAATCACCGTTGGTTCAACTTCATGGGGTTGAATCGACGCAATAAATGTAAGGTCAGGCATAAGGTAAATGTAAGGTCAGGCATAAGGTAGACTCAGATGATGAAACTTGCCAAATATTTGCTCAAATTGAATCACTGTTCATTCAACTTCATGGGGTTGAATCGACGCAATAAATGTAAGGTCAGGCATAAGGTAAATGTAAGGTCAGGCATAAGGTAGACTCAGATGATAAAACTTGCCAAATATTTGCTTAAATTGAATCACCGTTGGTTCAACTTCATGGGGTTGAATCGACGCAATAAATGTAAGGTCAGGCATAAGGTAAATGTAAGGTCAGGCATAAGGTAGACTCAGATGATAAAACTTGCCAAATATTGCTTAAATTGAATCACCGTTGGTTCAACTTCATGGGTTTGAATCGACGCAATAAATGTAAGGTCAGGCATAAGGTAGACTCAGATAATAAAACTTGCCAAATATTTGCTTAAATTGAATCACTGTTTGTTCAACTTCATGGGGTTGAATCGACGCAATAAATGTAAGGTCAGGCATAAGGTAAATGTAAGGTCAGGCATAAGGTAGACTCAGATGATAAAACTTGCCAAATATTTGCTTAAATTGAATCACCGTTGGTTCAACTTCATGGGGTTGAATCGACGCAATAAATGTATGGTCAGGCATTAGGTAAATGTAAGGTCAGGCATAAGGTAGACTCAGATGATAAAACTTGCCAAATATTTGCTCCAATTGAATCACTGTTCATTCAACTTCATGGGGTTGAATCGACGCAATAAATGTAAGGTCAGGCATAAGGTAGACTCAGATGATAAAGCTTGCCAAATATTTGCTCAAATTGAATCACCGTTGGTTCAACTTCATTGGGTTGAATCGACGCAATAAATGTACGGTCAGGCATAAGGTAAATGTAAGGTCAGGCATAAGGTAGACTCAGATAATAAAACTTGCCAAATATTTGCTTAAATTGAATCACCGTTGGTTCAACTTCATGGTGTTGAATCGACGCAATAAATGTAAGGTCAGGCATAAGGTAAATGTAAGGTCAGGCATAAGGTAGACTCAGATGATAAAACTTGCCAAATATTTGCTCAAATTGAATCACTGTTCATTCAACTTCATGGGGTTGAATCGACGCAATAAATGTAAGGTCAGGCATTAGGTAAATTTAAGGTCAGGCATAAGGTAGACTCAGATGATAAAACTTGCCAAATATTTGCTTAAATTAAATCAACGTTGGTTCAACTTCATGGGGTTGAATCGACGCAATAAATGTAAGGTCAGGCATAAGGTAAATGTAAGGTCAGGCATAAGGTAGACTCAGATGATAAAACTTGCCAAATATTTGCTTAAATTGAATCACTGTTGATTCAACTTCATGGGGTTGAATCGACGCAATAAATGTAAGGTCAGGCATAAGGTAGACGTGGATGATAAAACTTGCCAAATATTTGCTTAAATTGAATCACCGTTGGTTCAACTTCATGGGGTTGAATCGACGCAATAAATGTAAGGTCAGGCATAAGGTAAATGTAAGGTCAGGCATAAGGTAGACTCAGATAATAAAACTTGCCAAATATTTGCTTAAATTGAATCACCGTTGGTTCAACTTCATGGGGTTGAATCGACGCAATAAATGTAAGGTCAGGCATAAGGTAAATGTAAGGTCAGGCATAAGGTAGACTCAGATGATAAAACTTGCCAAATATTTGCTTAAATTGAATCACCGTTGGTTCAACTTCATGGGGTTGAATCGACGCAATAAATGTAAGGTCAGGCATAAGGTAAATGTAAGGTCAGGCATAAGGTAGACTCAGATGATAAAACTTGCCAAATATTTGCTCAAATTGAATCACCGTTGGTTCAACTTCATGGGGTTGAATCGACGCAATAAATGTAAGGTCAGGCATAAGGTGAATATAAGGTCAGGCATAAGGTAGACTCAGATAATAAAACTTGCCAAATATTTGCTTAAATTGAATCACCGTTGGTTCAACTTCATGGGGTTGAATCGACGCAATAAATGTAAGGTCAGGCATAAGGTAAATGTAAGGTCAGGCATAAGGTAGACTCAGATGATAAAACTTGCCAAATATTTGCTTAAATTGAATCACCGTTGGTTCAACTTCATGGGGTTGAATCGACGCAATAAATGTAAGGTCAGGCATAAGGTAAATGTAAGGTCAGGCATAAGGTAGACTCAGATAATAAAACTTGCCAAATATTTGCTTAAATTGAATCACCGTTGGTTCAACTTCATGGGGTTGAATCGACGCAATAAATGTAAGGTCAGGCATAAGGTAAATGTAAGGTCAGGCATAAGGTAGACTCAGATGATAAAACTTGCAAAATATTTGCTTAAATTGAATCACCGTTGGTTCAACTTCATGGGGTTGAATCGACGCAATAAATGTAAGGTCAGGCATAAGGTAAATGTAAGGTCAGGCATAAGGTAGACTCAGATGATGAAACTTGCCAAATATTTGCTCAAATTGAATCACTGTTCATTCAACTTCATGGGGTTGAATCGACGCAATAAATGTAAGGTCAGGCATAAGGTAAATGTAAGGTCAGGCATAAGGTAGACTCAGATGATAAAACTTGCCAAATATTTGCTTAAATTGAATCACCGTTGGTTCAACTTCATGGGGTTGAATCGACGCAATAAATGTAAGGTCAGGCATTAGGTAAATGTAAGGTCAGGCATAAGGTAGACTCAGATGATAAAACTTGCCAAATATTTGCTCAAATTGAATCACTGTTCATTCAACTTCATGGGGTTGAATCGACGCAATAAATGTAAGGTCAGGCATAAGGTAAATGTAAGGTCAGGCATAAGGTAGACTCAGATGATAAGACTTGCCAAATATTTGCTTAAATTGAATCACCGTTTGTTCAACTTCATGGGGTTGAATCGACGCAATAAATGTAAGGTCAGGCATAAGGTAAATGTAAGGTCAGGCATAAGGTAGACTCAGATGATAAAACTTGCCAAATATTTGCTTAAATTGAATCACCGTTGGTTCAACTTCATGGGGTTGAATCGACGCAATAAATGTAAGGTCAGGCATAAGGTAAATGTAAGGTCAGGCATAAGGTAGACTCAGATGATGAAACTTGCCAAATATTTGCTCAAATTGAATCACTGTTCATTCAACTTCATGGGGTTGAATCGACGCAATAAATGTAAGGTCAGGCATAAGGTAAATGTAAGGTCAGGCATAAGGTAGACTCAGATGATAAAACTTGCCAAATATTTGCTTAAATTGAATCACCGTTGGTTCAACTTCATGGGGTTGAATCGACGCAATAAATGTAAGGTCAGGCATTAGGTAAATGTAAGGTCAGGCATAAGGTAGACTCAGATGATAAAACTTGCCAAATATTTGCTCAAATTGAATCACTGTTCATTCAACTTCATGGGGTTGAATCGACGCAATAAATGTAAGGTCAGGCATAAGGTAAATGTAAGGTCAGGCATAAGGTAGACTCAGATGATAAGACTTGCCAAATATTTGCTTAAATTGAATCACCGTTCAACTTCATGGGGTTGAATCGACGCAATAAATGTAAGGTCAGGCATAAGGTAAATGTAAGGTCAGGCATAAGGTAGACTCAGATGATAAAACTTGCCAAATATTGCTTAAATTGAATCACCGTTGGTTCAACTTCATGGGTTTGAATCGACGCAATAAATGTAAGGTCAGGCATAAGGTAAATGTAAGGTCAGGCATAAGGTAGACTCAGATAATAAAACTTGCCAAATATTTGCTTAAATTGAATCACTGTTTGTTCAACTTCATGGGGTTGAATCGACGCAATAAATGTAAGGTCAGGCATAAGGTAAATGTAAGGTCAGGCATAAGGTAGACTCAGATGATAAAGCTTGCCAAATATTTGCTCAAATTGAATCACCGTTGGTTCAACTTCATTGGGTTGAATCGACGCAATAAATGTAAGGTCAGGCATAAGGTAAATGTAAGGTCAGGCATAAGGTAGACTCAGATAATAAAACTTGCCAAATATTTGCTTAAATTGAATCACCGTTGGTTCAACTTCATGGTGTTGAATCGACGCAATAAAGGTAAGGTCAGGCATAAGGTAAATGTAAGGTCAGGCATAAGGTAGACTCAGATGATAAAACTTGCCAAATATTTGCTCAAATTGAATCACTGTTCATTCAACTTCATGGGGTTGAATCGACGCAATAAATGTAAGGTCAGGCATTAGGTAAATTTAAGGTCAGGCATAAGGTAGACTCAGATGATAAAACTTGCCAAATATTTGCTTAAATTAAATCAACGTTGGTTCAACTTCATGGGGTTGAATCGACGCAATAAATGTAAGGTCAGGCATAAGGTAAATGTAAGGTCAGGCATAAGGTAGACTCAGATGATAAAACTTGCCAAATATTTGCTTAAATTGAATCACTGTTGATTCAACTTCATGGGGTTGAATCGACGCAATAAATGTAAGGTCAGGCATAAGGTAGACGTGGATGATAAAACTTGCCAAATATTTGCTTAAATTGAATCACCGTTGGTTCAACTTCATGGGGTTGAATCGACGCAATAAATGTAAGGTCAGGCATAAGGTAAATGTAAGGTCAGGCATAAGGTAGACTCAGATGATAAAACTTGCCAAATATTTGCTTAAATTGAATCACCGTTGGTTCAACTTCATGGGGTTGAATCGACGCAATAAATGTAAGGTCAGGCATAAGGTGAATGTAAGGTCAGGCATAAGGTAGACTCAGATGATAAAACTTGCCAAATATTTGCTTAAATTGAATCACCGTTGGTTCAACTTCATGGGGTTGAATCGACGCAATAAATGTAAGGTCAGGCATAAGGTAAATGTAAGGTCAGGCATAAGGTAGACTCAGATAATAAAACTAGCCAAATATTTGCTTAAATTGAATCACCGTTGGTTCAACTTCATGGGGTTGAATCGACGCAATAAATGTAAGGTCAGGCATAAGGTAAATGTAAGGTCAGGCATAAGGTAGACTCAGATGATAAAACTTGCCAAATATTTGCTTAAATTGAATCACCGTTGGTTCAACTTCATGGGGTTGAATCGACGCAATAAATGTAAGGTCAGGCATAAGGTAAATGTAAGGTCAGGCATAAGGTAGACTCAGATGATAAAGCTTGCCAAATATTTGCTCAAATTGAATCACCGTTGGTTCAACTTCATGGGGTTGAATCGACGCAATAAATGTAAGGTCAGGCATAAGGTGAATGTAAGGTCAGGCATAAGGTAGACTCAGATAATAAAACTTGCCAAATATTTGCTTAAATTGAATCACCGTTGGTTCAACTTCATGGTGTTGAATCGACGCAATAAATGTAAGGTCAGGCATAAGGTAAATGTAAGGTCAGGCATAAGGTAGACTCAGATGATAAAACTTGCCAAATATTTGCTCAAATTGAATCACTGTTCATTCAACTTCATGGGGTTGAATCGACGCAATAAATGTAAGGTCAGGCATTAGGTAAATTTAAGGTCAGGCATAAGGTAGACTCAGATGATAAAACTTGCCAAATATTTGCTTAAATTAAATCAACGTTGGTTCAACTTCATGGGGTTGAATCGACGCAATAAATGTAAGGTCAGGCATAAGGTAAATGTAAGGTCAGGCATAAGGTAGACTCAGATAATAAAACTTGCCAAATATTTGCTTAAATTGAATCACTGTTTGTTCAACTTCATGGGGTTGAATCGACGCAATAAATGTAAGGTCAGGCATAAGGTGAATGTAAGATCAGGCATAAGGTAGACTCAGATGATAAAACTTGCCAAATATTTGCTTAAATTGAATCACCGTTGGTTCAACTTCATGGGGTTGAATCGACGCAATAAATGTAAGGTCAGGCATAAGGTAAATGTAAGGTCAGGCATAAGGTAGACTCAGATGATAAAACTTGCCAAATATTTGCTCAAATTGAATCACTGTTCATTCAACTTCATGGGGTTGAATCGACGCAATAAATGTAAGGTCAGGCATTAGGTAAATTTAAGGTCAGGCATAAGGTAGACTCAGATGATAAAACTTGCCAAATATTTGCTTAAATTAAATCAACGTTGGTTCAACTTCATGGGGTTGAATCGACGCAATAAATGTAAGGTCAGGCATAAGGTAAATGTAAGGTCAGGCATAAGGTAGACTCAGATGATAAAACTTGCCAAATATTTGCTTAAATTGAATCACTGTTGATTCAACTTCATGGGGTTGAATCGACGCAATAAATGTAAGGTCAGGCATAAGGTAGACGTGGATGATAAAACTTGCCAAATATTTGCTTAAATTGAATCACCGTTGGTTCAACTTCATGGGGTTGAATCGACGCAATAAATGTAAGGTCAGGCATAAGGTAAATGTAAGGTCAGGCATAAGGTAGACTCAGATGATAAAACTTGCCAAATATTTGCTTAAATTGAATCACCGTTGGTTCAACTTCATGGGGTTGAATCGACGCAATAAATGTAAGGTCAGGCATAAGGTGAATGTAAGGTCAGGCATAAGGTAGACTCAGATGATAAAACTTGCCAAATATTTGCTTAAATTGAATCACCGTTGGTTCAACTTCATGGGGTTGAATCGACGCAATAAATGTAAGGTCAGGCATAAGGTAAATGTAAGGTCAGGCATAAGGTAGACTCAGATAATAAAACTTGCCAAATATTTGCTTAAATTGAATCACCGTTGGTTCAACTTCATGGGGTTGAATCGACGCAATAAATGTAAGGTCAGGCATAAGGTAAATGTAAGGTCAGGCATAAGGTAGACTCAGATGATAAAACTTGCCAAATATTTGCTTAAATTGAATCACCGTTGGTTCAACTTCATGGGGTTGAATCGACGCAATAAATGTAAGGTCAGGCATAAGGTAAATGTAAGGTCAGGCATAAGGTAGACTCAGATGATAAAGCTTGCCAAATATTTGCTCAAATTGAATCACCGTTGGTTCAACTTCATGGGGTTGAATCGACGCAATAAATGTAAGGTCAGGCATAAGGTGAATGTAAGGTCAGGCATAAGGTAGACTCAGATAATAAAACTTGCCAAATATTTGCTTAAATTGAATCACCGTTGGTTCAACTTCATGGTGTTGAATCGACGCAATAAATGTAAGGTCAGGCATAAGGTAAATGTAAGGTCAGGCATAAGGTAGACTCAGATGATAAAACTTGCCAAATATTTGCTCAAATTGAATCACTGTTTGTTCAACTTCATGGGGTTGAATCGACGCAATAAATGTAAGGTCAGGCATTAGGTAAATTTAAGGTCAGGCATAAGGTAGACTCAGATGATAAAACTTGCCAAATATTTGCTTAAATTAAATCAACGTTGGTTCAACTTCATGGGGTTGAATCGACGCAATAAATGTAAGGTCAGGCATAAGGTAAATGTAAGGTCAGGCATAAGGTAGACTCAGATAATAATACTTGCCAAATATTTGCTTAAATTGAATCACTGTTTGTTCAACTTCATGGGGTTGAATCGACGCAATAAATGTAAGGTCAGGCATAAGGTAAATGTAAGGTCAGGCATAAGGTAGACTCAGATGATAAAACTTGCCAAATATTTGCTTAAATTGAATCACCGTTGGTTCAACTTCATGGGGTTGAATCGACGCAATAAATGTAAGGTCAGGCATTAGGTAAATGTAAGGTCAGGCATAAGGTAGACTCAGATGATAAAACTTGCCAAATATTTGCTCAAATTGAATCACTGTTCATTCAACTTCATGGGGTTGAATCGACGCAATAAATGTAAGGTCAGGCATAAGGTAAATGTAAGGTCAGGCATAAGGTAGACTCAGATGATAAAGCTTGCCAAATATTTGCTCAAATTGAATCACCGTTGGTTCAACTTCATTGGGTTGAATCGACGCAATAAATGTAAGGTCAGGCATAAGGTAAATGTAAGGTCAGCCATAAGGTAGACTCAGATAATAAAACTTGCCAAATATTTGCTTAAATTGAATCACCGTTGGTTCAACTTCATGGTGTTGAATCGACGCAATAAATGTAAGGTCAGGCATAAGGTAAATGTAAGGTCAGGCATAAGGTAGACTCAGATGATAAAACTTGCCAAATATTTGCTCAAATTGAATAACTGTTCATTCAACTTCATGGGGTTGAATCGACGCAATAAATGTAAGGTCAGGCATTAGGTAAATTTAAGGTCAGGCATAAGGTAGACTCAGATGATAAAACTTGCCAAATATTTGCTTAAATTAAATCAACGTTGGTTCAACTTCATGGGGTTGAATCGACGCAATAAATGTAAGGTCAGGCATAAGGTAAATGTAAGGTCAGGCATAAGGTAGACTCAGATGATAAAACTTGCCAAATATTTGCTTAAATTGAATCACTGTTGATTCAACTTCATGGGGTTGAATCGACGCAATAAATGTAAGGTCAGGCATAAGGTAGACGTGGATGATAAAACTTGCCAAATATTTGCTTAAATTGAATCACCGTTGGTTCAACTTCATGGGGTTGAATCGACGCAATAAATGTAAGGTCAGGCATAAGGTAAATGTAAGGTCAGGCATAAGGTAGACTCAGATAATAAAACTTGCCAAATATTTGCTTAAATTGAATCACCGTTGGTTCAACTTCATGGGGTTGAATCGACGCAATAAATGTAAGGTCAGGCATAAGGTGAATGTAAGGTCAGGCATAAGGTAGACTCAGATGATAAAACTTGCCAAATATTTGCTTAAATTGAATCACCGTTGGTTCAACTTCATGGGGTTGAATCGACGCAATAAATGTAAGGTCAGGCATAAGGTAAATGTAAGGTCAGGCATAAGGTAGACTCAGATAATAAAACTTGCCAAATATTTGCTTAAATTGAATCACCGTTGGTTCAACTTCATGGGGTTGAATCGACGCAATAAATGTAAGGTCAGGCATAAGGTAAATGTAAGGTCAGGCATAAGGTAGACTCAGATGATAAAACTTGCCAAATATTTGCTTAAATTGAATCACCGTTGGTTCAACTTCATGGGGTTGAATCGACGCAATAAATGTAAGGTCAGGCATAAGGTAAATGTAAGGTCAGGCATAAGGTAGACTCAGATGATAAAGCTTGCCAAATATTTGCTCAAATTGAATCACCGTTGGTTCAACTTCATGGGGTTGAATCGACGCAATAAATGTAAGGTCAGGCATAAGGTGAATGTAAGGTCAGGCATAAGGTAGACTCAGATAATAAAACTTGCCAAATATTTGCTTAAATTGAATCACCGTTGGTTCAACTTCATGGTGTTGAATCGACGCAATAAATGTAAGGTCAGGCATAAGGTAAATGTAAGGTCAGGCATAAGGTAGACTCAGATGATAAAACTTGCCAAATATTTGCTCAAATTGAATCACTGTTCATTCAACTTCATGGGGTTGAATCGACGCAATAAATGTAAGGTCAGGCATTAGGTAAATTTAAGGTCAGACATAAGGTAGACTCAGATGATAAAACTTGCCAAATATTTGCTTAAATTAAATCAACGTTGGTTCAACTTCATGGGGTTGAATCGACGCAATAAATGTAAGGTCAGGCATAAGGTAAATGTAAGGTCAGGCATAAGGTAGACTCAGATGATAAAACTTGCCAAATATTTGCTTAAATTGAATCACTGTTGATTCAACTTCATGGGGTTGAATCGACGCAATAAATGTAAGGTCAGGCATAAGGTAGACGTGGATGATAAAACTTGCCAAATATTTGCTTAAATTGAATCACCGTTGGTTCAACTTCATGGGGTTGAATCGACGCAATAAATGTAAGGTCAGGCATAAGGTAAATGTAAGGTCAGGCATAAGGTAGACTCAGATGATAAAACTTGCCAAATATTTGCTTAAATTGAATCACCGTTGGTTCAACTTCATGGGGTTGAATCGACGCAATAAATGTAAGGTCAGGCATAAGGTAAATGTAAGGTCAGGCATAAGGTAGACTCAGATAATAAAACTTGCCAAATATTTGCTTAAATTGAATCACCGTTGTTTCAACTTCATGGGGTTGAATCGACGCAATAAATGTAAGGTCAGGCATAAGGTAAATGTAAGGTCAGGCATAAGGTAGACTCAGATGATACAACTTGCCAAATATTTGCTTAAATTGAATCACCGTTGGTTCAACTTCATGGGGTTGAATCGACGCAATAAATGTAAGGTCAGGCATAAGGTAAATGTAAGGTCAGGCATAAGGTAGACTCAGATGATAAAACTTGCCAAATATTTGCTCAAATTGAATCACTGTTCATTCAGCTTTATGGGGTTGAATCGACGCAATAAATTTAAGGTCAGGCATTAGGTAAATGTAAGGTCAGGCATAAGGTAGACTCAGATGATAAAACTTGCCAAATATTTGCTCAAATTGAATCACTGTTCATTCAACTTCATGGGGTTGAATCGACGCAATAAATGTAAGGTCAGGCATAAAGTAAATGTAAGGTCAGGCATAAGGTAGACTCGATGATAAAACTTGCCCAATATTTGCTCAAATTGAATCACCGTTGGTTCAACTTCATGGAGTTGAATTGACGCAATTGATGTAAGGTCAGGCATAAGGTAAATGTAAGGTCAGGCATAAGGTAGACTCAGATGATAAAACTTGCCAAATATTTGCTTAAATTGAATCACTGTTGATTCAACTTCATGGGGTTGAATCGACGCAATAAATGTACGGTCAGGCATAAGGTAAATGTAAGGTCAGGCATAAGGTAGACTCATGTGATAAAACTTGCCAAATATTTGCTTAAATTGAATCACCGTTGTTTCAACTTCATGGGGTTGAATCAACGCAATAAATGTAAGGTCAGGCATAAGGTAGACTCAGATGATAAAACTTGCCAAATATTTGCTCAAATTGAATCACTGTTGATTCAACTTCATTGGGTTGAATCGACGCAATAAATGTAAGGTCAGGCATAAGGTAGACTCAGATGATAAAACTTGCCAAATATTTGCTCAAATTGAATCACTGTTGATTCAACTTCATGGGGTTGAATCGACGCAATAAATGTAAGGTCAGGCATAAGGTAAATGTAAGGTCAGGCATAAGGTAGACTCAGATGATAAAACTTGCCAAATATTTGCTTAAATTGAATCACTGTTGTTTCAACTTCATGGGGTTGAATCGACGCAATAAATGTAAGGTCAGGCATAAGGTAGACTCAGATGAAACTTGCCCAATATTTGCTCAAATTGAATCACCGTTGATTAAACTAAATGGGGTATAATCGATGCAATAAATGTAAGGTCAAATAAATGTAAGGTCAGGCATAAGGTAGACTCAGGTGAAACATGCCCAATATTTGCTCTGTCTCTAATAGTAAGTTAATCTCGGTTGGGTTGTGTTGTGATTGGTTATGTCATGTGATAATAGTTGCTTTATAACCTAAGAGTGTTGGACTTCTTTTGGTGATCTTTTTTCCATTTTCAGATACTATGAGGAAGGGGAGTGGGTGAGCTGAACAAAAACGTAAGTATTCTTTGATTTCCTTCTCACAAACTAGTTGCAATAAATGTAAGGTCAGGCATAAGGTAGACTCAGATGAAACTTGCGGAATATTTGTCTGGAGGCATATGACGTTAGGTCAACATTGAATCGACGTTGAGTCAACGCCCCATGACATTGAATCGACGTTGATTCAGTGTTGATTGACCGTTGTGTGTGGGACGCGTCCACCCCTTTGGTTTCTCTCTTCCCCTGTCTTACACGTGTCAAAATAAAAGGTATGTTAAGCTGAGTTAGGTTGTTTTGTGATTGGTTGATTTCTTTCTCACAAATGAGTTGCAGTAAATGTAAAGTCAGGCATAAGGTAGTCTCAGGTGAAACTGGTTCAATATTTGCTGTCTCTTGATTTCCTTCGCATAAATGAGTTGCAATAAATGTAAGGTCAGGCATAAGGTAGACTCACATGAAACTTGCGGAATATTTGTCTGGAGGCATATTATGTTAGGTCAACATTGAATCGACGTTGAGTCAACGCCCCATGACATTGAATCGACGTTGATTCAGTGTTGATTGACCGTTGTGTGTGGGACGCGTCCACCCCTTTGGTTTCTCTCATCCCTTGTCCTACACGTGTCAAAATAAAAGGTATGTTAAGCTGAGTTAGTTTGTTTTGTAATTGGTTGATTTCTTTCTCACAAATGAGTTGCAATAAATGTAAAGTCAGGCATAAGGTAGACTCAGATGAAACTTGCGGAATATTTGTCTGGAGGCATATGACGTTAGGTCAACATTGAATCGACGTTGAGTCAACGCCCCATGACATTGAATCGACGTTGATTCAGTGTTGATTGACCGTTGTGTGTGGGACGCGTCCACCCCTTTGGTTTCTCTCTTCCCCTGTCCTACACGTGTCAAAATAAAAGGTATGTTAAGCTGAGTTAGGTTGTTTTGTGATTGGTTGATTTCTTTCTCACAAATGAGTTGCAGTAAATGTAAGGTCAAGCATAAGGTAAATGTAAGGTCAGGCATAAGGTAGACTCAGATGATAAAACTTGCCAAATATTTGCTCAAATTGAATCACCGTTGGTTCAACTTCATGGGGTTGAATCGACGCAATAAATGTAAGGTCAGGCATAAGGTAAATGTAAGGTCAGGCATAAGGTAGACTCGATGATAAAACTTGCCAAATATTTGCTCAAATTGAATCACTGTTCATTCAACTTCATGGGGTTGAATCGACGCAATAAATGTAAGGTCAGGCATTAGGTAAATGGAAGGTCAGGCATAAGGTAGACTCAGATGATAAAACTTGCCAAATATTTCCTCAAATTGAATCACTGTTGTTTCAACTTCATGGGGTTGAATCGACGCAATAAATGTAAGGTCAGGCATAAGGTAAATGTAAGGTCAGGCATAAGGTAGACTCGATGATAAAACTTGCCAAATATTTGCTCAAATTGAATCACCGTTGGTGCAACTTCATGGGGTTGAATCGACGCAATAAATGTAAGGTCAGGCATAAGGTAAATGTAAGGTCAGGCATAAGGTAGACTCAGACGATAAAACTTGCCAAATATTTGCTTACATTGAATCACTGTTGATTCAACTTCATGGGGTTGAATCGACGCAATAAATGTAAGGTCAGGCATAAGGTAAATGTAAGGTCAGGCATAAGGTAGACTCAGATGATAAAACTTGCCAAATATTTGCTTAAATTGAATCACCGTTGGTTCAACTTCATGGGGTTGAATCGACGCAATAAATGTAAGGTCAGGCATAAGGTAAATGTAAGGTCAGGCATAAGGTAGACTCAGATGATAAAACTTGCCAAATATTTGCTCAAATTGAATCACCGTTGGTTCAACTCCATGGGGTTGAATCGACGCAATAAATGTAAGGTCAGGCATAAGGTAAATATAAGGTCAGGCATAAGGTAAATGTAAGGTCAGGCATAAGGTAGACTCAGATGATAAAACTTGCCAAATATTTGCTTAAATTGAATCACTGTTGATTCAACTTCATGGGGTTGAATCGACGCAATAAATGTAAGGTCAGGCATAAGGTAGACGTGGATGATAAAACTTGCCAAATATTTGCTTAAATTGAATCACCGTTGTTTCAACTTCATGGGGTTGAATCGACGCAATAAATGTAAGGTCAGACATAAGGTAGACTCAGATGATAAAACTTGCCAAATATTTGCTCAAATTGAATCACTGTTGATTCAGCTTCATGAGGTTGAATCGACGCAATAAATGTTAGGTCAGGCATAAGGTAAATGTAAGGTCAGGCATAAGGTAGACTCAGATGATAAAACTTGCCAAATATTTGCTCAAATTGAATCACTGTTGATTCAACTTCATGGGGTTGAATCGACGCAATAAAAGTAAGGTCAGGCATAAGGTAAATGCAAGGTCAGGCATAAGGTAGACTCAGATGATAAAACTTGCCAAATATTTGCTTAAATTGAATCACCGTTGTTTCAACTTCATTGGGTTGAATCGGCGCAATAAATGTAAGGTCAGGCATAAGGTAAATGTAAGGTCAGTCATAAGGTAGACTCAGATGATAAAACTTGCCAAATATTTGCTCAAATTGAATCACTGTTGATTCAACTTCATGGGGTTGAATCGACGCAATAAAAGTAAGGTCAGGCATAAGGTAAATGCAAGGTCAGGCATAAGGTAGACTCAGATGATAAAACTTGCCAAATATTTGCTTAAATTGAATCACCGTTGTTTCAACTTCATGGGGTTGAATCGGCGCAATAAATGTAAGGTCAGGCATAAGGTAAATGTAAGGTCAGTCATAAGGTAGACTCAGATGATAAAACTTGCCAAATATTTTCTCAAATTGAATCACTGTTGATTCAACTTCATGGGGTTGAATCGGCGCAATAAATGTAAGGTCAGGCATAAGGTAAATGTAAGGTCAGTCATAAGGTAGACTCAGATGATAAAACTTGCCAAATATTTGCTCAAATTGAATCACTGTTCATTCAACTTCATGGGGTTGAATCGACGCAATAAATGTAAGGTCAGGCATAAGGTAAATGTAAGGTCAGGCATAAGGTAGACTCAGATGATAAAACTTGCCAAATATTTGCTTAAATTGAATCACCGTTGTTTCAACTTCATGGGGTTGAATCGACGCAATAAATGTAAGGTCAGGCATAAGGTAGACTCAGATGATAAAACTTGCCAAATATTTGCTCAAATTGAATCACTGTTGATTCAGCTTCATGGGGTTGAATCGACGCAATAAATGTAAGGTCAGGCATAAGGTAAATGTAAGGTCAGGCATAAGGTAGACTCAGATGATAAAACTTGCCAAATATTTGCTCAAATTGAATCACTGTTGATTCAACTTCATGGGGTTGAATCGACGCAATAAATGTAAGGTCAGGCATAAGGTAAATGTAAGGTCAGGCATAAGGTAGACTCAGATGATAAAACTTGCCAAATATTTGCTCAGATTGAATCACTGTTGATTCAACTTCATGGGGTTGAATCGACGCAATAAATGTAAGGTCAGGCATAAGGTAAATGTAAGGTCAGGCATAAGGTAGACTCAGATGATAAAACTTGCCAAATATTTGCTCCAATTGATTCACTGCTGATTCAACTTCATGGGGTTGAATCGACGAAATAAATGTAAGGTCAGGCATAAGGTAAATGTAAGGTTAGGCATAAGGTAGACTCAGATGAAACTTGCCCAATATTTGCTCAAATTGAATCATCGTTGATTCAACATCATGGGGTTGAATCGACGCAATAAATGTAAGGTCAGGCATAATGTAAATGTAAGGTCAGGCATAAGGTAGACTCAGATGATAAAACTTGCCAAATATTTGCTCAAATTGAATCACTGTTGATTCAACTTCATGGGGTTGAATCGACGCAATAAATATAAGGTCAGGTATAAGGTAGACTCAGATGATAAAACTTGCCCAATATTTGCTCAAATTGAATCACCGTTGATTCAACTTCATGGGGTTGAATCGAAGCAATAAATGTAAGGTCAGGCATAAGGTAGACTCAGATGAAACTTGCGGAATATTTGTCTGGAGGCATATGACGTTAGGTCAACATTGAATCGACGTTGATTCAACGCCCCATGATGTTGAATCGACGTTGATTCAATGTTGATTGACCGTTGTGTGCGGGACGCGTCCACCCCTTTGGTTTCTCTCTTCCCCTGTCCTACACGTGTCAAAATAAAAGGTATTTTAAGCTGAGTTAGGTTGTGTTGTGATTGGTTGATTTCTCTCTCACAAATGAGTTGCAATAAATGTAAAGTCAGGCATAAGGTAGACTCAGGTGAGACTTGCCCAATATTTGCTCTGTCTCTAATAGTAAGTTAATCTAGGTTAGGATGTGTTGTGATTGGTTATGTCATGTGATAATAGTTGCTTTATAACCCAAGAGTGTTGGACTTCTTTTGTCGATCTTCTTTTTTTCCATTTTCAGATACTACGAGGAAGGGGAGTGGGTGAGCTGAACAAAAACGTAAGTATTCTTTGATTTCCTTCTCACAAACTAGTTGCAATAAATGTAAAGTCAGGCATAAGGTAGACTCAGGTGAAACTGGTTCAATATTTGCTCTGTCTCTTGATTTCCTTCGCACAAATGAGTTGCAATAAATGTAAAGTCAGGTATAAGGTAGACT
Source organism: Ctena decussata (assembly GCA_963989385.1). Lineage (NCBI taxonomy): Eukaryota > Metazoa > Mollusca > Bivalvia > Lucinida > Lucinidae > Ctena > Ctena decussata. The sequence goes on along the minus strand of OZ022503.1, from coordinate 52,718,461 downwards.
CAGGTGAAACTTGCCCAATATTTGCTCAAATTGAATCACCGCTGAATCAACTTCATGGGGTTGAATCGACGCAATAAATGTGAGGTCAGGCATAAGGTAGACTCAGATGAAACTTGCGGAATATTTGTCTGGAGGCATATAAATTCACCGAATTTGCTCGTTCATGACTGCTTTAGCAAGGAGGGGCCACTTACCGGTGTCGGTGTTGTCAACAATGTTTACCCACTTAGTAATGCTACATTCTCAGAGACAAATAAACCTATTGTGACGACACTTAATTCACACAGGATTTTTCCTGCAACACCAGTGTCGTTCCCTGGTCAAGGTTTGTCCTTGACCTATTTCTCATGCTCTGTTGACCATAGCCTTATTTATATCTACCCACTGCATTTAGCTCCATTTCTCAGAGACTAAAAGACCTTTCGTAAAGAAACTTCATAAGGCTTACATCGATCATGACATTACCTCCCAACATCTTTGTTGTTTGCTGACCTTGACCTACTTTTCACACTCTGTTAGGCATAGCCAACCCACTGCATTCAGCTGCATTTTTCAGAGACTGAAAGACCTTTTGTGATGAAACTTCATATCTATCTCCTGTGTTTATCACCATCCGATGCAGTCTTAAAGACTAAAACTTAAAAAGCAGTATGGACTGTAGAGAAATCCCGAGAAAATTATTTTGCGCAGTTGCAACATAGCCTTCCATGGAATTTTTGTTCTATACAGTAATACATCCTAAAAATAAAGATGGAGTGGCAAACAGTGTAGACTCTGATCCCTAATTCAATAGTGGAATCGTTGAAGGAAAAGAAATATTATGTTAAATCTCACTGAGCTGTTGCCTTAAAGCACTGTACACTTTCTTACAACAGAGCTAATAATTATATAGCGGTGTTTTTGCTCATTTGGCTTTATATATATTCTTATACTAAAACAAGAAATACCCATAAAAAGCTATTGTTGAAGGTGAAAAGTCCAAGTATGTAAGAATTTTCATCATTCATTCAGCAGCAACATAGTGTTAAGGCAACATCGCATCAACGTTGATGCAATGTCATGACATTGCATTGATCGTGATGCTATTGCATAAAAAAAATTATGTGCTTGCTGTGATAAGTCTTGCCATTTGATCTGTGATAAGTCTTGCTGTTATGTCTTTTGCCAAACCGGATAAGTCTTCCTAGCACCAGCAGCATGGAGTTTTCATTTTGACTGCAGTGAGTTCTACTAGTTACCATGTTTCTAGTTAGAGGCATTTTGGCAGTGGCTGATTTACTACACTTTTGGCTCTAAATAATGCCCCATCTAGGCAAATGCAACGCCCCCAGGCGCCTAATAGGATTATTATGGTATATCTCTTCTACAAATAATTGCAATAGTGTGGAAAGAAGTGCATTTAATAATTTTCGAAAATAAAAAAACAAAAAAAAACAACAGAAAATTGAAAACATCACAGAAATATATCAATTATGGATATTAGTGCTTGTGACAGCAAAGTAATATCTCCATTTCTTTCAGATCTTCGCCACCTACAACGACAAGTGAGCCAAGTCGCAGAAACAGTATATATCAAGCGAGGAAAGATCGTCGAAGACATGATTAGGATTTGTTCTAATATGGATTTGTCATTAAGGTTGAGGGTTGTTTTTGAGGGCGAGAGGGGACAAGATTTGGGAGGTCTCACTAAAGACATGTTTTCGTCATTTTGGGGAAAGGTGTTCGAACTTAATTTCAAGGGGGAAGATGCCTGCATACCGCATATGTCTGCATCTAACCGTCACAGGGCCAGAGAAGTATATGTGGCTGTTGGTAAGGTCTTGGAACACACATTGCGTCTGACTGGGACAGTGCCAACGAAGCTATGCAGAAGTGCTATTTTGGCCATGGCAAACCCTGACCATGAGGTGGATGAAGCTCTGCTGCTGGAGGATTACCTCAGGTTTCTTTCTGATTCTGAAAGTAGCCTTCTGCAGCAGTGCCTTGAGGCCACATCATGGTCAGAGGTTCAAAGTAGAAGACTGCTCATGTTCTTTGGAGCACATCAAATGAATATTTTGCCAACTCCAGAGAACCTGAGGAGAAATCTACTGAACATGGTCCAGATAGAACTTCTTTCCAGACGTATCTATGGAGTAAGTTTTGAAGACTCTAGTCCTACCGGTTACTAAGAAACTGAGCTAAACGCGACGGGTGAAATTTTTCTATGTTCAATTAACCGTGAAAAATATGCCATGACCCAACATGCATCGCTGATTTCAGTAGTTCTTCCCCAGACGTATCAATGGAGCAAGTTTGAATGAAGACTCTCGCCATTGCGGTTGCTTAGAAACTGAGCTAAACGCAACAGGTGAATTTGTTTTTGTATGTTCAATTAACCGTGAAGTAAAGGTCATGGCCCAATATGCTTCGCTGTTGTCAGTAGGTCTTCCACAGACATATCTGAAGAATCTAGCCCTTGCGGTTACATAAAAACTGAACTAAACACAACAGGTGATTATTTTACAAAGGTGCTCGCACACAAATGGTATTTGACATATGATTGCCTATAAAATTTATGAAAATTATACAGTTTTCTCAACTGATGAAAATGTTATGCACCATTTTCGAAAAAGTAAAAAATTATGTATTTCATTGAAAATTTGTGTTTTTCTTTTAAGTGTCCAAACAGTATATGTATTCATAATAAAGTATCTTGTGCCTTCCTTATGCCTTACTTTTCTAATTTTATTTTTTTAACATGAAGCAAAGATATCTGTTTGAAATTGTACCAAACATGAATAGGTTAATTAATCGGCTACTGAAAAACTGGACTGTGCTACGTACGTTTAGACAGGACCTCGGTTTAGAGTAACATCCGAAAGACTATAGACGCTCGGGATTGAACCTGCGATCCCTGGGGCCGTATTCATAAAGCGACTTAAGTGGTTGCTATGCTGTTGCTAAGGCTGAATTTCTATGAAAAAGACTGTTCCTCCAGAGCAAATTTCATAGTTGTAGGGAATCTCCTTCATAGAAATTCAGCCTTAGCAACAGCATAGCAACGACTTAAATCGTTTTATGAATACGGCCCCTGGATTGGTAGTCTTGCTCCTTAACTACTACACTACGGCAGCTCCCGGTTTTATTGTCTCGCCTGCGAAGCAGAGGCGAGATATATGTATTGCTTTTCCGGTGTCGTTGTCGGCGGTGTCGGCGTAAACTTTTGTCAGGTTTTTGCGTTTAGGTCATTTTCTCAGAAACTATAAGGGCTAGAGCCATGAAACTTGATTCATGCATACATCTGGAAGAGTAGATCTCAAAGCCATCATCAATATTGAGTCTTGACCTACATTTTACGGTTGACTGACTTTTCAATTTTTTGTCGAGTTTTTGCGTTTAGGTCATTTTCTCAGAAACTATAAGGGCTAGAGCCATGAAACTTGATTCATGCATACATCTGGAAGAGTAGAGCTCAAAGTCATCATCAATATTGAGTCTTTAGCAACATTTTACGGTTGACTGACTTTGCAATTTTTTGTCAAGTTTCTGCATCTAGGTCTGTTACTCAGAAACTATAACGGCTAGAGCCAAGAAACTTGGTTCATGCATACATCTTTGCTGATTAAGCTCTGTTTTGTGACAAAGCGCCAGCAGGCGAGACATTGCATTCCGCGGAATTCTTGTGTATATTAGAAGACTTAAGTGAAACGTTGACTAACTACTTCATAAAGCTGTCGATGCTTTCGACACTGTGTCCTGATATTTATGGCTCACATATTACTCCAGCGTCTTCATGGTGACCACAGTCAGAAACACCAATGCCTTCATGTTGGCAATAAAACAAAGACTTTTCGTCTCCGGTACATTCTACATTATCTAATAAGATCTCCCCTACACCTTCCCCAAATCTGTGACTGTGTCTACTTTCTGGACCATGAAACGCCGTGCCACCTAAAAATCCCAACATTCTACAAATAACCCTGGCATCATTAGTGGACCAGCCATCATCACACACCGTTCCGTGTCTTCCTTGGTAATCTATCTCAACTCGACCCTCTCGGTTACTACTTCCCCCAGCTAATGTCACTTTAAACTCAGCCACAGCCTTCAAATGATCATACAATGTAGAGATTCGTGTCTCTAAACAGTTGCCCGGATTAGATGTATCACAACCTTCAACATATGGTATTTCTTCTTCCTTCACAGTAACAGTGGCCAAGTAGGTTGCTTTCCTGGTGTCACTGACAATTTTCATCAAGTTCTGTGATGTGCTGTCTACTTTCTGTAGCTGTATTTGAACTGAATTACTTAAATTTGCAAGCTTAGTAAGTTCACTTCCTTGAGCAAATAGTTTCTGTTCAAATGCATCATAGTTTTCCATTATATTGTCTTTTAAGTTATCCTGAGTAGTGATGATGTCACTTACCATTTTCATGGTTTCATTTTGATTTTCCTGTATCCTAGTCAAATATGCCATTAATGCATTATCGTTAATCTCCTTGTGTGTTGTGTTTATTTGGCTGCCTCCGGATTTTTCTAAATGGTCCAGTGTTTCATTGAGTTCCCCGATGATCAGTTCTCTCTCTTGCCTGTCTGTATCTGTTTCTTCATTTGAGCCGCGACACGAGAAAACCAACAATGTGGTTGTGCGCCCAGCGAAGACTCAGATCAGCCTGGGCATCCACCCAGTTTGACCAGACTCTTCGTTAAGTGCTCAAAGGGTAGCTAAAGGACTAAGCTACCTCTATGCGGACAGCGAAGACTCTGATCAGACTGGGCGGATGCCCAGGCTGATCTGAGTCTGTGCTGGCCGCACAACCACATTGTTGGTTTTGTCGTGTCGAGGCTCATTTGTTAGATACACTTCACCATGCTCAAAATTATCCGATGCCTCGTGTTTTTGCCCAAATCTAGTTTTTCTAGCACATTCGACTTTCCATTTAAGACCAGTGTTAATCGCTATAAAAACTGTCAATGTCAACCATATTTTATTTCCATATTTGCTCCGTATGCACTGAACTCTCTTTGCTGGAATCTTATTCAGCTCAAGTCGAAACAAATGTATGTTTGTTTGTAGACACATAAAATCTACTGCTTTCTCTTGGCATAAATCTCCAATGATCTATCTTACATAAGTATCGTAATTTATACTTAAATCACAGTACTAACTGTTTTTGTTTTTTTGCACAATTATATCCTTAAAGTGGAAGAATACACATTCAGGGGAAAAAATCTGCCGTTTTCATTTTTGCCCCTTTTCTAAAAGAGGGTCATCTCTTGAAGTGAAGACTCTATTTTGGAATGGCTAAGATGTCCAGAAAAGCAAACAGGACGTCATAAAGATCTTTTCCTTTTGTGAAAGTGTTGGGAAAAATGGAAGTGTTCCCATACACCTTAATTTATCGTTTATCTTAGTGGACCCTACCTGCTTCCTTCTGCCAGGGAATGTTCGATATAACCGGGGGATAACTGGCAAGGACGCAGTTGTCTATACGCAAATACGCTGGAGCGTTTTGAAAATTTTCAAAACACGTCAGCATATTTGCATACTGAAATTTTATAAATTTGACAAGATACTGATACCATCTGCCGCGCCAAAAGACATGGCAATCTGAAACATATTTGGGTCTGAAATACTGACCCCCACCCCACCCTACACACACACACACACACACACTTCCCTTCCAATTAAGGAGTATTAAACGTTACTGTGCGTATCATGAAATTGCTCCTAGCTACGCTCTTGCTTGGGAAGATCTGAGGACTCTTGCGAAGAGTAGTTTGAATTGCATCTACATGGCTTGCTATAACTGTTGTATATATCAGAATTTGCTGTAATTATGGTAGTTGGCATTTGAAGGCTAGTGTAACTTTTGTTTGCTCCTGACATTAAACATAAGAGAAAGGCAATAATTTCGCAACATGCTGACTCAAATGGCCTATGAAATATTAGATAATTCCTGGCATTTTCACAGACTGGCACCAGTTTGAAGAGGACAAGTAAAAATAATAATTTAGCCACGACACCAGAAAAACAACAAAGTGGCATGTGCGCCCAGCGCAGACTCAGATCAGCCTGGGTATCCACCCAGTTTGATCAGAGTCTTCGCTGTGCACTTAAAGGGTAGCTTATGGTCCAAGCTAGCCCCATGCGGACAGCGAAGACTCTGATCAGACTGGGCGGATGCCCAGACTGCTCTGAGCCTTCGCTGGGAGCTCATGCCACTTTGTTGGTTTTGTCGTGTTGCGGCTCAATCATATTTTTACCGCAAACGAGAACAAACTAATGTTAATTAGGTAGTGTACAAATCTGGATAAAGTGTGACAAAACTTTACTATCCAACTTCATATTTAGCTGCTATGAACCAAAGGTTACAGAGGAGCTTACAGGATAGGATAGGCAGGCTCCGTCACCCGTGTCGTTCATCAGCACTTTCAGATGCCCTCTACGAGGAAACCACTGTGCCGACTGAAACCAATCTTCTTTTGGAACATAAAAGTGCGATCTAAAATGCAAGATGGCAGTCATGTCCATATATGTGACAGTGCCTGCGATTTTGAGCCTTGTTGAGGTGCGACGTTGACGTCACGAAACGTGAAATGAAGTGACGTAATAAAATTTGCACGTATAGTTAATTGTATTTCCGCGCACTGACTAATGAATGTCAAAGCGTCACCTGAAAAGACTGATTCAACATTTCTATCGGCGTGTTTAATTTTCTTCATGTACACTCTTTTAAGAATGTTCGTATTGTAGATGTTTGAAAAGAGATGTCACGAACCAGAGCTATAAAGGTTTATCCAGCTAGTATGTAATTTGTATCCAATCAGTGAAACGAAAACAAAAAATCGGGTGGGTGTGAATTTTGTTTGCTTTTGCAGTAAACCTTAGCGCTATTTCTCTGTGCTTCTCAAAATCTACTGTGGAAGCACTAATAAATATGAAAATGTTAAAAACAAAATTTCCGATTTTCGTTTGCTTTTGCAGTAAACCCTAGCGCTATTTCTCTGTGCTTCTCAAAATCTACTCTGGAAGCACTAATAAATATGAAAATGTTAAAAACAAAATTTGCGATTTTCGCTCCATAAGGCTCAAAATGCCAGACACTGTCACATATAGTAAAGAACACCCCTACAACTTCTCCAGAACAAATGGACAGACTTGGCCCGTATTTTGCAGGAAGCATAGGGGCTTCCTCTCTATAGAAAATTCAGGTTATAACTGGAAAATGTGTTTGTTACACTTTACGTCAAGGACATCGCTGAAGGAAACGGTCTGGAGGAGAGAGCAAGAAAAAAAAAGAAAATGTGTTTATAAAACACAATGCCACAATAGACTATGTTTCTGACCCTAAAAGTACAAATAACTGATGGAAATGGTACATACAAAAAAGAGAAAGAAAGAAATCATAAGATAAAAGTAGAAAAGCTTCAACAGTAACAGATATACATCTGGGGCATAATGATCTTAATATTCAATTTTAAAATCACAAATACTTTTAAGTTTGCACTAATGTACAACATCCAAAAGTCCTCAGTGGTCGTTTTAAATTGTAAACGTTGTTTTTAATCCAACAAAATGGGAATAACTAAATAATCAACTGATGGTAATGTGCACAACCGTGGTGAAGGTAGAATAATCAGTTTCTGGTGCCAGAAGGAATGTATGGAAATAAAATTGGTCATTTCTTGTAGAATGATGCATATTTTTATCAAACTACACCATCATGTGGTTAAGAGTTATGAGCAATTTCACTCACTGACTACAGCGGAAGGACAAACAGACTGATGGACTTGCACAGCGATTAAAGTGCACACCTGTGGGTCGTGCAATACTGTTTAGACTTTCGTCACCGTTTTGCATGCCGGTGGCTGGACAATGTTAAAATACATAAGTATACAAAATTTGAACCATATATACCACGGGGTTCAAGAGTTATGAGCATTTTCACTAGTTGACCGTAAATTTTCAACTTGTGCTCAGCAAAGCCTCGTCCATCAAAAAAGACCGTTATGCATGCGAGTCGTTAGATAATGTTGACATGTATAAGTATGCAAAATTTTATCAAAATATAGAATGCGGTTCAAGAGGTATAAGCGTTTTCGCTAACTGATAACGGACGGACGGACAGACTCACACAGTGATTATAGTGCAAACCTGCGGGTTGTGCAATAAGAAGTTTTGCATACCAGTGGCTGGGCAATGCTAAATTACATAAGTATACAAAATTTGAAGCAAATGTACCAAGCGGTCCAAGAGTTATGAGCATTTTCAATACAAGAGCTCGACCGGCCAAATTGATGCTCGGTGAAGCCTCGTCACTGTTTTGCATACCAGTGGCTGGGCAATGTTAAATTACATAAGTATACAAAATTTGAAGCAAATATACCAAACAGTCCAAGAGTTATGAGCATTTTCAATATAAGAGCTCGACCGGCCAAATTGATGCTCGGTCAAACCTCGTCACTGTTTTGCATACCAGTGGCTGGACTATGTTAAAGTACATAAGCATACATTTGAACCATGTTTACCACGGTGTTCAAGAGTTATGAGCATTTTCAGTAGTTGGCCGTAAATTTTCAACTTGTGCTCAGCAAAGCCTCGTCCATCAAATAAGGTTGTTATGCATGCGAGTCGTTAGACAATGTTGACATGTATAAGTATGCAAAATTTTGTCAAAATATCCCATGCGGTTCAAGAGTTATAAGCGTTTTCGCTAACTGATAACGGTTTTCGCTAACTGATAACGGACGGACGGACGGACTCACTCAGTGATTATAGTGCAAACCTGCGGGTTGTGCAATGGCTGCAACATAACATAACCTTCATCAGATTGAAGGAGACATCAAAAGTACATGTATACAAAAATTAGGTCTCTGTCATTCAGGCCCAGAGGTTATAAAACTTGAGTACATTCTTAAACTCAAAATAAAGCACACTGATTGGCTGATTCCGAGCACATGCTCGGAAGCAGCCAATCAGTGTGTTTTATTTTGAGTTTGGGATTATTTTCAAGTTCGAACCCTGATTGGTTATTATTTCCAACAACTAAAGTCACATGAAACTCATTTACAAGTGCTACAATGTAGAAATTTGTGTTTCTAAGCAGTTGTCCAGGTTATAGATATCACGATTTTCTACATGTAGAATATCTTCTTTCTGAATTGCAACAATAGCCAGATAGGTTGCTTTTTGTTATCAGTGACAAGCTGAACTAATTTAAATGTCATGTCGTATTTATCTTCTCAAACATGTTGATCATTTTAAACATTCTATCATTTTAGTTAGCTATGCAATAAAGGTATGGACAGCAATGTTTCTTGCCCTTTTCTTTTCCATATTATCTTCTTTTAGATGAATGGATTCTGATACAGTCAACTCTCGATATCTCGAAGTCGAACTTCTTCACAAACTATTGATATCTCAAAGTAAATTTTCTGGTCCAGAAAATTTACTTTGAGATATCAGTAGTTTGAGATAACAGCGTTGAAATGAAAATATAGATAAAAATATGTTCTTCGATACAAGAAGATACTATGAGATATCAGTATTCGAGATATCGGAAGTTGACTGTACTTGATTGATTGCTTCATTCTCCTCGATACGCCTCCATAATGATTCGAACTCTTTGCCTTGCCTTTTTTACCCACGTTCATCCTTCTCATATCAGCCATATCTTCTGCAGATTTTTCTAAATAATCCCGGGTTTCTCAGTCGTTTTTTTTTTTCATAAAGTGTTTTCTGTCCTCACTGGCAGTATATCTGACTTCCCTATCATGAGCCACTTCGTTTTTCATCAATTCATCAGGTTTTTGTCCATGTTTGGATTCCCTGGCATATAAAATTCCCATTCGACACAAGTATATGTAACAATTAAAATTGTGGACCAGACTGTTAATCTCATATTTATATTTTTCTCTTTTGATTTCTCTGTATATGCCAGTATCATGGTCTTGCATTCTCAGTCCGAAATACATACTTGGAGGAAAATAGAAGCTGTCAAATACAAAAAAAAAAAAAAAAAAACTTGAAAAAATAACTTCCGAAAATCGACTTTGACCTTGACTGTTTTCAAACACCTACTGGGCTAACCAATCAAGCAGGGCCAAAACAAAAATATACGATAAATACACAATAAACGGGCAAATAAGATGTGAGAGAAAAAAGATAAAAAGATGTAAAGTAGGTTAGTCAAATTTTAGCCCCATTTAATCAACCCACCCCACTTTCCAGCGATTTTATTTGAAACCTACATCCGTTGACACTTTTTTTTTTTTGCATATTTTTATTTTAATAAATCTAAACATGTAACGTCAAACCTTATTTTATTATATAGAGGGATATAATAAATCAACTATGTCGGTAAATGCTCCGTGCGGGATTCGAACTCACGACCTCAACAATTCCGCCTAGCACTGTACTATCCGTCAACTCTACCACTGCGCCACCGAGACAACCCCAAAACAGATATCTATATATATATATATATTTTTTTTTTTTGATGAATTTCAAACATCGAACAGTACTATTTTAGAGTGCCGGTATACAAAATTTCTAGACATATCAGCTATTGCAGTACTTAATCTGAGAATTGCTAAAGTTTATGGTTCACATCTTACTCCAGCATCTTCATGGTGCTCACAGTTTTCAACACCAATGCCATTATGTTGGCATGAATAAAGAGACGGTTCATCTCCAATACATCCTACATCGTCTAACAAGATTTCTCCAGTACCTTCCCCAAATCTATGACCATTAAATTCGACGGGACCCCCAAACGCAGTCCCGCCTGTAAATCCCAACATCTTACAAACAACCTTGGCATCATTGTTGTCCCAGTCATCATCACACACCGTTCCATGTCTTCCTTGGTATTCTATTTCAACCCGACCTTCACGGCTATTATTCCCTCCCGCTAATGTCACCTGAAACTCTGCCAGAGCCTTCAGTTGATTATACAGTGTAGAAAATTTTCTTTCTAAACAATCGCCTTGATCAAAATTTTGACAGTCTAGTAAAACCGGAAGATCTTTTTTCTTGATCAACACAGAGGCAACTAAGTATGATGCTTTGCTGATATTATTTGCAATTTGAACCAAGTTCTCTGCAGTGTTGTCTATGTTTAATAGTTGCCTCTGAACAGATGTAAGTTCATGCTCTTGCGTATCAAGTTTCTGCTCAAATCTGTCAGCCTTATCTTTGAGTTCATCAACAGTTCTGTGAGAAGCTTCTGTTTTATTTCTTATATATTCTATATTGTTGAAGAGATCAACCTGATATTTCGTCAGTTTGTTTTCTCTGATCTTCAATACGTCGATAATTTCGTTTTGACTTTCCTCTATTCTACTAAGTTGTGTAATTAACGCATTGATGTCAGTTTTACTTGCATTTTTCTCGTCCATAATGCCGCGCTTCAATCGAACTGGTTCTTCTGATATTTGCTTGATTTCTTCATTGTTCTTCATAAGATTGGCAAAAAGCGCTTCTAAGTCATGTGCCTTACTTCCGTTGTCCATTTGCACGTGGTTTATGTCTGTAACTGTACTGCCTCTTGCTGATTTTTCTATATTTTCCAATGTTTCATTTAGTTTCTTCAGGAACAATTCTCTTTCCCCCCTCTGAGCATCTATCTTTTCGTGTAAGAGATACATTTCACCACGCAAAAGATTATCCAGTGCTTCAACTTTTTGTTCAAGTCTTGTATTTTTAGCACATAAAACTTCCACTTCAAGACACGAGTAAACAACAATGAAAACTATTAACTATACGTTTAATTCCATATCTAATTCCGTATTTAATTTGTTTTGTGTAATACTTATTTCAGTTTTATTCAAAGTTAAAACCGTTCCAACTCCAAAAACATTTTACACTGTTGCATTCATTTGGCATTTGGAAACACCGATCTTTTGTCAGTGCTTCACTTTTCCCAGCTGTTAGACCTAATAAATACGCATGTCAAATACACACAGTTCCACGATTTGGAAGTAAATTCGGCGTAGAGTAATAGACTGTTATTTTATACTTCAAGCACACCGTAATAACTGCCTATTTTCGGACAACTTTATCCTTTACCTATTGCTTGTGGCTTTTTGTCCTGTGTCAGGACAGGTTTATTGAAACGATGGATGGCAAACAGAACAAACTTAGATTGGTCTCCCTTTATGAAAAAAACAGTTTCACTAAGTGTACGCTGTTTCTTCTAGTAGGTTTTCCAAGTACTCAAAACTTTTTGCAACGCGCTGGAATGTGTCCACATTATATGTTAAATAACGCCAGACAATTGCACCAATCTCAAAATATACACTGCATATTCAAATCTTAACAAGCAAATTCAAAGAATTTATGTACCCCGCCATTATTGAAGCTTCAAAGGAATCGGCATAAAACTGTAGGAGGAGTTGCACACACAAGGTACCCACTATCTATTCACTTTGATAGTAAAATTGTATGAAAAATGGCTAAGTTCAATTTGCGAAAAAAAGTGATAAAAAATAATGTGAGGATTATTTCCAAACCACATGCATATCTTCAGAGCATGACGAAATTACCTGTGAAGTTTCAAAGGAATCGGCATAAAACTGTCCGGAGGATGCGCACACAAGGTACCCACTATCTGGTCACTATGATAGTAAAAATGCCTAAAAATGACTAAGTTCAACTTGTGGAAAAAGTGACAAAAAATAATGTGAGGATTAAATCCAAACCACATGCATATCTTCAGGCCATGACCAAAATACCTGTGAAGTTTCAAAGGCATCGGCATAAAATGCCCACTATCTAGTCACTTTGATAGTAAAAACGCCTAAAAATGACTAAGTTCAACTTGTGGAAAAAGTGACAAAACATAATGTGAGGATTATATCCAAACACATACATATCTTCAGACCATGTTTTGAAAGAATCGGCATAAAACTGTAGGAGGAGTTGCGCACACAAGGTACCTACTACTTTAGGGGGACGGAAGGACGGAAATAAGGACGGAAGGACGGAATGCCGAAAACTATGTCCCTCCGCTTTTCTTCGAAAAGGCGGGGGACAAAGAGTTCCTTCAAGAGCAAAGAAAACATGGGCTATATTTCGAAGTTTCAGCTACTCAAACCTCATCATTGACCTTGAGGTGAGGTCTTTTTCAGGTGAGATAAAGGAGTTTTGGATGACCGCTCGTCGATGGGTTGTGTTCTTGGGAGGCATGCGATTAACATCCAGAGGGATTATTTTTATTATTGTTACACTTATTATTATTATTTATTCATTTTTTTTCTGTATTTACCTATTGTTAAAATAGTTTTTATTACTATTTTATCATTATTATTATTATTTTTATTATTATTATTATTATTATTATTATTATTATTATGTAACTGTACAATTAAAATATTTATGTAGAAGTTGTAATGCCATGTTGGTCGTTTTGTATAGGTTTTAGGGGGAGGGCTGTAACTAATGTTGTGAGAACTTGTAGCCCAACCCCATTGTTTGTACTTGTTGTGCAAAGGCAATAAAATATGTTTGAATTTGAATTGAATTGACCTTGATAAGATTTGGTGCAGAAAGCCAGAGAAAAGCATATTGCAATTTCGTAAAATTTATACTATTGAAGACTGATTAGTATCAGAATGGGTTTAAATGATTAAAACGCGACGATCTAGATTATAAGGGTCTTAACCAATCAAACTTATCTGATTTCTCAGAAAAGCATCAGTTCGTCGAGAATGATTAACCCATTTATGACGAGCGAACTCTTCTACTGGGCCTTTCAGACAGGTCTATTCCCAATGTAAGGGGTGTCAGGTTTATTTGAGCCGCAACACGAGAAAACCAACAAAGTGGTTGTGCGCCCTGCGTAGACTCAGATCAGCCTGGGCATCTGCTCAGTCTGATCAGGGTCTTCACTGTCCGCATGAAGCTAGCTTAGACCCTTGGCTACCGTTTCAGCGTAATATGAAGACTCTGATCAGGCTGGGCAGAAACCCAGACTGATCTGAGTCTGCAGTGGGTTACAACCACTTTGTTTATTTTCTCGTGTCGCGGCTCCTTTCCTTTTCTTCTGAATTGATCTTTAGAAAATCTAGATAGAAGCAAATGCCGCAGACTCTGATCAGACTCCACATCTCAGTTGCAAATAATATAGACCCTGATCAGGTATCTGATCTGGGTCTACACTTTTTGCCAAAGTCCCGTTTTTGGGTCTCCAGACATGAATGGGTTAAAACAATTTGATCCGCGACACGAGAAAATAAAAAAAGTGGCTTTGCGTCCAGTGCAGACTCAGATTAGCCTGCGCATCCGCCAAGTTTGATCAGAAACTTCGCAAAGCGCTTAAATGGTAGATAAGGGCTTAAGCTACCTCCATGTGGTCAGCCAAGACTCTAATCAGATTGGGCGGATGCCCAGGCTGATCTGAGTCTGCGCTGGGCGCTCAACCACGTTGATGGTTTTCTCGTGTCATGGCTCATTTTACTGGGTGGATGCCCAGGCTGATCTGAGTCTGCGCTGGGCGCACAACCATTTTGTTGGCGTTGTCGTGTCGCGGCTCATTTTACTGCACAAACATTAACTAAACGATTTACCCACTTTTTCGGGGGGGGAAATGGTGTTCACTTGAAAGTTGAAAATATGGAGAAAAAATATGTTAAACTTCGAATATCGACCCATGCGGACAGTGAAGACTCGGATCAGACTGGGCGGATGCCCAGGCTGATCTGAGTCTGCGCTGGGTGCACAACCACATTGTTTGTTTTGTCGTGTCGCGGCTCAATTCTCAAAACCAAATTATAAACTTAGTTCGACCCATAGGTGGGTCTCATCAGACGGTGACACCGAATTGTGTGCGAAACTTAACATTTAACGTCCAAGCCATATCATATTGAGAATTCGGTAGGGCACCTGACTCATAAGTCAGAGGTCCTGGGTTCGAAACCCGGTCTGGCCACATACTTTCGTTTCTCCTTCCGCTGATTCAAGAAGGGCAGTTGTCAGTTACTGGCGAAAGTACGTGCACTTAGTACTGGTTAACCGCTTAGGAGGTCTAAGCCTGCCCAGGAATAGTGTGGTTAGGTTAACTGACCGTCCCGACATGACTATAGTTGTTTACCGTGGACGTTAAGCATCAAATCAAATAAAATATTGAGAATTCGGATACTAGATGGCAAACAGTTAACCCAGATGAGGTGGCTGTTTTAAGCTGCTTCATCCCATCTAAGCGGTTTGAAAATTTAAGCATTTTCTTCTTTTTATTCACTTTTTAAAAGTTTAGCCTGATACACATGAATTAGGACCAGAGCGTCAGCTTCCATGTCTACTCCCAAAATGTCTACTCCCAGTCAGTCTACTGTGCCAAGGTCTACTCCCATAAAGGAATACCTATTTTGAAAACTACAAATGAAGATACACTTATCATAAGCTAAATTCATGGTACAGCCTATAAATTGGCACTCAAAACAGAAACATCTCTAGATGGTTCGGTTGAAGTGATAGTATACCTAACGAACGCTTATGAGTTTGCTATACTGATGGCTCAAAATAAGCGTGAATTTCACAAGTTCAGGGTTCTTCCTGGCCATAAAAAAATCTCATTTCAATGCTATCAACAATTTACATCGGGAAAAAATGACATCAGAAATGAAACAAAACTGCCTACTGTATATCTCTGACTGTTCAGTATTAAAACAAACAATGCAGTTAGTGGCAACCCTCTACATGCTGGTGAAGAAATGCATAGTTCTATCTATGTGGACCAGTGTGAGTACGTACATATTTTGGCAGAGTAGAACAGATGGGAGTACACGTTTGGTTGGGTAAAGCCGGGTATATTCGGACAGCGGGTAAGTTCGGACGGACAGTGACATTGTTTCCTTTCTATGTCAGTTGCTTGGAATTAAAACAAAATTAACTGGGCAAACAGTGAAAATTCTGCTGAGACGGCTCATTATGAGCCGTCTCATCTGGATTTTCACTGTTTGCAATGGTATGTCCGAATTTACCCGCTGTCCAAAGCTACCCGACTCGACCCCATAACAGACCAAATGGAAGTTGACGTTTTAGGCCGACTGCTAAGAATCCAGTAAAAGATAATCTCGAGTTCAGTCCATATAAAATGTATGACTCCCTCGGGGTAACTTTCAACTAGATCTGAGCAATTGCCCTCTCAGAGTAGACGGTTTGGGAGTAATGTTTGAAAGTAGACGCTTTAACACTACCCAGCACAGATTCCGTACATCTAGGTCTCTTCTTTTTCTTCTTCTTCTTATAACAGATTTTTGAAGTTTTATAAGCTGTCTGTTGGCAGGTTAATTGATTTTTTAACATTTAAGATTAATATGTAATAAATGAATGAATTAACTCTCATACCGTGTACATTTTATCGCCCCCCCCCCCCCCCCCCTCACCCTTTCACAAACACAAACACCAACCTGCCCCTCCCCCTAAAAGTCACAGTTCTATGCACTAATGTTTGCTTTACCATCCTCAGAAGTCGTTCTTTTACTTCATACCGAAAAACTGGTCCGACCATGGCCGGACCGCCGATAATGGGCTTGTGATAGGACCGGCGTTGTGTGTATAATGAGTAGCTTTAACAAGGGTTAAAATTGTGAGCTGTGAGAAGCGGACATGTGTATATTCGAATGAATAGGGCGAACTAAATTTCAGACAAGGAAAGACAAACTATCTTCAATACGATACATTTAGTTACATTCCAACTGTAAACGTGTGTTAATATACAAATCAAAGGCCCGAAGGGCCTCACAGTCGGTGAATTTTACAAACAAATTGATTGATTGATTGGTTGATTGATTGATAGTTTGAATTACTGCGTCTGATCTGTATTCGAGATGAGGAAATTTAATAGATATGATGTTATAATTGAACCCATGAATGCGTGAAAAAGCTTGTTTTCAGAACAATCAGTAAAGATAAAGGTCAACCCGAGTGTCAACCGCTGTTCGATCAGAGTTAATAGGTTCGCATCAGCTATCAATATGGCCAAGGCTGTACATGTGGTAAATAGCAAGACTCTAATTAAACTCACAAGTGCGCAAGCTGATCTGAGTCTGCCATAGTCGTAGTATTTCTCATGATGTGGGTCAGTAATCTCGTAAGTACCAAAAAGAGGAGTATAATATAGTTTACCACTGCTAACAAAATCAGATGTTAGCTGAACTAAGTATGCATGGGCTGGACTTTATATAGGTAGTCTCCCTTGTCTGAACAGCAAAGATTCTGACCAGATTCCGTAAATGTGCAGGCCGGTAGCTCATGTCCCAAGGTTTTCCTACACATATCCTCCCAAATTCTACAAGAAAACCTGTTTGGCCGAATCAGATTTTAAGGGGACCTATTTAGGAATTGAGAGGCGCCGTAGTCGAGTGGTTTGAGTGGCTCGGGTTATTGTGCAGAAAGTCACCGGAAGGTTGTGAGTGTGCGGCTCACCGTCGTCATCCGATGACTGGAAAACTGCCTCTGTTGACCCAGCAGTAAATGGGTAAATGAAACGAGTTTAGGTATATAAACACAGCTATAACCTTGCTGTAGAAGCCGGCTTTTATGGCGACGCAGGTAGAGTGTGTGGCTCTTTCACGAAATTAAACAACAGAGATCGCGGTAAGTACCGCTACACTATAACCTTCATATTGTAAAGTGACTTTTGACGCTAATCTGATTTGCAAAAAATAGCTAGGAATATGCGCTTTTTACGTCAGTTGAACAGTATTTTAGTCATAGCAAGACGAGGAGAGGGTAATTATGAAGGGCTTTGTGCAATGAAGCGCCATTTAGTTTCGGACAGAAACTCGACCCCGGCGGGATTCGACCCGCGATCCATGATCGGAAGTCGGGACCACTAACCACTCTGTCACGCGGGCGCTTCATCTAACAATTAAGCTAAGTAAAACCTATTAAACATGATCTCGGTTATCTTCTATGTTTGGTTGCAAAATTTATTTATTTGAGCCGCGACACGAGAAAACCAACAATGTGGTTGTGCGCCCAGCGCAGACTCAGATCAGCCTGGGCATCCGCCCAGTCTGATCAGAGTCTTCGCTGTCCGCATGACGGTAGCTTAGACCCTTAGCTACCTTTTAAGCGCTTAGGGAAAAGTCTGGTCAGACTGGGCGGATGCCCAGGCTGATCTGAATCTGCGCTGAGCGCACAACCAAATTGTTGGTTTTCTCGTGTCGCGGCTCATTTTACAAAAAGAACGCTTTGTATTCTCCTGACCATATATCAAAATATGTAATGCAGTACATTTCGTTCCAGTACATTTTATTAAAATAACAAACATCACCAATGCCACATTAGTGCAGTTTATTTTCTTTGCAAAATACATATTGCAGCACGCTTTGCGTTTGAAATTTAAAGAGCTCCAGACCCTGGGGGCATACAATATCGAAGCGACGTTGTGTCGACGTTGGTGCCACACCGGTGCAGCCTGATACATCATTATGACGTCGGGGTTTTAGAAGATTGGCTTTATTTTGGTCTATTTTTCTATCAAAACATAGGAAACCCCAACAGAAACGGTCATAATGATGTATTACAGATGACGAGCAGAAATTATATTGAAAATATGTCCAAATATTTCCTTACTAACAGCTATGTTTAACCCTTTAAGGGCTAAAAAGCAGACGTCAAAAACACATCTGCAAAAATTAAAGAAAATATATATTGCGTTCAATCTATATATCATTGGCAATTCAAAGATTAGAGTGCAAATAGTGTATATCCAGATGAGGCGGCTCATTATAAGCCGATAAAGAGCCGCCTCATCTGATTCTGCACAGGTTGCAAATTTACTACTATCGTTGTTAGCGCTTTACGTGTTTTGAAATGCTAGGAAATAGACACTCAGTCTCCCCTGTAAATCCCAGCATCCTACAAACACCACTGTGTCATTTATAATGTTTGAGATTCATATTTATTAAAACTTTAATGAGCCGCGACACGAGAAAACCAACAAAGTGGTTGTGCTCACAGCGCAGACTCATATCAGCCAGTGCATCCGCCCAGTCTGATCAGACTCTTCGCTAAGCGCTGAAAATGTAGCTAACGGTCTAAGCTACCTCCATGCAGTCAGCGAACACTCTGATCAGATTGGGCGGATGCACAGGCTGATCTGAATTTGCGCTGGGCGCAAAACCACCTTGTTGGTTTTATCGTGTCACGGCTCATATATGTACATTATACTTTTAATGAACTTCTATGTAGTCTTATTAAATTTGAAATATCGAGCATTGTCGTCTTAAAATGACGGTATTTAAAATTCCTAGAAATGCAAGCGTTTGCAGTATTTAACCTGGGAATTGTTAAAGGTTATGGATCACATCTTACTCCAGCATCTTCATGGTGACTACAGTCATGAACACCAATGCCACTATGTTTACATGCAAACAGGGATAGTTCATCTCCAGTACAGGCTACACTGTCTAACAAGATTTCTCCTGTACCTTCCCCAAAGCTATGACCATCTGAAGCACCTGGGCCATTCAATACAGTGCCACCTGTAAACCCCAACATCCTACAGACAACCTTGGCATCATCGTTGCCCCAGTGATCATCACAAACTGTTCCATGTCTTCCTTGGTAGTCTATCTCAACTCGACCTTCTCGGTTGTTACCTCCTCCAGCTAACGTCACTTGAAACTCTGTCACAGCGTTTAGATAATCATACAATGTAGAAAGTGTTCCTTCTAAGCAAGCGCTTTGCTCAAGCCTTTGACAATCTTGTATATACGGAATATCTCTTTTCTTGATCAGCACAGAGGCAACAAAGTATGATGCTTTGCTGATATTATTTGCAATTTGGACCAAGGTCTCTGCGGTGTTGTTTATATTGAGTAGTTGCCTCTGAGCTGATGTAAGTTCATGTTCTTGTGTACCAAGTTTCTGCTCAAGTATTACAATTTTTTCTATCAGTACATCACTAGAACTGTGATAAGTTTCTGTTTTATTTCTTATATCTTCAATACTGTTAATCAAATCAACCTGATATTTGCTCAGTTCGTTCTGTCTGCCCTTCAATACTTCGATAATTTCGTGTTGATTTTCCTCTATTCTACTAAGCTGTGTGATCAACGCATTTACGTCAGTTTTTCTTGCCTTTTTCTCTTCCATAATTCCCCGCTTCAAACGAACTAGCTGTCCTGACATTTGTTTGATTTGTCCTTCTAGCGTTTGTGTCTTACCTTCGTTGTGTATCTGCATGTGTAATTTGTCTGTAGCTGTAGTGCCGCTTGCTAAATTTTCTATATTTTCCATTGTTTCATCGAGTTTCTTCATGAACGATGCTCTCATCTCCTCTCTTTGAGTATCTATCTTTTCGTTTAAGAGAAACATTTCTCCACGCACAAGATTATCCAGTGCTTCAACTTTTTGTTCAAGTCTTGACATTTTAGCACATAAAACTTGCAATTCAAGAAACGAGTAAACAGCAATGAAAATTATTAACCGCACGTTTAATTCGGAATCCATATTTATGTTTATTTTGTGTAATTCTTATTTCTGTTTCACTAAAATTTAAAACGGTCTCAATTCCAAACCAGTTATATCTTCAATATTGTATTGTAGATTGTACACGATTGCTTTTATTCTTAACATCTTGATTCAGCGATCTGTTTCCTTAAGTTTTTTACTTTGTACTTCAAGCACCGTAATAACTGGTTATTTCCGGACAACTTTATCTTTTACCTGATAACTATTATCATTTTTCCCCTGTGTCAGGACAGGTTCACTAAAACGGTGGACTGAATGTCAAACAATGCAAACCCAGATTGTACTCCCTTTTTTAAAGCAGTCTCACCTGAGTGTACGCTGTTTCTTCTAGTAGTTCTGTCCAAGTATTTACATTTTTGCTGTAGTTGGCAGTGGCTGATAATTTAGTTAGAGTTATATTTGATGCACCTTATCTTCAAGAGATTCACAGGGTGCTGCCATATGTGTATACCAAAGATAACGCCAGACAACTTCATTGCTATGAAGATATAGACTCATAAGAATCAGTTTGCCGAGAACGATTCCACAAACATCTCACCAGGCACAAAAATTGAATCAACATTGAATCTACGTTGATTCAATATTGATTCTACAGTGTGTGCCTGCAGGGATTCACTGAACGATATACCTACTTTTTTCTTGAAATGGTGGTGATAAGCATGTATTCAGCTGAAAATATTGAGCCTAGAACTATGTCAACCGTGTCAGATCGACCCCTATAAGGTTTATAGTATGTGGGAACAAACTCACTGTACGCTACAGCTATCGAGACAACGGCTGTTCAAAAGCGTCAGGGCGAGTTGAGGGTGTGGAGGCAATAAACTATGTTTATATTAAACATACTCGAACGCTTATCAAGTCTTTTCACTTCGTCATCTCTAACAGTTTGCCGGGGGATGGTCGGGTGGTGCGATGGTGCTGCGTGTAGCTTCCAGTGCCGGGGCGTCCTACTGATTTGGGTGATAGTAGGGCAAGGGCCTACTGTGCTTGCAGTAGGTGCGGGCGGGAGTAGTTTGGATATTTTTCTCTATCTACTTTCTCCTTTTCTCTGGGAGACGGCCCGATATAGACTGAAATGCTGGCTCAAAGGGCCGTTAAACCCAAATCAATCAATCAATCAATCAATAATACTTTGCCATGTAAAAGCGTAAGGGCGGATTTGGGATGTTGGGGGAGAGAGGGTTAAAATATAGAACATGCTCGAAAGCTAATCAAGACATTTACTTTACATCTCTAATATTTTGTCATGTATTTGTAACGTAGCTAAACTGTGTTTAAAAACGACAAAAATATAACGAATTCGGAAAATCGCGGAAAGTCCGAAAAATACTGCCGGGTATTGGGCCGAGAAATATGTCAACCTTGCGCCAGCGCGCATGTGTCCTCCAGTCTTACTTTTGTTTTGGAAAAAAAGGCATTTTGTCTATCCGTGTCTGCCGTGTAAGGATATGTATGTACATGGCATTATGCATATAACTCTGCAATTGTGTATTTGTGCAATACTACAAATTTAACTTTCTCGCTATCTCTCTATCCATGCATACTTAATGCAAATAATCACACTTCTTCATTTTTGCTAGCGACCACGATTGCTCCGTATGAAAGTTGATTAAGCAATCTGCAGGTGCTGATGGATGACGGAGACTGCCTATCCAGTAAGCTCCTCCGGAGCCTCCGGTTCAGGAAGGTATTAACTCTTTCGGCGCCAAATTTTTCAGACGACAAATTTTCGTCTGCTCAAATCATCAGACGACAGATTTGTAATTGGAAATTTTAACAATCTAAAGACATTTTTCATAAAATCAGGCTTTTTAAGTTCATATTTGAATGGCAAACAGTGTAGATCCTGATCAGACGGCTCTTTTAAGAGCCGGCTGATCTGGATATACGCTGTTTGCAAAGTCGCATTTTTGCGACTTTGGCACCGAAAGAGTTAAAACACCCTGTGATAAGGAAAACGAAGTTATTCCTATCGGAAAGGGTGGAGTGGAATAAGTAATAATTTCAAGGGAAATAATTAACTATAGATGCTTCTATCTCACAATTTGGACAGGTCCATTTCAGTGTAAGGGTTGCTTGATTTTATTTTTATAAATATATTCTCCAGAAAGTCTTGCATTTGATGCCAGCATTAGAACCAGGATTAAATGCATGGCGTAGGCCCTGATCAGGCCAGGCGTCGCGATCTACACTGTTGCAATAGTCGTTTTTACAGAAAGATATCCTTGTGCCTTTATCCAGCAATCGGACCTTTAAAGCTTTTTGACGATCAAATAATACATAAACATCTACAAACCAAGCAATTTAAGGCATAACTTGATTTCCTTTGCGACTGTTTTGAATGTCAATGCCTACATATAGGAAATGAGAAGAGAAAACAAAGTTTAAAAATGGGATTGAAACTCTGGTCAACAGTTTTAATTGTTGCTTAC
Organism: Ctena decussata; assembly: GCA_963989385.1. Taxonomy (NCBI): domain Eukaryota; kingdom Metazoa; phylum Mollusca; class Bivalvia; order Lucinida; family Lucinidae; genus Ctena; species Ctena decussata. The sequence continues at coordinate 52,695,559 of OZ022503.1, read as the reverse complement.
ACTTGTCTCGAATGGGAAGTTTTATCAGCAAGAGAATCAAGACTTGATGAAAACCATTACAAATTGGTGGAAAATGAAGTGGCTCTTTTGAAAGGAGAGATAAATACTGACATTGAGGGCAGAAAACACTTTATGAAGAAACTCAGTGAAACCCGGGAATATTTAGAAAAATCCGCAGAAGATATGGCTGACAAAAGAAGCTTGCACGCGAACGAAGAAGGCAAAGAATCATTATCAGGGAGGATCGAGGAGAATGAAGCAATCAAGCAAATATCAGAAGAGTTCATTCGTATGAAGACAGATATTATGCTAGAGAGAAAGGCAAGAAACACTGAAGCTAATACCTAAAGTGCACAGATGACTAAAATGATGGAGAAACATCAAAATGAAATTATCAACATCATTGAGATGATGAAATACGACATGACTCATAATTTGGTACAACTTGTCACGGATAATAGGAAAGCAACCTATCTGGCCGCTGCTATTATTAGGAAGGAAGATATTCCATACATAGAGAATTGTGATATCCATAACCTGGACAGCTGTTTAGAGACAAAGCTTTCTGCATTGTATACTCATTTACAATCTGTTAATGAGTTTCATGTGACATTAGTTGGAGGAAAACGAAAAGGAGAAGGTCGAGTGGAGATAGATTACCAAGGAACACATGGAACAGTGTGTGATGATTACTGGGACGACAAGGATGCCGCGGTTGTTTGTAGGATGTTGGGATTTACAGGTGGGAAGGCGTTTCAAGGTCCAGGATCTTCATATGGTCATAACTTTGGGGAAGGCTCAGGAGAAATCATGTTGACTAATGTTGCTTGTTCTGGCTATGAAAGGTCACTATTTTCTTGTCAATATCATGGCATTGGTAATTCTGGCTGCAGTCATAGTGAAGATGCTGGAGTGAGATGTAACCCATAAATATATGCATGTGAGGATCTTCTCAAATGATTCTAAAAATTGAACCGCGACTCGACAAAACCAACAAAATGGCATGCGCGCCCAGCGAAGACACAGATCAGCCTGGGTATCCACCCAGTCTGATCAGAGTCTTCGCTGTCGGCATGAAGGTAGCTTAAATCCTTAGCTACCCTTTAAGCGTACTGCAAAGAATCTGATCAGACAGGACGGATGCCCAGGCTGATCGGAGTCTTCGCTGGGCGCACATGCCACTTTGTTGGTTTTGTCGTGTAGCGGCTCAAATATGGAAATTTTACAGATTTACATATTTACTGAAACTGTGGAATTGTCTTCAAACTGTCCAAACGGTCATTTCAGCATTACATGGGAGTTCCTGTCTTTCGCAATATTTCAACATTTTCTGTTTTAAAGCGTGGAATGCAAAAAAACGCATTTGCAACATGGCATCAAACTCCGAAAGCAACAGAAATAAATTAACTCAAACAGTATTTTCAGCATAACAGTGTTCTAATCTAGAGTTGCGTCTGGTTAAAGTATGAATTATTTTCGAGATGGCAAACTAAATTTGACGCAGATGCAGACAAAGTATCCATTAGTATGAAATTAAGGTCAAGAATACGTAAATGGCACATACATAGAATTTTTTTAAATTTTGCACAGGGGTGCATTTTCATGTGTCGAGCTGTGCAATAAAAAAGATAGGTCACCGAGTTCATTTAGTCGCTAGATTAGATTGAAAAACATGAAATGTTGAGTCTGTTTCCATTGACGGCTATGGGAATGCGATGAAAAAACTCAGATTTTAAAATTTAAACGTACACAGCTTGTTCACCACTACATAGATTTTTTTCAAAAACTGATATTTTATGTCACAGGATCTGTTGATTAATATGAGGTAAGAAAAGTCCTTGACTACCCAGTTCGTTTTTCAAGTAGCGCTTGATAAGCAAGCATAGGTATGTATAAATTTACGCCATTCCGCGACGTCATTTATAAGCGACGTTGCAGTCGTTTACTGGCGACGTTATAAGACATGCTATGACCGTTATGAGAATACGGCATGATGAGGACTAAGTTTCTGTGACAGAGTAGGTTTGGGAAAGAAAAATTTGCTCGTGTGAATGAAAAAATATGCCACATTTTCATTGTCAAATTTATGTGGTAAAATTTTTATGACAAACAAAATTTGTCCGTGTGAACAGAAAATTTGCCATAGAATATGTAACAAAGAAATTGGCTATGGAGATAAGCACAGAAAACTTTGCTCATAATCAAATCGGTTTGATTTTGAACAAAGGATATTTAACAAAGAAAATGTGGCATGGTTGGCCGTTCACACGGGCAAAGTTTATTTGTCCAGGTCACCTTGACGAATAATGTTCGATCGTGTGAACACAGCAGCAAATATTTCCTTGCCAAAGCTGACAAAGATTCCATGCCACATTTTTCTTTAACAAATAATTTTCTCCGTGTTAACGCAAAATGTTTGGCAAACTTTCTTTGTTAAAGATTTTGTGATAAAGAAACTTTGGTAGAGTGAACGAGGCTTAAATGGAAGAATTTATTTTTCAGACTCTCGTAAACAAAAATTAATGAAAATTGCTTCTAATAGTAATATGGTTACTGCAGCCGACACGACTGAGCCGCACATAAAAAAACTGCGTTCCCCTAAATCACAAAATGTTCCGTGCCATGATAAAATGGGTTCTTTGGGGCATATACGGTCAGCGGAAGCTCAGGTCAGTGTGCGCACCCGCCCAACCTGACCAGAGCCTTTGTTGTCCTCTGGTACAATGATTCCGTGAGGAACAGCGAAGAGATTTATTAGTCTGTGCGTATGCGCAGGCTGATCTGTGTGCATGTATCATATTACTGACGACTCGTGTTCTGTCGGTGTGGCTCATGGTGACTTTTGGACAGTATTTGAGTCATATCGAGATGATGGTTAGTTACAAGGTCGGCTTCCAAATCCACCGTAGGCGGGATAGGTAAAGACTTCTTGTAGCGTAGTGGCCGTAGGGGCGGTGCGAGTAAGAGGCCCCTATATCTTTGGCAACGGCATGCAACAATTGGAATAAATATTGTATCATTCTAATTTAGTAATCAAAATAAAATTTGATGTCCAGAAAGGATAGGCCTATGTGTATTAAAATCGCAAAAATCGGCATTATAATAAATAATACATTCCGATCCCATAAAGCTCTAAAATCAGCTGGCATACATTTACTTGGTTTATTGATAATTTCGGATTCGCAATCCCACCGGCGCCGCGGTCGTTCGGTTAAGACGCAGACGGTTGCCGGTTCGATTCCGGATTCAGCCAGCTAGCGACTGGAAAAGTCTCTTTCTCAAGCCAGCAGTAAATAGGTAGTTTTTTCAGATCAGGGAAGGATAACGTAGCGACAGGAGAAAGATGGGCTCCGCCTTTCATATGTGTGTCTGAAAAGTCCTCCTGTGAGCCCTGAAAGCAGGGAGGGAACATGTATTCCGACCAGCTATAAATTGTTACACACATGAAACTCTCTCTCTCTCTCATTAATTTTGTATGAATACACTTAACCTATGTTGATGAAATAACTTCAAACATAAATGAAAAAAAGAACATTGCGATATCAGCAAAGAGCTTGAATAAACAATTACAACAGACAACAAACAACAGCAAAAAAAAAACAATGACAACAACTCCGTTTTCCCCATTTTTAACGTTATTATCGAATGTCCGGTGGGGACGCCATATTGAAAATTACACTGGCTAGGAAGTATTTCGTGACGTAACGTCCTTCGCGACGCACGTAATTAATTGCGCCAGTCATTTACGTATTCTTGACCTTAATCTATACGACGTTAGATTCGAACGCTATTCCTGTGCAGTGTAGTGCGTCAAATGTTATTTTCATAAATAAAGCACTTTTCACATCCAAATTTATTTGTTCAAGTTTACGACATAAGATGTCTAGCCGCATTCAAAGTCATGGCGGCTTGAATACTATGTTTGGCTGCAGAATATCCCTCACAGCAAAGTGAGAATCAAATTGAAAGGCCTCAACATACAAATAAATTTATTCAGCATTAAACATTAAAGAAGTTGAAAATAAAATTAAGGGACTGTGACTTTGACCAGTTAAGCGCAAAGGCCGTCACGCATGACATAACATCCCGTAATGTCTTGAATTTGATTAGTTCTACGATTTCTTAAAAAAACCTTGTCACATTTAGTATCTTGAAATATGGACTTACCAAACTGTGACAAATTTTAGGGTGAGGCGGTTTTAAGTCCTGGAGTAAATGTAATTGCTTTCTTTCTTATAAGGTTTAAGGTGCGTTAACTGCCTATTTTTCCTTCCTGAAAATTCAAAATGGGTTATTGGGCAAAATAATGACAATTCAAAACAGGCTTATATTTTGAAGCTCTTCTTTTATATATTTTGACAAGTTTTCTAGAAATGCGTCATTTCTACCAGGAACTACCCCAGAACAGACAAAACAACAATCACAAATTTGCGAACTGTAAAGGATCTGCACAGGTACGTCCCAACTTAAATTTTTTGATAAGAGTGTCTTATCATCAGTATCATTATAAAATGTGAACATACCTACTGGGTTCACGCCTGTACTGGGTTTCAAAAATAACTTACACGAAAAACCGAAAATGGACGGCTTACGCTATTACATTTTTCTGTAACTATCACATCCGTACATCTCATAATAGTTTAAACATTTTAACTTTAATATGCTTAGAAAATAGCTGAAATTTTGTATTTGTGTGCAGAGGTAAATTATAGCAACATATTATTTCAGCATTAAAGAAATGTGACCCGTCGCGCGAAAAGGGACGAGTTGGGTGGATGACATTGTTTCAAGAAATAGAGGATCTTACATGAGTGCTCATGTATTATTGAATTTATTAAACAAGTTGGGGAAAAAGATAAGATGCGAGGCTTTGCCGAGCATCTTATCGTTTTTCCCCAACGAGTTTAATAAATTCAATAATACGGGAGCACGAATGTAAGATTCTATTTATCATATGACACTAAAATAGCATTTTATTAGCAAAATTTGCACTAAAACGTCGCGATTTTGCCATTAGAAAACGCGACGTTTTAATGGACGTCAACGTATAATGTTACCACGTAATTTGCATATTTAATCCACTAGTGGATTATCGTTTTTAATGCATGGCTTTATTACACTCTCAGATGCGACGTCATATGATAAATTACGTTTCAACGTTGACGTCACGACTTATTAATTTCACTAGCGCGATAAACCACACGCCCGCGTTTTTGTCAATCGTTTCAGGCTTTATTTTTGGGGGATTTTATTCCCGCCGCCAGTCAAATATTTGACGTAAATAAAGTTGCGTCCCTTGGAAGAGTATTGAAGTTTTGATGCCGCGAAAATATGAGTGGAACAACAACTTCATTCAAACTTGTTTCCTAAGCTTAGAAGATGGTGATAAAGAGACCCTAGATGTAGCTAATGATAGGGGAAGGAGGAAGAGAAAATATCATAAAAAAGGAAAGATGTACAGTGTGTTCGTAGGTATATGTTTTAATTTTCTGCCCATTGTGTCATGTGGTAAGGTTGTCGAGCGGTTTCGTCCGCTGAGCTGTTGACATAAGAGTTGTCCCGTGTAAGTTCGAATCTCATTTTTTTCTTTCTTTTTTTTTTTCTTCAAACTATTAGAAATCCTAATCCTGTATCAGCTAATTTGTATATTAAATGGCCCGAACAACTTTATTTGTACGAATTTAATGCTGCATAGGATGGCCATAAAATGTTGCGCGTCTGTTTAGAACTTGGTTTACTTTATGCAAAGGGAAACAACTTTTGTGGCTCCCCAATTTATAGCTTCCTGTTAGTTTCCCGTGGCGGCAATGCCTGGTCTACTCGGACTTCCTCTTGGAGGGAGGAACAATGTACAGTACTGAAATCAATAGTACGTTTCTACAATTAACAGCTTACTATACGGCATTGTGATGCACTGCACAGTCCGCCTAGAGTAGAGTAAAGAAGAGTAGAGCAGAGGAAAGTAGAATAGAGAAGATAAGTCAGTCTAACTTTCGAAGGTGGAATGATTAGATACCTACACACATCGCCTACCCTATACAAATCGATCTACCAAATCCTGGTTACCAGAGCACCTGCCAACCAAGCCTCACCTTGCCCAAGAAACATACAATGACTCAAAAAGAACAAACACCAAGCCAATATTTCACACTCCCCTCAATCATAACCTATCCATCTAAGCACAACCGATCCCCTTAATCACAAAATTCAACAATTACCCATTTTCTAGACAACGAATAGTAACAGAATATCGTTCGGTCGGTAAGGCACATTAACACTAAAACCCCTTTAAAGTAATGGTGATGGATGGAATCATTTACGCTCGACAACATCAGGAATCTGTATCCAATTTGTTCGCATTCCGTCAAAATGGAATAATATTCACTACCCTTGCTCCAGGACAAAACGGATTTATGCTGTTAAACATAGAATCTGGTTTCAAATTCGATTCACACCTATAGGAGAATGAATGGTGGGTTGCTTTCATTACAATCCCCGATTTTTGAGACTTGACATTGGAAAAGAATAAATCTCGGTTCAACTGGTTCACTAACCTTCGTGTCATCCCTGTTTCTAGTCCCCTCCGGCGCAACCGGACATCCCCACAACATGCTATTGTGCTTCAGGAGATAATAAGCAGGCATGAATTGGTCCATTTTTTCTTTCCATTTTTTTTTTGGCGGAATGACGTCATGCTACTCATTTTCCTTAAAAACAGTCATTTCTATAATTTCCCAGGATTTTCATTGAAAGTTGGACGGATTTCATGTAAAAAGGGAAGAAAATAATGCGAGCACCCTGTTGACAAGTTTGTGTAATGAACACCATTGAAAACTCAACTTTGTAGACGGAAAAGTGGAGCATTGTTCGAGTTCGCAAAAAAGGTTTAGAATTCAGTGTCTATCCAAAACTGGTAAATGATATTGTACGCGTGAAATTTTAGAATATTTTTGCCAAGGAAGTTTACAAGACTCTGTCAGACTGTCCTACACGTTTCTTGAATACGGCATTATTTTACTTAGGCCCCTATTTAGCCTCAAAACATAGATGGTTACTACTCATTAAAACCGCCTCATCGCCGATTGAGGCGGTTCTTTCAAGCAATTGCATTCTTTTTGGACAAAAAAACAACAACAAGGAAAATACCATCAGTTACCATTACTTTGTAAAACCATTACCATTACTTTGTAAAACCAGAGGACCATTGGTCCTGTAGCTCACCTGAGTCTATTCATCCTCAGCACTCAAGGGTAGGTAACTCTAAAGTAAATTGTACAGTGTGGCCAAATTTCAACGACTGAGTTGTTAGTCTATGGAAACTTTAAAATGCCATAGCAATGCAACAATAATAGAAAACAATATTTATGTAGTGGCTAATGTCATGAACATGTATGCAAAGAATCAGCTTCATCCCCCTATATAGTTTTTGAGGAAAAGATTTTTTGAATATTTTTTTCAATTTTTTTTTCCTTTATGTTGCCATCATGGCAACTAATCAAATTCAGTGATTTGGACAAAATTAATATGAATACGAATCATAGAGGACTACTCAAGAAACATTTCTATAGGAAAAAAATCCAAATAACTGCAGTTATTTTTGTAGAGGGTAGTACCAAGATCATTTCTGTGAAGTTTGAGCTTTATTGGTTGCATAGTTTCTGAGGAGATGATTTTTGAATCTTTTTTCTATTTTTAACCATTCGGTTGCCATGGCAACCAGCCTATTTGTGCAATTAACATAAATTTCATGTGGCTGATAGAGAGCTACTCAAGGAACATTTCTGTAAAAGATTTATCAAATTATCTGCAGAGAAATAGCAATAAATGCAAATTTTCAATTTTTCCCATACAAGTCAATGGAAACTTTAAGTTGCCATTGCAACCAAAGTTCCAAAGGGATTCGGATAAAAAACAGTATTATTGGTTCCCCCTGCCTATAGATGCTGCATATGAAATTTGGTAACAATGGGCCTTGTAGTTTCAGAGGAGATGACGTTTAAAAATATTGACAGACGGACGACGGATGCCTGCCTATACTATAAGCTCACCTGTGAGCCTTCGGCTCAGGTGAGCTAAAAACCGAAGATTTTACGGTAGAATAAGCGGAAACCAGTTGCCAGTCCATTTCCCGTTATCTTTACGGGCGCCCGTAAAAATTGCAGAAACCATCACGCATAGTTGGATAGAATAACAACAAAGTGGCATGTGCGCCCAGCAAAGACTCAGATCAGCCTGGGCTAACGCCTAGTCTGATCAATCGTCGCCGACGCATGCAACGGCATGAAGGTAGCTTAGACCCTTTGCCATTCTTTACGCGCACAGCGAAGCTTCTGATCAGACTTGGCAGATGTCCAGGCTGATCTGAGTCTTCGTGTGGCTCAAATACCACTGTCTTGGTTTTGTCGCGTCGCGACTCATATATGTGCATGTCACTTGATAATACATCCAAATGCTTATTTGTTTAATTTGATGCCAGTGGGTGAAATCTTTGTCTTACCTGCAGGAAGAAAATCCCGAGAAGCATGGTTCGGAATATTTATTCAGCAAACAAAGCTTCCAAGGACGGCGCACAAAACAAACATTTACAAATTCTATCAGTTCAAGTTCTGAACGATTTTACTTTGCGCCGTCACCGCAACGTCATCAAAACAGTTGTGAGGATTCATGACGGTACCTACGTTCTGCAGACAATATGAGCCCCAAAATGGCCAAGAGCCACCAAAATTTTGATATTTTCCGAATCCTCTTAGATTTGCTTAGTCACTGTGACATAAAACTAAATTTCGCTATAGGACACCCAACTCGTCCCTTTTTGCGCGACGGGTCACATTAATTGTTGACAAACTAATGAGTACAAATTATTATAATAAGATAAGATATCAGTGAAATAAAACAAACATAAAAAACAAATACAAAAAATGCAAAAACGTTAGATATATTAATGGCAACATGATCTTTAAATGCCTTTACCATGAAACAATTGTAAATACCGTAAAATTCTAAATATTGGGACACATAGGTCTGCACTAATGGTTCAGACCAAATCAATAATTAATCAGGATCTACACGGTTTCAATTCCATTTGTATCTATTTTAGACGTATTACTGTATTGTAAAAACCAAATGAGCCGCGCCACGAGAAAACCAATAAAGCGGTTGTGCGCCCAGCGCAGACTCAGATCCGCCTGGACATGCGTCCAGTCTGATCAAAGTCTTCACTGTCCGCACGGAGGTAGCTTGGACCCTTGGATCTACCATTTAAGCGCTTAGCGAAGAGTCTGATCAGACTGGGAGGATGCCGAGGCTGATCTGACTCTGCGCTGGGCGCACAACCACTTTGTGGTTTTCTCGTGTCGCGGCTGAAATTTACAAGACAATTACGGTCCCAATGTTTTAGAATTTTCGATAACTAGAGACAAACATGCATACCAGAACATGGAAATGATTTTTTGTGTGACTCTGATATGACTATTTCATATTATGGTTACGTTATAGACATTCTCAGACAAACGGCGATTACCAAATATCATATAAATTGTCAAAACCAATTAAGAACTATATCCAGGCACAACTACTTCTTTTATTAACATACTAAACGGTCATGCATGCTGCTAATGAGGGAGTAATAAGAAAACGGATTTATTCAAAATGCCATGTTGACATTTTGCATATCAGCCAACTCTACCTCTCGTCATATTCTGAGGACAAGATGACCATGATGGTCTTGTACCAAACTATTTTATACCAGAAGAAGCGCTTGATTTACAAGTTACAAAAAAATATCTGTAAAACTGGCATTTTATTCTTGAGATTATTGTCTACGCCTATGGGCATAGACTATCTAGTAATTGCTTTCGGCATGGAAGTACAAACATTATTTACCCAAAATGTAGCTTGACCTTTATTCAACTGTTCGCAAATATAGCGTGAGCGCTATTCGCACAGTTGGGCTGTGCTCACAGTTGGGATTTTTGGAACATCAATCGAGTGTTCCGGAACCGTGTCCTGACACGGTGCGCACTGTTCCGAACGAGGTGGTGGTGTGGACAGAACAAATAGTCAAAACAAAATGGCGGACAAGCAGACGACACAGGAAAGTATAGAAAGAAGATGTAGCTCTAAGCTTGTTTGATAAAATCTGAATTGTTTTCTCTTAAAATTCAGATCGCATAACCCAAAATATCGTTAAACAGAAGAGAATGTGTGTTTCTCAATACGCCATCATGCCATGATTGTTCAATAGCCGTGCATTCGCCCCTTTCCTGCTCGTTTGGTATGCTCGATTTCGGAATTCTAATAGCCGTTCTGGCACAGTCCGCACAGCCCAATCGAGCACGGCCCGGATGAATGAATGACTTCATTCGGAACTCCTCGGCCAATTCCATGAATCACGGAATTGGCCGAGCGGTGTTCCGATTGTGAATGACTTGTGATTTTACGGCCTTTTAAACTTTCTTTTAACAATGGAATGGTATGATACCTACCACTCGCAACCGTGCTTGAAATCCACAATCTAGATTTTGGGTCGGCTTTTGAGGTATAAACAAAAGTTTTAGTTAAGATTTTTGTGGTTGCGATGGTTTATTTGGTAAGCATCAACTGCTAATGGTTGCTAAGCTTAGACCAAGCTTTTTGTGAAAGCTATGCTTGTAATAATCTGTATAGCTTATTCATTTAATTGGGGAGCATTTCACTTTCTAAACAAAAAGAAATATGTACATGAATACGAATTCAGTGAATAAAATTAAATAAAGTAAAATTTAAAATTATAGAATAAAAAGACCTAAAATGTAATAATGATAATTGAAAATACAAGAAAATAGTTTGTAAAACATGCTGAATTATCAAAATGTCTTTTTTGTTTTTGTATAAGTTCTTTTTTATTAATCTTTCTTTTTTCTTGCATTTTACTCTTTTTGATTACTATTAATATTTGATTATTCTTGCACTGCTACTCTGCAAACCCTAATAATTATGCCGAACTTGTCCATATTTAGTTTACTTGGATACTCTTCACCATGTCCCCACCCCCTCCAAAAATGCAATTATCATATAAGAACAATATAACTGAAGATTAATATACCTGAGCCTCTTCCGAATACAGGTTGGATTCCCAGCTGAACCAAACCAACAATTTAGTGTACAGTCAGGCTCATAGATACTAGCATTTGATGTACTGTTATAATCACAGTCTATAATGAAGATGAGGTCAAACAGACAAATCTACTCATGTTAGCTGGACTATGTTAAAGGTTTTTTTATCTGTTACTGCAAATCGTGTCATAAATGATGGCTCGATGATTTGCGATTTAACGTCCTTTTAAACAGTATTTCAGTCATATCAGAACGAAGGATTGGTGATAATGAAAGGTCGAGTGCTATGGAACTCCGTTCACGATTGAAAACATTCCCGCCTACAGCAAGGCTCGAACCCGGGACCGCTAGATCAGCAGGCCAGCGCTTAACCTACTGAGTTACCGGGGCTCTTGTTTCATAGAAGACTGTACAATAAACAGATTCATGTTTAAGGGTTTTCTGTGCACAAGAAATGGTAACCAATAGCATATGAGAAACGCCATGGCTGTAAACCAGATAGGCTGAACGGATGAGTTTACATTTCGCTATAAGTATCCCATAGTTAAACAATATCCTGCAATCAGACCTTTAAAGTAATTTGACATGAATATATTATATTATTCAAGGCATAGCTTGTTTGGAAATATCGGTGTAGAGAGGCACAGGAAATCGGTGAGAAAGTTAAATAAAACATGGATTTGAATATCTGGTCAACAGTTTTATTTATTATTTACACTTGCCTTGAATGGGAAGTTTTATGTGCTACAAATACAATATTGGAGGAAAAGGTTGATGCTTTGGATAATCTTGTGCGCCGCTTGAATGAAAAGATGGACAAAGACAGTGAGGACAGAAAGCAAGTTATTCAGAAATTCAGTGAGACCCAAGAATACATAGACAAATCCATAAGAGATATAGCGAACAAAGAAGCAAAGACTAAAGATTTAGAATCACTATCGGGGAAGATTGCTGAGAATAATGTGGCAGTAAAGCAAATATTAGAAGAATTCCGTCGCTTGAAGAAGACAACTATGGAACAGAGAGGGGCAAGAAGCACGGATACCAATACTGTATTAAACGAACAGCTGACTCAAATAATAGAGAAAAATCACAATGAAATTAACAACATGATTGAGAAGAAAGTAGACAACATAACAAACAATTTGGTACAACTTGTCACTGATAACAGAAAAGCAGCCTATCTAGCCACTGCTATGGTTAACAAAGAAAATATTCCCATTATAGAAAATTGTGATGTCCATAACCCTGGCAACTGCTTAGGAACACGAATTTCTGCTTTGTATACTCATTTACAATCTGTTAAAGAGTTTCGTGTGACATTAGTTGGAGGAAAAAATAACCAGTCAGGTCGAGTTGAGATAGACTACCTAGGAAAACATGGAACAGTTTGTGATCATGACTGGGGCAAGGATGATGCCATGGTTGTTTGTAGGATGTTGGGATTTACAGGTGGCATTGCGCTGCAAGGTCCAAATTCATTTTATGGCCATCGCTTTGGGGAAGGTACAGGAGAAATCATGTTATCTAATGTACATTGCACTGGTAATGAAATGTCCCTGTTTTCTTGCCATTATCCTCGCATTGGTGGTTATGGCTGTAACCATGGTGAAGATGCTGGAGTGAGTTGTATATAGGAAAGCAACATTGGAACCATTACCGCTCGCGCTGTGTAACCATACTTCTTTCCTTCAAGACCATAAACAACAGACAGTGTTTGATTCCTACTTACTTGTTTTATAGGGATTATCAGAAAATCCAAATGACCATCTTAACAGAATAAATAAAACTATAAAGCAGAAAATGTACTCGTATTTGTTGTATTCTTTGACAAATCAATAACTGAGCCGCGACACGAGTAAACCAACAAAGTAGTTGTGCGCCCAGCGCAGACTCGGATCAGCCTGGGCATTCGCCTAGTCCGACCAGACTCTTTGCTAAGCGCTTAAAGGATATCTAAGGGTCTAAGCTACCTCCATGCGGACAGCGAAGACTATGATCAGACTGGGCGGATGTCCAGGCTGATCTGAGTCTGCGCTGGGTGCACAACCAACTAGTTGGTTTCTTGTGTCGCGGCTCAATTATAAGGATTGCATCAGGACCATATGAATACTGAGAATACATCTACAATACTAGAGTATTGTAGATGTACTCTCAGTATGCATATGGCCTACTTCCACTTTCAGTACCAGCAGAATGACTGATGGACAGCGAAGACTATGATCAGACTGGGCGGATGCCCATGCTGATCTGAGTCTGCGCTGGGTGCACAACCAACTAGTTGAAGGAGAAGAACTAAATAAGCGTAAGCTTCCGTTCTTATCCTAGTTAGCATGTATATTAGCTTTGTGTACACATGAGATTTGTTGAAATAAAATATGTTTAAACCAACTAGTTGGTTTCTTGTGTCGCGGCTCAATTATAAGGATTGCATCAGGACCATTAGACTTTTGTCAGCCGAAGATGTTAGATATTTTCTTTTTATTTTATTTTTTTTTTCTTGTCCCTCTCTGATACTTTTGTACCTGACCCAACATCTTCGAAGATGTTGGAGCCAGGAGTATATTTTAGAGAGAAGTAAAATTGGTAAAATGTGAATATAGGGTCAAGAGAATTTTTAACATCTTCGACTGAAATCAGTCTACAGGACCATATGCATACTGAGAATACATCTACAATACTAGAGTATTGTAGATGTACTCTCAGTATGCATATGGCCTACTTCCACTTTCAGTACCAGCAGAATGACTGATCATGGACCTCCTCGTCACTGAGTAGCATTCATGATCAATTTAGTGTCGCCTAACATGTTACCATCTGTCACTTGATTTATATAGAAAATGAGTATGAAAATCAGTTTATGATGCTAATTACTCTTTTCTTTTTAAATATACTTAGCAAAAATAAAAACTTGACAGTCGCTATTTTTCATCCTGCGGTAGTCGGGAAAAGGTGAGACATGAAAATTATTTTCATTTAAGAAAAAGGTAATCATTTTGTGATGTCATAGTCACATGAAATTCAAAAGTCTTAAGATACAGCAATATTGAGACTACTGTAAACGTCACAAGGGTACTTTTCTGTTTTCTATGCTCAAAACCAAACAGTTGCCGAATTTAAAATTGTTAAAGTCTGATGAATGATGCAAATTCTGTTGGCAATGCCTTTCCATTGTTAAATCCAATCTGTATGGACTCATTAGCTAAAATTATGCCGATGCACGGTCCACTAGGAGGCCGTGAGGAAAAGACGAAAACCCTCAGTCCATGCCATTATGAAGTCAGAAATTCAGTTTCAATGGAATTCCCATTACACATTAAAGTCTTAATGGCAGTTTAAGGAATGGCTTTCTACGAAATTTAGTTATTAAGACATTGAGTTTGCAAGACAATCAAACAAACCTCGAAGAGAATCATAAAAAAAGACGCACTGGTATAGAAAATGCAGCGTCTCAAAAATCTCTATATGTTTAATTCAAAGGGAGATAATCTGAAAGTTTTGAATCTTTAAATGTTATTTTCAGGTTGTGATTACAATAAACATAAAGCGTTTAAAGTGTTTTCTGTGCGTACTGGATTTACTGTTTATTGCGTACAAGATAACTTTCTTCTGCGCATGCGCAAATTAATGTTCTGGTCAGAATTATTAAAATAGGAATAAGTTAGCTAACTCCGGATAGGACAAAAATTAACCAGTATTTTTTCATGATTTAAGTAATCAGATGTCTGTCCAATGCGAAAACATCCATACATACATTGCATACTTGCTAGGTTGGCCGGAATTGAGAAATAAAAACCGTCAAGTTTTTATTTTTGTTCAGTATATTTGATAATCATTTTTCCTTAATAGTTTCCAAGTCTTTATTTTCCTTATTTTAATTCACCTAATGTAATTTTCATAGAAATAAATAGACTGAACAAAATTTCTAATTGGTCACTTTTTCCATAGAATTGAGCCATATGCAAATTCATATTTATCTGGCAAGAAATTAGGAAGAATAAATGGCTGTATATGCTTGTATTTTATAAGCAGCATAATCGCTCATGCATTTTCAAAATGAGTTACTACACTTTGGAGCCTATATTAAGAATAACGCAAATATTCCAAGGGCGGTAATTTCAAAACTTTAATATCAAAATTAATATAGAAACGAATTTCGAGAAGATTGAGTACAAATTTCATGATTTTTATAATGGAAATCTTAATTTACTTCTGAACGTCACGATTTTGTGGCACTTTGATAAACGTTTAATGAGTTTGTAAATTGTGCTGTGGTTTACGAACAAGGGGTCATGACTCTTAATATTACAGTAAAGTTTCGATTACAAAATTAAATTTTAATAAATGGATAAAACCTGAACTTTTGATTTTAATGATATTCAAAAATATTGTTTAGAAATTATATTTCTGCAAAGAAGACAACTGACCAATTAGAAATTTTGTTAAGTGCTTTGCTTTGAAATTCTTGCATTCCTATTCAATTCAAACATCCGTACTGTCACACCTTATTAATGCGAGTTCCGCTTTTTATCATTAAATATGCCTGTATTTTGATCATTCATCCTTTTTTTCTTCACATTAGCTGGTAGAAAAGTTTCTACTATTCCTCCTGCGAGTGTCAGTTATTATAATAATGTAGTCTAGTTCTAGTCTGTTAAGCAACCCATAACGGCTGCAAGCTTTTTGAATATTGCATATGACTATAAATCGTTAATAGGCAAAGTTTGGTTGAGGAAATTCAGTTAACACACACACACACACACACACACACACACACACACACACACACGTTGTCAAACACAAGGCATAGGCAGATCTTGCCAAACGAGCGTCAAAAGCTGAATAGACGGTGAGCTGGTCTTTGGGCTTTTGGGCTTCTCGTGCATTTGTTTGTCTTGAACGTGTATGCTTGTCCTTCTCTCTCCCTCTTGATGTCAAGGGATGGCTGCGGCTTGTAATTGTCGCCCTCTGTGCTGTGGACGACCTATGCACTATCGCCCTTGTCCTTACGGCCTAATGCGATAGTGCATCAGGTTGTCTACAGTACACCGGGGGCGATAGATTTGGCTACGGCCTGTAAAGGCATTAAACAGTTGCATACTGTCACCTAGACGCGCGCTAATTTATGTTAGATGTCACTGCAGCTTTCTGGAGTAACAGAAACCCTTTTTTACCAATCTATGGCTATAAAACAGTTATTTAATGACTTTAAGGGGCAACAGCCCCTACTATCGTCCCTCAGTGTTGTGTTGTGACCGATCCGACGCATTATCGCCATTTGCTTTGCAGCCTCAGGCAATAGTGCATTCACATGACCATGGAGCGATAGCTACAAAGGCATGTAATAATTGTACAAGGGTTGATTCAGAAGTAATGTCACAGTGTCCATTGCGCGCATATTCACAGTGGCATTATTATATGAATTATATCAAGCTGCACTGTAATTCAGTTCTGATTTACAGAATAACTATAAAGTTGGAATCTTTTTCCGTTCCGAGTATATAGACGTTCAAAGTATGCCACCGACGCCATCGCGCCGCACGTTTGAATAACGTTAATTACATGAACATAAGTTTCAAAGGCAATCACAAATCAAAATGAAAATAACGCGCCAAGTCAGATGAAAATATCTCTGCCGCCCACTGTTGAAATTTTAATATCGTCACTGCAGTTTGAAGTTCGCTAGCTAGTGCTAATGCTTGTTACTGCCGAGAGTAAAAATGTTGATTTCTGACGAACGCGTCAGTGGATATATATGCGATTTTGCCTCTTTTGGAATATCACCATTAGAGACTCTAGAGCTGCTTAGTTAGACATGTGGTGATATAAGTTATTATGAGGCTTGTGTAAAGGTGCAATCAGCGCGATACGGGTGCTGATGAGTCGCTAGAGGATAGTCCGAGAACCGGAAGACCTCTATGTACAATGTCAGGCAATAACGCCACCCTTGTTCTGATCCCATATATGAAGATCATTGTTCTGCAGTTCGAATATTGTGCAAATCCTTAAACTTGAGCTGCGGAGCTGTTCAAGTTATATTAAAAGATGAGTTAAACATGGGTAAACAGACATTAGTGCTTTGCTGGAACAACGAATAGGCTACTTTGGACATTGACGTGCGGCGCTTTTCGTTACCATGCCTTCTGTCCATCTCGATATCTCAGTTACTGTACACTGTATTTTTATGATATTTTCAGACCATAACGCAAATAGATTAAGGTACTTGGATACGAAATATTGTTGCTCTCTCTTTATTCTACACGATTTTATAGCTGCAGTGACATTACTTCTGGATTAACCCTCGTATAATATGAGCCGTGAGACGAGAAAATCAACAAAGTGGTTGTGTGCCCAGCGCAGATGCCCAGGCTGATCTGAGTCTTCGCTAGGAGCACAACCACTCTGTTGGTTTTCGCGTGTCGCGGCTCAATTAAAGACCAGCGTAATTAATGTTATAAGAATTCTTGCTATACAGAGTATTGGGCAATAAAATACTCTTAAACCAAATTCAATCTAAGGAGAGATAACAGTTTTGTCGAGCAGTATATCTTGTAAAATAATATTATTTTTCACTGAATAGAAATTGAAATAACCAGACATTGGGCTATTGTTATAAATATCAATCTGTGACGTATTTTCACAAACTTGACTTTGCCTTTATTGGCATTCTTTAATAAACACAGGAATAACTGTTATATTCCAGTGTTTTAAATTCTACAGGATAGCTTATAAGTGGTAAAGGGCAATTTTGAGTGATAAATTCTGTAGCAGTTACCGAATGTAGATGAGATGGTAGTATTTCAAGTTATGGAATTTGAGAAAATTGAAAACGATCATGCCGTTTACTTTATTGGTGACACTGAAACATTCTGAAGAATAGTAAAATAAAATCTCTTCACAAAAAATCTGGTCTCATTACAAGAACTGTTGTTGTTGTTTTTTTTTGTGGTTTTTTTTTTTTTTGTGTGTGTGTGTGTGTGTGTGTGTGTTTTTGTTTTTTGGTAAAGAGATTTTATTTTACTGCAAACAACAAAAGAAACAGCCTGTCAGGGGCACAAAAGTGGCTGCTCAGTATTCGTCTTTGGTTGATTCAGGTTGATCTGAACTAAAATGGGACCCTAAAAAGACGAAGACATGATCATTTAAGATAACAGATCTATAAGTGGAACAAATTACTAGAAATATCACCCGAAAGTTGGAATTATCCGTAACTTTGGCACGACGTCCATTGCCAAGAGATGACGGGAGAAACTGAAACGTAAGTGTCGTATTTACTCTATATATATTGGGACTCCATGACCTATTACTGCAATTTCTCTGAATACCTAGACACCATGATCAATAACGGCAATCCCTCTACTAATCTATAACTGTAATTTCTCAATAGATTATCTTACTACTGAAACTCCAAAGCCAATAACTGTAGTTTCTGTGACTATTGTGACTTCATAACCACTAATTACTGTAATTTCTCTAACTACTGTGACTCAATAACTAGTAATTCTAACTTCTGTAACTAATGTGACTCAATAACCATTCACTGTTACAGTAATTTCTCTAACTACTAGGACTCCACAACCTACTACTGTAATGTCTCGTAACACTTGTAAACCACAATCAGTTACTGTCATTTCTCTAAACACTGGTATTCCATCATCATTTACCTTTATTTCTCAAAGAACTGGGACTCCATGTCTTACCACTGTAATTTCTCTAACTACAGGACCAATAACTGTAATTTCGCTAACTACTGGGACTCCATAACCAATTACTGTAATTTCTCTAACTACTGATATTACATAATCGGTTCCTGATACTCCATCGCCATTAATTTCTCTAACTACAGGGACTCCAGAATCCATAACTGTAATTTCTCTAACTACAGGGACTCCAGAATCAATCACTGTAATTTCTCTAACTACAGAGACTCCATAACCAATAACTGTAACTTCTCTAATAATTGATACTCCATAACCAGTTACTGTAATTTCTGTAATTACTGATACTCCAGTATCATTTACTGTAATTTCTCTAACTTCTGATACTCCATAACAGTTACTGTAATTTCTCTTAATACTGAGACTTTGTAAACAGTCACTGTAATTTTTCTAACAACTGATATTCCAAAAACAGTTACTGTAATTTCTCTAACTACTGGGACTCCATAACGAATTACTGTAGTTTCTCTAACTACTGATACTCCATAACATATAACTGTAATTTCTCGTACTACTGGGACTTCATAACAAAATTCTATAATTTCTCTTACTACTGATACTCCATAAACAGTTACTGTAATTTCTGTAACTACTGTTACTCCGTAACCAGTTACTGTAATTTCTCTAACTACTTGAACTCCATAACCAATTACTGTAATTCTTTAACTACTGATACTAAATAACCAATTCCTGTAATTTCTCTAACTACTGGGACTCCATAACGAATTACTGTAATTTCTCTAACTACTGGGACTCCATTGCGAATTACTGTAATTTCTCTAACTGCTGATACTCCATAACCTATTACTGTAATTTCTCTAACTACAGGGACTGCAGAATCAGTTAGTGTAATTTCTCTTACTACTGGGAATCTATAACAAATTAATGTAATTTCTCTAACTACTCGTACTTAATAAATAGTTACTGTAATGTATCGAGCTACTGAGACTCCATAACCAGTTACTGTAATTTATCTAACTACTTAGACTCCATAGCCAATAACTGTAATCTCTCTAGTACTTCTAATTTATCGAACCACTGAGACTCCATAACCAGTTGTTGTAATTTATCTAACTACTGGACTAGTACAACTAAGGCGACTAAGACTAAAGACTAAACGCTGTGCCAAAAACTAACGATGGCGGATTGTCTGACAAGTTTGTGAAATTAAATTTCCCGACTTCAGAAACCTTTGGTGGCAAATATAAGGTCTCTAAGTTCGTGATCAAAGTTTTCCAGTTTCTTTCTTGAATAATAATAAAATAATAAATCACAATTCCTTCTTTTTAAATAAAGCAAAAAAAAATGAGCTAGATCCGCCACGCATTCTTTATTTATTCAACCGTGTCCAATGACGTGTATTTCACCGTTGTGCATAGTTGTACATCTTTACTAAAATCAGTTGTTGTTATTCATGTGTGTGATTGATATTTGGGTTAAAAATGGCTGAACAAGCCAGTGGAACAAACATGAGTAGGCTGTACATTCGACTGGGAAAGTCCTCCGAGGGCGAGAAAGCCTCGGAGTGTATTCTACCTCTAGTGGGTTAATTGGGCGGTCGGGTCGGGCGATGGTGATGGGTAGCGTTCAGTACTGGGGCGTCCTACTTCTTTGGATTATACTGGGGCAAGGACCTGCAGTGCTTGCTATCTTGCAGTAGATACGGGAAGAGTTGTTTGGACGTTTTTCTTTCATCTGTCCTTTCTCCTTTCTCGCCCGCACTCTCAGGGTGACGGCTCGATATAGACTGAAAGACTGTCTCAGAGGGCCGTTAAATCCTAAACGTCCAAGCAACTAATTAACTCCCGCTGTCCTGGTTGTAAACAAAGAAATAAAAAGTCGTACAACTACATATAGTACCCTGGAGCAATGGTGTGAGAGTCGGACCTGTATATGGGCCGCCAGTGTTCGACTCCGGCTGAAAGCAAATATTTTTAAACATCTTAACGCGTTACAGCTCTTTATTTTCCTTCTCTCTGTCTCGCCCCCCCCCCCCCCCCCCAAAAAAAAAACAAAAAAAAAAGAAAAGAAAAAAAAAACAAATAAACAAACAAACCGAATTTATCAATGACATGGTTTCTTTCCAGAGCTTTCAATATTTCTCATTGTTTGGCAAAATTTCGTAGCATACGGGGCAAATCGGATATTCTTCCAATTCTGGTAGGCTCCTAACAATGTAGGGCGTATATGAAAATACTGCGATAGCGACCTAGCACCCAGTGCCTCCAAACGGGTCCTTCCCAGCGGCTCCGCGGAACGAATCCATAATAGTACCGTCTGGGTGCCCGAGTCCGTCTGTCGCCTGTGCCAAATTCAAAGATAGTGTGCACGTTGTTCTTGGGATCGGTACCGACCTAGCCGCCCCAAAACTTGCCTGAGAACGATCAATTGATTGGGGCCACGGTTTAAATTATTATCTGGAATAGGAGAAGTGCGAAACGTCGAAATATATGACAAGAACGCTGATACGAACGGCTAAGCAATGCAGTTGCGTAAAGGGCTCAGTAGACTTTCAAGACCAGCACCCCTATCCGAGGTATAGGTCCAAATGCAACATAATTGCATAAAAACACTTCGAAGAAAGCTTGAAAACAGAATAGAACAGAATGACGACATTAGGAGAATAAGTTGCAGAGCACTGGGTGACAATTTTTGTCAGATATGCAAAGAAACCCCTCATCCGAACAGCCTCAACGAGGCTGGATGAGGGACCACACCACGTCTTCTACGAGAAACAAGAAAAAAAAAACTCATTATATCATCAAATACCCCCTCCCATCCAGAGCACTGACACTGGAAGGTAGCACTGAATGTTATCAGACCTCCTGATAACAGATATTTGGAAGTAAGATAATGAGCTTTACTTTATAGTAGGGTGACTTTGGCCAGAAAAGATGCATATTTCATAGAGTAGGTGGTCATAAAAATACTACAAGCAGTGTTACATACCAAAATGTTTGTCATATCCCAAAGTTTGTAAAACAGCCGGGATCCATTGCATGACCTTGGTGCGAACCGAGAAATCCAAGATGGCGTCACAAAATGGCCGCTGTTCTTTGAAAAGGGGCTCAATGTAGATTATTGGTGCTCATCATCTGTTTAATGTGGTTATGAACTCAAAACAGCTGCAGTTTATCTTTAATATTGCATACCATTTCAAACATGTGAAAAACCATAAGGTTAACTTCAAAGGTCAAGGTCAAATTAAAGGTCAAAGGTCAAATTTGTTAAAAAAAGCGCTGTTTGACCAGATGTTTTCTTCAATAACTTCCAAAATATCTGTAGTAATGCTGTTGCTGCTTCAGAATAACATTTGATGGGCAACTGACTTCTGTTTAATGCATTTGGTTTAGATATTATACCATTTTAAGCCAGTGAATATGAAGGATATCAACAAGGGGTACTTCACGAAAATCGGCTATTTCAATAGGGAAATGCAGGAGAAATACAGTCAGCATACAGTTTGAGAGAAAGTAAGTTGTATATATCAAAAAAAGGCTGATTGTTGTAGCACATTATGTTCTCTAAACAAGTTTCTTTTCTTAGCAAATATTTTCTATTGTTTATGTAGAAGGAACAAATTCCCAGGGGTATTTTTATGGTTACACCGATCAAGTTTCTGTGGCGGGAAATTTGAAATGCCAAATGTAAACAATGACTGATTTACATGAAAAACATTCAAAATCTCAATAATGAAATTGTAATCATTCTGAAAAACAGTAGCTTATAATTATTTCCAGCAAAACCAATGTTATACAGTTCTGTTTTGTTGCCCACTGTGTCAAAATAAACCTGTCAATAATGGTGTCCGGGTACAGGATGTAAACATGCCGTGTTGATATCAATTTACAGTGCTCATCTATGCACATGTCTGAATAACATACAGGATATCATGTATTTGAAGTGAAAACAAACTGAAATCTGAGGTCGGAAGGTTACTGACAAGAATATTTTAGTTTGTCAATTGATGTGGTGTCAAGGTAGATTTTCTCCATGTGGTTTTATCCTATCTTGTATGTACAGAACATGTACTGGCAATAACTTGTCAAAGGCGTTTTGCTATTAATGATTCTGTATTTGATCTTTCATTTGAGCCAGTGTCTGAAAAATTTGGTACTATCGCATAAACACCCAGTAAATGCTTAGAGGAGCCTGCATATCCTCGCAGTTTCACCAGAGCCTTAATATAGTTCGTGCATACAAAGAATGGTAGTAGATGATGTAATACATCTAGCCTCACGGGATTGTTGTGCATGCACGTTTCAAAAATGACTTACGAATATGTGATGAATATCATTTTCTCATGGGCTGGTCCATTTATTTGACAATTCATCATACGTCCATCAACTACTCCTAGCTTGAAATCAAATCTAAATGTCTAAACCGCCTTTAACACTGCACTATCAAATGACTGATGAAAGAGACTTCAAAATTCTTAGACATTCCTTTTCACTATGGCTATACTTTGCTTGTTTTAGGTTAATATTTACATTCTCTGTACATTTACTGAAAAGCCCTATAGTAATTAAACTAGTCGGGCATAATGTTATTTTTCCAATCTGATAGGGCGTTGGTGATGTCATAACAATGTTTTCACCAAATTACGACAGAAAAAAGAATTTAATATAAGCAATGAACTCGATTGTTCAGATGTATATCGAAGGATTACAATATCGAGACCATTTAATTTCGATAAACATCAGAAAAATGAAACTCATTCTTTATTTATTCCTGCCTATGATTGTAAATGACAAGGGAGGAGGGAGTGGGGGATGGGTGTAACCAAATGTTTTGAAAAGATCTCGCATAGCTACCATCCGGAGGAGAATAATAAATTTAAAACAAAATAAAATTTAATGAAATTGATAACACTGCAACATTAACACTGACAGAAGTATTAAACACGAATGACCACAACCACAGCGTTTCAAAGGAGCATTTTGATAGTAAAATTCCGCGCCATTTTGGGATTAAATAGTATCTATTGGTTAAAAGTATCATGTTAAAACAACATACAATGACAATGGCAGGTTTTTGAAAACATTTAGTAAAATGCTTAAAATACCAATCAGCTCCTGAAAATAAAGAACAGCATGAACAACCCACACATCTGAATGCAGACAAACCACACAACCAGCCCTAAAACATGCCCGTAGTCCTTCATGCTTCCAACGCTGAACATCAGACCGGCACTGAAATCCAGAACAGATCGTTCCTAAGGATGATCCCTTAGGCCACACCATGGCCTGTGAGAGCTGAATCTGCCTAGGCTCAAATCAGTAGGGTCATTATTTGAGCACATGCTCGGGCATTTAGTGTAATTAGACATATGCCCACCCACCACTGTGATGAGGCCACTCTGTTATCTATACTATTATATTATTGAAGGCGGTAAAAATGCCGTCCTCTTTATGATGCAGATTGCTGAGGAAGACTTGGGCTGCCAGTTGACCAGTATACCAACTATTGTCATGAGGCATCATAATGATCGTCAAGGATTCAGACCTGCGACGACAGATCCTTGGTCTCTGGCGCCTAAGGAAGACAAGACTACGTCTGTTTAAGTTATGTCTGTTTACCGAGCAAGTTTGCTATGGTCCTTTCTCTAGACATTCAGGTTCTTCTTCAATATTAAAATAAAGAGTCTGAACTATATATAATGCCCAGCATAATGATTGCAAAACCCACATTAAACCCCATAAAATGACTGTATGCTGGTTTCGGGGCATCTGTATCTAGTCTGCAATGTCTCCTCTTGTCCTCTATATGGCATGTAGGATAGAGTTTGTACTGAAATAAATACAACAACAACAGCATTTTCAGTCTGGCCCCCATAATGCCTTGACAGTGAATTTGGGTTAGGATAGTTGAAGAAACCCCGTCTTTGTTTGTTTGTCTGTTTGCTTTCCTTAGTACTACAGGTATACATTACTCCAGTGCATGACTCCATTGCTGAAGCCCTTTCTTGCTCAATGAGTCTTCTGAGTATAGGCAGCTTAGCATCTTCCTCAAATCAAATCAAATATATTCAGTTTGGTCTACAGTTACAAGATTGAAATCAAGTATATTAAAATACAATGCAATACAAAACAACCAGGTATTACAAGTGATGTATTTTCTGACCATGATAGTATATGGCTTACTTTTTTATGTTAATGTTTATGTTAAGGTAAAACGTACATCTTTAGAGGAACCAACACAGCCAACCCATCCCTGCCCCCTCTCCAACCCAGGCCCAGCTCCCAAAGGAATTTCCCCCATTCATTGGAGCAAACGCTATCCCTCAAAAGCAGACCCAAAAGGAAGGACCATGCCTCCTGGGGAAGCATGCAAGAAGGAAGTCATAAAACCCGCCTGCCTTTGTAAAAGTATGAAGGTGCACCCAGACATCCCAACTGTGCAACAGCTTGACAACCTTTCCTTATCACCTACTCGTTGTCCTGACATGGCTGAAATACTGTTTAAAGGACATGAAATTGCATCGTGCATTCATCCATCCTTCGCTCCACAGCAGACTCCCCATTAAAAGGGCCACACTGCAAAAGCAAACAAACAGGCACAGTCTCAAGAGAAGCCTCCTCTTCCGGAAAAGCAACTCCACCATCCCCATCTCTGCGTTCCTTTTATCCAAAAGTCAACTCCCAAAGAAAAGAACCTACTCCCATTAAAGCAAATGCTCTCTCACCGAAGCAGATCCCCCAGGAATGGCATGCCACCTGAGGAAAAAGAAAACCATAAAAATTGCCTCTCATTTAAAAACAGGTAAAAGAAACTTACATCGCGGAATACGACACGGACAGTAAGTGTGGCTCGGAGAGGGATGCTCATTGCCTGCCGAGACCTGCGCATCATCTCTTTTCTTTCAAACTTTTTGGGGTTAGCGACACTGAAGAAGTTAAATACATTTGGTATGGATACGCTTATAATAAACAAACAGGTTGTCTTATTCGAGTTGAGCTGACCTGTGAACCAATTAATGCATGAGCAGCATGGGTGTCGCATGAGCTGCAGGGGCCTCTCACTAAGGTTTTAGCTATTACCACCAGAGCAAGTGGTGCAATGGAAAGGACGATTAAGTAAGCTAAAATGGCCTGCTGCATCTTGGGTCAGGCTGAACTAAACTACAACAAGGTGGTGCCAAGAGTTTCACCTCACTCCAGTCAAAGGTCTTGAAGGACCGTTCAGTGTGTGCTTGCATAAAGTGGCGAAAAATATGAAGGTACACCCAGACATCCTACTGTGCAACAGCTTAACAACCTTTCTTTATTACCCTCTCAAATACATTTGACCTTGAAAATGGCCTTGACCTTGTTCAATAGTATCATAACTGTGGACAGGGTTTGCTTGTACAGCACATCTCTTCAACATTTTCATTAAATGCACGCCACTTTCTTCAAAGTGTATGACAGTGTTAATGTAGGGGACATGCTATGATGGATCAGGAAATAATATTATTAGGTTGTCTCTTGACCTTGGATATGACCTTGGATATGACACTGACTTTATGACAAATGTTGTTCTACATAATAATTATAACAGCTATGTTCACAGTGCTTCATGCCTTATCATGAGATTCATGCCGTATTTTTAAACCATTATAATATGTTACATTAGTATGGATCATGAGACTAGTTTCACAAGAAAACGTGTATAGTGTCATATGTGACCAACAAAGGCATAGCCCGGCTTGTTTATAGGCGCATGCTGATCAATGCCTATGTTATCTGCTGCATGTAGGTAAATTATTCTTGTTGATATCCAAAGTTTTAAGACTAAGTACTAGTAACGCAAATAGCCTAAGAAAGCTGTTTAGAGACTTTCTAATTCTTAGATCTCAGAAGGGACGTTTTCCCGTAATTTGGCCTATATTATGTTTACTTTATTCACTCTCATGACCTTTAATATCACCTTGACCTTGTTGCACATGATACATAGATAGTATGTTTGCTTTGTCAAAAAGGATGGTCAAATGACTTACTCGCATAAACATTGAAAATGCAATTTCAAATTAAGAAAAATATGTAGGATTTTGTTTCAGTTTTAATCAGTATTTGACATGCTTGATGAATGTCAAGGTCAATAGTCCCACAGTAATGGCGCAACAAGCATTTATAAGTCTATAAACTATAACTATAAATACTGAAGTTAATCAAGACATACGAAAATCAGCTCTGTTCAGCAAGATTTTTACAATAATTGTGAAAATAGGCGGTAAAATGAAGATTTTTCTCCAAACAAATACATTTGACCTTGAAAATGACCTTGACCTTGTTCAACAGCAATCCACAATATACTTTCTTCAAATGTTGGTTTATGTTACATAAATATAAAGTCATTTCCTTTTCTGTGTTTTCCATTTGTTAAATTCTACAGCAAGATACAAATATCTAGTGCCCTATGCTAAACACGGCGGCCATCTTGGACGCCATCTTGGATTTCTCAGCCCGCACCAACATCTGCCACTGGATCCCGGTGATTTCATAAACTACAAGGTATGACAAACATTTTGGTATATAGCGTTGCTTGTAGTATTTTTATGACTACCCCACCTTCGTTTCACCTCTGAAAGTCACCCTACTATTACCCAAGACGTAGCGATGTGTAAGAAGCTACAAAGGGCTCTGTGTACAGGTCAAGGCAAACAGCAGTAGTCATGCTAAGCCTGTCAGTTCACCTACCGTCACACTGTGTTTGGGCAGGCTTAGGCATACTAAGCGGTGATACCTAAGCGGTTAACCAATACTGAGTGCACATACTTCCGCCAGTAACAGACAACTACCCTTGCCGGGCCCGCTAGCGCAGTCGGCAGCGCGTCAGACTGCAGGTCAAGAGGTCGTGAGATCGATTCCCAGACAGGCCACATAACTTTCGTGGAGATTGATCATGAAATATTTTCTACGGTCATTCTTTCCCTTCTGCTGATTCTAGAAGGGCAGTTGTCAGTTGAAGTACTGGCGAAATCATATGCACTTAGTACTGGTTAACCGTTTAGGAGGTCTAAGCCTGCCATGGAACAGCGTGAGTAGGTTAACTGACCGGCTCGACATGACCTTAGCTGTTTACTGGGCAGTGAAAGCTCAACAAAACAAGCAAACTCACAACTGCCCTTCTTAACTCAGCGGAAGGGAGAGAATGAGCTTAGAAAATATTTCATGATCAATCTTCACGACTGTTCAGGGGCCGGGCTGGGAATCAAACTCGCGACCGCTTGATCTGCAGACCGACGTACTGCCGACTTCGCTAGACGGCTCGGTAGGATACATGTCAAATTCTGAGGGTACCAAACTCTCTGCATAGGGTAAAAATGAATTCTGGAACCTCCATGTGTAACGTCTTTCGTGCCTGAACTGGTCCTCCATGTGTGAACGGGACCTTGGCTTGTAAATGGGCGGACCATCAATGAAAACAACAACAAACACTACCTACAATGTGTTATTGCGGTATTCTGTATGCGTATGCTAACGTTATGGTTTTTGCCGGTTTTACAAAGAATTGTGGGAAAGCGTCATTAGAAACCGTGTAAACAAATTATAAAACTGGAGTAAAATTTGATAATTAAGGTATATATGCTTTTATTCATAGGAAAATTTGCCTGTAATAAGTTTTACCATAACAATGCATATATTCCGGGCCGATGAGTGCTTTATTCTTCCTTAAATCAGCTTTTATAGAGAAGAAAGTGAAAGTAGACATTTTATCATATATTTGTAGAATATAATCCATAGTCGGGTGCTTAAACATAATAATGCTCTCCGCCATCCTTAAATCTCTTTCCGGAAAGTCACTTTTGTGCCGTAATTTGCCTTTTTCATCATTTCTTGTTATAGTATTCGGCGGTAGATGTTATGATTTCTTTCGGCTAAGATATAGCAGTCTACGGTTAAATTGTCAACTATGATAAAGTATTCTACGGTTCTTGGCGGTGGTATTCATTCTCACCTTCTTGCAAACATTATGAATTTTATGAGTCAGATTTCAAGAAAGGTCAAGATAAATGAAAGAAAATGTATACAAACTTCTTTGCTGGCCTAAGATGGGGGATTTAATGGGCATGACTCTCTCCTTCCTATCTTAATTGTAATAGTCATGACTAAATACATTTAATTCATCCCTTTAAGTATAAAAAAGATGTTTCTCCATATTTCCAGAAGAATATCTCATTGCTGCCACTGTTTCAATGACAAATCAACCTTTGAAGATGTCATAAATCCTAAAGCTGTAATCATAATGCACGGCAATAAACCACTCAGGCCCACATTCACAAACACAACTCAAACTCATACTCGACTCATACTCCAGTAAGGTCAGTTGAAGTGACGCTCGAGTAAGCCTTGAATGCGTGAAGCTCAATTAAAATCTTAAAGAGTTCCTTCAAGACCAGAGAATACATTCAGAAGAAGGAACGTGGGCCAGACTACTTAGTTTCGGCTAATAAAGCCTCTTCAGTGACCCTGACAATATCTGGTGACGAAACCAGAGAAAAGCAAACTGTAATTTCTTAATCTTAATTGGACAGTCGACTCAAAGACTGATTAGTATCAAAAAGGGTCCAAATAATATATAAAATGATGGTTTAGAATATGAGTATAACTCAATCTAAAATTTCGGATTTCTCAGAATACATCTATATCCTCTGATCCAAAAGATCGAAAATGAAATATAATCTGCACTATGGATGATGTACGGGGAGACGTTTTACGGCCGCCACACGACACAACACCAGCTGCAGTGAGGTAAAATTAAAATCTTAAAGAGTTCTGAAGTTCCTTCAAGACCAGAGAATACATTCAGAAAGGGGGAACGTGGACCAGACTACGTAGTTTCGGCTAATAAAGCCTCTTCAGTGACCCTGACAATATCTGGTGACGAAACCAGAGAAAAGCAAACTGTAATTTCTTAATCTTAATTGGACAGTCGACTCAAAGACTGATTAGTATCAAAAAGGGTCCAAATAATATATAAAATGATGGTTTAGAATATGAGTATAAACCAATCTAAAATTTCGGATTTCTCAGAATATATCCTCTGATCCAAAAGGTCGAAAATGAAATATAATCTGCACTATGGATGATGTACGGGGAGACGTTTTACGGCCGCCAAACGGCACAACACCAGCTGCAGTGAGGTAAAATTAAAATCTTAAAGAGTTCCTTCAAGACCAGAGAATACATTCAGAAGACGGAAAGTGGGTCAGACTACGTAGTTTCGGCTAATAAAGCCTCTTCAGTGTCATTATACAGTTTTGGTATTCACTTTGTCTTCGTGGAGGAGACTCCAGCTACACTCCAGTTAGACTCGCATCATGTAAAGGACAGTGTGGACCCAGACCGGACCTCCTAAAGTATACAAACTGTAATGACTCTAAATTTTAAGACATGGTTGACTTAACAGTGTAGAATTAAATCATACTAACTGTAAAATTCGTTAAATTATAAATATACCGCGGGAACAACGCTTTTCTGCTTGACGTCTGAGCGTCCGTCCGGTTTACCTTGCTGTGTCTGAAGAAGCGTTCATGGTGTAGCCTGTTAAACATGGGTCATGGATTCGATACCGTCCTTCTCCAGTATTTTGGCTGAAACATTAATCGATTTTCCTATTCTCGTACAGTGATTTTTTCACTATTTTGGGAATTGTGCAGGTGCCCACAGAATTGGGACAAATCTCTTTGTATTTTCCTTAAATTTGAAATTTCAGAACACCTATATTGGCTCAAGTGGTGGGAAAGGGGGCATGAAATTGAATATATAATATTTAAATTCAATTATAGCTATATATCTGCCAGTTCTGCAAGCAAGCACGTAAGTTTGTGCGTGTAGGTCCCTAGAAAAATTCTTCCTCCAACTGGAAATTTTTCAACTTGCAGTTGGGAAAAAAAGATACTATTTTGAATTGGGACTGGTGCTTTTTATGGGAACCACTTATATAGAGAAAAAAATCACTGTCGTATCACTGTATTTATTGTTGTTTACCTCTCCCTCTTGGTAGTTTCTGCGAGCGACCCCCCCCCCGCCCCCCAAAAACGCCCCCTTCCCGCCTTCACACGTCGTATGCGCTTTCTTTACTTGTTTCGTGAACAGCTTTTAAACCACGGATTTTATCCAAACTAGGCATATACTAGTATAGTGACACGGGGACGACGTTGTTGCATGCAATGAACAGCTTCGATGATACTAAGATTAATTGTTATGGGCGTGTTTCATTGTAGCCCTTCCATCCCCCATCCCCACCCCCAATAGACGATGTATGCTATGGGGGTCCGTCCGTCCGTTCGTTCATCCGTCTGTCGGTCCGACTGTCCATAAGTCTTTGATTCCGTCCGTTTTTAATTGCTTAAATTTCAGTAACTGCAAGTGAATTTTTCTTATGTTAGGTGTACCAAACTTGGATACAATTGACTTTGATACTGAGAGGACTGGAGATTAAAATAGCCATTTTAAGACAGTAATATTTTGTAATAAAATGTTTGTTATTATTATAATTATTATTATTATTATTATTATTTATTAATAATTTTCTTGCGTGTGTTTGAAACCAATGATATGTAGCAGAACTTGATTCAAGATCAGCTAGGGTTATGTAGCTAAGGTCAATGTAGAACATTTATGTTGAGCACCCTCTTTTAGTATTGTATAAAAATGAAAATTAAACTAAAATAAAAAAAAAACATGTTGAAGCATAGTACTTTCAAAAACTACCCCTTCTCCTAATCACACCACTACCACCTATATCCACAGGGAAGAATTCTCGTTATAGTTACGGGATTTTTTCGATAATATCCAAGAGGGTCGGAGATAAGCGATCACCTGTGCACGGTTCTCAGTTAAACAGGAAAATGTACAGAAGCTCAAAAATAAATTCTATTTTCTTATTTAATAATATTTTCCGAATTTAAATTATAACGTCTAGCTCAAAAGAGCATTTCAAGCTCTTTAATCTGGTATAATAATTGTAGAAATGCGTCGATGAGAAGTTTCTTCCATCAGAGCCCATAGTTTTCTTTCTACAAACCATAAGTTTCTTACATGCAACACAATTTATTCAAATTACGCGAATCTTCGTTTTTGGACCCAAATTACATATATAAATTAACATTTGCGAATCTATTGTATTTTTTACATACATAGCTAAATGGGAAATTTCTTCCCTGAACGCCTAATTTTGCTAACTATTGATTCGAAGCTTGGTCGAAAATTTTCTCTCTATTGACCATTAAGACACTGGAATTTGTGGCCAAGGGCTAAAGTTTACAGGTAGTATAGAGTTATCGATTTGACACCGTAACGAGTTTTCTTCCAGATGGCAAAAGGAGTTTGGGGTTGGGGTACATTCTTTTCAATCTGTCCGCCAGTCTGCTGTCCGCATTTTAGGATTTTACTTATACCGCATTTGTCGGATCTCAATGACATTTTTAACATATATTTATGATGACTGGAGACAAGTCAGCCTAAAAAAGGGGACCCGAAGAGGTTTTTGAAGGAATTACGTTTCTTTGTAGATCTAGTTTCCGCTAAAAATGTGTAAATAGTGTCAGAGTTTCCTTTTTTAAAAGTTATAGCTCAACATTGTTAAGATATCAGTCAAGTTAGAAATTCGGCTGGTTTTTGACAAGTTTGGGGTTGCTGTTTGTTTGTTTGTTTGGGGTTTAACGGCTATTTGAGACAGTGTTTCAGTCTTTATCGACCGGTCAGTCAGAGAGAGGAAGAAGGAACGATAGGACAGACGAGAGTAAAATGAAATCCGACCCCCCATTCCGCACCTGCTGCAAGGCACAGCAATTATTATCCAGATTTATAGTACGATCCTCGGATACCCAAATCTTTAGCTTGAGATACCCCATAACGTGCATGGCCTACAATGGGTATCATGCTATAAGTGAGAAAGAACGCAGTTTGTCCGCCTGTACGGTCGCAGGGTTTTCCCGGGCGCAAGATTGAGAGTCTCAGACCCCCAGAATGATGTCTGGGACTCCCAGAAAAAAACTCGTATGCATCCACTGGGACTGCCAAAACAAAAACCCAAGTGCGAATTCAATGTAATAAATTCTAATAAAAATTATGTTATTCTTGGCACAATGCAAAGTAATGATTTTCAGAAGGAAGTATTTATAAAATTCTGGTATTTGACTGGGACATTTATAAAACTTTCAGAGCACAGGACCCTTTACTTTATGCATTGGACCCTTGAAAAATTGGTGTGTGGGTCAAAAACTCCTTTATTACAAGGTCGAGGGAAAATCCTGGGTCGATAATACACTCGCTAAAGCTCGTCGTTTATGTCTCCGTACAGGAGGACGAACCATGCTCTAGCTTACACCAGTAAGACTCGCCTACACAAAACGTAGCCCTACCCGACCACGTGTGAATGAGTATGTGTTGGGAGGGCTCTCTCTCCTCCCTCTCTCTCTCTCTCTCTCTCTCTCTCTCTCTCTCTCTCTCTCTCTCTGAGACGTCTGAATATAGACTTAATATTTTTTAAACGCAATTATAGCTGAAAAGAAATACAAATCACATGACGTAAGCCAAAACTCTGTCTGTGAAACGCAGCACCATAAAACATGAATGTGTCACACACAAACACACACACAGAAAAAAGAAAAAAATGTATAACATAGAAGCCATCTGGCCTATAACAGTAGCTTTTGGTAGTCGTGTATGGCAAGCCAAGTGCACAATAAGTCTCTAAACATAGGTTTGAAAATTAAAAACCTATGTTTGAACTTCTAACCCAGGTTTGAAATTCTCTAACATAGGTTTTTAAAGTTTTATCATAGGTTTTAAAGAAGATATTCTAAAACCTATGATATTACCTTCAAACCTATGTTCGAAACAATTATGCTTGCTAAGTGCACAATAAATCTACAAACATAGGTTTGTAAATTACAAACGCGGGTTTTTACTCAAACCTATGTTTAAAAATCACTATTATAGGTTTGTAATTTCTATCATGGGTTTTAAAATCTCTATCATAGGTTTCAGAATCTGATATTTTTAAACTTGTGGGTTAACTTACAAACATAAGTTTTGACAAAATTATGAATGCCAGGGGCACAATAAATCTGCAAACACAGGTTAATAAATCTCAGTCATGGGTTTTGAGTTCAAACATAGGTTTTAAATTTACAATCACAGGTTTTCTGAAACCTATGATAGAGGTTTTAAAAAAACCCATGATAGAAAACCATAAACCTATGATAGTGATTTTCAAACATATGTTAGAGTGAAAACCCGTGTTTGTAATTTACAAACCTATGTTTGTAGACTTATTGTGCACTTAGCAAGCATAATTTGTTTCGAACAAAGGTTAGACGGTTATATCCCAGGTTGGAGAATGTCTTTTTTTAAAACCTATGATAGAACTTTAAAAACCTATGTTAGAACTTTAAAAACCTATGTTTGAGAATTTCAAACCTGGGTTTAAAGTTCAAACATAGGTTTGTAATTTTCAAACCTATGTTTGTAGACTTATTGTGCACTTGGTTTGCCATAGTCGTGCTTCTTCGCATTGTCATATCATAGCCATGAAATCGCTAAAATATTTATCAAAATTAACTCGAGCCGCCGTCGAGGGAGCTTCGCCGTTCCTCGGCCAAACCTTACTTATTGGAGTTTACTCCAGCTGCACTTATGTCTATGAATACGACTTGACCTTACCTTGAGACAATCGTTGAATTTGAGTTTAGTTTGCAAATAGGGACCTCCGTATTAAAAAACAAGTTGATATTTTATATGCATGCACCGAAAAAGTGTAAGATTAGCCAATCTTTCTATGATGTTTTACAATCATCCAACTTATATTGAAGTTGTGATCACTAAGGGTCTTATGATATTCTCGGAGATCTTGGGTTCTTATTTAGATCAGGACAGGTGGTTCTTAAAGCATTTGCTAAAATCGCCTTGCACACATAGGTTTACCATCTCTATTTTACTATAATTTGCTTTTTATGTCACAATAGCCACCGTAGGAAACATAAACGTCCACCTTAGAATACGTTAGCATAACATTCGAAAACCAATACATAAGGTTTGGATTAGCCGTAGAAAACTATAAAACCTTTTTTCTAAAATTCACATGTTTCCATACATTCGTTCATGCTGCAGTAAATATCGGTGTACATTTACAATTTAGTGCAATATTCCTCTGTATGGACAAATGCGGGAGTAAATAGAGCCAGTAAAAACCGACTTATGATGACTGGGATTCTCGCTAAGCCTGTTTCGATAAAACTGCCAGAAAAACGAAAGATTTTACGTGCAAAGGGATAACAGTATAAGTTTGAGTTCTTCGGCATAGCATAAAAGGCTAGATTTGCATTAAAATATGAAAATTAATATTTATTTTGTTAAAATCGTCTGCTAAACGGCCGTTAACATTAGAAATCTTCATCAAAAGCCGTAGAAAATCGTAACGTTAACAGTAGCATGCAGAATCCTGAAATAACACATTGTAGGTATTGACAAAAAAGACAGGTAATGTGAATTGAATCTCCTCCAGTGAACGGGTCCTCTGAGTATGGTTGGAAAGGATTCACCACGTGTGGACGAAACCGTGATAGGTGAACCAAACAAGAAGATGTAAACTTGACCTGCACGTGTGAGCATGTAGTCTACGTCTGACTCCATGTATGAACATTTTTGCTTGTTAGTATGGCTTCTCCACGTGTGGACGAGATCCCCACATATAAACGGGACGGGACGTGTGAACGAGATATGTACGTGTGAACGGGACACCCACCTGTGAAAATGTGCTGCACGCTAGATGGAGACCTTCGCGGGTCCTGTATTTTTCAAAGATCCAGCACGTAAAACGGGACATGCAGTCTGATTATCCAAGTATGCAAGGGATCTCCACAGGTGAACGGACACTCCACGTTTGAACGGGCCCTGCGCCTGTGAAGTGTAAACGGGACCGCCACGTGTTAACGGGATCCGCATGTGAGAAAGGAACCCTCATTTGTGAACGGGCCCTCCATGTGTGATCGGGAACTGCATTTGCGAACGGGACCGCCACCTGTAAATGGATCCTCCACGAATGAACGGACTTCCACATGTGTATTGGACCGCTTCCTGTGAACGGAACCTGCACAAGTGAACGACAATTGCACGGCTGTGCCTGCGAACGGGATCTACATGTCCATGTAGGAACGGGACTTGCATTTTTCAACGGATCCTCTACGTGTTAATGGGACTGTCCATGTGTGGATGTGTGGACAGGACCTCATTCCGATGTAAGAGTTAGTCGCACATGCGCAATACGTGAATGTTATACAAGATTCTGTCACAAATATGTTTGGACTGTATTGACTAGTTTCAAGGAAACATAGCGAGTTGCGACTCTAGACTGACCCTAGACGAACCCCCCTCCCAAGGAAAACAATATTATACAAGATTCTATCACAAATATGTTTGGACTGTATTGACTGGTTTCAAGGAAACAAAACGAGTTGCGACTCTAGACTAACCCTAGATAAATAAAAAAATAAAAACAATAAAAAAAAATAAATAAAAAAATCACGTGTCTTGTCTAAGTGATGCAGAAGACAACTTTTAAAGGTAGGGACCATTTGCCTTTTAAAATGGTCCAGGGGTAGCAAGTTTTTCTTTTTAAAATGCTTCCTCATTGGCTAAGTAATGACCTTGATCAGACTGCCACTGTTTGGTGTGATGAACTTTCGAATTGGGACAAACTACATCTTCGAGACTAAAATGCTTGCAACAGATCGGCGCGGAGAGTTGGGGAGGGCGGAGGGGTTGGGGGTACTATGTGATTATAATTTTCTCTGCCTCGTCTTTGTCTCAACCCTATCTTTCCTTTCTACTATCGCTTTGTGAGACGGCTCGACGTAACTCAAATATTATTACTCAGTAAAACAAACAACAAACCATCCAACCAAATGCCGATTTAAGTAATAGCTTCGAGCAAGTCATTTTTTAGGTTTTCATTATTTACCGTCACTCAACGTTCAGGACCGCCGTGCAGTGCAAAGTTAATGTTGACGTCGGCTTTTCGAAAGCACTCGTAAATAGCATAATCTATCTCTCACATTTTGACGTCATACAGGCAACAGCTCTAGCCAAAGAGAGAGCAGTCATCGCTTTGGGCTCGGTCATGTCGTGACGTTACACTTGAACGTTTTGAAGATGGAGTGATAGAATTTACGTTTAACAAAGTTAAACAGAATAACTTGCCCCCCCCCCCCCCCCCCCCCTTGCAGAAAAGTTCTTTCCGTTAAGCGTAGACCACATTTTAATGGGATTTATCTTCTAGGAAAGCAAATAGGAAGTCACTAACATTGTTGTTTTCCCTTTCCAAAAATGGCGGAAAAACATTGACTTGCACCCTTTCACCTAAATATTTTTTTTCAGGTGACCTGTAGCCTTTCTTACGTATTGTTGAGGATTGAGGAAATGTTGAGTACAAGTTTTAGACATAATTCACACTGAGGTTCAAACTTTCCACGCGTCTCGTATTGTTGCAAAAAGTTCCGGCTTCCACTTGTCTCTGTAGACCTCGTTTTAATTTAGCCACGTAACTACATCTTGGGCCTCTGCCGGTGTGATATTAAAATTTGAACCTGTTGAAAAAATGACCCCACTGGCCACTTTTCAATGTTGAATATCGACCCATAGAACATTTTCCAATGTTGAAAATTGACCTGGGTCAGGTTTCAACATTGAGAATTGACGCGTGGGGTCCTGTTTTCAAGGGGTCAAAATCTAATGTTACACCGGCTCAAGAACCTCGGGGCGAATACCCCATCATTTAAAGTTTACATTGTAGTATACAAGTCAATTTTCCCGATTTAATGTGATATATATTTGATGCGACGCAAAGGATGTAAATATTTATCAGGTTTGGCAACGTCGAAATCTACAGTCACATTGGACGCTTCAATGGATACATAGCCGTTCACTATTCTAAACGGTGAGTTTAGTCTTTAGTCTTTAGTCAATAGCCGATAGCAGCGTTAGTTGTACTAGTCCACTGAGACACCATAGCCAATAACTGTGATTTCTCTAGTACTTCTAATTTATCGAACTACAGAGACCCCATAACCAGTTACTGTAATTTTTCTGAGTACTGGGACTCTATAACTAGTTGCTATTTTTTTAACATGTCTACTTCATGTTCGGACAAACTCTTCAGTGTCCAAAATCCTTTCACAAATTTCTCAGTTCATGACTGTATTATGTCTCATTGTAAACATTTATTTTTCAAGCCATATTCATCTCCATCTAATAGGAAGTTTGCTCTTTTGATGAAGGACGACTGTATTCTATCCCAGCGGACAAATGGCGTCGAAATTATGTCGTATTGATATCGATGCGACGTCGTCACGTCGCGTCAGGTCAGTGCGACGTCATTGCAACATCATGTGTCTGCTGGAATGTGTCACGGCCTAGCAAAGGTCTCTTGACGCAAGGACTTATAAATTCGTTATGAGTATTTGTTATTTAGTATGGAAGCCCTGGAGGGACTTCTGACTTCATCACTTCACACTTCAGACTTCATCACTTTAGAGTTCATACTTCATTACTTCAGAGTTCAGACTTCAGAGTTCAGACTTTACACTTCAGAGTTCAGACTTCAGAGTTCACACTTCAGAGTTCACACTTCAGATTTCAGAGTTAAAACTTCAGACTTCAGAGTTCACACTTCAGAGTTCAGACTTCATACTTCAGAGTTCGGACTTCAGAATTCAGACTTTAAACTTCATACTTCAGACTCCAGAGCTTAGGTATGAAGTCTGAACTCTGAAGTATAAAGTATGAACTCTGAACTCTGAAATTTGAACTCTGAAGTGTGAACTTTGAAGTATGAAGTTTGAAGTATGAACTCTGAATTCTGGTGTCTGAAGTTTGAAGTCTGAAGTCTTAACTCTGAAGTATGAACTCTGAAGTGTGAACTCTGAAATCTGAAGTATGAAGTCTGATCTTTGAACTCCGAAGTCTTAAATTTAGAGTCTGAAGTATAAACTCTGAAGTTATGAAGTACCAACTCTGAAGTGTGAACTCTGAAATCTGAAGTATGAAGTCTGAACTCTGACGTCTGAAGTCTTAAATGTGAAGTCTGAAGTATGATCTCTGAAGTCATGAAGTATGAACTCTGAATAGTGAACTCTGAAACCTGAAGTATGACGTCTAAACTCTGAAGTCTTAAGTCTTAGATATTTGAAGTCTGAAGTATGAATTCTGAAGTTATGAAGTATGAACTCTTAAGTGATAATGTCTGAAGTGTGAACTCTGAAGTATGAACTCTGAAGTCTGAGGTTTGAAGTCCGAACTCTGGGGTCTAAAGTCTGAACTCTGAAGTAATGAAGTTTGAAGTCTGAAGTGATAAAGTCTGAAGTATGAAGTCAGAAGTGTGAAGTATGAAGTGATGAAGTCTGAAGTGTGAAGTGGTGAAATCTGAAGTGATGAAGTCAGAGGTCCCTCCAGGGCTTCCATAATTTAGCCTCTAATAGCATACGAAAACAGAGAGCTCTTATGCAGCTTGCAAAACCATTGCCTTCAAACGGTTCGACTAGTTCGTCACTGCATGATGCAACAGTTAAAACCGCTCGTCAGCTGTGGGTAAACAAACAATTTCATGAGTGGACTTGTCCATCATTATCATTTCTGCGGCGTCTGATCTGGGTCTGCCTTGTTAGCATATGTCTCCCAAAACGGGTTTCCAGTCGTGAAAGGGTTGAATAGCGAGATTATAACGTGTTTTTGAGTTTTGTTATGATGCATAAATGAAAGTCTAGACATTCAGATTCTAGTGAACTTTTCAGAATAAAAAAAGGGTTAATCAATGTGCAATAAAATATCATACAATTTGATACTGTAATGAAAGTTGTCAGAAATAAAATAAAACAACAACAACAACAACAAAACAAAAAACAGGCGCCGGAAAGATGTAGGAGCCAATCCGGGACTTGTAGGAAACAACTATCTGTCTTACAAACAGGGAGTGGTAGTCGGGCGATGATGCTGGTTATAACTTCCAGTGCCGGGGCGTCCTACTTATTTGGATAAAAGTAGGGCAAGGGCCTACTGTGTTTGCATTAGGTGCGGGCGGGGATTGTTTGGATTTGTTTTTCTCTCGTCTATCATTTCTCTTTTCTTTCTCCCGCTCTCTGGGAGACGGATCGCTATAGACTGAAATACCGTCTCAAAGGGCCGTTAAACCAAAACAAACAACCAAACAATAATAATAATAATAACTGTCAAACTTATGAAAATTGTCAGAATAAAACAACAACGACAAAAAGAGGCGCCCAAAATATGTTGTATGAGCAAATCTGGGACTTATAGGGAAGAGGTGGGTCCTCATCATCATCATCATTCTTTATTTCCTTTTTCAAGATTTATACAAATATAATCAATTACATATAGAACACTATAACAACAAGGCAGACTAAAATTACCAGTACTTACAAAAACACTACAACAAAGAGCATTAGAAAATCACAATTACAATCACAGCCATCCATTAATCTCAAACTACCGATATCCCAAAGTAAATTTTCTGTTCCCAGAAAATCCACTTTAAGACATCAGCAGTTTGATGCAGCAGGAGTTGAAATATCAATAAAATTGGAAAAAATGACCAAACTATACTCCTCGACATAAGAGAGTAATATAAGAGATATCAGTGTTCGAGACATCGAGAGCTGACTGTACATGCTTAAACAATATCTTTTCGTTTTTATATATGAGATGTCCGTGACTGGCATGGTATTTTGGAAGCATATGTCCTGAACAAAACTGTCTGTAGTATTAATATTTAAGTACTGTAAAATTGTTTTGAACAAGAAACAATATAGTTTGCTGATAAGATCATTAAAGTCCTATACTCCTCTTCAGTCAATATTTCTGTTTCTTTTGATCTTTTACCAAGTAAAAAATGAAGAAGTTCTTCAATATCTAGACCACATACATAAATACTGAAGTGTGGCGGATAACAATCAACAATGTATTCTAAAAACTTGTCACGAATATGTAGAGTAAGCTGACATGATGTGACAACATGCAACAATAAATCTGTGAAATGAAAATTACAATAGCAACACACTTGATCGAGGTGGGTCCTATAAATAAGAACAATAATAATAATAATAGCTGTCTAGCTGTTGCATCAAGTTACACCGATGTATAGCGCATAATCAGAGGCTAAATTGTGTTTCTTAAAATTAGATTTCCTTATATTTGTGGAAGAAATAAATAAAAAGAATTTTCCACAAGACGTTGTTGAGAATGAAGTTCAGCAGTTAAAAACGTTGGGAAAAAAAACAAAAAAAAAACTTGTGAATCACCTAGACACTACCTGTAAATAAGAATTAATTTTATGAAAAAAAAAATAAATAAATAAATGATCAATTTGCTGCCTCAACTTTCTCTTTTGACGCAATGGAGAGAAAAAAACACACACCTTTTACCAAGACCAAACAGCCATCCTAAACTTCTAGGCCCATGTTAGCTGTTAATTAATGACATGTCAGCAGGCCTTGTAGGCCTATATACATTCAGAGTACAATAAGCTTTTAGGTATCAATAGCTTCATCTGTTATACAAGTAAAAAGAAACTTACAAAGTCGATATAAATTATTCAAATGTCAAAGATGCAAAAATAACTAGTAGTAACAGCAAAATTATCAAAAATATTTTATAATGGATCAGGTTGCCATTGATCATTGTTTTTGTTTACAATAGAAACGAGCGTACCTGTTATAGTCTATTCCAAATAATACATAAAGGTCACTGTTCGCAATCTGATCTACGCGAATCCGTACGTTTTTAGAAGCTATAAAAACAAACAACCCAGCAGGCGCATGACGTCAAAATGTCGTCATTCTTACGTCGATGCGACGTCATTACGTCGCATCGACGTCATTACGACGTCATTTCAACGTCATGTGCCTGCTGGGAATTTAGACTAGTGTCGAACCTGTCTTAATAGGTCATCCCGGGGGAACACAAGAAACTGGTTGCTAAAGCCTGGCGACCCCTCAGTACATGCTTTTTGCTCTTTATTTTGGTTCAAGGGACCCCGAAAAGGTGGAAACTCTTTACAGAGGTGACCACATAAGTAGATTTGACCGCATCTGACATTGTTTTACCTATGCTGCATGTTTTTGTCTTAACCCGTCCATCCCCCCTCCCCCGCCCACGCCCCCCCCCCCCCCCCCCGCACACACACATATACACACACACCCTCTCCTTTACGCACACTATT
Organism: Ctena decussata; assembly: GCA_963989385.1. Lineage (NCBI taxonomy): Eukaryota > Metazoa > Mollusca > Bivalvia > Lucinida > Lucinidae > Ctena > Ctena decussata. The sequence continues at coordinate 52,653,527 of OZ022503.1, read as the reverse complement.
TTTGTTATGCGCTGCTTTTGAAATAACAATTATTACTAAATACATGTTTTGTAGAAGACTGCATCATGAAACTACTGTGAATTTCTGGGGTGTGGTGGGGGGGTCTATTTAATCCCATAGCCTTGCAAGATCGTATGGGTACCACAGATGACTTTGCAATAACCCCTTTCCACATTGTTGTGTTTTCAGCAGCCCTATTGTGCTGGCAAAGTCCATCCCTGTCTACTCTTTAACATTGTTCGACGCAAAATGTTATAAAGTTATAAAAATTTGCGTTGCTATAAATGTTAAAACATTTTGCGTTTTTATAACATTTTGCGGGTGACAGGGCTGTCATCAGATAACCCTTATCCGGGCTCTGATACTGCCCCAAGGATGGACACACAATATTGAAACGTGATTTTGTGTGTGTCCGTTGGAGTTTGTGAAAAGTTAGCAGCTATATTACATCCACACATGCATCAATACAAAGTGAGTCAGGTCCCAGCGGGTACATGGCATCCAAAGGACGTCGCACTGACGTCTATGCGAGGTACTGCGACGTAATTTTTCGACACCATGTGCCTGCTGGGTTTACTCATGATATGATTGTAAAAGTAAGCAGGAAAATTCTCAGGAACTGACACACAGCTCAATCCCAGATCCCACCCAAGACACCATGTGGGAAAGAGACAACACAAAATTAGTTACCACCAAAGACATCATCAGCGGCAGCTATGTGAACAACCATTTCCCATGTGCTCGACGGGCTAGCCTTAACATCACAGTATATCAATAATAGACATAGCAACAAACAACACATAAAACAACCAAGAAGAAAACCAAAACAGAACTGCCGCCTTGGGACGGGCAGTAATGAAATAACCGGGGGGGGGGGGGGGGGGGAGGGGGTGCTTGACCGGTTTGTGGTCGACCATCCCTCGCCTTTTGTTCTGCCTTGGTTCATCAGATACTTAGTTGTTCAACCCAACAAAACAACCACCGCCCACACAACAGACATACGAAAAGCACCAACCCTGACAATAAGAACAAATTATACGAACTATCTTAACCTATTTTCGTTTTTTTATGTCAGGGCTAGCCTTAACATAACAATATATCAAAACAGACAAAGCAACAAACAACACATGAAACAACTCAGTCTAATAACTTGACGTAATTCGGATTTTATTTTTTGACTGGTCTCCGGGTATTTCAGAAAAAGACAAAATGAAAAAAAACAATACCCGGAGTGCAGTTTCGTTGCTCTAGAAACAACTAAGAAGAACCAAACAGAAGTGTCGCATTAGGGCGTCCAGCAATGAAGGGGGGGGGGTCCGAATTGCTCTTAAATGGTTAGAGCTCGGCATGTGCAATAAGTTCAGCATGCCTGCAATGCATATAGCCACATCCCCCACTCTGGTAGCTTGAAGTGGGTCGAGCTGTTGATCTGCCGGGTTCTGTTCCCGTTCGAGGGGTCAGGCGGATAGCTTTATCTATCTATCTTCCTTTACGTCTTAACCCCCGAAGGGGACGTCAGACGGGTTCCGGCGAACCAAGTGCTGAAGGGGGTTAGCTGAAATAAAAGTATAGGAAAGTGTGTGAGATGAGTTTGTACAGTGCGATAAAGAGTGTTAGTATAGTTAAAAGATAAAAACAGAAATTGGTGTTTAGGGAGAGACATGGATCACCTGGCAGACAGCACCACTGAACTGCGCCAAGGTGGGAAGGACCGGTATGAAGGGTGGGAGGGCATTCCAATGGATGATAGTCCTAGGGAAAAATGTGAACCTATAATAGTCTTTATAAGTGGGGATTTGCCGATATGAAAGTGGATGGGTATGTCTTGATTGTCTAGTGTTATGAACAAGGTACTCAGATGCAGGAATGGCAACAAGGTCATATGTGACCTTGTACATCATTATAAGACGACAATCTATACGTCGTTGGTCTAGGGGACGCCAATTTAGGTCCTTCAACATAGCAGTAACGCTGGATGTGTAATTATAATCTCTTGTCACCCACCTGGCAGCCCGTCTTTGGACTGCTTCCACTTTATGTATATCAGTGGCAGTGTGGGGGGACCATACTGTTGAAGCGTACTCCAACTGGGGCCTTACTAGTGTTTTGTAGGCTACTGATTTCAGGTCCTTATTATGGATCCTAATGTTTCTTTTCAGAAATCCAAGAGTCTGGTTAGCGCTCTTGGTTATATTATCAATATGGGTACTCCATGTTAGGTCATCCGAAATGGTGACCCCGAGATATTTTGCAGATGAAACACTATCCAGCTCAGTATCATGTAAAAAGTACTTAGTCTGAATGGGGTTTTTAAGACGAGTGACGTGAAGGACCTGACATTTAGAGGGGTTGAAGTTCATATCCCACATCTTTTCCCATTGTTCTAGGCTGAGTAGGTCCTTTTGGAGGACCTTGCCTTCGGATGGTGAGCTAAGAGCAAGGTACATTGCAGTATCGTCTGCGAAGAGCCTTACTCTTGATTTGACCTGCTCAGGTAGGTCATTGATGTATGCTAGGAAGAGAATTGGTCCGAGAACTGAGCCCTGCGGGACGCCAGAGGAGACTGGAATAAGGTTTGAATTTAGTCCGTTAATTACCACAGCCTGCTTTCTATTGTCTAAAAAGTCCTTAATCCATTTTAAAGCGACTCCTCTGATACCATAGTGATGCAATTTTTGAAGAAGTTTTTCATGGGCAACTTTGTCAAAAGCTTTACTAAAATCTAATAAAATCAAATCAGTCTGTTTGCCCATCTGCATAGTTTTAGACAATTCATCAATCAGCATGATAAGCTGCGTCTCGCAGGATCTCTTTTCTCGGAACCCATGCTGTAGTTCATAAAGAATTGAGCTTTTAAACTGTAAACGGGTTATTGCGCATACGCTTTCATTATCACCCTTCTATTGTCCTGATATGATTGAAATACTGTTGAAAAGGACATAAAACCGCGGCATCACAACAACAACAACAAAAAAAAACTGACGACGTAGCACATGCACTACCGTGCATATGCACAAATTTTGAAACAAACTATAACTTACTGTACTTTCCCAGGTCACTGGAGCGGAACAATTTAAGCGCGAGTCTGTCACTGACGGTGCTGGTCGCTGTCAATCATTGCAGATTTCATTGATTTGTGAAATTGAAACATGTTGGAGTATACAGTGCGATACTGGTGTTAATTTTTAGAAGTTAATTTCAGGGGAAATATAGTCAACATGTCCGGCGAGGCGTAAGTGTTTTAGTAAAATCGTGTTTGCACTAACTATTGGGACACGGACACCTTACCTAATTAGATCTAGATCAACTTCTCTGTCCTTTTAAAATGAATGGAACCATTTGTCATTTCAGGGGTGTTTGTCAAGGCTATTTTTGTCCGTTTTATTTTAAGGAAAAAAAGGGCAAATAGTGTAGCTGATCAGACACTGCTGATCTGGGTCTGCAGTGTTTGTCAGTGTCCCTTTTATGGGACAGTATGGATAAATGGGTTAACCTGAAATCTTTGCCTTCCAGTAATTATGTGTTCTGTAATGTGTCATATTGAAGACAGAGGGACAATTAGAAGTAAAGACCCATATCAGATTGCTTCTTGAACTGTCAGATCTGGGTCCACCTGTAGGTTTTTTTTATCATTTTTATTTTAAGGAGAATATATCCATTTGTCTTATGCAAACAGTGTAGACCTTGATTAGACAGGGAATTATATTGACAGGGGCAGATCCAGAAAATTTGGAAAGGGGGTTCAAATTAGCTGAGGGGGCTTCGATTTGTGCAGTTTGACCAATTTTTCCTGAAATTCTCCATGAAAATGAAATGATTAAGTCTGAAGAGAGGGTTCGTTTGAACCCCCTCTGGATCCGCCACTGACTGATCTGGGTCTGCTCTGACTATGTTAGTGTCTCTTTTGTGGGACACTATGCATAAATGGGTTAACCTTATGATGTTTGATTTTGCTTTCCAGTAATGTGTCAGATGGCTGACAGAAGGACAAGAAGTGCAGACCCATACCAGACTGCTACCTGAGCAGTCTGATCTGGGTCCACATTGAGGCTGTCAGTTACATATGTAGATTTGTGGGGCTTAAATTTGAGCAGAGTTCTGTCCTGTCCCAATGTTTACATCAAAATAGTAAAATAATATACTACCTGAATTCAAAAAATATATATTATTGTTCTTGGATTATGCATGTAACTTGAGTACAAGGTTATATATTCAGTCTACATGTACCTTTGTAATGAATTGTGTATTTTATATATACTTAAAACCATTAAAAACACAACTGTTTACTTTTCATTTATTGAAATTAAAAGTTATGACACATGACTATAATACATAACATGCAATTGCCTTTTGTCTGTTACAGTTTAGAACAGTTTAGCTTAGGTCCAGTTTTATGAGAAAAAAATCGAAGAAAAAATGTTAAAAACCAACAAATTCCCATTGCAAGCATTCATGACATCGAAATCCGGTCTACTTTTAGAGAAACCATCCTCAGTATGATGCCTCAAATTGAAAAACAATGAAAAAACTAAAATTAATTTGCAGGTTCAATTTTGATATTAACCGAATTCTCTGTGAAATTTTCACACATTTTGAGAATCACGTAAAACTTCATCTTTAATAGGTCTTAATAATGCACTTTTTTAGAATAAGGATATGAAATCTTGCTGAATGCTTCAATTTGTGTCAGTTTTTACCCAAAAACTCGCATCCTTTACTAGCTCTTCCGGTTTAAAGGCAAAAACTTTTATTGGCTTTTACGTGGGCGGTATTCCTGGTATTTATTTAAAAAAAACACCATGTATGCATAGACTTTGGATCAGTATTGAAAGCACCGAGAATCTTAATTAAAACAAATAAAAATAAACGCCATAAATTAAACGTCAGTTTCACTTTTGTCTATAAAAATCGAAGTTATGTCCCTTTATATGCAGTTGCAGTCCTCATTTCTTATATTTATGTTGTAAGCATCCCACCAATATTGATGTTAAAGCTAATATCAGATATCTAGATAAGAGGGAGTATTTGATGATAATTAAGGATATTTTTTTTATTTCTCATCGAAACCATATGTTGTGACCCCACATCTGAGCCGTCTCGTCAAGATGGTTCAGATGAGGGATTACAACATAGGTTTTTATGCAGAATTAACAAAAATTATCTCTAATTATCACTAAATACTTTCTCTAATCTAGAGCTCTGTAATATGCTAAACACCAAGGTTTTTCTTGGAAAAGAAAGATATTGGCATAACTCATCATAATCATGGTCCAATACCAAAACATTGCATGTCTACTGGCTTCTTGTGTATTATAAAATGCACCATTTATTTGTTAAAAACCTAAACCCTCTCCACACTCTCATCCCTCAACCCCTCACCTTCTGCGCTTACACACAGTTTTATTAGTAAACTGTGTCTGAACATCCTCTTCCCCCTGATCTAGCGGTCACGGGTTCGAGCCCCGCCGGAGGCGGAGTTCTTTCCACCGTAAACGGGGTTCCATTGCACACAGCCTGTCATTATCACAAGCCCATCGTCCTGATATGACTGAAATACTGTTAAAAAGGACGTAAAATCGCAAGTCATCCATCCATCCATCCTCTTCCCCCTGCACACACACCGTGGCCACACATACCCCCACCTATTCCTGATCTGGAGCCTAGGACAAAGACATCTAAAATATAATTTTGCCATATGTCCACTGACGTCATTTTCCACAGGCCTGTTTTTCTCTTGTCATGAGCTCTTATGGAGGCACTGGCATGGCAAAATGCAATGCAGCATGTGTGCTGCTGTTTTTGATGCGAAATCAAAAATAGCCTTATTCAGGTTGCGAAGCAGAAATGTGGAATCCTTATCTAATACTTTTTCAAGTTATCCTTTTTTAGTTCCTTGTCATAAGTGCTTAACCCATTCCATTTAGGATACCCCTTTAGGGGTAGGGGTATCTGTGCAAACAGTCTGGATCCAGATCAGGCCCCACAAATTTGGGGCCTGATCTGGGATCCAAACTCTTTGCTGCCTAGACATCATTTCTGCAAGAGTTGGTTAGACCAATATTGTCAAAATATTCTTGATTTTTGATGCAGACGACTATATCAGCAGACGACAAAGAATACCCAGAAAGCAATGGGTTAAAAATAATGCATTTGAATTTCCCAGACAAACTTTAAAATACTTTTTACATTTTTCAGGGTCAAGGTTGCAGTGCGGGTTCGTCCCTTCAATCAGAGGTATGAAAGTTTGTTAAAATTTTAACGTCATTATTCACAATTCAAATCACCAAATGGCATGCACTGCCAGTGAGCAAGCAGCATTGTAGCAACATAATTCAGTTAGCAAGGAAACATTGTTGTTTCAACATTGCATGCTTTTGCAAGGATAAAGACTAAAAGGGGCCCAGTAGCCCACAGCCCCTAAATTTTGGGCTGGCCCCTGAAATTTTGGAGAAAATGCCCATACCCCTAATGCTAAATTTTGAATTTTGGCACTGTGGGCCCCTTAGTCAAAATTGTTAGTCTTTATCCCTGTTTTGCTGGGATGGGTACTGCTGAGATTATTTCTGTTGAGATCTCCATTAAGTTAGCTCTTTAAGTACCAAAAAGCAGACAACAAAATTTACGTTTGCTAAAATTAAAAACATGCCTTGTCCAAGACATTTCATATTGAGAATTCAAAGACTAGAGGGCAAACAGTGTAGATCTAGATGAGGCGGCTCATTTTGAGCCGCCTCATCATGATGTACTACGCTGTTTGCAAATTTTTTGCTAATTTCGTCACTGGGGCTTAAAGAGTTAAAGCTTGTCGTTTAGAGCTTCAGATAAGGTTTAGAGCTTCAGATAAGGTTAGGTTTTGAAAATAATTCAGAGATTGTTTTTCTTGTTTCTCAGTTAAAACATGCGTTGTGACCCCTAGTTCGAACTGTCTCATTGAGACAGTTCTTATGAGGGTCAAAACTTATGTTTTAATGGAAAAATAATGAAAATTATCCTTAACCTAACAGATCATTGTTGTAGTGCTGAAATTATTACTGCACAGTGGGAATGTGACCACTGATGCATTGTCTGAGATCGTTGCTGTATAGTCATACTGTCTGATTGTGTTCACTTCTGTACAGTCTGAGATCATTAATGTCCAGTCTGACGGATCATTGCCTTTCAGTCTGAAATCAGTACTGTACAGTCTAACTGTGATCAGAACTGTATTGTCTGAGATCCTGGCTGTATTATCTCACTGAGTTCATTTCTGTGCAGTGTGTTTATTGACAGGGACTATTTCTGTACTACCTGAGATCATTTCTGTACAGTATGACTGAGATCATTGCTGTACAGTCTGTCTGAGGCATTGCACACACTCTAACAGAGTTCTTTGCTGTACAGTTGACTGACCACTGCTGGGCAGGCAGACTAAGATCATTGCTGTACAAACTGATTGAGATCACGGCTGTGCAGTCTGTCAGATGGTTTTTGAAATAACCACATACATGGCATCATCAGAGGAATTCTATGTAAAAATACATGTATTATGGGTTATATTTTACTAAGTTGTTTTGTTAATATGTTTGTATTTGTTCAAAAATAAAATATTTATTTGTACTGACAATGTATTATGTGATAGGTTGTGTAGATAAATTAACAATGATAAAAAAAAATGGCCCCAACTGTGGGACCTTTTCAAACACAGGAGCTTTGTTTTTATGAACAGAAGAAAATAACAATACATGATGTACTATATTTTCAGGGAGATAGACAGACAGGCAAAATGTGTGATAGAAATGAGTGGACAGATGACCACAATAAAGAATCCAGATGCCCCTGCAAGTAAGTATTAGGCAAGGTTGTGATACCTCATTAGAACTGCCTTATCAAGATGTGCAGTTCTAAATTCAAATGAGTGGTCACATGAAGAAATATGAAAAATTATTCCAGAATTATCTCTTGGAAGAATACCTTTCTAAGAGCTCTTTCACAAATTCAGAGCTCTAGTTAAGAGGGAGTATTTGGTGATAATTATGGATAATTTTCATTAAATTAGCTTAAAAAAGATATGTCGTGACCCCTCATCTGAACCGTCTGGTCGAGACAGTTCAGATGAGGGGTCACAACATATGTTTTCAATTACAAATAAGGAAATTATCCCTATCCCTAGTTATCATCAAATACTCCCTCTTATCTAGAGCCCTGATAATATGTACAGTAATGGTGGTCACTGCCATTTTATCCGTCATTGATTGTAATGTATATAACAGACTACTGCAAATCTCTTTGAAAAACATTCTTAAAAGCTTAATGTTGATGTTGACCTGAATTATAAAACACTTTTATGCCATTGCTTTATGTTTGATGTAAGTTTATATCAATAATGTGTAATGGACTGTGCTACCTTCAGATTTGTCCTGTTGGGGATATTAGAGCCTGTGACGTGACAAAACCAACAAAATGGCATGTGCACCCAGCAAGGACCCAAATCAGCATGGGCATCTACCCAGTCTGGTCAGAGTCTTCGCTGTCTGCATGGAGGTAGTATAGACCCTTAGCTACCTTTTAAGTGCAAAGTGAAGACTCTGATCAGACTGGGCGGATGCCCAGGCTGATCTGAGTCTTCGCATAGTGCACTTGCCTCAGTAGCTGCTTAGCTTTGTTGGTTTTGTTGTGTTGTGGCTCATTGTATGAGACTACTGCAGAGTCCCAGATTTTTAAGGGGTAACAGGGATAATTCAGTGATAATTCTTCTTATTTCTCAATGAAAACATAATTGAGCCGCGACACGAGAAAACCAACAAAGTGGGTGTGCGCCCAGTGCAGATGCAGATCAGCTTGGGCATCAACCCAGTCTGATCAGACTCTTCACTAAGCGCTTAAAGGGTAGCTAAGGGTCTAAGCTACCTTCATGCGGACGGCAAAGACTCTGATCAGACTGGGCGGATGCCCAGGCTGATCTGAGTCTGCGCTGGGCGCACAACCACATCGTTGATTTTCTCCTGTCGTGGCTCATATGTTGTGACCCTAATAAGAGCCATCTGGATGAGACAGTTGTAAATGAAAGGTCTCAAGGTATGTTTTTATGGAAAAATAAGGAACATTATTCTAAGTTATCCCTGTTACCGCTTCTTATCTAGAGCACTGAACCGTCTTAAGCTACTATCTAAATGGCAAGCAGTATAATGCCTGCTAAGACTGCATCTTTAGGAGCATCTCTGTCTGTTATGTTCGGTCTGTTATATTTTGTCCCAGTATGTAGTATTTTTAGTGTACTGTTGCCGACAGATTAGACTCTGATCAGACTGGATGGATGACCAGGCTGATCTGAGTCTTCACTGGATGCACATGCCACTTTGTTGGTTTTGTTGTGTGATGGCTGAAATGGTGGCATTGCTTCTTATGAAAAGTGTACCCATTTACCATTTATCTACAGCTTTCATAATGCTATGCAAAGAGGATAATTGACATACTTTCTTGTTTTTCAGATGAAGAACCCAAGAAGGTGAGTTAGTTATCTCACAGGCTCAGATCTGGAATCCCTAGTCATGTTAGAGGGTTCTCATATATACCAGTGATATGTATGTGCATAATGAGGGCTTGAAAATGAGGGGCTTATATAGGACGTGGCCCTTCACTGAAAATGAGATTTCAGAGCAGTGTCTCACTATAAAATAACTGGGGGTTTGGAACTAAAACTTACAAAGAAACATGTCAAACATGTATCTTTTGAAAAGGGGGTGGTGGTGGTGGGGGAGGGGTCTTTTAGACAGGCCCAGGCCAAAAAGGAGACTTTTTTTAAGTGGCCCAAGTATTGTAGATGGAATCCCTTCTTTTGCTATACCTCATAATGAGAATGAAGATAAAATGGAGATTAAATGCTCATTTGCTGTATAACGTTTTTGTTGTTTAGTTTTGATGTAACAAGAAATATCTTTAAAGAAGATGTTATCAAAGGTAAAAGAGGCGTGGTGCCTTAAGTTTACAAGATCCAGCGTAAACATATTAATATTAACACTCCACCAAAAAGCAGACAACAAAATTTACATCTGCAAAAATTCAAAAAATGCCTTGTCCAAGACATTTCATATTGAGAATTCAAAGACTAGAGGGCAAACAGTGTAGATCTAGATGAGGCGGCTCATTATGAGCCGCCTCATCAGGATCTTCGCTGTTTGCAATTTCTGCTAATTTCGTCACTGGTGCTTAAAGAGTTTAATAAGGCAACATCCCATGAATGCTGATGCACTGTCATGATGTTACACTTGCTGTTGATGCGACATGGCATAAATGTCCTGTATTTGCTGGGAAAAGTCCTGCTCTTTGATCTTCTATCATGTCTTTGCCTGGACTGGATAAGTCTTCCCCACACCAGATGCATGGAGCTCTCATTTTGACTGTAAAACAAGAGTTATTCATAGTTACATGGAGAAATATTCTTTTCATTTTGACTGCAGTTGTAGGTATACTTGTTGTCATGAAACAAGAGATTGAGATGTGATGTCTTCGGCAAAAAAGGTTCAGATTTATAGGAGAGCAGAGGTATGGGCTGCCGGCATGAGATGTGAGGATGACTATTCTAGAGTACACTTTCTTATAAACGTATTTCTTTAAATTAATGGCATATGTGATAGCCCTTTATCAGAATATATTGGTTGTATGCTGGAGAGATAGTTTTTAAAAACAAAGTTTGTGGCTAATTTGGCATAGTTTAAAATCTGAATGGAATGGAGAGGAACAGAATGAAAGGGAGGGGATAATCTACCTGCCATTGGCTACTATTTGCTCATAGAGCCAGGAATGATACTGTCACAGGAAAGAATTTGCTCCCTCAAGGGGAGCAAATTCTTTCCTGTAAGAGTGTCATTCCAAATCAGTGGAATAAAGTGGAGGAGATCCTTGTTAGTTCATTCTCTTCCACTCCATACTTTAAACTATGTCCTCTTATTTATGGTATGAAAGATATTTATGACAGTTTCTTTCTCTTTTCTTTCAGTTTTCCTTTGATTACTCCTACTGGTAAGTTTATGGAGTGAGTGACCTTGGATTTAGCGTCCCACTAACATGTCACACAAAGAGGGGACCCCATTGGAAGAGTAACCCTCATCTTAAAGCAGAATTACATAAAACTGATTGACATATTTGTGGTAGCTTTGGATGGGTAAACCTCCGTCTAATAATGAATAGATGGATTACTTGTGATTTTACGTCCTTTTCAACAGTATGTCAGTCATATCAGAACGATGGGAGGGTGATAATGAAAGGCTGTGTATGATGGAACCCTGTTTACGATTTAAAAGATTTCTACATCCGGGATTTGAACTTGGGACCACTAGATCAGCAGGCCAGGGCTTAACCCACTGAGCTACTGAGGCTCTTCTCCGTCTTATAACTGAATAAACATGGTAGGAGCAGATGACCTTTTGTCACTTTATTGGGTATGTACCTCTAACATCCATAAATTGGGATAGAAGTGTGGGACCAAACAACATAGGTCCAGCTCCAAAGGGAACACTCTGATCAGATTCTGCACTGTACGTGTGTGTGCCATTTCTGCAGCATTTTAGCTGATCTGGATCTTCACTGTTTGGATTGTCATGATACCCATATTTTCACTGCACTGCTTATGTATATACAAGAGAAATACATTAACGCTTCAGTATGCAGGATCTTAAATTCAAAGAAGCCCGATTACTGCTTTGTTTGAGAACATTTGCTCAAATATTAAATATTGATTGTGAAAATAATATTTTAAATGTTGAAAACTTGTAATTCCCCTAATTGTTGGGACAGAAATATCTGTGCATTAGCTCAAACAGTGTAAACACAAATCAGTCTGCTCCAGAGCGAGCTGTTTGACCAGTCTCTGCACTGTTTGGCAGTATTTTAACCCTTAATGTGCTATAGAAGTAGACGAGAAAATTCACATCTGCAAATTTCATTAAATGTTTTGTCCAAGCTATATCATATTGAGAATTCAAACGATGTAGATCCAGATGAGGTGGCTCATGATGAGCTGCCTCATCTTGATCTAGATTATTTGCAAATTCAGCTTGTTTTCATTTTTAGTGCTTTTAGGGTCAAGAAATTCAAGACGTTTTGCTAGTCTAACTGAGTCTATTAGTAAATGTCTACTGTGTCCATGGAAAATGTCCAGGGAGTCCACTGAGTCCAAGGTCTTTCTACAGATGGGCATAAAAAAAACCCTCAGTTTTGTTTTATGATAATTGCATATTATATGCACATGTACAATTAGTTTAGGTGAAACAGGTACACTTTCAGGAGAAGCAACTCTGCCAGTTTCACTTTTGTCTCAATTGGGATCAACTCTTAAGGTCAACTCTAATAGGAAAGAATTTGCTCCTGAAGAGCAAATTCTTTCCTTAAAGAAAAGACCTCTGTTTGGGAGGGTTTCTTCCTCCAGGGACTAATAGGAAGTCAAAAAAGTTATTTCCCTTTGAAAGAAATGCAGGGGTTTTATTAACCATAAGTCTGTTGGTCCTGGACCAGTGATTTTTGGGCATGACCAGTTGATGTCTTTGGTAGCTGGTCCTGCAGACCAACTGATTTTGAAATTAAATGAAAACACATGATAACAAAGAACAGCCGAAATGTCAGGAGGACCACTTAAATTGTGGATAAGTTGGTCCTGTGGACCACCAGTCATTCTGTCCTTAGCCAAATCCCTGAAATGGCAGTGTACCCATACTCCTTTAGGTGTCCCAATATTTATGGTATTTAACTCTAAAAGCGTCAAAAAAGCAGACGACAAAATTTACTTTTCCCAAATTTCAAAAAATTGCTTTATCCAAGCTATATCATATTGAGAATTCACAGACTGTAGAGGGCTAATAGTGTAGGCCCAGATGAGGCAGTTTGTGATGAGCTGCCTCATCTGAATCTACACTGTTTGCAAATTCAACTATTTTCTTCTTTGGCACTGTAAGGGTTATTATTAAAAGTAAATGTTATTCATAATTGGCGTCTGCAGTTTTCACTTTTCTGTCTGAGTATGTTGATTTAAACCCAATTCAAAATTGAAATATTTTGGTCTCAAATTTAAAGAATAGATGTAATAGGGATGTCATAATCATCCAGTTATAGCGTCTTTATCTTTTTAAAAGCTTATACATATTTTCATTAAATGCTATATTTTCATTGTTGAATTGTTACATGTACCTTCAATGTGTATGAAATACAGGAGAACTTCAATGGCTCAAACAGGCTTGGGACCATGAAAATTAGTTCCAGCCAAAGATATTCTAGCCATCCAAGGTTAGTTTCTATACAAACTGACTTCTAGGGACACAAATGCATTTTTTAGCCAGGCAGGGTTAACAAGCCATCAGGGTTCGAGCCATTGAAGTTCTAATGTAGCTGGTGAAATGGCAAACAGCCCCGACTGAGTTAAGACTGATCCCGTGTGACCACTGGGTCTACATGTCACTCTTTGTCAATCGGACATTTTCCGGTCTGGCCACATACTTTCGTTTCTCCTTCCGCTGATTCAAGAAGGGCAGTTGTCAGTTACTGGCGAAAGTATGTGCACTTAGTACTGGTTAACCGCTTAGTAGGTCTAAGCCTGCCCAGGAATAGTGTGGTTAGGTTAACTGACCGTCCCGACATGACCTTAGTTGTTTACCGTGGAAGTTAAGCATCAAATCAACCAACCAACCAATCGGACATTTTCGTGACAATATCTTGCCCCAAATCCACTTTAGTTGAATATATGACTTCTTGACTCTCAGATAATCAATTCTTCATGTCCTTTGGGCCCATGGTAAAGTTCAGTTAAATATACATGAGCTCATTAATTATTGATTTGTTGTTTTCATGAAGCAGGACACCTCTAAAAATTGGAACAGCAAGGCCTAGGCAAACAGTGTAGACTCTGATCAGCTGCTCCTAAAAGGAGCAGTGTGTGTGTGTTTAAGTCTGATCAGGGTCTAAGCTGTTTGCTATTTTGCCCCAATTGCCAGAAAAAATTATATATACCCAGTGGCAAAAGAAAGTGTACACTGTCGTGACTCTGGTGTATTTCATTAAGCCAGTCACAAACTGCTTTGAGCAACCAGCCAGTAAAAATCCCAATAGGATGATTTCTGTCTGCCACTGAAAGCCTTTGTTTTGTCATGTGCAGTCAACCCTCTTTATAACGGCACTCATTACAATAGCAAAACTCTCTGTAGCATCATTTTGATATGCGCAGAATCGCAATATTGTTCTAAATATGTATTCTTGACAACAGCAAATTCAGTTTAACAGTAAAATGTTATGGAACAAACGCTATCATTGTAAGGAGGGTACGTACACTGAAAATGAAATGCAAAAGTTGTGTACCTAGTACTTAGGAAAAACAGCCGAAAATTCAAATACTGATTAATAACAGAATCATATCAGCTTATATTGGTGCATGTAGAAAAACTGTAAAATAGACATGTTTGTTTAGTGTCACTTGTCAAGCTTTCATTCAGTAATTTTACTATACCACCAACTGTACACAGCACTGTGGTCCCTTGAGTAGAAATATCAGACCTGAGCAATGAAAAGTAAGAAAAATGGGGGCAGTTAAAAAGTGTGTGCTTTCTTTTACCTCTGAGTATAAAATCAACATATTAAACTTTTAGGATAATTATAGTAATTGGTTAAAGTGCCACAGTGCTAAGAGTAATTAGGGTAATTAATAAGAGACCAGTTTATTGGTAACTAAAAGGAGCAGTCTGATCACGGTCTACACTCTTTACAATTCCTTTGCATCTTTTGGAAGCATTGCTGCATTGTAAAAAACTAAGTGCTCCCTTTTAGGACAATTACAGTAACTATTAAAGTGTCCCAGTTTTTAGAATTTTAATTGTAATACCATAAACTGCAGATCTAGGTCAGAAGAAGTCTAGTCTGATCTGGAACTACATTGTTTGCCAGTAGCTATATGAAACATGCCCCTGGTAACAGCCCCTGATAGCACAATCTATTGGAAGTTTTGACATTCTTTTTGTATCATTTGACAGGTCTCATGATGGGTTTGAGACTCGAGATGATGGCATCTTGGAGCCTAAGTCGGGGAGTAAATATGCCAGCCAGAGAATTGTGTTCGATAATCTTGGTCAAGGAGTGCTTGATAATGCTTTTGAAGGTAGGTGTATTTAGTCTGCTCATGGTATCTATAGTAAGCTCACCTTTACGAAAATAAAATACTGCGAGAACTGTAGTTGTACTACCCGTAGTAGGATGCTAACAGATGTTTTAACAAAAAGTTTTAGATTCAAGTATTTCACCCCAGTTGGACACACAATGATGATTCAATGATGAATCAATGATTCAATGTCATGAAGTTGAATCAACATTGATTCAGCATTGAGTCAACTTTGTATGCTTGTATGGTAGAGCAAGAGGCTAGGTGAGCAGGTCTTAAATATTGTTTTATTTTGCATCTTTGTTTAGAGCTCTTTCAGTGCATTATTATATGGTTTCCAGAGCTCACTTCTCTTGCACTTTTTGGATTGGAAATACATGTAGTTTTCTTGCATTCCCAAGGAGGTTTTTGCTAGTTTTGATTGAAACTAACACCGCTATTGAAACCAACACTCCCAGTGAAAAAGAAGCATATGAAGTCATCATTTATGGACCACTACATTGCCCACTTTGTTTTTGAACAATATCATACAAACATTTAACAATGTGGCTGTTTGGTTTAAGTCCCTCAAGGCAGTTGTTCAAAACTTGTGATCACCCCAACAGTTTGCTAAGAAGATTTTGTTAGCTCTACATTCCAGTGCATGGAGGGCTCTTATTATTCTGACTTCAATTAAAGGAAGTTGAAAAATTGATTGCCGTTGGCTGTCTTTTTTTATTGGAATTGATTCCATCACATTTCAAACAAAACCTTACTGTTTATTCTTATAAAACATCAGATTGTCAATTTAATTCTGCCCTAAGTCAATTAAACCATATAGCTCGAGATAAGCCAAACATTTTTTGGTAAAAAAATAATGGATTAAAAAGAATCTAAATTTAATTATCAAAGAGAGAAACATAATATTATGCTGTGGGGCCACATCAGAAATGCCTCACTGAGGCAATTCTGAAGTGTCTTCACAGCATATGTTTGACTGTAAAAAATTAATAAATAAAAAAAGATAAATAATTTTTTTTTGTCCCAAAAATTTGATCTTATCTGGAGCAGTGACAGTGAAGTGTCCTGCGGTGGGGTAATCAATGGAAAACTGAATGAATTCCTGCAATAGGCTTTGTATGAACAGTACATTGTGTCATAGTTACAGGGAAACTGGTCAATAGGTACCAGAGTTTCCTGACAGCCCCAAATTTTGGGGGCAAAATTGTGGCATTTTTTTTCGTTTTTCCTGAAAGGGTGTATACAAAATCTTACAGAATTGGAATACCCTCACCAAAATCATGCATTGTGCTTGAATAAAAAAATAAATAAGAATGAATACTTAAGCACTAAAAACCAAAATTTTGGGCATGTCTGGGTTTTTTACTTTCCAACTTTTCATTAGATTGACCTTAAACAGTGGGTCAGATGTACAAATACCCAGAATAGGTGGCCTCCTAGGTTACCTTCAATTCCTAAGTTTTTAGATATGAGGATCCTTAGCTTAACAAGGTCATTTGTCCAGGATTTGTAAAGTTCCAGTATGCATAAAAACTTGAGTGTGCTAATACTTTTAGCAGAAAAAAAGAGAGGGGCTTTTGCACTGCAAAGGCTCCTCATGTTTTTTGTGCTTAAAATGTGTTAAAACTGTTGGTGGTCTAAAGCTTACTACCTAGGTGGAATTTTGCCACTGTTTTTGCAGAAACAGCAAGTGGTGTTTTTTCAATAGAGAGGGGTGGGGGGAGCATTTATTAGCATAAGTATGGTTATGTCCTCAAATTACAGCCATTGGGACTATTTGATAAGTGAAAAATGGTTGCAAAACCATGGTTGGAGCAAAATAAATCAAAACAGACCAATTTTATAGATACTCTCTATAATAGGAGGGCATTAAAAGTGGATTGATATATGCCATAAAATGTGCATTATCCGTCTGTATGTTTAATAGATTTTACAAACTTAGATCTTAAACCTTGGTTGTAGGGTTTTAATAGTTTTGCAATCTGTTATTTATTGTCAGAAATAGAAAAACAAATGCATTAAAATGCAAAGCAGGAATATGAAAAACCAGTGTTTAGTACTGCTAGTATATTTGGCCAATATAAATTACGGTTTCAGGCTGTTTAAAAGTATACAAAAGATATGATAAAATTTAATATGGGACCCCATAATGTGGACAGTATTGCATTTTGCTTGTGGGACTCCCCATGGAAAATACAGCTGTTCAGAGTGTCAAAAGTGCAACAGTCAAATAAAAGATCAAGCAAAACAGGACACAAATGCTATACAATAACGAAATGTACCAGGCCATCCTTAGAAATATTCTTGTTTCCCCTTACCCGACCCTTTTTCTCAATGGTGGGTAGGTCGGTCGGGATTTTTTTTTTTTTTTCCCCGGAAAAGTCAGAGCTCCAGATAATCTTTATAGGCGGGGACATGCTGACGCCTCACTCGAGCCGCTTCATCTGATAGTTTATCCATCCCAAATTAAGACGTAGGAGTGTTTTTAAAAGTACTTGCATATAAGTCCTATAAAAATAGATTACGCAGTTTTTATAATTAAATAGGGACGGGCGAATGGCGCCCCGTTACTGCGACTACGGATACGTTCCACTGAAGTGCGTGGGGCATGGAAGTATAAGACACAAACATACAAAACACGCACACACTCATAATTAAATGTAAGTGTGGACGTGCCATATCTGGGACATGTGTAATGCGCATTCTGATCATGGTCTATTCTGGTTACTTACGTAGTTGTTTAATCAAGCAGTGTAGATATGAGGTGACAGTCCAAACTGGTACACGTTTATTTTTTATAAAGTCTGTCACATTTCTTCTTTAATGTTGGCCATATAGCCAAGAACAGTATATAACACGTTCATTCAAGTTTTACGATAAGAACTGTGACCCCGACGAGGCTGCATTGTTAGCAAATATGGGATCGGATGCACCGGAGATAAACACATTCACGTTGCATCGGCGTCTATACACTTTTGTCACATACATTGTACCCTGTTTTAGATATGAAGATCTATCTCCGTAAGATGAGTTTATTAGGGTGAACGGGTCAATCTGTATCAAAATCAAAACAACATACAAACATTAATTATGGTCATTGCGAGTTGCGCATTCTCATCAGGGAATACGCTATAACAGAGTGTAAAGACGGTAGTAGTGTTTTTTTTTAAATACGGTAAGCACCTGCACGTGGTTATGTTGATCAGACATCAAAGAACCCCGCATTGAATTGGACACGTGTCATATAAAACCGTGAGACAGGCAAAGGTACCTTATACCATATGCCCCGATCAGCCTGCACAGTAATGCAATGCGACTGGTGTTTCCTATTCACAACTTTGATCTTTGGATTATGAAAACTTTTACCATAAATTAGAAAAGCGAATATTTTCTGCGCGTTCGCGTTCCGTTGGACACATTTGGCACCACTGGAGATGTTTTGATAAGTGTCGGCAAAATGAGATTTCAGCCATGTGCGTTTCCTAATAATCGAAATAGTTTTCAACCTAATACTGGATGAATTGTTTGTCCAGACAGAGATGACTCTGATCAGACTTAGCGAATACACATGCTTATCTGCGTTTTCCCTATATGCACATGTCGTAATGTACCCTAAAAATGTAGCCTTTAAAGCATAATTTTATGTTTTTTTCGCTAGTCTAATAACTTCAAATCCGATGTTACTTTTTTGAACAGTCTCCGTGTATTTCAGAAAAAGACAAATTGAAAATAACAATACCCGGAATGCAATTTCGTTGCTCAACAATTTTCGCATGCCGCTCTGTATCAAAGAATGACCCTTTGTTTTTGCCCGACACCGAAATTTTCAGCTCCAGGTTACTCTACATAAAACCTATCGGCACGTGAGTTGAGCGGCAGCCAGTGACTTCAAAAGATGACTGAAATCCTTTGCACTTTTGCCAGTCTTATCTAAGGTGGTTAAGCGCATTTTTGTTAGGCTATCCCGCTCTGCTTCTTTTGTCTCCAAACATAGTTAAAAAGACGATGCCGTTCGTTTTATGATGGATAATCCTGTTTTAGTGGGAGTAGCATATTCTTGACTCATTAGTTTGGGACTGCAAGCGTTTTTAGTCAGAAACACCTTTATCTAGAGCTCTGAAGACCCAGATTTTTGGTACTCGTGCCTGTAGAAAAAAAAAAAATTTTTTTTTTTGAAATCGGAAAAAAATATTTCCGGTCGCTACGATTTTTTATGGTCGGTCGCGTAAGGGGAAACATTAAATATTTTATTTTTGGCCTCACTAGAAGTGTAAGACGGATTAAATAACAAGCTGGTACGATATACAGTCCATACTTCTAAACGTGAAGCTTCTGAAACAATACACCTTTCCATTAAGCTACACCCACCTATAGCTGATATAACAGACCAATGCAGGGAGAACTTAGCATGTGACATAGTCCCACAAACAAAATCCTACACAAAGACTCTGATCAGGCTGGGCTCTGATCAGACTGGGTGGATACCTAGGCTGATCTGAGTCTTTGCTGGGCACACATATCCCAATTTATTGGTTTTGTCCTATCACAGCTCATTGTTCTTACTTTTAAATACTTCAGAGGATTGTTGTAGGGTTTTGACTGTTTTAAAATTTAAATGTATTCTATATGAAAGAACTAAATTTAAATATTTCAGTTGAAAGAAACTCACACAAAGGAAAGGCCCAGTACGTTTGCATGTACATGTTCTTACAAATAGGATCTTGAATAAACACATGAAATATGTCATGTCATCAGAAATTTTTCTTTAAAGACAGGAGTGGCACTAGCTTCCACTATGTCATTCTGTCTTTTGATATACAGGAAGCTTATACTATGTACAGTAACCTGGTACCATTTGTCCATCTATCCAGCCTCCATCTAACTTCTATTGTCCACTACATGCCAGTTGTGAACATGACATGGTTACTTTCTCAAAGCAATCAAAACCAAAATTATACACTATGTTTTTTGGCCTCAAGATCTTGGCCAAGTTCAACAAGTGGCCAAATTGAACCAGTTACACCAGAGTTGTTGCCCCTTACTGACTTAAACAAAATGTATATCATCATGCAAACACAATGGAGGCAACCCCAGACTTAGTGAAAAATTCTGTATATGATCTTGTGAACACAGTGGAGAATCCTCAGTTTGCCCTCCAAACAACTGAAGACAACAAGGTTCTTACAAAGTTCAGTGTGGTTCTCATTTTGGCTTCCAGAATGGATGGATGGATAACTTGAGATTTTACGTCCTTTTCAACAGTATTTCAGTCATTTCAGGACGATGGGTTGATAACAGTGAAAGTCTGTGTGCAGTCATTAGGAACCCTGTTTGTGTTTGAAAAGATTCTGGCTTCAAGCAGGGATTGAACCCGGGACCGCTAGATCAGCAGGCCAGGGCTTAACTTACTGAGTTACTGGGGCTCCTTTAAGCAACTACTATATCATTTTAATGCTTAAGGTAAATGCCTACAGATTTTGTAGGTGGTAAAAGCTTAGCATGACTGTGAACTTGAATGACTGTAGATTTGCATTAGTAGCTTGTAAAAATACCTTAAAAGTTGTGATGTTGGCAAAGACTTTGATCTGTTTTATCTGTTGTTAGATCTCAAGCCAGTGTGGGTGAGCCAGTATCGAAATATCACAGTCTTAGGAAATCTATATTATCAACAGTGAAACTGAGCCTGTGTTCCCTGCACAAGCTTCTCTGGGTCTTTCTTGATTTTATTCTAAGGCCTTTCTTGCTAGCTATAGTCGGCCTGTTAGTCGGTCAGTTTGGCATTAAAGTTTTATAGGCAGTAATGACCTATGTATTGGGACACCTGTTCTGTCAGCATTATAATTCTTCAATATATGAATTGGAATAAGTCTTATTGTTGAATGTTTTAAATGCTTTATGGCAATGTCAAACAGTGCTGATCCTGATCAGACTGCTCCTGTAAGCAGTCTGATCAGGGTCTACACTGTTTGCTTTACAGGCATGTCTGTGCTAATATTTCAGAGTCTTATAACATAACCGCCTCTTAATACCCTAAGAGGGATCAGTGCGGAATATTCTCTATTGAAGCATGCCAAATGTTTGTAGAAGGAAATTAATAAATATAAAGTAGTTTCAGACATTAACCGTATGTTTTTGGACAATTTGGGGTGTGTGGATATACTGCCCTGGCCCCAAGGTTATAAAACTTTTTTCATGCTCAACTCAGCTGAGCATGAAATTTAAAATGCCCATTAATATAAAAATACCAAGAAATTCAGCATTTTTCAGGTTCAGATAAGCCAAGAATGCTATTTTTTCTGCTCATAAATATTAAAATGCCAACAATTTTAAAATTTATAAGCAGAAAAAATTTCATGCTCAGCTGAGTTGAGCATGAAAAAAGTTTTATAACCTCGGGGCCAGGTTTTGAGGCATTATCTTTATACAGAACAACCTTTGTGACTTTCTCTGTTTCCCCCGAATGACAAAGAAGCCCTTCTTCAATGGGGTTTACGTTTAAAGAGAATTTGCTCCTAGATGAGCAAAATTTGTCAGTTTAGTGTAGGTTCATAGGGAAGCAAATTCATTCCACTTCTGCTGGAAAAGATTGTCTGGAAATACAAGATGACTTTTATTAACCCCCCCCCCCCCCCCCTGCAAACTGTGTTTGAGGGGGGTATACTGTTTTCACATTGTCCTTCTGTCTGTCTTTTTGTAGCACTCTTCTTTTTCATTGGTTGGTGGTGGTCAGGCGATGGTGCTGGTTATAACTTCCAGTGCTTGGGCATCCTACTTACTTGGATAAAAGTAGAGCAAGGCCCTACTGTGCTTGCAAAAGGTGTGGGTGTGGGTTGTTTGGATATTTTTTTCTCGTCTAGCATTTCTTTCTCCCCCTCTCTGGGAGACGGCCTGATATAGACTGAAATTCTGTCTCAGAGGGCCGTTAAACCCAAAACAACCAACCAACCAACCAAATTATCTTGAAATACAAGTTGACAAAATATCTGTAGCACTCCTCATTTTCATTGACCAATAAAACACGAAGTTTGTATGCTACAAGGCTGAGGCAGCATCATAATCATCTTAATGCATGGATACCAAGCTTTATGTTGGTCGTGAATAGCATTATGATTCAGCTAGAATTATTCAAGCTGACATTGCAGCATTACCTTAATCTGGATTATTACAATTTTTTACAATTATAAAATCAAGACATACTTGGGATTGAATATGCTAATTTCAGCCATACTGTCAGATGTCTCAGTTGAGCTGAAAATAGGTACAACTGCACGCTTAAAACAGAGTCTGACAGTTTCCAATGCAAAGAAACTGCATGCAACCCCTTTTAACCCTTTTTAGACTGGGAACCCGTTTTGAGGACATAATAGTGCAGCCCCAGATCAGATGCCGCAATATGCGGCATCTGATCAAGGTCTACACTATTTGCTTACAGGAATTTCAATACAAAATACAAAAAAAGTGAAAACATTCACTAGAACCCCTAAACTAGAAATGTACAGGATGGCCAAGTCCCCTAGTCGAAAAAAGGGTAAAATAACAATACAAAAACACTGTTCATTAGGAACAAATAACCAAACAAGTATAGCTCTCTGAATTTTCAAAAGACTCCATTTCCTTACACTAAACCAGCTTACCATAGAACCAGCTCTGGATCCCTGGTCAGCATTCTTCACCCCAGTCCCAAAGGTGGGCATCCCTACCTTAGCAGTTTGAATTGGGTCTACACTGCTTATTCTGCAAATTTTAAATTTTCATGTTGAAATTAAGACTCTAAAGATCAAATATTTATATTTGTAATTGATTTTTCTGTTTCAATTATGCAAATTTCAATTTTCATGCAGTCGGCACTCTCATTTGCATAACCTGATCTGAAACTGCCTATTAACTCTTGTACCTGGCGTATTCACCTCAAGTATTCAGACACTTTAACCGACCTGTCCATTAACAAATTTGGACAAGTCCATTTATTCTATTAGGGGATAATCAGACTCTGATCATACTGCTGCTCGAGAGCTTATGTTTTAGGGCCTGGTCAGACTGCTGCTTAAGAACTGTCTGAGCAAGGTATGTGCTGTGTGCTGAAGCATATTCTGTTTAATTATTTGCACTAAGTACTGTAAAAAATTAAAAAATTGGGACACCTAAAATATTAACATAACTGTCCTAAAACTCAGGCAGTTTGGTTTTGTACAGTGCAGTAATGTATCCAAAAATTGTTTATGGAATGGCAGACAGTACAGACCCAGATCAGACTGCTCCAGGAGCAGTCTGATCTGGGTCTGTACTGTTTGCTCAGACCTATCTGTCACAATTCTTAGAATTTTTACTGTAAGGCAACTGCATGCCATAAGTTTATGTCTACTTTGGGACCACTGCAAATCAAAATTTGAAGAGCAACCCACACAAAGTTAAGAGCTATTAAAATATCACAATTCAATCATCATCAGAAAATTATGAAGTTGTAAATATTTGATATTTCCAAATACCTAAATGGCTTTAATCTTTAAGTGCCAGTGACAAAAATAGCAGAATTTGCAAACAGCGTAGATCCTGATGAGGCGGCTCATAAGGAGCCGCATCATCTAGATCTACACTGTTTGCCTTCTAGTCTTTGAATTCTCAATATGTTATGTCTTGGACAAGACATTTTTTGAATTTTTGCAGACGTAAATTTTGTCCTGTGCTTTTTGGTGCTTAAAGAGTTAATAAAGGAATAATAATTACTGAGTCATGCAGGGAGTTAAATTTACCTTGTACCTGAATTGCATCCTATAAACATGATAAATAGTCAAACTGACCACCAGAGATGTTCCGCATATTTTGTCCTTTCCTATACAAATTTTACATCTCACTCTTTCCTGATGTCAGGGCTGCTGAAGAATTTATTTCAGTCAGAGCTGCAGATAAGAGGGAGTAATGGGGATTTTTTAGCTCACCTGAGCTGAAGGCTCACAGGTGAGCTTATAGTATAGGCAGACATCCGTCGTCCGTCGTCCGTCTGTCAATATTTTCAAACGACATCTCTGAAACTACAAGGCCCATTGTTACCAATTCAATATACAGCATCTATAGGCAGGGGGAACCAATAGTACTGTTTTTTATCCAAATCCCTTTGGAACTTTGGTTGCTATGGCAACTTAAAGTTTCCATTGACTTGTAGGGGAAAAATTGAAAATTTGCATTTATTGCTATGTCACTGTAGATATTTTAACAAATCTTTTACAGAAATGTTCCTTGAGTAGTCCTCTATCAACCACGTGAAATTTCTATAAATTACACAATTTGGCTGGTTGCCATGGCAACCAAATGGTTAAAAAATTAAAAAATCTTCTCCTCAGAAACTGTGCAACCAATAAAGCTTAAGCTTCACAGAAAGAATCTTAGTACTAGCCTCTATAAAAATACTGTTTTTCTTGGCAGTTGCTATAGCAGTTTGGTTGCTATGGCAACTTACAGTTGCCATTGACTTATAATGGCAAAATGGCAAATTTGCATTTATTGCTATGCCACTGCAGATATTTCGACAAAACTTTCATAGAAATGTACCTTGAGTAGTCTTTAACCAGCCATGTTAAATTTATGCAAACTGCACAATTTGGCTGGTTGCCATTGCAACCGAATAGTTGAAAATAGAAAAATATATTAAAAAATCATCTCCGCAGAAACAGTGTGGCCAATAAAGCTCAAACTGTACAGAAAGAACCTTAGTACTAGCCTCTATAGAATTACTGTTTTTCATGGCAATTGCTCAAGTAGTTTGGTTGCTATGGCAACTAAGAGTGTCCATTGACTTATAAGGGGGAAAATGGAAATTGGCAATTTTTGCTGTCTAACAGCATTTATTTAGATTTTTTTGTACAGAAATGTTTCTTGAGTAGTCCTCTACGATTCATATGAATTTTCTCCAAATCGCTGAATTTGATTGGTTGCCATGGCAAAATATAGGGTAAATTTTCAAAAATAAAAAAAAGAATCTTCTGCTCAGAAGCCATATGGGGGATGAAGCTGATATTGTGCAAACGTGTTGATGACAGTAGCCTCTACATAAATTTTATTCTTTTTCTTCCAATCCCATAAGAACTTTGGTTGCTATGGCAACTTATAGTTTCCATTGACTTTTTATGGGAAAAATGAAGCCATGAGGGGGATGAAGCTGATACTTTGCATACCTCTACCTAAATTTTGTTTCATATTATCATTGCCCATTTGAATTTGTTGCTATGACAACTTAAAGTTTCCATAGACTTATAATGGAGAAAGTGGACATTTGCTGTTTATTTCTGTGTTACTGCAGATATTTTGACAAAAGCTTTACAGAAATGTTCCTGGAGTAGTCCTCTACCAGCCATATGAATTTTTCCCAAAGACCTGATTTTGATTGGTTGCCATTCAGCTGAAAGGCCAAATTTTCAAAAAAAAAAATTTGGCCAAAAATCTTCTTAGAAGCCATTAAGGCGGGATAAAGCTTTTTTTGCATAAATGTTTGGAATATTATCCTCTACATAAATGGTGCTTTTTATTGCTGTTAATTGTGCATGGTGTTTTGTTGCTATAACCTCAGTGCTCAGGTGAGCGATATAGGGCCATTGGCCCTCTGGTTTTATTTCTCAACGAAAACATATGATGTGACCTATCATTAGAACCGTCTTACCAAGACTGTTCTAATGAGGGTCACAATGTATGTTTCTATGGAAAAATAAGCAAAATTATCCCTGTTACCCCTTTATACATGTATCTACAAAACTGTTCAGTTTAAGAGCGCCATTTTCGAGTGCACAAACGTTGCCTTGTGTCAAATGACATTATTCTTGCTTTTCAGCGCCGTTGACAAAAACTGTGATTAAACCCGAACTATTGGATTAGAATTGCCAGAACAAATAGTCTAGACCTTGATCAGATCAGATCTCATTAGGGCTTTTATATACCAAGTCATTCAGGTTGTTTTTCAAGGACACAAAGGGTAACATAGTGTTGACATGACAATTTTTGTGATTTGATTGCTTTTAGGATAGGGAAGAAGTATACCAGAATGACACTAAACATTTTGGGACTCATGGAGTGCCTGTCAGTAAATCAGAGCCCAATTGTTCAAAACTGATGATGTCATTTGTTAAAGAGACGTTAAATTTTCAAAAGTATTATACCAAAAACACTTCCATTTTTTTGCGGAAAAAATGTGTTTAGCTTTTAAAAAATGTGATGAGCTTTTACTAACAACTTTGTTAAACCAACAATGTTTTGAATTAATATCTGGGCCCTTTAAAAGAATTGTTAAAGATTTTCCATTATTAAGTCTTAATTATTGTTGTAAGGCTTTACTAACAACTTTGCTAACAATGATCCTTTACTAACAACTTTGTTAAACCAACAATGTTTTGAATTAATATCTGGGCCCTTTAAAAGAATTGTTAAAGATTTTCCATTATTAAGCATAATTATTGTTGTAAGGCTTGAAATATGCAATATTTCTCATCGATCTCTTGTATCAATTGAAATTTGTTATATGAACACTTTAATTCACTTTATTGCACTTCAGATGAATACTCACTTTATTGCACTTCAAATGAATAAAAGGCTTTTTCGTCAGTTTTGTATTTGTCATGTTTAATGGGAAAATTTAGACATTTTTGTCTACCCAGTCTTTATTGGACTTTCCCATTTAGAAATTGGAGAAATTAATATTTTCCTATGAGGACATTCTTTTATAAAATCTTCAGTAAGCAGTATAGTGCCAGATCAGACTGCTTATAAGGCCTTAGGGGCAGTCTGATCTGGGGCTTAAGTGTTAGCTAAGGCAGACTGTCCAGATGTTTAGGTAAAACAAGTTTTCTATTGGTTGTAAAGCTCTTGTTATGAGTATGTAGTAAATTCGCATTGATAATTTGCAATAAGGAACGAGCTGATCATTGATTTGTGATTGTATGAAATTTGTCATGAATTCTAATGTACAACAAAGCTTGTTCATTAATACCACCATAAAAATCCTTAGTACAGTGTATTGGGACTGACAAGAGTGAAGACCAGTCAGGTTTTAAAAGACCCCAAAAGAATGCTCCAACTGGCAAGAGGAGCAACCCAATAGGGCAAGCTCTTATTGGTTTAGGACTTGTCCAAAACTGAAACTTCTCCAAATCTGAAGGGCCAAAAATCCATTAAAGCTGTGAGTTGATTTCAAAGAATTATCATTTTCTCATATCAGAATTGTCCCATTTTCAGGGAAAGTTATTTTTTTCCATTTTCATATTTTTGCCTTCCTTCTCAAGGAGAACATAAGGAATTAATTCTTTCCTATAAGAGTATACCTTATCTTGGAAGGGCTTTGTTGTCCAGGGAAGAAAACAATAAGTCACAGAACAGCCCCGGATCCAGGGGGTGGGCTTTGGGGCTTATGCAAAATAACAGGCCTCTAGATAATAATGAGTATCTGATAACAGTTTTAGATAATGGAATAACTAGAGTAAAATATATGTTGTGACATCTCATAAGAATCGCCTCGCCGAGGCCATTCTGATGAGATATCGCAACATATATTTCATGGCAAAAAAAGACATTATCAAGAATTCTCCTCAAATTGAGCCCAAATTATGTCATATAATTTTAACCTCCCACCCCTCCCCCACATACACATACATACAGCCCCACCAGTTATCCAGAGCCCCACCAGTACGTGGTTGTCTGGATCCGGGCCTGCAGAAGTTGTCTCTCTTTGACAAAATTTACTGAAAAGCATTGAAATGTACCCATACACCAAAAGGTGTCCAATTATTGTAGTTTCACTTTTTCCATTTCAGGTTATAATTGTTCCTTATTTGCATATGGACAGACGGGTAGTGGAAAATCCTATTCCATGGTGGGATACGGGACAAACAAGTAAGACAATTTATACTTCCAAGAATAGTCACCTGGCAACAACAGGCAGCTTTGTACAGGGTTGTCGCAGTAAGAGAAAACATCTGCATTGAAAAACGATTTTTTTCTGACCATCTTTCTGTCCATCATTTCACATTTGCTTGCCACTGATGTTTAAAGTCTGTTTCTTCAAATTTTTTGTCCAGCTTTGATGCAATTGCAAGGCAGAGGCTACCCGTATTTCTGTGGAATTGTAATACTGGGTGGTTAAAAATGTTTTAAACTTTGCAACAGTGCCCTCTATTAGTTTTGTGACCTTGACCTGTGGCTGCAGGTTTATTATATCTGCATTATTACCATGTTTTAGAATATGCAAGCTGTTGATGTCTCTACAGATTTAGGACCACCATGTTTTTCCGTCTTTTTGGTGAGGGTGAACAATTTTGGTGACTTCCTGTTTGCTTTCCTTGACCATGTACGTAACCCTTCCAAATTAGGGCCTACTTTTAAAGTAAAAAATTTGCTCCTACAGGAGCAAATTTTTTCTTTTAAGAGTTGACTGTCATCGAGAAAGGAACAAGACATAAAAATGGAAGAGTTACTTCCCCTGAAAGTATACCCATTCACCTTAAGCATAAGTGAGATTTTTCATTTTTTCTTCTTTTTTTTTTTTTGAATTTGTATTTCAGTAGATCTGGGAATATTAGCAAAATAAAATGTCTCATAGATAGTTATTAGTTTTCAGTATTAACTATTAATGTGCCCAAAAGCAGACAACAAAATTTACGTCTGCAGAGTTTCAAAAAATGTTTCGTCCAAGTCATATCATACTGAGAATTTGAACACTAAAGGGCAAACAGTTTAGATTCAGATGAGGTGGCTCACTATGAGCCACCTCATCTGGATCTACACTGTTTGCAAATTTAACTATTTTAATTTTTGGCGCTTTAAGGGTTATTTATGATGTTATTTGTCTTTTCTTGTTTTCAGGGGTATTGTTCCAATCACCTGTGATGAACTTTTCAAAACTATGGGCACAAATACAGATCCAAACAAAAGATACGAAGTCTTGTTTTCAATGTTGGAAATTTATAATGAACAAGTTAGAGACTTGTTATCAAAAGACAACCCTAAAGGGGGCTTAAATGTTCGACAGAATCCCAAATTAGGGATGTTTTATGTTGAAGGACTTAAAAAAGTGCCTGTGGGAAGTTATGCTGAGATTGAGAAAAGAATGGAACAGGGTAGGTAATTAAGGTGCATCGATACATCTCTATGTTTTACTGCTGTTTTAAGAAAGGGGAACAATTTTTGTGACTTCCTGTTTGCTTTCCTGACCAAAGAAGCCCTTCCAAAACAGGGTCTACTCTTAAAGGAAAGAATTTGCTCCTAGTGGAGCAAATTCTTTCCTGTAAGTGTTGACCCTGTTGTAAAATGAGGCAAAAATGAAAATGGCAGAGTTGCTTCCCCTGAAAGCATACTCATTTGCCATAATCTTAAGTCTTTCTCCAAATGTTCTCTAAAAAGATTATTTATAAAAAAACGATGTTTGCATGAAATAAAAGCTATGTAAATAATGCTGGTAAAAGTTAAAGATTTCATGTTTTCCAAGCATGTTTTCATCTGAAAATGAGAGTCTCAGAAGAAGTTCACATGGAGGAGTTCCACTGAATAATTTTGTTAAAATTTCCTGAAAAGTAGGAAAGCCCAGCTCAAAAGTAGGAGTCTGGGACTGCGGATTTGGGCTCAAATGAGAACCCTGTCTTACATGTCTTTTGGATTGTGTTGTTGTTTTTTTCCTAAGATAATTATCAGCTAATTTTGTTTAATATGCTCAGAATGTTTGCAAGTGCTGTATATTAACATTCTGAAAGTTATATTTAGGCATTTATTATTTAAATAATACCTGTGACATATTTTTCAATATACATGGATATAAGAAGAATTACGGATCGTACTCAGAAAAATTGAATGCTTACAATAGTTGATTTTGATTTTATGGCTTGTAGATTATGGGTACTTTTGTATATTTTGCTACATGGTGGTCATGATCTAACAGTCATTATATTCACTAGGTACAACACAGCGAACTGTAGCATCAACGAATATGAATGCAACAAGTAGTCGAGCTCATACAGTTGTTACGATTATCTTTGACCAAATCATCAAGACTGAGAGTGGGGAAACAAAGAAGAGCAGTACAATGAACCTTGTAGATTTAGCAGGTAAATACCATAATTATTCAGTTATAAGTCAGAGGTTTTTTCCCTCCCAGAACAATCCCAGAAATCTAGATCTGTCTTACAAGACACCCCATCTAATAGCTGAATTGCACACAACTAATTTATGTATGTGGGGTAATTTTGGATAAAGTCCTGTCTTATAGCCAAAAAAATTGGATAGATATGGAAGATACTTCAGTTACTGCTGTATTAAATGAACTGTTCATTTTGTAAAAATATCTTAAGGCGAACAGTGCAGATCTTGATCAGATGGCAGTGAGGTTAGATATCTTTGAGTTTTCTTGTTTAGCTCTGTAGCCTTCCTTGGACTTCTTGTTAAAGATGATTTGCTGTTACAGTTTTCTTTTAATGGGTTTTGATAATACATGCAAGAAATTACTATGGTGACTGAGTATACTGCCATGTTTTTCAGTCATTTATTTAAAGAGGGGACAAATTTTATGACTTCCTTACTTGTTACTTGTTGTCGAGATATGTGACTAGGCATTAGCCTCTGGGATCTATTCTGATAGAGTGTTCAAAACCTGTGGCTGGATTGAATACATATAGCAGTCTGGTTGAACCTTGATAAGCAGATTATTCCAGTGAATGTTCATGATTTAAACTGATTTACCGTACTAACACTAAGGAAGATTGGTAAATTTTTTTTATTCTTTTCATTGTAAATGTATTTCATTCATACTTGGTCATTGCAAATCAGTTTCTTTTATATCAAACTATGGCTCCTGTTGTCTCAAACTAATGCTATAAAATTTAGGTCTCTGGTCTTTGAGTTAATGAGAGTTGACTGTATTAACAACTCTTGTAGCTTTCTTGTCCCTTATATGGTTTTTAATTGTTTTTCAGGGTCAGAGCGTGCTGACAGTACAGGAGCTACAGGGGACAGGTTAAAAGAAGGTGCTAATATTAACAAATCTCTGTCAGCTCTTGGAAATGTCATTTCAGTAAGTTGTATTTTAGTGTAGTTACTGTACTGACCCTCAATACTGAACAGAAAAGTTAGCAGTTTGATCTGAGTTTTTACAGTTTTCCCTTCTGCTAGCAGCACTTTAAGGTGATTCCAGGTATTAAAATACTTAAGCTTATCCATGCCTCGCTATTGATAATAGCAGATTAGAAACATGATGCCTAGCAGAAAAAGACCCTTTCAGGAACTTACCTCCTCTCATGAACTCACCAAACTTTTGTTTAACCCTTAATGTGCCAAAAAGCAGACGACAAAATTTACGTCTGCAGAATTTTAAAAAATGTCTCATCCAAGCAATATCACATTGAGAATTCAAACACTAGAGGGCAAACAGTGTAGATTCAGATGAGGTGGCTCATTATGAGCCACCTCATCTGAATCTACGCTGTTTGCCAATTCAACAGTATTATTAAAATTGCTCTTTCAAAATATTTGTCTGTGGGTAAGCTGACAGTAGTGATTCCTTTCAGCTAAAGTGGCCTGTATCAATTTGATTTTATTAGGTCTAAGAGAATAGAAAGTTTCAGAGTTTAACAGAGATTTCCTCATCATCCACATGTTCGTATTTTCTAGGCCTTGGCAGATATGTCTTTGGGTAAGAAGAAAGTTGTGGTGCCTTACAGAGATTCTGTCCTCACTAAACTATTACAGAATGCCCTTGGTGGTAACAGGTAGGAGCCTTGTTTGTTTGTATATTTCTAAGATTGGCCACATAATTATGATAAGTAAGATACATATTTTCTGAGTCAGGCTTAGTTTTCAAACATTATAAAGCTATAAATCTGACCTTGGCAGTTTCAAAAGAGGATAGGTGCAGATAAAGGTGGTTTTGGGGGGTAATTATGAGGTAATTTGTACCATTCTACTCCAGTCCATAAAAACGTGTTAAAACTCCTTATTAGAATTGCCTCATCAGGGAGGATCTAATGAGAGCAACAGCATATGTTTTGGTTGAGAAATAAGAAAACAAATATCTTAGAAGTATCTGGAAAACCCACCTTACCAGGAAGCATTACATTGTGGAGAGAAAAAATATTCACAAGCAGTATAGGTGGGCCAGGAAATGTGGCACTCTCAGAACAGCTCAGCAAAGTAAGATGTAAAGATATACATGTACCTACATATTTTTACCATCATTTTTGCAAAGGGGAATAACTATTCTGATTTCCTGTTCGCTTACCAAGAAGACATAGCCCAACCACCGACTAATATGGTAAAAAACGGAATCGTCCTTGATTTTGAGGGGGTTGGATTACAGGGAGAAAACAATGACAGTGTAGACCCTGATCAGACTGCTTCTAGGAAGCAGTCTAATCTGGGTCAGCACTGTTTACAAAATCTCATCTTTCACTCTCAGGTAGTAAAAGACTAAAATTCTTGTCTTGATTTCAGTAAAACTATCATGATAGCAGCCCTCTCACCTGCCGATATCAACTATGACGAGACGTTGAGTACACTGAGGTACGCGGACAGAGCCAAGAAGATCCAAAACAAAGCTGTGATAAACGAGAACCCCATCGACAAACTACTCAGAGAATTGAAGGTGTGTGTTAAAATTTATCATGTAAAACCCTGTTAAGCATTGAGGTAACCTCATTATAAAAATTCAGATAAGGTCACTAGTTACATATCAACTAGTTACCATGCATAATTTTATGTCACTGTCCATGGCAACGCTGTTAAATAGGAACGATTTTCTGTGCCTAAAAAGTTCCTAAATACATGTACTGGACTGGTTGAATGATAAACAGAATCTTCAACTCGTGTCATTTGATCTGAAATTTATGAAACTCATATTTGATTAGTTTTTATAAAGTCACATCAAACAACCACTCCTTTAACATGTTTAGCACCAAAAACCAAATAGTTGAATTTGCAAACAGTGTAGATCCATAATGAGCCACCTCATCTGGATCTACACTGTTTGCCCTATGGTCTTTGAATAATCAATACGATATAGCTTGGAAGAAACATTTTTCAGATTTTGCCTACGTAAATTTTGTTATCTGCCCTTTTGGCACTGAAGGCTCAAGATCCTCTGTTTTTACTGCTTAGCAATATAGTGCTTAAATAATTTTATTGTAAAGCAACAACCCCCCAAAAAAGAAAAAGAAAATAGCAGACTCATTTTTAGTCATTCAATTCACTGATAGAATACCGATAACATAATGTTCAACACAGTTAACACACTCAAATTCATTCATTGAAGTAGTGTTCCTTGAGTTTTCTGCTGGTATAGGACTTGTATCTTGAAGCATTTGCTATCTATTTAAGGAAGAGAATGAGAGATTGAAGAAAGCAATGGAGGGAGGAGGAATGATAATGCACCAGGAGGGAATGTCCAAAGAAGGTCAGTTTCTTCACGTTAATACTTGTATGTACTACCTACTCTGGCCTCAGGCTTTGCAAAATACATTCTACTGTAGCCACAGTTGTGAAGCACAGTGCACATAGACTTTTGATAATATTCTAAAATTGCTGTTGTCAAATATCATTCCATTCAGCAGACAGTTAAATGTTATGAACCCTCTTTTTTTAGCTCGCCTGTATGAATGCTACACCGGCGGTGGCGGCGTTAGCAAAATGTTAAAGTTTTACGTTAAAGTTTTTTATGTGATGGGCAAGGCGCTGTCAGGCAAGCTATCCTGTACTGCGGACAGGTCTTGTTGTTCTGAAAATTTTATCTACCCATCACAAGTATTTGCTCAATGTGTATTTACTGTTAAACCCAATCAATTTGTTTTTACAGTTTCCTGTGATTAGATTAAGTTACTGTTGTCTTTATTTTATTACAACAGAAATAGAAAAGATGAGAAAACAGATGGAAGAAGAAATAAGATCACAGCTGTTAGCCAATCAGCAAATGTTAGCTGAGGAAGAATCCTCCTCCAACTGGGATCAGAAGGTAAAATAAGATAACAGTTCTTAGCCAATCGGCAAATATTAGCTGAGGAAGAATCCTCCTCCAACTGGGATCAGAAGGTAAATAAGATCATATAGTTCTTAGCCAAGTGGCAAATATTAGTTGAGGAAGATTCCTCCTCCAACTGGGATCAGAGGGTAAAAAAAAGAAGATCACAGTTGTAAAACAATCAGCAAATATTAGCTCTAACTTGGATCAGAAGGTAAAGTAAGATCATGTCAGTCTGGTATTGGAAGGTCAGATAAGATCACAGCTATAATACAATCAGCAAATATTAGTAAAAGAAAATGTGAGAAGATTTTGCATTGCAAAGTTGCTCGCATTTTTTTGGGGCAGAAAATGGCAGTGTTTTGGGACACAATAGGTTTGAAATTATAACATCTTGTTAACTAAAGACATCATTGATTTGAATAACTGAGCCCTGGTTATAGAACTTTTTTCGTCTTCAACTCAGCTGAGCATAAAATTTTCTCTGCTGATAAATATGAAAGTGCCAACTTATGTTGGCATTTTCATATTGATAAGCAGAAAAAAATTCATACTCAGCTAAACTGAGCACTTATCAATAATTTGCTATTTATTAGCAGGTAAAATTTCATGCTCAGCTGAGTTGAGCATGAAAAAAGTTTTATAAGCTTAGGACCTGATTTACTAAGCAGAAAGTATGTGCACTTAGTACTGGTTAACCGCTTAGGAGGTCTAAGCCTGCCCAGGAATAGTGTGGTTAGGTTAACTGACCTTCCCGACATGACCATAGTTGTTTACTGTGGACGTTAAGCAACAAATCAACAATCAGTTTACTAAGCAGAGCTGGTGATGTACCTGTATATGATGATTTTCATCCTTTTTAGCTTGCTGCTGCTCAGCGAGAGACTGAAGAACTGTCTGAGGGGAAACAGGACAGCAGACGTAAACAGAAAGAAATCCATCTGGTCAATCTGAATGAAGATCCCATGTTGTCAGGGGTCATATGTCACTTCCTGCAGGCAGGGGAGACAATTATAGGAAGAAAAGATGCTACTCCACTACCTGATATATGTCTTAGTGGACTTAGGTATAGTGTTTTGACTCTTACCTGATGGCTGCTTATGTATTAACCAAAAAGCAGACAACAAAATTTACATCTGCTAAATTTCAAAAACTGTTTCTGTTTCATCCAAGCTATATCATATTAAGAATTCAAATTCTTGAGGGCAAACTGTGTAGATCCAGATGAGGTGGCTCTTCATGAGCATCTGTAAACAGCAAAGACAAGAGTCAGCTCAGCAGCCAAGCTTGGATCAACAGTCGTTAGATCTTGAGAAATATATGTGACAAACAGTGAAGACTCTGATAGTCCATGAATTTCATATGAAATCACCATGAGTTCAAGATTCTCATGATCATATGCTGATTTAAATGGGATATTTCATTGCCTTAAAAGCTTACATTATTTGAATTTGAAAATATAACATTACAAACCTCATAACTTTATATGCCAGTTACCATGTACTCTTACAATTACATGTACATGACTGTGTTATGATAGGATATTAATCACTAAATAATAGTGATGTCATGTGATAAAAAGAGTTAATGAGAAGTCATCACTGCTAATGAATTTTACACTTCCACAGCAATTTGTAGATACTGTAATATTTGTATGTTTTTTCCAGTATTCAAAAGCAACATGCTATACTCACATGCAAATCAGGTATAGTGGAGATTGAGCCAGGAGCCGGCTCCAAAATAAAGGTGAATGGGGTACCACTCACTATCAAAAAGAGGCTTACACACAAGGATCGGCTACTGTTTGGTAAGAACATGATCAAGTCTGTCCCAATTGACTTAAATTTTGAAATTTTTGCAAGTCTGACAGTCAGATTATTTACAAAAAATAATTATTAGTAACAACATGAACTACAAAATAGCTCCAAATTGCAACAATATTTTTGGGGAACTTGTGAATTATTTCAGTGTGAATAAGCTAGAGAGTAAAAAGTTTAGTACAAAATATTGAGTATAGACTTTTCTTTAAACTGCCATCTCACATAAACTTAAAGTGAGTGAGCGCATGACTTGGGTTTGATGTCCCACCAACACATAGGTTATATGGAGATGGGATCTCAGTTTAAAGTGTCATCAGAGAGACCAGAGGAGTGGGCCATTGAACCTATGACCCCTGGATTGGTAGTCATGCAGATTATCCACTACACCACCACAGCTCCAAACTAAACTTTAAGGCTTATAAACCATGCCACTCTATGTGCATTTTCTTTATACCCAAAATATGACAAACTAAAAATGTACTTCAAAAATCATTAGCAACATATGCCTTTTTCTACTGACAGAAATATGTTTTTTCTTTTGATAGGGTCTAACCACCTGTATGTATTCATGAACCCCATAAACAAGGAAGGGTCAGAGGACCTGCCCCCTGAGATTACCTGGGAGTTTGCTCAGAAGGAGATAGCTCAAGTTAAGGGGTTCACAACCTCCACAGGGGCTGGACTCACTAAAGGTAATCTTTTGCAAATAATGTAGCAACTGTAATGCTATTAGTATATACTTTAAGGTGATGGGTACACTTTTAGGGAAAGCATTTCGCCACTTTGGTTTTTGTCTCCCTCCTCAGTGGGGGTCAACTTTTAAAGGAAAGCATTTGCTCCCCTAGGAGCAAATTCTTTTCTTTTGGAGTAGATGGATTAGACACATTTTGGAAGGGCTTTGTCATCCAGGGAAGCTAACAGGAAGTCACAAAAGTTGTTCCCTTTGGTAAAAAATGGCAGAAAAATAAGGAGATGTACCCACGCACCTTAAAAACCCTCAGTATTGGGCAGGCATGATGAGCAAACTGTATAGACACAGAGCAGACTGTGCACATTTTCCATACCCAGTAACTATTTAACATGTTACCAGATAGATAAATCAGTCTTTCAAAATTTTTGGTAATTAGTTGTTCAGTATACAGGGAAATGTTGGAATGTTTGTTTAGTCCATTTGCTCCCAAATGCAAATGGAGTTTTGCTTATTTTCTCGAAAACAATAAAACTGCCATTACTTGTTCTAATGCCCTAATGATTCTTATAACAATGCATAGCAGAATTTGAAAAATTTGAATTTTTAGATGCTTTTGTAAAATATTTTCCACTAACAGTAATGCAAAAAATTAGCACTGAAGGGTGTCCTATGCTTGTTAGAACAGCCAAAATATTATTTGTAAGTTAAGTTGTAAACTTGTTCTTTACTCCAATTATTGACTTATATGAAAGAAATAGTACAATGTACGCAACTGTCTGCATGCATAACGCATGATGTAATTCTGCTATAATATGGATTTCCCTTCCAAAACAAGACCAATATCTGCATCTGTCTTGAAGACAGATCTTGTTTTTATATAGCATTGTTTTTATATGGCATAAAACTGCCCTCTTGTAACCAAAGAAATGCACTACTTAGAATTGTTTAATTTCATTTACCATAATAGTGCTAATTATTGCGACAGAAGTGGCAAAGGAAACCATGTAGACACAGATCAGGCTGCTCATGAACTTTCAGAGAAATTGCATTGGAGGAGAAACCTGATCAGGGTCTGCATTCTTTGCCATACTGCTATCCTTATTTTAACACAATCATTGCCATGTTAGAAAATTGGCTTGATTCAGTTTAGGATAGTAACTGCTAAGCCCTAGATAAGAGGGAGTTTTTGGTGATAATTAGGGATAATTTTCGTTAATTCTGGATACAAACATATGTTGTGACCCCTCATCAGAACCGTCTCGACGAGACGGTTCAGATGAGGGGTCACAACATATGGTTTCAATGAGAAATAAAGAAAATTATCCTTCAATTATCATCAAATACCCCTTTTATCTAGAGCTCTTGTTACTGTAATTTGTCAAGGTGTATAGATAAACTTCCATATTTTCTGCCATGTATACAATGGGAAATAACTTTTGAGACTTCCTGTTTGTTCCCTGGATGACAAAGTCCTTCTAAAATGGGGTCTGGGGGAGGGAACAAAAAGTCACAAAAGTTGTTTCCCTTTGTAAAAATGGCTGAATAAAATGAGGGTCTACCAATTCACCTTAAATGTGAGCAAATATAATTAGCTAACATTATTTCATCTGATTATCAGAGCTAGCAAGAGGTTAGTAGAGTTTTTTACTCCAGAATGAGTATGTTTGCATATTTCTTGAATGTGTGCATTTGTAAGCATGATTAGCTTTCACTGCTGAAGAATTTTAAAGCTTAATTCTAACACAGCTGGCCTATATAAGCAGCAAAATTTGGCCGTGTTAATTCCACATAAATTCACAGGAATTTGCCATGTTAGGTGCATGCTAAATTTAAGTGATAACGGTGTCATAGGTTCTTTACACCGTCTCTACTACAGCTCAGTGGTATAACTTCAAGTATTTTGCTTTTTAGGGACAAAATAATAGAACAGAGGCATGACAACGTAACTAAATCTTTAATGATTTGGAAATTTGATGACTTTAAGAATTTCAAATTGTAATACTTGCTGTAAGCTGCAGACTGCTAACTGGAACTTTGATGATTTTTTAAGTGAGAATTTTAAAATTGAGACTCTCACAGAAATTTGTTCCAAGGTAATCTATTTTGTATTTTGTGCCTATTTGCAAGAAACATATACACAGTACTTGTTTACATATTTATTAGACTATAATATGTTTTTTCCCCTGTCTAGAATGGTCCCAAATATCTAAATCATTCTTATGAAGTGCTGCTATAAGACAGATTTTCCCTTTCTAACCAATTCCAGAATTGTAGACCATCTTAAAAGCTGGATCTAGATATTTGGGATTTTTTTGGATCTCAACATTTGGGATTGTTTTGGATGGGAAAAAAACGTGTCATATACCATAAGAAATACCATAGTTCTGATTGAAGTGTAAAGTTGTCTGGAGTACTTTAACCCTATTGCACTCAAAATGGCCAAAACTCCATGGAGTTTTGGCCGTTCTGAGTGCAATAGGCTTAACCAGTTTACGTCTTAATGCATCCAGTTTTAGAGTTCGTGAAGATCTAAACAACCATTGCATGATGGGAAAGAAAATAAGTGAGATTTGAAACTTTTTAATCAGCAGTAAAGGGTAATATTGAAAGCTTTATCTAACTTAGTGAAACTTGGCATGTGTAAATGAGCCGCCACATGACAAAACCAAGAAAGTGGTGGGTGCGCCCAGTGAAGCCTCAGATCAGCGTTGGCAGCTGCCCAGTCTGATCAGAGTCTTCTCTGTTGGTATGGAGGTAGCTTAGATCCTTAGCAATCTTTTAAGCCACAGGGAAGACTCTGATCAGTCTGGGCGGCTGCCCAGGCTGATCCGAGTTTTCACGTGGCACACATGTTACTTTATTGGTTTTGTGGTGTCACGGCTCAAATAATTTTTTTTCCAAAAATACGATTAAAGTGTATGCGGAATGTAGGAATTATAGTTTAGTTTATAAGCATGCTGATGACAATTATGTA
Organism: Ctena decussata; assembly: GCA_963989385.1. Classification (NCBI taxonomy): domain Eukaryota; kingdom Metazoa; phylum Mollusca; class Bivalvia; order Lucinida; family Lucinidae; genus Ctena; species Ctena decussata. The sequence continues at coordinate 52,613,960 of OZ022503.1, read as the reverse complement.
TCATGCTGAATTGCTTGCTGTATTTTTTTTTAGGTAAAGAACAAAGAGATATTAAATGACTGCTTGCTTGATAGTTTTAATCCCTGCATTTTTTCCCCTTCTTGCTATTGGGTTTTATATATTATTTGGCAGGTGATTTCTATTTGTGCAAATTTGGTTTTAGATGCGATGATGGGCCTACATTTGCACAGTACTTCATGAAGATGATTGTGCAGCTTTAGAAGAGACTACTTTTGTTGTATGAATACTGGTCAATGTGCGCCTGTCTTTAATTATATACTTCATATGGTTAAGCTAAAACGAAATATTTACATTTTTGGTGTATCTAATGAAAAGCCCAATAGTAAACCATTGGAACGTAATGTAGTTTACTTTATTGCCAGTCAGCCCGAATGTAAATTTCCCTGTTTGGCACCATTTACAACAGTTATTTAGAAGTTTAACTAATTGCAGATTTGCTTTTATGCTTTAATACAAATTTTGCTAAATCAAATTTTGTTATTTACTGATTACACTGCAGCAGCGCTTATGCTGAATTTCTCACAAGAGTTTTGCTCATGCTTACTTTTGCATTGGCTTGAGAATGCATGGAGTTTTTATACCGCTATCTAATTTTCAGTGAGTGTGAAAATCTTACATTTTCAGGCAGTCTTGTTTTTTTCATCACATATAAGTGTTTGTATCGTATGTCTCAATTTTGTCATTTCTGAAATAGTCCCATGCACACAAAATTCAGATTTTGCGCTATAAAAACATAATTTCTTTTTCTAAACGGATATAACATTTTTGTCAGAAAATAAAGTTTGATAATTATACAGTGCATATCTTAATGCAGAGCTCATCTTCATTTTGTATTTACAGTAGTAAGACAACATTCAATTCTGTCTTATAGGTCACCTCATTTATGCAAAGACCTGTCTGAAAAGGCCAAAATCTCATATCCCAAAGCAGCATTTTCAGTGTGAATTGACATGTATTAAGCAAGCATCTGCCTTAAGCAAGGGGTTCTGGCTCTTCCTAAGTTGCTTGCTAACAGTATTCGGACAAGAAATGCCTGAGCACATACACAGACCAAAAGTTGAAAGATCGACAAGAAGCCTGGCATTTCAGTTGGTTAGTGCACATGCCTTGGATATTAAAGGCCCTAGATTAGATTGCGGGGTGCAGCATGAGAATTTGGGTGTCTGAAAGTGCTTCATCTCATAATATCATATACAAGAATGACTTTAAAAAAAAAAGCATGCCCTTCTTTACTGGAGACCCCCTGTGCAGGGAGAGACATCCCCCATGCAGGTTAATCCCTTCTTTAGTTATGGAGCTGCAGGTCCTGGTGACTTATCCTGCAAACCTGGCCCAGAGGTTATAAAACTTGAGTATTCTCAAACTCAAAATAAAGCACACTGATTAGCTGCTTAAGAACACATTCTCGGAAGCAGCCAATCAGTGTGCTTTAATTTTGAGTTTGAGATTATTCTCAAGTTTTATAACCTCGAACCCTGGAGTGTACATTGTACACCTGCCATAAGGGTCTTAAGTTGCCCTGATGCAGTATCAGATGGATGGATGGATGGATTTTCAGCAGTATTTCAGTCCTATCAGGACAATGGGTGATAATGAAAAGCTGTGTGCAATTGAACCCTGTTTACTGTTAAGAAAATTTCCACCTTGAGCAGGCCAGCGCTTTAAACCCACTGAGCTATTGGAGCTCCTAGTATCACAAGAAAGAAATATTATATGTCTGAACTGTTTGCACTTTACCAATATAATTTGGACTTTTTCCCATGTAAAATGACAATTTAAATCTGTCTTGTATAATTCTGTTATAAGATTTTTTTTTGCCTGCCAATACAACCCCAAAAATCTAGATCTACATTTTTGCATTTTTGGAGTTGTTTTCCGAGGGGTGGGGGAATATGTGTGTGTGGCATGTGCGCTCAGTGAAAGCTCAGATCAGCCTCTAAACATCCTCTCAGTCTGTTCAAAGTCTCTATTGTCGGCATGGAGCTAGCTTAGAACCTTAGCTGATCTGAGTTTGTGCTGGGTGCACATGCCACTTTGTTGGTTTTGTCTTGTTGCGGCTCAAATATTCTAAAAAAGATGAAATTCTGATCTCTTATATTTTTGTCATCATCATTTTTGTTACTCTTACAGATCAGCAGATAGCTCAGGAGCAGGTTTTAGAAATTCTCCCGATGGTGTCAGAAGTCAACGCCGTCTCAGAAGAGTTGAACAAACAGAAGTCATTTGAAGTGGTTCTCATATCAGCTGCAGCTCAGGAAAGCTCCTATGGGGCACAGAATAATACAAAGTAAGTGAGTGGCGTCAGGCTGAGTGATTTAACCCGTTTATACCTAGTGGACTCTTCTAGCCTTATATTTTGGATGGGACCAGTCATCATTTTAGGGGTGTCTGGTGAACCAGTACGTGCTTCTGCTGTAGTTAAATGCCCCTTATTCTTTTTCTGAAAAAAAGAATTTCTACCAACCCACCTGAATTCTGGTCACTTAGATATACAAATTTATTCTTCAACTCCAGTTTAAGTGCAGTTTTCTCAAGGTTTAAAGAGTGCAATAGTCAAACCTAGCTTGAAATATGTTTTTATAATCAAAGTACAGAAAGAAAATGGTGCTGAAGCATCTTGACCCCTGTGCTGGGAAACAAGTGGCGGATGCAGCATAGCATCTCACAGAACAGGGGCCGTATTCATAAAGCCACTTAAGTTGTTGCTATGCGGTTGCTAAGGCTAAATATCTATAAAGGAGATTCCCTACAACTATGAAATTTGGTCTGGAGGAACAGTCTTACAATCTCCTACAACTATGAAATTTGTAAGACTGTTCCTCCAGACCAAATTTCATAGTTGTAGGGAATCTCCTTCAAAGGAATTTAGCCTTAGCAACAGCATAGCAACCACTTAAGTCGTTTTATGAATACGGCCCCAGGCTTTTATAGAATTATTATTGTAATGGGCTCTTCTAATTTCTAGGACTATTTATACTGTAGGGAATTTTTATGAACTTTTGACAAAGAAAGCGGACTCTGATCAGACTGATCTTTAGGAGCAATCTGATGTAGATCTGCACCATTTGTTCTGGCCAGGTAATAAAGTGTATGGGTACACCTTCATGCTTTTCAGCTATTTTTGCAAAGGGAAACAACTTTTATGACTTCCTGTTTGTTTCCTTGAGTGACAGAGCCCTTCCAAAGAGGGCCTGCTACTCTTAAAGGAAAGAATTTGCTTCTAGTGACTTCTAGGGGAGCAAATTTTCTCTTTTAAGATTTGCTTTAGATTGAATAGGGAGGCAAAAAAGAAAATGGCAGAGTTGCTTCTTCAGAAAGTGTATCCATTCATCTTATGAGTAAATACAGTAATCATTATACCCCCCGCAAACTGTGTTTGTGGGGGGTATACTGTTTTGACGTTGTCCTTCCGTCTTTCCGTCCGTCCGTCCGTCCGCAACGCCTTAAATTTGCTCCAATTTGTTTCAAATTTTGTCCATGGATGCACCATAAGAAAATATTGGATACGTATTTTTCAATTTTTCCTCGAAGATTTTAATTGTGGAGTTATGCCCCTTTGTATTTTTCGTAAAATAAGTTTGTTATCGCAACTCCTCGTAGATGGTTTGACGGATTTTCTTGAAATTAAGTATGTGAACAGATATTGGTATGAAGATGTGCATTAGGATTTTGATTTTAAATTCCGCCCCTTTTTGCCTGAGTTATGCCCCTTTTTGATAATTTTTGCCCTATTTTATAGGGTTTTCGCATTAAATTTGCTCCAATTTGTTTCAAATTTTGTCCATGGATGCAGCATAAGAAACTATTGGATACGTATTTTTCAATTTTTCCTCGAAGGTTTTAGTTGCGGAGTTATGCCCCTTTGTATTTTTCGTAAAATAAGTTTGTTATCGCAACTCCTCCTAGATGGTTTGACGGATTTTCTTGAAATTAAGTATGTGAACAGATATTGGTATGAAGATGTGCTTTAGGGTTTTGATTTTATATTCTGCCCCTTTTTGCCTGAGTTATGCCCCTTTTTGATAATTTTTGCCCTATTTTATAGGGTTTTTGCATTCAGTTTGCTCCAATTTGTTTCAAATTTTGTCCATGGATGTACCATAAGAAAATTTTGGATACATATTTTTCAATTTTTCCTCGAAGGTTTTAATTGCGGAGTTATGCCCCTTTGTATTTTTCGTGAAATAAGTTTTGTTATCGCAACTCCTCGTAGATGGTTTGACGGATTTTCTTGAAATTAAGTATGTGAACAGATATTGGTATGAAGATGTGCATTAGGGTTTTGATCTTAAATTCTGCCCCTTTTTGCCTGAGTTATGCCCCTTTTTGATAGTTTTGCCTATTTTATAGGGTTTTTGCATTCAATTTGCTCCAATTTGTTTCAAATTTTGTCCATGGATGCAGCATAAGAAAATAGTGGATAGGAATTTTTCAATTTTTCCTGGAAAGTTTATATTGCGTAGTTATGCCCCTTTGTATTTTTCGTGAAATAAGTTTTGTTATCGCAACTCCTAGATGGTTTGACGGATTTTCTTGAAATTAAGTATGTGAACAGATATTGGTATGAAGATGTGCATTAGGGTTTTGATTTTAAATTCTGCCCCTTTTTATCTGAGTTATGCCCCTTTTTGATAATTTTTGCCCTATTTTATAGGGTTTTTGCATTCAATTTGCTCCAATTTGTTTCAAATTTTGTCCATGGATGCAGCATGAGAAAATAGTGGATACGCATTTTTCAATTTTTCCTCGAAGGTTTTTATTGCCGAGCTATGCCCCTTTGTATTTTTTGTAAACAAGTTTATTGCAACTCCTCCTAGATGGTTTGACAGATTTTCTTGAAATTAAGTATGTGAACAGATATTGGTATGAAGATGTGCATTAGGGTTTTGATTTTAAAATCTGCCCCTTTTTGCCTGAATTATGCCCCTTTTTGATATTTTTTGCCCTATTTATAGGGTTTTTGCATTAAATTGGCACCAATTTGTTTCAAATTTTGTCCATGGATGCACCATAAGAAAATATTGGATACGTATTTTTCAATCTTTCCTCGAAGGTTTTAATTGCGGAGTTAAGCCCCCTTTGTATTTTTCATGAAATAAGTTTGTAATTGCAACTCCTCCTAGATGGTTTGACGGATTTTATTGAAATTTAGTGTGTGAACAGATATTGGTATGAAGATGTGCATTAGGGTTTTGATTTTAAATTCTGCCCCTTTTTGCCTGAGTTATGCCCCTTTTTGATATTTTTGCCCTATTTTATAGTGTTTTTGCCTTTTTTGCTTCCATTTTATTCAAATTGGGTTACTGGATGCAGCATATGGAAAGAGCTGATACATATTGTTCAGTTTTTCCGGAAAGGTTTTCCTGCTTAGTTATGTCCCTTTGTAGTTTTGTCAGAAAGTTTGTTATCGCTACTACTCTAAGACCATTTGACAGATTTTCTTGAAATTAAGTATTTGAACACATATTGGTATGAAGATGTGCATTAACTCTTTTTGCATGAGTTATGCCCCTTTTTTATGTGTTTTGCCCTAGTTTGAAGTTTTTTTTATGCCATTTTCACTTCCATTTTATTCCGATTTGGTGCACAGATACAGTAGAAGAAAGAGTTGGCACATATTGCTCTGTTTTTCTCAAAAGGGTTTTCCAGCTTTGTTGTGCCTCTTTATAGTCTTGGAAAACAGAGTTTGTTGTCGCTACTTCTCCTAAACCGTTTGACTGATATTAAATATGTGAACAGATATTGATATATATATGTGCACATGTAGTTGTCATAACATGTATGCTGTGTAAATATAAAACTTAAATGACAAAGCTGCATGCCTAACTGTTAAACGCGGGGGGTATTTAGTAAGCCATGCTTACTGCCACCTCTAGTTTGCTCTGCTCTGCAAGTTCTTAAGAATGATAGGACTGATCCATAGTAAAATTATATTTGATATTTTCTTTTTAAGTGTTTCAGTTGTTTTGGTTAGTATGATCATAATTGTTGATTGTCTCATGTATTCAGATTCCTTTCCATTTTGTTGTATCATTAAAGAAACCAGTTATTTGTTTGTTTTGGATGGACAGTTTCAAATAATTTTCATGGATGTTAAATAGTCTAAAATGACACAGTTCAATGACATGCAGTTTTTCAGGTCCTATAAAAGGCAAATGAGTGAAAACTTGTCCATATTAAGCGAGGCTCAGTTTATGTCTTAGGCAATCTTTCATTTGCTTTCTCGAATGAAGTTCTTGTTTAACAGCAAGTATTAAGTGACTGCAGAGCTCTAGATAAGAAGGAGTATTTGATGATAATTAAGGATATTTTTTCTTATTTCTTATCAAAACCATATCAGTGGGAACGCGTATCCATGGCGGAGTGATATTTTTATACAGATAGCAACGAAAAAACGTTCGAAATTCCTCAGATTCAGATTCAATCGACGAACGGGTCGCAATTTCAGTGCAGCTTTGTCGGCGAATCAAACTACACACAGCCGAAAATAATACACGGTTTTATTCCTTACATCTTAGTTTAATTTCCTAGTTCTCTGAGATCCGAACTGAACACCGAGATACTCGGCATTCGAGCAGTTGACACGATCGTCGAAAGACGACTTTTTCAGTCAACTTCAAAAGCAATTTTCAAAACAATTCGACTTTCTCCCGCCGGCGGACATATGCCATGAGAAACCATGGTATTCGCCCTTTCCTTGTGACAAAAATCAAGTAATTCGGTGTTTGGGACAATTTTCTTTGCAAAATAATCTTCGGGTACTCTACGCAATTTGTTGTTGTTGTTTTCAACGAAATGGCGGACAACAGTGTTTACATCACTGGCCCGGCTACGCATTTCAACGTTTGCGACAAAATCGAGAGAATCATTATTCCATGTATTGCTAGAATACCAAGCGCGATTAAATTAGATATGTTTATTAAAAATACAATGCATGACAGAAGTCTATCTTTATATTTTATTCACAAATAACCACAATTCCATACCCACCCGCAGAGTTTGTAAACAAGGTAGCTCAGTAGTGCTGGGTACGTCATGAAATTATGACGTAAACAGTAAATTGATTGTATTACTGATATTAACTTGTGAGTCGGCTGACAGCCAGTGTGTCAGTATTTCAAATGCTCTATCGCGACCCTGTTTGAAAAATTAAAGCAAGACAAATATCGCTACACCACTAAACAACTATTTAATTAAGACAGCACGTGAAATTTCACTTTGGGAGAGAAAACTTAATGGGTCCTACATCTGAAGGATCAAATGGAATGGTTGTGCAGGCCCGTACACATACTTTTGCCAAGGGGTAGGGGCGGCGGGTAAGAAGGTGTGGCTGGAACGAATTTCAGTGTGAGTGGGGAGGTGGCGGGAGGGGAGGGGTGCCCTAGGGTGGTGGGGGGTTGGGGTGGGTTGAAGGGGGTAAGAAAATTAAGAAAATCCAGATTTTAAGGACACTTTTAGAGCTTTAGTTTAGGGGTGTAAACTCGCTTTCTGGCAGAAAACTGCATGTTTTTTTATGTAATTTGCTCGGTTATGGGAGGTGCACCCTCCGCCCTCCGTCGTACAGGCCCGGTGTGCTGGTTGGTGAGAGGGCCGGGAGGAGCGGGGAGGTGGAGGGGGGGGGGGGGGGGGGTAGGGGGAATCGACTCTGTCGCCTGGCAGCTTTGACAAGTCTGCACCTTTTCTCAGGTCAAATATAAAACAAATATCGAAAAGTATGTGTATGTGTGTTTTTGGTGTGATGTCATCAGCGACAACACGCGGAACAGACACGATTACAAAGATCTACAAATTTGTAATTTCCTCATTCTAGAAATCGTATGAAAACTCAACCCATTCTCTAGTCTGAATCTACAAACCAAACATTGTTTGCAACTCTTGTTCGGCTCATACCGACTCCCACAGTCCAAAGAGTCTCGGTAGCGCAGCTGCCAAGTGGAGTCTCGCCGGTAAAATTTACTTGATCAGTCGACTTTCTCTTTAATAAATGTCGACTCAAAATAGGTTAGGCCCTATAGCATTCATGGGGTGATAGCCAATGGACTGACATGGAATACAGAAGTATTAAAGGCCCAGCAGACATTCAATGCTGAATCAATGTTGGGAGTCAGTGTTGAATCAATGTTGAATTATACATTGAATTGAACTGAAGCCTAAATACTACATTAACAAATTCGCAAAAGTTTTAGCCTATTTCTAGCGTTTTCGTGAGTACATTTTGGCAGTTCGATACAAAGTAATATAATATAGAGACAAACACTTCAGATCTTCGTCGGACTGATCCCAAAGCAGGATCTACGCTGTTTGTCATTCCATCTGCATCTTTAGACGCATTACTGCAGTGAAAACCAAACATCATTTTTAAGACAGTTATGCTTAATTCCAATCTTTAGACTTCGGACTACCCATCCAGGGGTCGCAAGATCGATCCCCCGCTTCTCCGGTCTTTCGTATACTTTAAACCGAGGTCCCGTCTCCATATGACCTCGTTGTTGGTGGGACGTTCAACCCGAGTTCACTCACTCCAATCTTTAGAGACTTTATGGTACGTCAGCCAGTTCAATATAAGGGAAGTTACTTCTCAAATCACTATTATAATTCTTTCTGCACGAGTTTCTTCCCATGTGTTGCCAAACAAGGTCCCCTTTTTTCCCTTACTGAAGAGATTGAAAGTGGGGGCTGAAGAGATATACAGCATACTGTATAAGTGAAATTTTCACATATGTAGACTAAATCCTACTAAGACCTTGAAAATAAGGTCAACGTGATCAAAATCTATTATGCTCTTATGTTTGTCCTAATGATATATCCATGCAAGTTTGGTGAAATTGGTTCAAGAAATATTGTGGGTACAAGAAATTGTCATGCTGACGCAGACCACAGAAGGTCAAGTCTAAGGCCTCTTGTGACCTTGAAAATGGGGTCAAAGTCACCAGAACCTAATCAACTTTTCAGACATCTTTACAAATCAAGGGCGGGCCGGGTAGCGCAATCGGTAGGGCACCTGACTCGTAAGTCAGAGGTCCTGGGTTCGAATCCCGGTCTGGCCACATACTTTCGTTTCTCCTTCCGCTGATTCAAGAAGGGCAGTTGTCAGTTACTGGCGAAAGTATGTGCACTTAGTACTGGTTAACCGCTTAGGAGGTCTAAGCCTGCCCAGGAATAGTGTGGTTAGGTTAACTGGCCGTCCCGACATGACCTTAGTTGTTTACCGTGGACGTTAAGCATCAAATCAACCAACCAACCAACCAACAAATCAAGGGTACTAAGACCACTATGCCATCCAAGGGTACTAAAACCACTTTGTTCCTTACATACATAAGAAACAAAGTGGCCTTAGTACCCTTGACTTGCAAAGATGCTATTTGGCTTGTCCCAACGATATATCTATGGAAGTTTGGTAAAATTTGACCCACTTATTCAAAAATATGGCAGATAGTTAGTGCCTTGTGCACAGAAACTGACTTCCCTTGGGTAAACCTGTTAGAGCAAAATTTTAGCTTTATGCATCAATGAACGACAATTGATCATGTGACGCTTTCATCAAGGTACATCTAAGATAAACAAACTCCTTGATGGTTCCATGTAACGTTCAACTGATGCCGCTTCACGACCACGGCTTTTTAACAATATGTCCCAACACGTCGTTACTAACCTGACGTCCTATGTCCCCATCTCAAACACTTTTTGCGGTATCTTGCTGACCCATGTTTTGCAAATCCTACTGTGCTTAAATATAAATAAAAAAAAGGGCAAAGGTTTTCCATAATAGCCGTAGGGGCAGTGGGGTTAGAGGCCTACTGTATCTTGGGCACAGCAGAAAGAACGAGCCCATCACTCTTTTTTCGCTGCCTTATCTTTTCCTTGCTTGAAAAAAGTACCCATTTACTGTTGGGTTGAAAGAGTTTTCCAGTCGTCGGATGGCAAAACCCGGGTGTGATCTCATGGCCTTCAGGCGACTTTCTGCACCATAACTGAGTCACTCTAACCACTCGACTACGGCGCCTCTCTTGTAACTACTCGACTATGGCACCTCTAAAATCCTAAATATTGGGACACCTAAAAACATTAATTTTCCTTTCTGGACTAACTGAAAGTTAATGGTTTTAAGTGTCCCAATACTTAAGCACATTATAGTAGTCTATGCTAAATTAGCACAAAAATGGCACAGACAGGGTTTAAAATAAAGTGTAAATTATACAATAACTAAAATTTGTGTAAAAAAACCCCCAAAACAGAAGACGTCACTAGAATTCTAGAAGCACTTTGGGCTTTATAAAAGTTTAGGTACGACCACTGGTTCGTCATGCACGGAATGCTGAAAAATCAAATTTCAATTCTTAAAATTAAGCATCATCAGATAATTTGCAGAAAAAAATAATCACAATTCATCTACATTCTTTGGAATTTTTAGTGTGGAACTCGTGTAATTTTTTAAATATTAATACCGTTGTAGATAAGTTATCAAACTTTACTACAATTATTAAGCATCATCAGATGATGTGCTGAGAACAAGAACCATAAAAAATCACCAACGATTTTGGGACAAAAATCCTTAATGTTTAAACTGGAAATTGTGCGTGTGTGGGTGGGGGGGATAGACAGGAAGGGGCTACCTCTCATTCACTCATTCAACTGAACCCCTTTACAGTCATGACTCATCATTTAATGTCTGTCACCAAGCTCTTCTCTCTAGTACCTTAATAACTGATTAGTAATTACAAGTTTCTTTGCTTTGGTCAGAAGCTGCAAACATTTAAGTTGGATTAAATTAATCAGGAAATATAAAAATGTTTTTATTTTTCAGTTTATGGTATCATTTCTATTGATATAACTTCAATATGAGCCTTTTAATTTTCTTTATGAGATTTAAGCTAAAACATAACTTTTTGGCATTTAATTCTATAGAATATATATTTTTTCATGCCCCTTCCATCTCAGCCACAGGCCAAGCATAAAAAGTATTTTGTTTGCCTATTAACTAGGATTTTTTGGAGAGCAGGTAGGTAGGCTTTCTTTTTAATCCCTGCAAACTATGAAAACAACAAATAATAATTCCACATAAAATGTCACACACAGTTACAGTAATTACCCATAATACTAAGATAACAGCATCCTACATTTTGAACATATCTATGTCACCCACAAATGGTGTACCCAAAATGTGCAGTATTAAGGAAAAATTGCTGACCCAGATCAGACTGCTCCTGGGTCTACACTGCTTGCTCAGACCTGTTTGTCTTACTATGCAGGTTGATCACGGTAAATGTGCCGTTAAATAAAAAAAAAATAGATCTAGGGTGTCCCAAGTGGCCATCTTTTTTTTTTTTTTTGGGGGGGGGGGGGGGGGGGGGGAGGAGGGGGAGGGCGGGGGGAGGGAGGGGTAAGGTGAATTTTGGTGTGTAGGTAAGCAGTTGCTATCTACCCACCAAAAGTGCAGGGTCCAGACTCAGGGGTAAGGTGAATTTTGGTGGGTAGATAGGCAGTTGCTATCTTCCAACCAAAAGTGCAGGGCCCAGACTCTTTTTTTGGAAATTTTGGGTGGAGCCAGGTTATTTTTTTTTTACTGATTTTTTAGGCCAGATTATTTTTTGAAATCCCCTTATGAGCTGATTTATTTTTTACTTGCATATTTTTTCTTCCAAAGACAGGGATTTTTTTCGAAAAATATACCAGCCCCCCCCCCACACACACACACACACACACACACCCTAGAATATCAAATGGTCGGTCCCTTAGCGCCTAGCGGGACAGGGTTTTGGCAGATTTATGAGGAAGGACAAGCTGTCTCTTGTACTTTTTGTTGGATGACTTCTGAAATGGTACGTGTGTGTTGAGGGGGGGGGGGGGGGGGGGGGGGTGGTTGGCGTCGTTCGGGACAGAATTCTTTAGAAGAGCGAGTGGTCTCAGAATGTGGGGCGCGTTATCTTGGGGGAAGTTGTCTGGGGGAGTTTTCTTAGAATCTGGGGCGAGTTGTCACCTGAAGATGGGGCGACATGTCTTGTGGCTTTTTCGTTTGTCAAACTTTATGGTTGACCAGTGTGTTTGTTTTGCTTTCTCTCGTTCTCGGCGTGTAGCCTAAATTCAGAAGCCCAAAAAATCGCAGGCAGACAGACTAACGCAAAATCTTAATAAATTCACAGTATGCTAAATGATTACAAGCTTAACTATACCATAAATGAAGAAACAGTTGGTCTCCTCAAGTCGATCCAGCTGAAAAAATGTCTGTGTGTTGACGAACGCACGTGCCATGTATACGTAAAAATGACCAACTTCATTATCGATTTTCAAACTAAATAGACTTTCTCCCGAAGATATACCTCGCTAAAAGACGGTCGAATGTATGAACTACGGTTCAGTTATAATGGCATCTAATTTGGTTTTTGGGACAATTTTCTTTGCAAAATAACTTTGGGGTACTGTCGTAGGGTTTTACTTTTCTGAAAAACGGTTGTCAAACTGTGATCGTTGTTTTGGGTGTGCAAACTGCATTGAGGTACCGATATGCGTCTGATTTCAATAACAAAACATCAAATTTCATTCTGATCTGGTCCGTTGGAAAATTATGACTGCATATCTTATCAAACGAGCATTATTTTGGGACTGTTTCTGTTCAAAATTTCCCGCCATTTTTTTCCGGCGAAAAAAGGGATTATTTCTTTGTGCGTAGACGACCGCTCAGAAAATGAATTACTCAAATGTGATGAGTCTGCGTTCCCACTGTATGTAGTGACCCCTCATTGAGACGGTTCAGATGAGGGGTCACAACATATGTTTTTATGCAGAATTAACAAAAGCTATCTCTAATTATCACCAAATACTCCTTTTATCTAGAGCTCTGAAGTGAGTATTTCCAAAATAAAACCCTTTAAAATAAAATTGCTCATGAGCTTTCTCAAATGTTTTGTTTTTTCATGTTTTTTTTTTTTTTTGGCTCACCTGAGCACGAAGTGCTCAAGGTGAGGTATTGTGATCGGTCTTTGTCCGTCGTCCGTCGTCCGGTCGTGCGTCCGGCGTCAACTTTTGCTTTAAACAACTTCTTCTCCAAAACTGCTAGCCGGATTTCAAAATAATTTCACAGAAATGTTCCTTGGGGGACTCTCTACCAAAATTGCTCAAATGGTTCCGCTCCGCTGAACAATATGGCCGCCAGAGCTAAAAATAGAAAAACCTTTAAACGACTTCTCCTCCAAAACTGCTGGGCCGATTTTGAAATAATTTCACAGAAATGTTCCTTAGGAGACCCTCTACCAAAATTGCTCAAACGGTTCTGCTCCGCTGAACAATATGGCCGCCAGAGCTAAAAATAGAAAAACCTTTAAACAACTTCTCCTCCAAAACTGCTGGGCAGATTTTGAAATAATTTCACGGAAATGTTCCTTAGGAGACCCTCTACCAAAATTGCTCAAACGGTTTCGCTCCGCTGAACAATATGGCCGCCAGAGCTAAAAATAGAAAAACCTTTAAACGACTTCTCCTCCAAAACTGCTGGGCCGATTTTAAAATAATTTCACAGAAATGTTCTTTAGGACACCCTCTACAAAAATTGCTCAAACGGTTCCGCTCCGCTGAACAATATGGCCGCCAGAGCTAAAAATAGAAAAACCTTTAAACGACTTCTCCTCCAAAACTGCCGGACCTATTTTGAAATAATTTCACACAGAAATGTTCCTTAGGAGACCCTCTACCAAAATTGCTCAAACGGTTCTGCCCCGCTGAACAATATGGCCACCAGAGCTAAAAATAGAAAAAAGCTTTAAACATCAACGTTTCTAAAGCCAATGGCTAGATTTCAAAAAAATTTCACAGAAACGTTTTACTCATGGCTCTGACCAAAAATTGCTCAGACGATTCCGCTCCGCTGAACAAAATGGCCGCCAGAGCTAAAAATAGAAATAAATCTTAGAATGGCACAGAGGGCACAGTTATGATCCAATCATCATGAAACTTTGTCAGAATGTTTATCTTAATGAAATCTAGACCATCTTCGAAACTGGGTCATGTGGGGTCAAAAACTAGGTCACTGGGTCAAATCTTAGAAAAACCTTGTGCACACTCTAGAGGGCACAGTTATGATCCAACCTTCATGAAACTTTGTCAGAATGTTTATTTATATAAAATCTAGGCCAAATTTGAATCTGAGTCTTGTGGGGTCAAAAACTAGGTCACTAGGTCAAATATTAGAAAAACCTCATGTACACTCTAGAGGGCACAGTTAAGATCCTATCTACGTGAAACATTGTCAGAATGTTTACTTTCATGAAATTTATACCAGATTTGAAACTGGGCCATGTCAGGTCAAAAACTAGGTCACTAGGTCAGTTCTTAGAAAAACAGTGTGAACGCTTTTGAGGACACAGTTTTGTTCTAATCTTCATGAGACTTTGTCAGAATGTTTGTCTCCAACGAATCTGGACCAAGGATGCAACTTGGTGAAGTTGGGTCAAAAAGTAGGTCACTAGGTTAAACCTTAGAAAAACATTATGTACACTCTAGAAGGCACAGTTTTGATAACTTTGCCAGAATGTTCATATCCAAGAAATCTAGACCAGGTTTGGAACTGGGTCATGTAGGGTCAAAATCTAGGTCATTAGGTTAAGTCTTATAAAAACCTTAGGTACACAATAAAGGGTTCATTTTCCATTTAATCTTTGTGAAACTCTGTCAGTCATATGGATGTCTCTGAGGTTACGTTCACAGGATATTCAGGTGAGCGATCCAGGGCCATCATGGCCCTCTTGTTTAAAAAAATGGTTTCCATGAACTCAACTTATGTCACGGATAATTTGACTGATAAAGCATATTTTTGTAGGTTGATTTGTTGATTCAACATATGTCTCACAAATTAAGACAAAACAGAACACTTCATTTAAAATTAAGCATCAATACATTACTATTTTGTAGTTCATTTGGGTATGTATAATTAGGCTACCTGATGAGGAAAAGTGCATTGTAATAGTGATGTGATCTTCAAAGACTATACCTGAAAAGTTCTAAATTGTGGGACATATAGGTCTGAGCAAACAGTGCAGATATAAATCAGATTCCTCATAAAGGAGCAGTCTGATCAGGGCCTACACTGTTTGTCATTCCATATGCTTCTTTTGGATGCATTACTGCATTATAAAACCAAACTGTTACATATTTAGGACAGACTAGTCATTTTAGGTGTCCCTATTTTTAGAACTTTTATGGTACTGACTTCATGTTTCTATGGAAACCTTTGGATCATTTGGAGCTATGCAAGATGTCCAGGCTTGTTTTTTTTTTGTTTTTGAATAATCAAATATTGATCAAAGACACGTTTCCTCATTCTATGTCTCACAGAACTGATAGTTACTAACAATTACAAATATGTTCCCACATTGTGGTTATGAAACTCACTTTGAAAACTAATTCATTGCTCATCTAGCATTAAAGCACATATTCATCATGTTTTCACATAAAGTTTTTGCCTTGCCACCTGCGACCTAAGCAGAAGCAAGACATAGTTATTACTTTCCTGGCGTTGTCGGCATCAGTCGATGGCATAAACTTTGAGCCAAGTTTCTGGTTTAACTCTGTTTGGTGACAATGGGCAGACAGGTGAGATATTGCATTCCTCAGAACTCATGTCTTATGATCTTGTTGTATCCATCATTTATGTGACTAGGTTGCTTTTGAATATTAAGTAGGTGCAAATGAGCTGAAGCATTTTGTACTGGACGCTAAAGACAAGTACCAGTTTGATGCAGGTTTTTACTGACGTCAGTTGAAAAATCCTTTTATAAACACCATATCCCGACAGCTTGATGTTTGTTGTAATGTTATGTGACATGTTTCCATGTTCACACTAGTGCTCACTGCTTCCACATTAATTGTCCATTCCCTGTTGACTTCACATGAATTTTTATTACCTGCTTTTCACATAAAAAGGGAGTAAATAAAAGTACTAAATATGATGAGTGAAATCTGGTTTAAATTTACAAGCTCACCTGGCAGAAAGGGCCATACTAGGGGCTTCAGGTGTTTTTTAAAAATGCAAATTTACTTATTTTTACCTATTTTATGAGAAAGCATATTCAATTTCCTCTAAAATGATATGTATATTATTAGAATAGGGTGCTTGGTTCAAAAGTTATGACATGTTTTAGACAAGCCATTGTGACCAATTTTGTAATCATGCTCCAATTTATTCAGTATACGGGCTGATGGCACCGAATTTCACATTCATTAAGCATAAATTGGGGCAAGGATTTAAGTCTTTTACTTATAGTCTTATTCATATACACTGTATGATGCAGTAATATGGGCGGCAACTTCAGCAAATATTTTTGAGTGGTTCACTCGTTTCCATGGTAACCAGGCTGTCAATTTCTGGTTCAAAATGGCAGCGAAATCGGAGTTTTATATGAAGCGAATAATGACAAAACGACAGAATATGATAAAGAACACTCACAAATGATACAATGTATGAAGCAATTATAAAAGATGCACCATTTACTAACATTTTTTATTTGTGAGTTTGTTTCCATGGTAATGAGGCGGCCATTTTCTTGTTCAAAATGGCCGCTAACACAGAGTTTCCATGATAAAAAGATATCAAATGCAAAATAAAAAAAATAGAAACAGTCACAAATCCTAAAGGTAGTTTAACACAATTCAGTTATACAAATTTTACAATTTGCAAGCATTATAGTGGTTCAGCTGTTTCCATGGTAACCAGGATGCCATTTACTTGTCCGAAATGGCCACGAAAACAGTGTTTGTCGACCAAACTGAAAGAGATGACATTACGAGAAAAGAGGATAAAGCAAATTCACAAATGATCTAGTGTGTGCCTCAGTACCTAGTTAAAGCTGGAACATTTGCTCGCATTTTAATTGATTCACTTGTTTCCAAGGTAATTTGGTGGCTTTTTTGTTGGTCAAACTCTCTGTAAAATCTGCATTTCTATGAAAAAGAAGGTAAAGCCCGAAATGCACGTCTCGCTTACCACCTCTCGCAACAGATACAAGTCACTACCTCATTCGTGAAATTAAATACATCTGTAAGATATGCTTATATTGCAAAATATCACGCACATCTGTCAGTAAATATAAAATATTCTTGTAAAATATATAGCTCATCCAAGCGTGTTTATGTGTTGTCATACATGAGTAAAGAACAGTTCTTTGATCATTCGGGACGTAATAAATAGCAAATAACATAAAGCATCAGTCTCCCCGTACTTGGTTAATTTGTTGGTAGGATGGGGTTTAACAACTCTTTGAAACAGTATTTCAATTTGTGTCGAGCTGTCTCCCAGAGAGGGAGAGAAAGAAAAGATATGACAGGCGAGAGAAGAAATATCCAATTTACCCCACCCACATCTACTGCAAACACAGTAGACCCTTACTCTTCTATTATCCATATACAATAGTTGGACGCCTCGGCACTGAAATTTACCGGGCACCATCGCCCGACCGCAACCATCCCCCTCCTCCCCCTTCCCACAACCACCGTACTTAGAAACGTATCCCCGGGTTTACTATAATAATGCAGATCATGTTTTTTTCCATTCCTTTAGGGTGGTCATTTGACAGCTAGAAAACGGTTAAATTGAAGTTCAGTGCAACAAATGTTAAGTGCAGTGTGGCAGCCATATACAAAGTGTCACCATACTTCACCATGCATATTGAATATTACATAATGGAATCATTGGGCTCATTCTGAGTCAGTTCGAAAATAATGCCGCTGAAGCCGGGGGGCGGGGGACATTGGCAGTGTTGCAACAGTAAATTACTGCTTTTGAACTGACTCGATGAAATCAAGTCTCTTTTAGGCCTACCCGTTTCTTTAATGTCTGCCTTGCTTCCTGAAGACCTTTCAAGATTTATTCTTAGTAAAGAAGACCTGATACAAATCCTTGAAATATTTTCACTGACCACAGAACGTATCTTTCATGATTTATTTTTGGCTGACCAGTTGACAATGTTTGTCAGCTGATCAGTAAGTAACTTAAAGACCCTTTATTTGTATAATCTTTTATTGTGAGTTATCGCTGCAAGCTTTTTACTAAAGATTCATTTTTGTACATGACCCTGATATAGTTTAAACAAATAAAACATTGTTAAGTTTCATTTAAAATCGTTCGGGTACTATAAATTTGCAACTAAAATGATCTTCCAATAAACGGTAAAAATACAGCGTACAAACCTGGCGCGCTTTTTCATAATATTGCATAGTTCGACGGGGAACCAGGAAAGGAACTAGTACTTTGAGGAGCTGTTTTCCCATCATTTTTTATTATCATTATTTCAGCCTTTTTTGAGGATTAGAGACATTGAAAAAGTTGAATATGGAAATCCGCATCTGTAGCAGTAAATTTGGTTATCGAAACACATTGTTTCCCTTACTCTTTGCAACAGCTATGTGATTCAATATATATGCTCATAAACCCAAATTCTCATTTATCACCAAACGTGAAGGTTGATTTAGACGTTCTATCACTGTGAGTAGAAAGTACTATGGAGACTTTAAGGTGCATAGTCCAACTTTAGCAGCGGCCGCAGCAGACTTAGTGCGATAACAGAAATTGATGGTACCAAAATGTATCTCGTCTTAAAATAAATATACAAATTTAAATAACAACTTCATTCAGGACTGACAAAAGAAAAAAACTCCAAGCTGATATTCATCTTGGCTTTGCACTGTTTGACCAACACAAAGGCACTGATGAAATGACGAATTTTACGACCTTTTCAAGAGCATTCAGTCATATGAAAGGATGTGTGCAATGGAACCCTGTTCACGGTCGAAAAGAGTTTTGCCTACAGCGAGAATCAAACCGCGCTAGCTCAGTGCTAAATCCACTGAGCTACGGAGTACTCCTTAAATGTATGCTGATCTTTAATTGTCGACTGCGATACTTTTGATATACTTGGAATAAAATCTTTTGAATTGTGACAGAAAATGATATGAGGATATGAATTTTATGACAATTGAATTTATGTTGATATGTATGTGTTCACATAATTTTCATGCGGGGAAAATGCCAAATAATTCTAATTAATGCCGACCAAAGTTGGTTTACGGTAAAATAATAAATTTTGCAGATACTTTAACTTTCGCTTTCCTTTGTTTTGTATTTAAAAATGTATGGAAAATAGCAAAACACTATAATTTAGATAAAAACTGACTCGATTAAATTTGCTTAACACAATAAATATCGACTGCATATTCATAGTTTCGGGGGAGCCCTCGATCAAGTGATGAAAAATCCTGACGTCAAATTTAGCGTAACGGCGGATGGAGAAACGTCATTAATATCGTCGATACCATGTTTCCAAACAATGATTTCCGCGGCATATAAAATAGCTCATGGCATAGAGGTGGAATGGTTTTTGAAGATTATAGGTCTGAGAATTCGAATCTGAGTGCCTCGGTTTTGCAAAACAGTTATTTACCTATTAAAATTCGGCTTATTTCAGTCAAATTGCACTAGCTTTCTTGTTAATGATCGAATTTTACCGAGGCAATCAATCTCGTAAAGGTCACTATCTCAGAATTTATTTGATTGGTCAGTCTGACTAATCACGCTTACACGTTGCCGCGGAAACCGTTTCAAGACACCCCACTATGTTGTAAACAATCGGAAAAATGCGGCCACGTCAGAATGACGTTAAGTGAAAATCGACGGTGGTCAGTGGTTACCAAACGTTATTTTACGTGTAAAATAGAATTTTTGGCACTGAAAATGCCCTATAATTAAAAAAGAAGGCGGTTTCCATTTTTCTGCATAAAAATAATGACAAAATTCTTGTAAACTACAACAATACAACGTGGTACAAAGGGGGCATTTTTAGCGCACAACTAGTAAATTACGCGATGACGTAACGTCATCTGAACCCCCTAGCCATACTGAGTTGGTTGGTTGATTGGTTGGTGGGGGTTAAACAGCCCTTTAAGTTGGTATTTCAGTCTATATCAAGTCATCTCCCGGAGAGATAGAGGGTTAGAATAGAGAGATAGGACAGACAAGAGAAAAAATGCATAGTGAATTATTTTATACAAATGCATCAGGTGTGTGTTGTCTGTCTACAATTTAAAACAACTGCAACATATGAACTTCTCTAAAACCAATGCACTCATGGTTTTCGAATTTTACTTGGAGCATGACAAGGCTGTAGGGTTTAAAATTGAAAAATTTAGTCGGGTCGAAAATCCAAATCGGCCACTGTTACTAAAAATTGCAAAAACAACAAAATTTGTTTCCAGAAACAACTGATATATTTGGCTGAAATTTTGTATGGAGCAGCAGTGGTACCTTTGGTTTTCAAAACTATAAAAATGAAAAAAACATCTAAAGCAAAATTAGGTCACAGTGACCTATTTTCTGTTTGCGTCTAATTTTACTCGCATGCCAATATCTCAAAAAGGTAAAAATTTACTATTTTAGGGTGAGAGTTTGTCAGTCACTGGCTGGCTGATTGGGAATTTGAACCCTATACCTTCTGCACCATAGCTGAGCACCTCTAACTACTCAGCTATGTACCACCTGAACCATAATATTGAGACATACAGTCAACTCTTGATATCTCAGAGTCAAAGATCATCACAAACTACTAATATCTCAAAGTAAATTTTCTGGTCCCAGAAAATTTTACTGTAAGATACCAGTAATTTGAGTTAACGGTAGTTGAAATTTAAATAAAATAAGGAAATGTGACTAAATTATATTCTTTGATACAAAAGGGTACTTTGAAATATCAGTGTTTGAAATTTCAAGAGTTGAGTTAAATGCCCGAGTAAACAGTATCAATCAGGGACTCCTCATAATTCCTTAGGAACAGTCTGATCAGGATCTACCCTGTTTTCTATTTGGCAAAACTTTTTGAAATGTCATTGAACAGTAAAGTCAGTCTACTAAAATTTTAAATTTGAGGAAAATTGTACTGTCTAGTTAAAGATTTAAAGTATTTGAGAAGAGGAATTGAGAATCAGAATGGTCGGAAAATTGATACACAGAAAGGGGAAGTAACTCTGTCATTTTCAATTTGGGTTGACTTGAAAGGTTAGAAATTGCTTTAAAATTTATGGGAGCAGATTATTTCTTATAAGAGCAGGACCCAGTTTTAATGGCCGTTGTTCTTACACAGAAGCCAATAGGTATGACTTACCTTGTAGTAAAGCCCAATAGTTGTCTCCCTTTGAGAAAGTGGCAGATAAACATAAAAGTGTATCATTAATTTCAGAGTAATGGTAAAGATGAAAAATCTACTCAATGGTAACACATGGCTATGGGAAAGAGGAAAATTTATGAACAGGCGCTATCTAATACAGGTAAAAGTCAGTCTATCTGTAAATGTGCAAGTATGTCAGTTGAGCCTGACAGCTGATGTTCATAGCTACCCTTTGGACTTGTTCGACTTCTAAAGCCATGGTGGTATTGGGTAGAAAAGTCAAATAAATGATGAAAGAGTCATTAGCCCATTATGGGTTCAAATGAGAAGTAGTGGTCATGTTTGTTACGTCTTACTGCATTTTGAAACATCAGAGGTGCCTGTGTTGCAATCAACAGTTAAGGTCAATCTTGCACAAGATACACATTAAGTCTCTCCTCCATCCCAAGGGCCGTATTCATAAAACAACTTAAGTTGTTGCTATGCTGTTGCTAAGGCTAGTTTTCTATGAAGGAGATTCCCTACAACTAAGAAATTTGCTCTGGAGGAACAGTCTTTTTCAGACTGTTCCTCCAGAGCAAATTTCATAGTTGTAAGGAATCTCCTTATTAGAAATTCAGCCTTAGCAACAGCATGGCAACCACTTAAGTCGTTTTATGAATACGGCCCCAGCACCACCACCAAATTGCTTTCAGTGCCATTCTGTTGTTCTATTGGCTTTGGTGTTTGCATCAGTGTGACATCTTCTTGAATGAACATATGAATTCCCATCAAAACATGCATGCATGGATACATGTATACCATAGGAACAAGCAGAACTACTTATTACGTTTTGGTGACCTTGATTACATTTTCATGGTCACATATTAAGGTCATAAATTGCTCAACTTTCTGTAAAAATGACATCCTGGTGTAAACTGCTCTATTTATTCACAGGAAATGTATCAGAAATTCTTGGATGGGGAAGATATCTCAAAAATACCCAAGGAACAGGATCCATTCTGGGAACCGACAGAAGATGTTCTAATTGGTTCAGCCAATGTCTTCTTACAGTCACTGTCCTACGCTTTAGACTTTGATGACAAGATCACGATAACAGACTACAAGGGTCAAGAGGAGGGAACTCTTGTTGTACATGTAACTCCATGTAAAGAGAATGGTAAACAGATAGAGGAGGATTCCTTTGTTGATGAACCAGAGGAATTGAAAGGGAAACCGTACCACTTTAAGGTAGAGTCAGCCCCAGGGATGTAGATTAGAGTAATTTAAGGGGTTTACATTCAGGTACCAATTGTTCAAAACTATCAATATTATTAGTAAATAGGGTGTTATATTTTCAAACATATTGTACGCAAAAATGCTGCTTTTTTCACCTAGAAAATGTGAGGGGCTTTTGAAGTGCAAAAACTGCTCACATTTTTTTCAACAAAAATATTAGCAGACTTAATTTTATGTGTAATTGTAGATTAAAGGCATCCTTGATTAACGATTTTTTTAAGCCAACTATGCTTTGAACAACTGGGCCTTGAACAATAGCTGACAAATGATGCATTCTGACAGGTTTCCAGACTCCAAACGGCATTTAGGGGCAATGTTAGGCCTGTCCACATTTGTTATTTAACATTTAGTTATCTACATTATGCAAAAACAGGTGTGTGTTGAAATTTGTCAGCTGGACGGTACTTGCAGATTTTATATACATGTATACATAAGTATCCGTATGGCATCAAGAAATTGATTAAGAAATATATCAGCTCCAGCAGTGAATTGTTGAGTAATAATTCACTGTTTGGAGGTCAGTTGTAAAGTAGATCATATCGCGAGCGCGGAGCGTGAGTGAGTATATCTACTTACAACTGACGACAAACAGTGCATTATTACTCAACAATTCAACGCTAGAGCTGAACTATTTCAATTATAACACTCAAAAACGCTGAAAAACTATTCTTTTCATTCAAATTCTCCCAACCTTCCAGCCAGCGTGCTGATGTTCCCGCCAATATTTTCTTAAATGTATCTAGTATAAATGTACAATTTTATGGTGATTTTAGAAAGAAAAGGAGACGTTACACCGTCTAACGTCTCAAAACGTCACAAAATTACGTCAGTAATTCTAGTGAGGTCAGCAATTAGAAACATGCGCTCCGAAGCAGTGAATTGTTGCAGAATAAAACACGGAAACTTTCCATTGCACTGTCTTAGAATTGGCGCACTGTTTCCATTGCACTATGTTAGAATTGGCGCACTGTGTTAGAATTGGTATTCAAAGCCCATATTAGAAAATGCTCCCTGTTAGAGTGGTTTTAATAATAACAGTTTTGTTAAGATAAGATGCTTTGAACAACCAGGCCCAATTAATAAAGTTTTGGCATTTATCTTACAGGTCAACGTCAGAAGTGCTGAAATCTACAAGAAAAGATTCTCAAAAGGAATAAAAGTGAAATACCGTGTTTATAAAGACAAGGAAATGACAGAGACTCCCCTAGTTAAAAATACACTTAATCCTCAGTTCAAACATTCCAAAGTGTTTACGTTCAGCAAAATAAAGGAAGAACATTTGCAATTCTTTGAGTCAGGATGTATTACGTTTTTGATTTATGGGACACAAGAGGACGCAATACCAGATTCCAAACTGCTCAAGTATACAACGAGGGTAAGTGTAACCCATGAGCTCTTGATGAAGTTGGGCTTTGGTGATAATGTTTTGGATATTTTTCGTATTTCTCAATAAACATATTGTGTGACCCCTTGTCAGAATTGCCTTGCTGAGGAGTATTGAAAATTAACCTTAAATTACCCTTTTTACTGTGGGGCACTGGTATAATATAATTTATGTTTTGCATTTTCAAATGAAATTTTCTTCTGCATCTGTCTATGGTGATTTATTTAGCTTTTCAGACTGGCTTAGCAAGGGATTTATGATCAGGAGAAAAAAAAATTTGCAAAAAAATAAATTGCCATGAAATAACAGTAACTGTTTATAGTTTCAGGTAAAAAAACAATCAATAATAATAAACCTCGTATTGTTCAAATTAACTCTTAACCTTATTGCACTCAAAATGGCCAAAACTATGGAGTTTTGGCCGCTTTGAGTGCAATAGGGTTAAAGGAGCTCCTGATACAGCTCTGGGGAAAGCTTATAAATATTATACATTATTACATGATTTTCAAATTTTTACAGGAACTACGTCAGATGGAGCAAGGGGAAGGTCACTCTAGTGTTGGAACTGTGCGTAGGAATACACACTTTGCCTTAGAAACAGCATCTGATCAATCACATCTCAAGACAGAGATTATGCTGTTACAGAGAAAGTATGAGCGGCTTGCAGCTAAAGAAAGAAGATTACAGGTTTGTTAATTGGAAGCATAACTGAATAATCTCCCTTAGTCATTGATAGGTAAAGGGAGATAAACATGTTGCAAAGTGAGACAATTTAATTGCTTCCCTTTGCAGAGTGTTTACTTTCCACTCAGATATTGGTTTCCTCCTGTTGAAATCATTTTACCTACCTAAACCAGGATCAGACTGGGTAATATGCTATATTGTAGGTCACCAAATTTAGTGATATGAAAGTGAGAAAGACTAAAAAAAATCATTGTATTTGCCATATTTAGCACAAGTGTTCAAATAAGGGGACAGTTAGGATTTGTTTCATTGTTAGTTTCATGGCTAGTTAAATGCTCATGCTTTTGTTATTAGTGGTCAGTTAAATGCACAAGCTTTTGGTATTGATGTGTCTTTCAAATTATTGCAGAAGTTGCAAAGATGAAAAAAAATCATTATTTGCTTAATTCTGTCATTGATGGTATGATATTCAGTGACCATTTAAAGTACACCGAACTACTTGTGCCAGCCTTAATGTTTTCAAATATTTGTAACCAACAATCAGTTGTACCTGTTGCTTACTTGTATCTGGTTTAACCCTGAAGTGACAAGAAAGTAGAGAATTAATGTACAATGAAACCTGACTTAAGGGGTCACCCACAGGAAGGACAAAAAGTGGCTGCTTAAGACAGGTGACCCCTTAATACAGGTCCATATGCACTGTATTTTGGTTCAAGGGACCAAGAAAAGGTGGCTGCTTAAGACAGGTGATCTCTTAATGCAGGTGACCACATGAGCAGGTTTGAATGTATGCTTCAGCCAGTTGGGTTGTACTGGTACCAGGCTTTACTGTGTCTTCTGTTTCAGGACATCTGTAATGAGTGGGACAAGAAACCAGAAAATGAGCAGGAGTACCAACCATTCTACCGGGCAGTTTCTGCTGCAGCATTTAGCACTGGGACTAGGCTCAAGACAAGAGTGCATCTTATGAACCAGGTACCAGCTTCAGTTTACTTATTCAAAGTATCAATCTGCAGCTAAATTTGAGTTTTTGAACATTATGGGGCCGTTATAGTCACCTTCTCGTGGATTACATATATCATTTCAGTATGGTTTATTCAAATATAGGTGAACTTCATTTCTTTTGTGGTATACTGATAGGTATAAAATCATTTCATCTGAAGAAAGTTATTTATCAAAACAGGTTGACTAGTAAAAAGAAGTATACTCCACTTATGTTGGTCATTCTGTTTTTATTGCATGAATCAGATTTAACTTCCTGTTTTGTTTTATTGTATTTTATACAGTGTTCACTGTAGCCGATTAAGTGAATATATCATAGTGTCGAATTTTGCTGATATTAATCCTAAATGTGCATTCTGATGATAATCTTAGAGCACAATAAGGGTGGAGTTTGATGGTAAATCTAGGCTATTTCTTTTTAGCTCACCTGAGCCGAAGGCTCAGAGGTGAGCTTATAGGATGGGAGTCGAGCCGTCGTCCGTCCGTCCGTGGGTGGGTGCGTGGGTGGGTGCGTCAACACTTTCAAACATAAATATCTCAGAGACCAGTGGGCCGATCGCAATCAAATTTTATCTGAAGCATCATTTGGGCGGGGGAAAGGCTGCATTAGGTTTTGGTGCCGATCAGCTCAGAACTCCGGTTTCCATGGCAACAGATAGCCCCCATAGGGTTATAATGGGGAAAACGGCGTCATCACGTTTTCTCAACTGTTTTTGATTAGATCCTTATCATACTTGCAGGTAATGATGACATACACAAGAGCTTGGATGAGTTCGAAATTTGGCTGGGTTCGAGCACAGACTACAGAGTTAGCTGCCCTTGAGCGTTTGAAAAAAATCCCATAGGGTTATAATGGGGAAAATGGCGTCATCACGTTTTCTCAACTGTTTTTGCTTAGATCCTTATCATAATTGCAGGTAATGATGACATACATAAGAGCTTGGATGAGTTCGAAATTTGGCCGGATTCGAGCACAGACTACGGAGTTAGCTGCCCTTGAGCATTTGAAAAAAATCCCATAGTGTTGTAATGGAGAAAACAACGTCATCACATATTTTTAGAAAAACTTTGTCATCGCTCTATTGCCTACATTTCTCAACAGATTTTAAAATAACTTCACACAAATGTAGGGCGTGACAATATCTCGAGCAAGTTCGACTTTCAGGATGCTGCGCTCAAGGTCAAGGTCACTGTGGCTATTTTTAGAAAAACTTTGTCAGCGCTCTAGCACTTACATTTCTCAATGGATTTTAAAATAACTTCACACAAATGTAGGGCATGACAATATCTCGAGCAAGTTCGACTTTCAGGGTACTGTGCCCAAGATCAAGGTCACTGTGGCTATTTTTAGAAAAACTTTGTCATCGCTGTAGCACCTACATTTCTCCATGGATTTTAAAATAACTTCACACAAATGTAGGGCATGACAATATCTCGAGCAAGTTTGACTTTCAGGGTGCTGCACCCAAGGTCAAGGTCACTGTGGCTATTTTAAGAAAAACTTTGTCATCACTCTAGTGCCTACATTTTTCAGCCCATTTTAAATCAAATTAACACAAATGTAGGGTATGACAATATCTCTAACAAGTTTGACTTTCAGGGTGCTGTGCCCAAGGTCAAGGTCACTGTGGCTATTTTTAGGAAAACTTTGTCATCGCTCTAGCGCCTACATTTCTCAATAGATTTTAAAATAACTTCACACAAATGTAGGGCATGACAATATCTTGAGCAAGTTCGACTTTCAGGGTGCTGCATCCAAGGTCAAGGTCACTGTGGCTAATTTTAGAAAAACTTTGTCATGGCTCTAGCACCTACATTTCTCCATGGATTTTGAAATAACTTCACACAAATGTAGGGTATGACAATATCTTGAGCAAGTTCGACTTTCAGGGTGCTGCGCCTAAGGTCACGGTCACTGTGGCATTTTTAGCTCACCTGAGCCGAAGGCTCAGAGGTGAGCTTATAGGATGGGAGTCGAGCCGTCGTCCGTCCGTGGGTGCGTGGGTTAGTGGGTGCGTGGGTGCGTCAACAATTTCAAACTTAAATATCTCAGAGACCAGTTGGCCGATCGCAATCAAATTTTATCTGAAGCATCATTTGGGTGGGGGAAAGGCTGCATTAGGTTTTGGTGCAGATCAGCTCAGAACTCTGGTTTCCATGGCAACAGATAGCCCCCATAGGGTTATAATGGGGAAAATGGCGTCATCATGTTTTCTCGACTGTTTTTGATTAGATCCTTATCATACTTGCATGTAATGATGACATACACAAGAGCTTGGATGAGTTCGAAATTTGGCCGGATTCGAGCACAGACAACGGAGTTAGCTGCCCTTGAGCGTTTGAAAAAATCCCATAGGGTTATAATGGGGAAAATGGCGTCATCACGTTTTCTCAACTGTTTTTGCTTAGATCCTTATCATACTTGCAGGTAATGATGACATACATAAGAGCACGGATGAGTTTGAAATTTGGCCGGATTAGAGCACAGACTATGGAGTTAGCTGCCCTTGAGCGTTTGAAAAAAATCCCATAGTGTTATAATGGAGAAAACAACGTCATCACATATTTTTAGAAAAACTTTGTCATCGCTCTATTGCCTACATATCTCAACGGATGTTAAAATAACTTCACACAAATGTAGGACATGACAATATCTCGAGCAAGTTCGACTTTCAGGATGCTGCACCCAAGGTCAAGGTCACTGTGGCTATTTTTAGAAAAACTTTGTCAGCGCTCTAGCACCTACATTTCTCAATGGATTTTAAAATAACTTCACACAAATGTAGGGCATGACAATATCTCGAGCAAGCTCGACTTTTAGGGTGCTGTGCCCAAGGTCAAGGTCACTGTGGCTATTTTTAGAAAAACTTTGTCATCATTTTCGAAAAACTTTGTCATCGCTGTAACACCTACATTTCTCAACGGATTCTAAAATAAATTCACACAAATGTAGGGCATGACAATATCTGGAGCAAGTTTGACTTTCAGGGTGCTGCAATCAAGGTTTTTGATTAGATCCTTATCATACTTGCAGGTAATGATGACATACATTAGAGCTTGGATGAGTTCGAAATTTGGCCAGATTCGAGCACAGACTATGGAGGTAGCTGCCCTTGAGCGTTTGAAAAAAAATCCCATAGTCTTATAATGGAGAAAACAACATCATCACATTTTCATTTTTCATCAGATCCTCTTCATACTTGCAGGTAATGAGGATATGCATAAAAGCTTGGATTAGTTAGCATTTCGGCTAGATCTCACCACTGACTATGGAGTACCTGCCCTGAGCATCCAAAACATCAATGTCGCCACTTTTTCTTGGTTTCTACTGATCCGATCCTTTTCAAACTTGCAGGTAATGAGGAAATGCATAATATCTTAAACAAGTTCAAATTTTGGCCAGATCAGGCCAACCACTACGAAGTTAGCTGCCCTTGACAGCTCTGTCTATTGTGCTCTTGATCAGATACTTTTTAAACTTGCATATATTAAATGAGGGCATACATAATGTTTTGGATGAGTTTAATTTTCAGCCTGATTGGACCACTGACTGTGGAGTTAGCTGCCCTTGAGCATCTTAAATATCCCTATAGGTTTACAATGTCTCTCAGGTGAGCAATTGTTGCCCTTTGGGCTACTTGTGTTTATTCTAATTATTGTATAGAAATGAATTGTGGTCTCTTATTAGAAATGCCTTGGTGAGGTGGTGCCAATGAGGAACACAACAGGACAATGAACAGAAATCATCTCAATTTAACACCACCCCTCATATTTTACAAATACTTAAATATTTTGGAAAAAGAATTGTTATAAATGAAAAGATTCAATTTACATCTGCCCAGCAGGCACATGACATGGAAATGACATCGTACTGACGTGGATGCGATGTCATCACGTCACATCTACGTCAGTACGATGTCATTTCAACATCATGTGCCCACTGGGTGAATTGTAGGAATTGTACTAAAAGGTATTTACACAGTAGAACTTCAATCGCTCGAACCCTGATGGCTCATTTACCCTGCCTGGCTAGAACTCATCCTTTGGTCCCTAGAGGTCAATTTATATAGAAACTAATCTGGATGGCTGCAACTACATGTACCTTTGGCTGGAACTAATTTTCATGGTCCCAGGCCTGTTCGAGCCATTGAAGTTCTACTGTATTACCATAGTGAAAGTTGCAATAAACCTTTCCTTTCAGATTCTGAAATTGCAAAGAATCACTAAGTCAAACTCTTCAAATTCAATCAGTTCTGAGCCAAAAGCCTTAGCACCACTGGGCCCAATAAGGGCAAAAACAGAACATGATGTAAGCATCAGAGTGAAAAAGATCTGATCCAGTGTGGCCTGAAGCTTACTAATCTTGCAGCTTGATCTTGCTTAATCTATAATCGCACGTTATTAAGTGCTGATGTGGAATTTCTCACAGTATGATAATATGGCTCCATATGAACTTGCACGCAAGAATTGATGGGGAAATATCTCACATTTGGTGTGCCCATACTCTTTTCACTTTGTGTTCAGGGGTTAATGCTAGAAACAGTACTTTTGCTTTGGTGCCTATAACCAGGATACAGTGCTTTTAACTGTTGATAAGCATACAGTGTTTGAAAAGTTTGCATTGTTTGAATGGTAACTAATGGCACTAATAAAGGGAACAAGAGTAACTAATAAAGGTAACAGGAGGGAATAATAATAAAGGGAACAGAACACCAGATAAGGGTGGTGATGAAGCAGTGCTTCAGATAAGAAGGGGTAACAGGGATAATTTAGGGATGATTTCTCATACTTCTCCACAAAAACATAAGTTTTGACCCTAATTAGAACCGTCTTATTGAGACGGTTCTAATGAGGGGTAACAACATATGTTTTCGTTGAGAAATAAGAAAAGGGGGGGGGGGGGGGGGGGGGGGGTATCAATAAGGTGGGTTTTCTGCATCCTACCAAAGTTTTCTTTTTTTTGACTGATGGTATACTCCAATGTGTCTAGTTTATTGGACCATATGTGACTTTGGTCGGAAAGCCCTACTTACTGAGCTATGGGTCCACAGAAGTGGGTGGGGTAATCCAACATGGTTTTAGCCTGTCTTGTAAAAACATTCTCATTTGGTAGAAGAGTACAACAGACAGACAGGATTTGATAAAATGATTAACAGAACATCTAAAATATATTTCCATATCATTTTATCTGGTTTAATTGAACATATGTTGTCGAAAAAGACTTCCTTTGACATTGAGCATTTTTTGATATTTTTGTCCTCAATTTTCAATATTTCTTGGCATTATTGTTAAATAAACAGACATATTATCATTAAAATCATGTCAAGGAAGCACCTTGACAAGGACATTCGAATGATGTGACCAGAATGTCACAATGATCTAGTTTTCATGGTTGACTGAACACATAAACTTGCTTGGAAGATGGTTTTGTATCAATTTTGACTTAGAATTATGAAACTTTGGTCAAATTACTTTTTTAACTGCTATATTATACCCCACGCCCACGCCACTGAAGGTGAGGGAATAGATATTGGCTTCAGTGCGGATCTCGTTTGCATCTGCATCTGTGTATGTGTCACATAGTAAGTCCTTCTGTGACCTTGAAAACAAGGTCAAGGTCAACAAAATCTGACCTTGACCTTGTTTCCAAGGTCAAAGAAGGACTTAATATGTGACACAGACACAGATGCAGACGCCAAGGAGATCCGAACTGAAGCCAGTATGTATTCTCTCACCTTTAGTGGTGGGGTTGTAGGGCATAAAATAGCAGTTAAAATAGTAATTTGACCAAAGTTTCGTAATTCTAGGTCAAAATTGATAGAAAACCATCTTCCAAGCAAGTTTATGTGTTCAGTCGACCATGAAAACTAGGTCATTGTGACATTCTGGTCACATCATTCGAATGTCCTTGTCAAGGTGCTTCCTTGACATGATTTTAATGATAATATGTCTGTTTATTTAACAATAATGCCAAGAAATATTGAAAATTGAGGACAAAAATATCAAAAAATGCTCAATGTCAAAGGAAGTCTTTTTCAACTACATATGTTCAATTAAACCAGATAAAATGATATGGAAATATATTTTAGATGTTCTGTTAATCATTTTATCAAATCCTGTCTGTCTGTTGTACTCTTCTACCAAATGAGAATGTTTTTACAAGACAGGCTAAAACCATGTTGGATTACCCCACCCACTTCTGTGGACCCATAGCTCAGTAAGTAGGGCTTTCCGACCAAAGTCACATATGGTCCAATAAACTAGACACATTGGAGTATGCCATCAGTTAAAAAAAGAAAACTTTGGTAGGATGCAGAAAACCCACCTTATTGATACCCCCCCTGTATCTTTGCATTATCCTCAAAACCCAACCTTATCTGGAGCTCTGAATTCCTGGAAGGATAGTATGGCTTGGGAAAGGGCAAAACATGTTTTAATGGCACCAGTTTATGGTGCAAAGGATTGGTGGAGGGAGGACGGGGGAGGGTGTGACACATATTTTTCTCCAGGATATTGAGCTTGACATTGAATATTTCAGATTCTGAGACTACAAAATAATGAGGCTGATGTAAGAGTTCTTTTTGGGAGTTTATATTTACTAACAAATACACCCACAGACTGTTTTAATTTTCCCTTAACAATTTTACTTTCAAACTAGCTCTGTTTCATGCAAAGTTACTATAGCACAGTCCTAGATAAGAGGAACATTTGGTGTTAATTATAGAGTTTTTTCTTGTTTGTGTATAAAACATGATTGGCATCACGTTAAAAGGCACCTCATGCCATTTATGAACAGATAATACTCAGATCAGCCTGCACATCCAATTACACACCTTTTCACATAAGTATATTATTCCAGACTTGTTCTGACAGAGAGATAGATTCTTGCATACAAATAATCAAGGAAAGAGAGCTTTTTCTGGTGATTGGTTTCTGCCTTTGTAATCACCTGTTTGGAGTGCTTTTGATGAATTTTACTCAGAATTAAAAAGTGATACTCAGCCAGTAGACATACAATATTGAAATTACATCATGTCAAAATTGCATGGATGGTGACAAGATGTTGTTTCAACAGAATGTGTCCTCTGGGCTGCAGGTAATATGTTTCTTGGTTTAAATTAGTTTTCTATTTTCTCCTTTTCCCCTTCATTCTTTTTATTTGTCTTTTTAAAGTTTTCATTTCAGATGGAAATGTTTATTTTCCCCAGCTTGTATGTCACCAGTTGTCTAAATATCAGTACAGCTATTGCCAGAAATATTGGCAGATTCTTCAATATTCTCTCAATCTTAATTCTTAACATTTTGTTCTCAGCTTAAAGATATACATGAGTCTGCATTTATGAGAGGCGAATTTCAGAGATTGTAATACTTAAAGGTAGGTTCCTGTACTTTGGAATGCATCATAATTTTGATGATTTTTTATCCAAGTTGTTGGAAAGCACTTATAAAGAGGAAATTGATAAGTTTCACTAAAAAGTGTAAATCAAAAAATCGTAGAAAAGTCGTTTTGCAATGGATTTCCTAACTCTGCTTCGCACACCAGTTAGCGCTATTTTTAGTTCGCGCCAAAAATAGATAACATAGCTGACGTCATGCTGCATTGCATTTCGGGATAGTTTTAACCCATCCGCCATGCCAGGACCTCTGGAAGAGCTAATGGGCAAGAGAAAATTAACCGTTGGCAAATGACATCAGAAACTGCGGACTTATAGACATATATACATATTTATTTTTAGAACTGGAATTCTAACAAAAGAAAATAAACCAAAGGGAAAACGACTATTTTTTACAACATCTGACGATTTTTTCAGTAGCAACAGTTTCAGAAAAATGAGAAAATTCAATACTACCCATAAAAATTCAAAATTATTTTGTGAACATAATTGTTATCGCTTGGCCAGGAACCTACCTTTAAAAGAAATGTCTTATTAAATCTATTTGCATATCTTTAGCTTTCAACTTGCAAATAAATAAAAGGAGAACTATTCCATATGAATTATTTGTCTCACAGCTATTTAAATATTTACTCCCTTTATAATAATAACTAAAAATGATATGATGAAATATTTCATGCAATACCGTCGACATGGACTAACTATACGTTTGAAATAGAGTTAAGGTAATAATATTTGATGAAAGTGACTTTAAACAAAAAATAAGATAAATTTTAAAACAAACATGGACCCCGCTTGAAATAGCAATATTGGACAAAAATAATTATGTCACCCGACCATGGGGGGGGGGGGGGGGAGGGGACATATTGTTTTTGGTGTGGATCCTGTCGGTGTCAGTGTCGGCATCTGCATCATGTCGGCGTCGGCGTTGCTTCTTGTCTGCCCTCTATCTCCTGAAGGGATATATGGATTTTGACCAAACTTGCACAGATACATCACTGGATGGGGGGAAAACCTGATTAGATTTTGGTGACCTTGACCTAATTTTCAAGGTCACAGGAGGTCAAAGAATGATGAAAAATAGCTTGTCTGCACCATATCTCCTGAAGGAATTGATGGAATTTTACCAAACTGGCACAGATATATCATTTGGAGGTGGCAAAGAATGAGTAGATTTTGGTGACCTGGACCCCATTTTCAAGGTCACAGGAGGTCAAAGAGTGTTTAAAAATCCTTGTCTGCATCATATCTCGATCCTGAATGGATGGATGGATTTGAACCAAACTTGCACAGATGTATCGCTGAGAGATGGCGAAGAACTGAAAAGGTTTTGGTAACCTTGACCCCATTTTCAAGGTCACAGGAGGTCAAAGAATGGTGAAAAATGGCTTGTCTGCACCATATCTCCTGAATGGACGGATGGATTTGAACCAAACTTGCTCAGATATGTAATTGGGAAATGCAAAAGAACTGAAGATATTTTGGTGACCTTGACCCTGTTTTCAAGGTCACAGGAGGTGAAATAATGTTGAAAAAGTGCTTGTCTGCACCATATCTCCTGAATGGATGGATGGATGTGAACCAAACTGTCACAGATACATCACTGGGAAATGGAAAAGAAGTGATTAAATTTTGATGACTTTGACCTCTTTTTTAAGGTCACAGAAGGTGACCTTGGCCATATTTCAAAGTCACAGGAGGTTTTAACTTGGCAGCATTTAGGGAAAATGATACTGCTGGGAAAGCGCTGGTGGGGGAGATCTTTTTGTGTCAAAAAACATTTCTAGTTTATTCATATGTCACAATCAGGTGCACAAATAAGATAAATACCTGTACATGATCACATGACACACATGGTCAAAGTCGATATTCTTACAGGCTGTGAGGCAATAGGTAATTTGCATCTTAATTTGTAGATTATTTTTCATTCCATATGTATCGAAAAAACATGCATTTTTTTTAAAACTTGTACAGTTAATTGTGAGACTATTACATATTGTCTGACAAAATTTTGTTAAAATATTTGTTTCTGAAAATACGAAATAAACGAGGGAAACAATCTTTAAAATTGTAAAGAATTTAATATTCAGTAAAATACTTTTTTAACTATTAGAGAGGCAAATATGTCTATGTTTCAACATAATTAGAGAGGCAAGTATGTCTATGTTTCAACATAATTTGATCCACACAGAAGAAAAGATTGTAATGGTATGTGCAAACAGCCATAAGTAGGATTAGCCTAAGCTTCTGGCTAACTGATCAAAATCTATGCAGTTCACTAAACAGATTCTTCTGGATCTATAAGTTGTTTGCACACACTGATCAGACTTCATACGTTGATCTAAGCCCAGGGAAGAGTCCAGTGTTACAATACGCCATATACCAATGCTAATAATAGAATTGGCAGAGGGAGATACAGTTGTGTCATAATCCTGTTTTAAAGTATGCCATATTTGTATCTCCCTCAGCCAATTCTAATATTAGAATTTGCATAGGGTACAATTTTGGCAAAATTATGTTTTACAATATGCCATAATTTTATCTGTCTCGGCCAATTCTAATAATAGAATTGGCAGAGAGAGGTACAATTGACATAATCCTGATTTACAGTATGCCATAATTGTATCTGCCTATGCTATTTATAATAATAGAATTGGCAGAAGGAGATACAAATATGGCATGATCCAGTTTTACAATATGCCATAACTATCTCCTGTTGTTTCTAATAATAGAATTGGCAGAAGGAGATAAAATTATGGCATGTTGTAAAACTTGACTGGCCCTGTGGATCTAAGTATGTGATGTTCCCTTGTGCCATAGTCATCTTTACTTGGGGTGCAGCTGTCTTTACTTTATATGTCAAGCTTCATTTATTATTATTGACACTGTATTTCAGGGCATAAAGCTGGTATGTTACAATAGGTCTAATTATAGATGATCCAATCTTGAGTTTACTACCCCAACCTTAAATTTAACAGCTTTTGGTGTTATGGAACCCTTTGTTTTATCTCTTAATCTTTTTTAAGATTGATTGTTATGAAAAGTGTGTTTTTCAAGAATTATCACTAATTCTACACTAAAACATCTTCTGTATATGCAAGTATTCGGTATTCTGTATTTTCAGGTTATTTACTTAGGGCCTTTAATAGATACTTCGAACACACACTTTTCATGATATATTTCTGAATGATGAAATCCCTGCTTTCTAATATTATTAAGCAGTTAATCCTTATTTCATTTTATCTACCAGATTTTGAAGGCAGAAAAGTACCTACAGCAAAAGAGGGAAAAAACTGAGATAGAAGGAGTAAGACAGGGCAGCCCTGTGAGCCCATTATTTTTTAGCATGGTTTGGGTGATGGAGGACAGGATAATATAAATAATGTATAGTACTTGTCTGATTAAGTTCTTGAGATTTTCTCAATTAAAACAAAAAAAAGTAAAAAGAAAAAACCTCAGGCAATAAGTTAAAAAATTAAATTAGCTATATTAGCTACATGCTGGTATGCAGTATTCTGTTGAAGCTCAGTAGACATTTAGAAATATACTTTGATATATTTGACCCTTATTCCATCTTTTTTTTTTTAGCTCACCTGAGCACGAAGTGCTCAGGGTGAGCTTTTGGGATACCCTGATGTCCGTCGTCCGTCGTACGTCCGTCCGGACGTCTGTCCGGACGTCCGTCCGGACGTCCGTCAACTTTTGCTTGTGTACACTCTAGCGGGCACAGTTTCGATCCAATCTTTATGAAACTTTGTCAGAATGTTAGTCTTTATAAAATCTAGGCCAAGTTCGAAACTGGGTCATGTCGGGTCAAAAACTAGGTCACTAGGTCAAATCTTAGAAAAACCTTGTGTACGCTCTAGAGGGCACAGTTTTCATCCAAAGTTCATGAAACTTTGTCAGAATGTTTATCCTCATAGTATCTAGTACAAGTTCAAAACTGGGTCACGTCGGGTCTAAAACTAGGTCACTAGGTCAAATCATAGAAAAACCTTGTGTACACTCTAGAGGACACAGTTTTGATTCCATCTTTATGAAACTTTGTCAGAATTTTATCTCCATAAAATCTAGGCCAAGTTCGAAACTGGGTCATGTCGGGTCAAAAGCTAGGTCACTAGGTCAAATCTTAGGAAAACCTTGTGTACGCTCTAGAGGGCACAGTTTTCATCCAAAGTTCATGAAACTTTGTCAGAATGTTTATCCTCATAGCATCTAGGACAAGTTCGAAACTGGGTCACGTCGGGTCTAAAACTAGGTCACTAGGTCAAATCATAGAAAAACCTTGTGTACGCTCTAGAGGACACAGTTTTGATCCAATCTTTATGAAACATTGTCAGAATGTTTATCACCATAAATTCTAGGCCAAGTTCGAAACTGGGTCTTGTTGGGTCAAAAACTAGGTCACTAGGTCAAATCTTAGAAAAGCCTTGTGTACGCTCTACAAGGCACAGTTTTGATCAAAAGTTCATGAAACTTTGTCAGAATGTTTATCCTCATAATATGTAGGACAAGTTTGTAACTGGGTCATGTCGGGTCAAAAACTAGGTCACTAGGTCAAATCATAGAAAAACCTTGTGTACGCTCTAGAGGACACAGTTTTGATCTAATCTTTATGAAACTTTGTCAGAATGTTTACTTTCATAAACTCTCGGCCAAGTTTGAAAGTAGGTCATGTCGGATCAAAAACAAGGTCACTAGGTCAAATCATAGAAAAACCTTGTGTACACTCTAGAGGACACAGTTTTGATCCAAAGTTCATGAAACTTTGTCAGAATGTTTATCCTCATAATATGTAGGATAAGTTTGAAACTGGGTCATGTCGGGTCAAAAACTTGGTCACTAGGTCAAATCTTAGAAAAACCTTGTGTACGCTCTAGAAGGCACAGTTTTCATCCAAAGTTCATGAAACTTTGTCAGAATGTTTATCCTCATAATATCTAGATTAAATTTTAAACTGGGTCACGTCGGGTCAAAAACTAGGTCACTAGGTCAAATCATAGAAAAACCTTATGTTCGCTCTAGAGGACACAGTTTTGATCCAATCTTTATGAAACATTGTCAGAATGTTTATCTCCACAAACTCTACGCCAAGTTCGAAACTGGGTCATGTCGAGTCATAAACTAGGTCACTAGGTCAAATCTTAGAAAAACCTTGTGTGCGCTCTAGAAGGCACAGTTTTGATTCCAAGTTCATGAAACTTTGTCAGAAACTGGGTCATGTTGGGTCAAAAACTAGGTCACTAGGTCAAATCATAGAAAAACCTTGTGTACGCTCTAGAGGACACTGTTTTGATCTAATCTTTATGAAACTTTGTCAGAATGTTTATCTTCATAAACTCTCGGCCAAGTTTGAAAGTAGGTCATGTCGGGTAAAAAACTAGGTCACTAGGTCAAATCTTAGAAAAATGTTGTGTAAGCACTAGAAGGCATAGTTTTGATCCAATCTTCATGAAACTATGTCAAAATGTTTATTGTCCATATATCTAAACCCCCTATGAAACTGAGTCACGTCGGCTCAAGGTCAAATCTTAGAAAAACTTTGTATACACCCTAGAGGGCACAGTTTTGATCCAATCTTCATGAAACTCTGTCAGAATGTTTATCTTAATGAAATCTAGGTAAAGTTTGAAACTGGGTCGTGTCGGGTCAAAAACTTGGTCACTAGGTCAAATATAAGAACGACCTTGTATATGCTCCAGAGGGCACAGTTTTGATCCAATCTCAATGAAACTGTGTCAGAATGTTTATTCTTACAATATCCAGGCCAAGTTTGAAACTGGGTCATGTTGGGTCAAAAACTAGGTCAAATGTTAGTATGGTAAAAACTCTTATAAATCTTCACCAGAGCCAGTGAACTGATTAATGCTCAGGTGAGCGATTCAGGGCCACCATGGCCCTCTTGTTTTAAAGAAATGTTTTTACAGTATTAAGTCAAAAACAAATAATACAGTATTAGGAGAAAGTTCTTTATTTCAAGATACAGAGATAGTACAGTATTTGAACTGGAGGCATTTTTTTTTCTGTGATAAATTTATCTGATAAGATCTAAAATGTCAGCAGAAAAAGTATTTATTTTTTGTCGAGGCATGGGCATGTATGTAGCATATTTATCTGCTGGCTGCAGATACAGATGTAATCAGTTAATTTGCAGTACAAATCAGTTAAGCTTGATGAATTTTTTTAAGAAAAAAAGTTATTTTGATATATCCTCATATTTATCTTAAAACAAACTAAAACATAATCAGACAAGTATTGCACATGGTTTTAAATGCATGTATTGAATGCTTACTGGAGCTTGAAAAGCTAACATTTCCAGCTGCACATGGGTTAATGATGGGGCTTCACAGTGCTTTATAATAACAAACTTGGGCTTTCTGGTGAAAGCATGACTAGGGATCAGGTGCATGTCTGATACTTATGGTATCTATAAAACATATTCACTTATTGCCTTTAAGATGCTTACTAATATTCTTACTTACACAGTTTTACTAATACTGCTATTACACCAAATTCTGTTAGGACTTCTAACCATTCAACTCACTTCACGTAGCTAGGTACATATACATGTAAGTGCATGCATGTATTAAAAAGATGTGATCCAAGAATCAAGTGCCATTTGTATGTAAGCCTGATTTTATGTGTCTGTTAAATCTGGGCATTTCTTTTCTTTGGTAGTAGACTAGAAGCAAACACCTATTTTGGAGGGGGTGCATCTTCCAGGAAACCAAACAGTGAGTCAGAAAAATTGCCAACTTTTGTATAAATGAGCTGTGACATGACAAAACCAACAAAGTGGCATGTGTGTCCAGTGAAGACTCAGATCAGTCTGGGCATCAACCTGGTCTGATCAGATTATTTGCTGTGCACTTAAAGGGTGGCTAAGAGTCTTAGCTACCTCCATGCCAACAGCTAAGATTCTGATCAGACTGGGCAGATGCTCAGGCTGATCTGAGTCTTCATTGGGTACACATGACACTTTGTTGGTTTTTGTAGTGTCACAGCTCAAATGGAGGGAAAACATGGATATGTTCTAATACACCTTAAGATAGGGCAAACAGACTGGCCAGACTCTAAGTTAGAAGGGGTGATAGGGTCATGTGAAGATGCTGTGACACTTTTGGCATTGGGGCATCCTACTTGTATTGGCTTAAAGTAGGGCAAAGCTCTACTGTACTGTGCAGTACGTATAGGTTGAGGCTGTTTGCATATGTTTTTCTCTGTATCCTATCCCTCCTTTCAATATCCATCTCTCTGGAGCATGGCTCAGTATAGCCTGAAATACTGTCTCAAAGGGTTATTAAACCTGAAACAACCAACCAAACAACAGACATCTAAGTTTGATGAATCATTTACAGAAATTAGCATCTGAAGTGTTCCAGAATTGCAATCAGGACTTGCATGCCCATTTCCCAGGAAAGCATACAGTAGTAGGTTTGTAAGTTTTCAGGATTTTATTACCAGCTAGATTTTGTTGTCAGTGGTGTTGGTCCAAACAAGCTACCCAAAGAAAAAAGAAACAGAATCTGAAATCATGGTCATGGTCTAACAGAGAGTGTCTGTAAAATGGAGTGACTCAAAGTTCAAACATAAATTGTTTGGTATATATTATCAGCATCACCATATCTTTACAGGATAATGCCAAGAGGCGTAAAAGCCAGATTGAGGATGATTTGATAAGTCTTTATGTGTTTGGTGAGGAAGAGCAGGTTCTCACTGATGAGGCTGCGAAAAATGATGGAATTGTGAACTATAACCACGTGAAACAACACCACTATAAGGACATACCTCTCACTAGAGCTAAATCTTTTAATCGCGTAGGTTCTAGTTGTTGTCTTTAAGCCCTCACATTATCAAGCTTTGTACTTTTGTTGTGATTTTGATAGTTTAGAACTTTGTTATGTAGATGTCGATGTTGATGCACATGTGTAAGTGGTGTATCCAACTTAGCTTCAGATAAACCTGTCAAGTTTGATGAAGTGTCATGTGCACCTGAATTTTACTATAACATGGTTGATTAAAATATGGTAATGAATAAAAGATGGACATTACATTTTGTTTGTCAGATAACATTGATGCCAGATTTCTTTTCCCAGTAATAATCAAAGCATATTTATTTGAAAACACAGCAGGTGATAAGTAACTTGTAAAAATCTTGGACCCCAACTACCATGTATGCGGTAATTTTTGCAGGTTCAAATTTTCATGGCTTTGGGTCTAAAAAGAAGCATTAACTTTCTCATTTTTTTTCTTTTTGTGGTCCTCAGTATGCGCAAAAATGAAAATCACTTGTATAAAAATTTCATAGAATTCTCTGGCCAGTAAATGCAAAATCTTGTAGTTTTTTGTCTTTCCTTTGACTAGCAGAAACATGACCCAAGTATTACTTTTCAGTTTGTAACAAGCATAAAATGTTTTGCTTTTGATATTTTGACTTCTAAATCTTGGGGAAAATTTGAAGCCCTTGAAAATTACTGCATACATGTATATGGTATAGCAGTATAAGAGGTTCATATGTATCACTCAAAAAGGTTTTTGTGGCATTTGATTTTATGCATTATGATAAGTTTCATCTTCTCTGCTTGTATCATTAAAGGCAGGATGCAAAAGTCCCTTGACAGTTGTTATTATCAAGCAGATATTGAAATAGCATTCTTTACCTAAGGTATTGCACATGCATGTACATAGGAGTATAAATTGTCTCTTTTGCACCTTATTTATTGTAGATTTGCACAGAGGAAGATAGAAAATGAATTATCACAAAATTAACTTAAACAATGTGTGTTTGTGAATGAGTTTGAGGGGTGGGGAGGGGGAGAGGATGAGCACTGAATTTACATAGAAATTAGATGTTCACACCCAGATATTTTGTATGAATCACACTTTTGTTTAGCTGTCAGATTAGTGTTGAGATTGAGAAGAAAAAAGAAAGAAAGAAAAACAACATACACCAGTTTCCATCTATTATCAGACTAGCTTGTTTGCAAGTTAATTTATAGTAGACTGCTCTAATTCTTTGTGAATAGTGTTTTTTTTTTTTTTTTTTTTTTTTTTTTTAAAAAGAACTCTTTTATTTTCCATATGTTTTATTCTAGTAGAATGTATTTGCCCAGGCCAGCTTGCACCTTGTTTGGTCAAGCATGGGCAGTTTTCATTTTGAAATCTACAAATATTGTCATGTCAAACTGAACAAATCCATTTTAGACTGTTCATAAAGACTCCATATTGTCATGTTGGACTGGGCATGCATGCATAGTTTACTGTTATCGCAGAAAAGGTTTTGTCATGACCTGCTTTTTAATGGCAACAGAATACAGTCTAACCTGTGCTATGGCCACCTGTGAATACAGATAACATGTATTTGAGGACTACTTTCAAGCTATGTAACTATAGGAAATAGTGAATAGCAGACCAGCGACTGTTTTGGATTCTTTTATTGAGTTTTTGTATGCACAGGTTGGACTATACTTATATAAAACATGATTGTATACTCTTATATATTGTTGACATGTTTCTTTGTATAGTATACCTGAAGTGTGTGTTAAGATTTCGTTTATATTGCTTGGTGAATGAATTGGGCTTTTTTTGTGGCTAGTTAATTTTATTTCATTTATTATTTTTCAATCGGATTACTCTCCGATCATTAGAAGTTTTAACATGTGGCTGATTTGTCAAATTACATTTGAACTGTGTGAACTTGTAGTAAATAATTTACACTATTTGGCCTAATAATCATAAATAGGGGTTTAGGCACCACCTTATTTATTTTCTGTTTGTAAAGTTCTTTAAATTTTAGTTGATATTTCCACAAGTATAAATACTTGACAGAAAATTCATCATGGTTAGACTTCTTTCCTGATATAACTAGACTAGTTTAAATAAGCTCAAACTATCGACTATCCGACTATACTAAAAACTATCGGTGAATACTGTTCGTAATGAAGTACGGCAAAAAGAATACCTACAAGAGCGTATTGACAGGCATTTACATTCTCAGTTCATTTATGGGAAAGCCCTATGATAATCCATTAGAACGTAATGTAGCTTATACTTCAACAACAACATCGGTTCACGCCACGTTACATGAGTAAAGTGACGTAAAGAAACCTGTCTGATTGGATGTGGGCGACGTTAGGCGACGCTGTTCCGCTGTAAGTAGAAAAACTGCATATATTTTTTTCTGCTCCAACTGTAGCCGTTAACGCAAATTTGTGGTCAATTAATAGATTGAAAAATGCTGTAAATATAAGCAATGAACTTAATTTTTCTGGTGTTTATCGTAATATAAACTACAATGGGTCGCTAGCAAAATTTACATGAACCCCTTAGGGCTTCACTGACTTTGCACGCGACCCAATCTAGTTTATACTTCGACAAACACCAGAAAAATGTAATAACATCATAATTAGGGTAACACTTAAGGCCATAACGCATTCCTATAAAGGAAGGTGTACCACAGATGCCTGACTTCAAAAATGTCTTAAATTATCTGGAGGTGTCAAAACAATCGTCCAGGGAGAAAGGAGAAAAAAAATCTAGATTAATATGACAATAAATGGGGACATACGTGGATCATATGTTTATAGTAATTTGTGATGATAAAAATGAAGAAACATAAAATGGTGACGTGGAATGCTGATCTTTACAATTCTTTCTTGGCAATCAATTTTACACTTTCGTTGACCGCATTTTTGCTACTTTAAGTTTCACAGTTCTGAGAAGAAACTCATAAAGCACTTTATTAAACATTTTGCATTTAAACGCCCAATT
The DNA here is from genome assembly GCA_963989385.1 of Ctena decussata. Lineage (NCBI taxonomy): Eukaryota > Metazoa > Mollusca > Bivalvia > Lucinida > Lucinidae > Ctena > Ctena decussata. Next base: position 52,570,287 of record OZ022503.1, on the reverse strand, counting down.
GCTCTATCACTATTAAATATTTTATCGTAAGGTATAGCTGCAAGCTTCTCACAATAGTCTCGTCATTAAATGACCGTGATTAGCCATTTTTTAAACTAATAAAACATCCTTGAGTTCACTTTAAAGGTATGAGGACTGATCTAGGCCATTTAAGTTGGCAACTAAAATGACCTACTGTCTTTATCATAAACTTGAAAGCGTGGAGCCCTACTCATTGTTCCGCTTATATTCCGTAGCGCGATGGGAACCAGAAAACGAAAATTGTATGTTGTAGAGCGGTTTGACGTTTTTAAAAAAAAAAAAAAAAAAAAAGAAAAAACATGTTCCTTCTACCTTTAGGTAGTTTTATGACTCAGTATATGCACATCAACCCGCATTTTATCTACAGACGTGAAAGTTAAAGCGCTTTTCACAATTATTTGTATTTAGACTTTTTACCACTAATAGTGTATGGAAACTTGAACGTTTATCGTCGAATTTAACAGTCATAACGTACACGTCATACTCCACTATTTAAGCGTCATATATCGCAGCTTGCAATATAAAATGTAAAATGAAGTATAAGGTGTGAAGTAGTTACAGCGTTATTTGAAGTCTCGTGTATTACAGGTGCGTAGTTATTTGATAATTCAGTTTGCATTTTTTACAGTTTACATTTTTGGCTCAAAACAATTTATGACAACGAATATAGCGAGACGAGCTCTTTAACGCCCACTCACTGCCACTACGATCACAAGTCTGTTGGAAACCTTTAATGTATTCCCATATTATACCTCATACTTTATGAAACAAGGTGTGAGATCTGAGCTGTCTGGAATCAAGCCTTCATGTTGAGCTGTGAAATATGAGACGTGAACTCACAAATAGCATACGTTCCTGTTCATATTTCACACCCTACTTTACAGTTCACTACTTTACTCAATATATGCATCTCAACCCACATTTTATTATCAAACGTTATTGTTGATGCGTTTTTGTCATAATGGTTTGTGTTCAGACGTTTTACCACAAGCAGGTGACTATGGAGACTCGTATACTTTCCTCTTTGTATGGTACAATTACCAACTATAAGTTGTGAAGGATAAACTGTCACTCATGAAAGTATACTTAATAGTTTTAGTTTGCATTTATCCTGATCCGCCCGACTCCCATTCCGCCTCCGACAAATTCTGGGTAAATGGGTAGATAACCTTATCAACTTTTTAAATAAAACGTCCTTCGACTGTTTGCCTTTTGTGTTGCCTTCTCAGCCTTTGCCTTTTACACGTTGTCATTTTCAAGGACAATGTTATGATTGTGGACATACTGTGGTCATACCGAGTCTGCTATTTTCAATTCTTTGGTGTATCCCTTGCTTCCAAAGGATGTAACTGCTCATGTTTTTTTTTCAGTTCTCATAACAACGTTCCCCGGGTGGCGCAGCTGTACGTAACTATAGTTGCACACGCCGCCGAGTGTCCTTCCATATCAAACTGTTCAGAAGTGGTTCATATTCACTGCAGCTGGTGTTGTGTCGTACATCATATTGGAAGCTTATATTTTCTGGTCCGAGTTCGTTTCGAAAGATGTTGAAAATAGTATTCTGCTTAAGCGGGTGCTGGGAGAGTGACCGGTGTGCAAATTTCATTACTGGTAATGAGCAGTTTCAATTAGACCGAGTCTGCTCTGTTTGTTTCTCTGGTGTATTCCTTGCTCCCAAAGAATCTAACTATACACAGCTTATTTACAAGCCCAGCTTTAGTTTGATATTTTTCCTCATATGTTATTTCTCTTATGCCTACAGTTAACTCTCCGTTACACTCTTGTCTGTCCGTGGGCGCCGTGGTCGAGTGGTTAGAGATGCTCGGTTATGGTGCAGAAAGTCGCCGCAAAGTCGTGAGATCGCGCCCTGGTTTCGCTATGCGACGACTGAAAGACACTCTCTGTCAACCCAGCAGTAAATAGATACATTTTTCGAATAAGGGAAGGATAAGGCAGCGAAAGGAGAGGAAAGGGCTCCGCCTTTTATTTACTATGCCCAAGATACAGTGGGCCCTTAACCCCCAATGCCCTTACGGCTAATAGGCTATGGGAACCTTTACCCTTTACGTTATTCAAACGTCAGAACTGTTGAAGATAATTATACGGGGTAGGAGGACAATCCTTCTATTCCATGTACGGTGCTAGTGTCTCTGTGAGGCTTCAAAGATAAAATCTCGTCACGTCTTTGTCATTGCTTCGAAAGAATAAGAAAGAATGTGTCTATTTGTACGGAGGATAGGACAAGGGTTTTACGGCTCTTCAAGAATATTTCACTTCTGTCAAGCAGTTGAAAACCGGAGCATCCGGCGAAAAACCACATTACCTTCGGTAGGCTGAACTTGGCTTTCTGCATGTACGCGGCCGAGGCTTGAACACACAGCATGTTTAAGCCACAGAGGCACGTATATGTACTTCAAAAAAGTAAACTTTCAACTTAGTCGTCTAACATCTTGATCAGCCTTTTAAGATATATGGTTGCTAGAAATGAGCCCTGATAAGATAAAATATTGAGCAGGCTGACACTTGCACACTGCAGCTTAAACCGACTGCAAACTGCGGCTGCAGCCACGGAATAGGCTCTCTTGTCAGTTCTCGTTCCAGGCAGCTAGTCGATGGTCCGATATAATGAATAGGAATCAGATAAAATGAATGCAAAGACAGATTGGTATGTCCGTATAGAAGACGCTTCGCACTAGAAAGTTAGCTGTTTTTGCTAAACGTAAATTAGGATCGTCGATTCGTGCGACGGTGATAAGTAAGTTTCAGTGTAGGAGCGCCCTACTTCATGTAATTTGGAAAACAGGATGGCAAGGACCGGCTGCACTTGCAGCAGGTGTGGGCTGGGAGCTTATTTTGACCGTATTTAAACCCTGTTATCTTCTTTTTCTTTGTCGTTTTCTTTGTGAGACGGCTCCATATAGACTGAAATACTGTCTCAAAGGTTGTAAAGCCCCTTTTGGAGGAGAACAAAATAAGAAATTTGAATCTGTGTCAATCCTAGTTCATTTTGTATGTGGTAATATATAAGAGCTGTGACGCGACAAAACCAACAAAGTGGCTGTGCGCCCAGCGCTGACTCAGATCAGCCTGGGCATCTGCCCAGTCTGATCAGAGTTTTCTCTGTCCGCATAGAGGTAGCTTAGACCCGGGCCTACCCTTTAAGTGCTAAGCGAAAGGTCTGATCAGACTGGGTGGATGCCCGGGCTGATCTGAGTCTGCGCTTTGCGCACAACCACATTGATGGTTTTCTCGCGTCGCGGCTCATATATGTTACGAAAAAAGAGAAATAAAATATGTTTAAACTAAGCCCCAAACTATCAACCCACCAACTGATGGTATACTATTCTTTTAAAAGTTTCGCAGAATATCTATTCACAAGAGTGAAATGCGCACGCTTTTGATGCGCTCGAGTGACTGACTATCTAAAATCGGCGGATTCAGTTTTCATCATCGTTTGGTATTAAAGAATTAGTTTATAAATTTGATTATTATTCAATGAATTCTTCTGATTTTACAAATTGTCTCCACACAAGGCACATAAATGAAGTGAAACTGATTAAACCATAGTCTACCTATGTTAATAAAAATCAAAATATATCTGGTGTGAATCCGCCACCCGATAGTCTTAGTTCTGAGTATAGTTATAGTTGATAGTCGAGCGCTATTTAAACTAGTCTACTTATTGACTTATTAACTTAAAAAAGAAAATCTATACATCTAAAACTATGTGCTGGAAATATTTGTGGCTCTCAGTTTACTTGATTGCTACATTACCCTATCAGAAGCAGTTGACTGTGCAACAGTGTTATAAAATTCTAATTTACTTCATGTGTGATCTCTTACATTGTATATTAGCTTTTTTGAAAAAGCAGTTTCCTTATTTTGTTTCTTGTAATTTTAGTTTGCCTGTTGATATCATTTAGAGTTAAAATTGATTAAATTTGTAAAATATAAAATACCATAATTTTATATTGAATAACAAAGTTGAACATGAAAGTTTAAAAGTGCAGATATTTGTGAATATCTTATGCCTGTAAAGTTGCCTAGTTTGTTGGCATGACTGTCACCATTTGGTCACGGAGATTGAAAGCTTCAAAGAGACATACATAAGCTGTACATATTTTCCACCCACACTGCATCTATATGGCACCCAGTAATGCAGTTTTGTTCGTTCACTACATTTCAAGTCCTAAAAATATTGAAAAATTTTGACATGAAAAATTTCATTTGTTGAAAGTGCATTTACTTCCATGTTCGGTGCTGTTACTTTTTTATTGACAATGCATTAGGTCTTTCTTTCGGCACTGTTTCCATCTGTTAGAAAAGTGTTAAATTCTTATTTTACACTTATATAAGTTATAACAATCCAAATGGAGATGTTTTAGGTAAAAAAAATGTATGAGTATGTCAAATGGTATATTGAATTTATCCTACCCTTGGTTTGTCCTGTCATCTATTCATCCTTAACATTTATGTTAAAGTTTTGCTTTATGTTTGTATTGGTTTGCTTCATTAGGTGCTAACACTGGCTGAGGGTTATATTTAAGGCATTGTCTTTAAACATTATATAGCTTCGTTTGCAGAAGCACACTTGCAGCTGACATTGCTCCTTCAGTGGCCACATGCTGTGGCTTTCATAACCTTAAGTTACCATCAAGAGTTTGCAAAACTTTCTCCGAGTTTAACTTATTCCAAGGCTAAATAATAATTTGTAGATATCAACAGTGCTTATGTGCTAATTTTTAAAATAAAAAAAAAATGCAAATTGCAACATTATACCCTTCAAATGCAGATTTTATTTTGAAAAAAGAGAAGAGAATTCAAAGTAGTTTTTGTTATCAGACAAAGGATGAAAGATTCTGCTGCAACACTTTTTGGATCTGCAGTTTGTGTGTTAAATGATAAAGTCATATTAATTTTAGTTTTTCATTAACATGAAATGTTTTCTTTTTAATGCATTCTCACAGAAGCTTGCAACAATATCAGACTGGGATACAGAATCATTCAGCTCTGTTGATTTAGCTCCCTACATGCATACAAACACAAGTGTAATTAAACCAGCCCACCAAAAGGGACAGCACAGCATGTCTGATACAGGCCTCAATACAGACGTGAGTTGGGAAGTTCAATTTTTGTGTGAATTGCACAGTACAGGATTGTAGATTCAGTACTTTATAGATGTGTATGCATATTCTAGATACCTCTTCTTTTTTGTCACAAGGCTAGTCACAACTTTCACATGTATTTTGTGAATTTCTTTTTTATTTTTGTACTCCATATGAAATTTCATATAGGGGTTAGATTTTTCTGCAACAGATTCATACTGATATTCAAGTCTATCTGTTTTTCTGTCACCTTTAGCTGTGCACAAAATGCAGAATGTGACTAAACACTTTTCTTATAAAGTGGCTGAAGCTAGTGTTTGTCTTCTCAAGCTTTGGTTAGTTCCAGTGGTTTCCACTCTTAATTGTATATGTGGTACATTTTCTTCGTTCATGTTCATATGAATTCCTTGTAGCAGTCTATATATAAGGGCCAGAATGTCTCTCTTATATGAAGCAACAGTGAATTGTATCAGTTCCAAATGATTGCTTACCATAACAGTACTGAAAGCATATTATATGCAGTAATATTTGTAAGGGAAATATATTTGTAAGGGAAATATAAAGTGTTCAACAGTTCTTACCTCACACTGATACTTGTAAAAGTCTTATTTTTTCATGAGATATTAGTAGTTGTTTTTCATAATTCTTGGAAAATGGAATTTCATTTTCTACAACTGATGCTGTAAATCACTAAATATTTGCAAGAGTTTATTTTTTTGGTTTTACTCAGAGCTCAGAATAAAGCATGGCTGATATTCAATCTAAGAAGCAACTACATAATGTCACGTTATCATGAATCATGCAGCCTTTTAAAAGGAGTGCAGCTTAATTGATCTCTTGAAAAAGTGGGGCAAAAAGATGTAAAAGTGATTTCTAGCCATATAATGAATGGTTTTAAAGTCTTTTGTCTTTAAATTCGGATGCACTCTCTCTCTTAGACTCCAGACTACAAATATTTATATACAAAATTAAGGGATGCAACTGCCACCAGGTATTTGTGAAAAATACATTTACATACAAAGATGTTTTGGAATCGGGAGTAGCTGTCATCTGATTATAGGTTTAGTTAAAGGCCATCAGTTTTGACAAGAAATACTTGACGCCTACAACTCCTTCTTCCCAAGGGTGGCTGTTTTAGAAGGGTTTCAATAGTCTTGAGAGTTGTTTGTTGGTAATCGGAGTTCTAGATAAGAGGATGTATTTGATGATAATTGTGGGATAAGTTTTATTTCTCATTAAAAACATGTTGTTAACTTCATCGGAACCACATTGTTGAGGCAAATAAGATGAGGCCATGCCAAGTTTTTTCACTATTAAGCAACTGCAGGAGGGTTGGTTTTGTGAAGTCCTTTAATAAAAAAAACACTTAAACATAATCAGTCTTTCAATCAGGTCACAATGGTTGTTTTTACAGAGATTTGTTTACTCTTGTACGGAATTGTCCAGCAGGACGGTAGCAGTATTCCTGCAGTAATTGTAACAGGATTCTTGGCAGGAATGTGGACATGAAAAAGCTTCCCAATGAGTTTTCCACATGAACTTTTCACTATAATATAAAATTCCCTACAGGAGTCCAGCAGGACTCAGTGTGGAACATCAAGTGAAATATTTAAATTAGCAGGAATTCAGGCAGGAATTCAGGCAGGATTCCCACCAGGAATATTCAAATGAGCAGTATTCTCACTGTAAAATTTGAAATTCCTGGCAGGAATCCTGCCAGGAATATGGACAGGACTGTTGGCATGAATTTGGTTGTGTTGCATATTACACAAAGACCTTGACATACTCTTTCAACATGCTATCTAAAACTTTCACATACACAGTGGCTTTATAAAACACAAGAGAACACATATCTTGTCAATTTCTTGGGTATTATGAAATTTATGATTATATTATAGACATACTTTAAAAGTATTTGAGGGTCACTGATGAGGCCTAATTGGCCGAAACTAGCTAGTCTGGCCCAGAAAACTTGTACACTCGACAGTTTTTAGTTCTTTGGTGTGATCCTTGCTTCCAAAGGATAACCCTTTTATAGAACATATGGATCAGTACTGCCATTCCTCTTTAACACAATTTTATGACAGAAAGTAATTCTGTTACCACCACACATATATTGAACTCATTTTCATTTTTATGTCCAGGGGTGTGGGTGGGGTACATGAAATTGTGTATAAATTGAATATTTTTCCCCTAAACTTAAATCTGCCATTAGAAATTTATGCATTAATGATACAAAAATAATTAAACTTACATTCTCTTCATACTAGCTGTTATTAATTCATCCTTCAACTAACACAGAAAACCTTTTAATATTTTTAGTACAAACAAACAGCATGGCCAGTCTTCAAGTTGAATTTATCACTTATGATTCACTTTGTAGTTGAAGGTTGCCGCCAAAATCTTTATGCTAGATTCAATTAATTTTGCAAAATTTTCAGCTCTGTTTTCCTGCTAGGATTCCTGGCATGAATTTTTCAAATTTTCTTGCTGGAATCTTGAGTGGATTTTTTTATCATTTTCCACATACTGTTATAATTCAGCCTGAAAATGAAATTCCTGTCAATGTCCAGCAGGACTCCTGCTGTAATCATGTCAGAATTTTCGTACGGGCGTGACCTAATTTTCCCCATCTAGAACACAGGTATGGATTGCCTCACCCTACTGAGGTTGATTTAGACATTGAAAAATGTTATTTCATACACACATAGCTAATGCAAGTTGCAATGATTATGATGAATGTTACATATTCAGTGGGCTGAAACTTATTTTACAAGAATACATATTTATTTACACAAAGTTTTATTTTATTCAGTATCAATCCTTAACATAGGGTTATAACTGAAGAGACATCAAACAGAAATGAAACAAAATTAAACCTAAGTACAGGGACATACAGGCAAAACATACATACATGAATACATTAATATTTACAAGATTTTAGAGATCAAGTTTCTGACATTTACTTCACTGAAGATTGATGAAAATCAAAGCAGTCTTACAATTTCTAATACTTCCGTATCATCTGTGTTCATCAGAAACAGGAATTTCTCAATGTTGGTGAATTTTGTAAATTCACTATAAAACTACTAAGTGTGTCTAAAGTTGTTTCTTACAATTTCATAAAGCATACATTCTAATATAAAGTGAAACTCATTTTCAACTTGATTAGTACATAATTTACCGTACCTTTTATCAAGAGGAATCTTTTTTATACCAACCTTGTTCTATTTCCAGTTGATGATTCGATATTCTGAGCTTTTCAAAAGTAAAAATAGTTTGTTTACTCATTAATTTTGTAGACTTAAATAGTTCTGGAGTTTATATGCATTTTTAAATATTTTAAATTATCTCAGTTTGTCCATGCTTACACATTACATTACATGTCTTCCATAGTTTAATGTTCTGTCTTCTGCTTGCTTAATTAGTAGCCTGAATTGTTGAGAATTGCAGAATTAGTTCTGATAAATATGCTTTGTTAGATTGTTTTTGTAGAATATGTGAATTTGGTTGCAGAAATGTTGTTTTTGTTTGCATTAAATTTTAAGTTAAATTTAGTTTATTGCTAGCTTCTGATGTGAGGGTTTAAACACACATTGGTAATATTGTGATTATTTTTAGGAATATGTAATATAAAATTACCTGTGATATAGCCAATATTAGGAGCAGAAATCTCTTCAAAGGCAAACAAGTGATGTCTTTGACAAGTCTAGGTTAGGAAAGGAAATATTTTGCAAAGAGTGCAAAAGGGACAGTTTACTCACATTGCACAATATTTGCATGTTTATTGTGATCGCACCCCATTTCCAAAATGCTTATTTCTGTTACCTTATATCTCATTGGGCACAAAATGTTGAAAGAGTGTTCAGTCAGTGTTGATTCAGCATCATTATTTAATATCACTTGCCACTGACTTCCCTAAGGTAAACGTTTTAGAGCAACTAGCTTCATAGAGGCTCATTCACATATGAACAGAAAATTGATCATGTGACATTGTCATCAAGTGACGTCTTAGGTGAACGTACATTTTGACTAGTCCAGGTAACGTTCGATTCATGGATATGAATGTTTGGCGTAATGGCGGAACACATTGTTAAGAACTTTCTTTGACCCATAATTTGCATATTTTACACTAAATTACCACAAAAACAGCACTGAAAGGGTCTAAATTAAAAAGTAAATATAAAAAATTAAAATTTTAGTTCTCAGTGTTCATGTGGTTGTTGCTAAAATTCTACAAGAAGGGCTTTGCGCTCAGGAAATTTTAGCTCTGCCCACTCAGGCTTCATCCCTGGTGAGCATATTTACATGGATTCATTGTTGAGTCAGCATTGTGTGCCTGGTAGTTATTATACTTGGTAAGGGAGATAATCCAGCCTCTTGTTTACTAATATGTTGACAATTCGTAATAATTTTTGCATTAAGACTGTCTATCTTCATGTCATAGGTTTGTTTATGTTTTATGATGATATCATGTGAGTCAGTTATATGATGGAGAGAACATGACATGACAGGACAAAAACAGTTTGCTCAAAGTAATGATTACTTTTGAACTGTTGTATCACCCAGTATCCCAAAGCTTTTCATAACCATTATTTTAACTGTGACGTACAAGGTATGGACAGCTCCAAATGCATGCTCATATAATGTACATGTATCTAGCTGGCTTTGTAGTGGTCTAGTAACTATAGCTTTAACCTGACTTGACATAGATTTTGACTGATAGGGACTAACTGTTCTGATGTAGAGGCATCAAGTTTAGCTTGGTCATTACATCAACTTCTATGGATGGCATGACTATGAAGGTTTTGAAAGTGATCAATGCATGCTCTGACTGTCCTACACAGGTGGAATTTGACAGGTTTTGGCATGACATTAGTTGATACTTTCATATGAAAACATGAAAAGGCTGACTGCATTAAAGGTATGCAATTTATTTCAGTATTCATGTGATCTGTTTAACAATACACATCAAGTTGTTTACAAAATACATTGTATGTCAGTGCAAAAAAAAATCATATGAAATTACATATATCATGTTTTGTCAGGTTAGAGCTAATGTGGTATCTCTGCACTGTTCATAGATCTTATAGGCACTGAACCAGATATCTCTGCACTGTACATAGATCTTGTAGGCACTGAACCAGCAAAGGCATGGATTTTGCTGGCAGTTCAGGGTGTTATGTATGTACATAGATGAGGGTCACCGTGTATTTGTTTGCAGGGTGAAGTTAGAGATGTGCAGAGTGTTTAATTCCCAAAACTGTTGGATATTATTCATCAATAACATTGTTAATTAATCAGCAATAATTTACCAGTGAGGAAAAATTATTTCGAGTCTAACATTGTATAGGATGAAAATGCAAAGATATGGGACATTTTCATAAGGACTATTTTGAGGCGGACGTCAACAGAAGTACATCTGACATCATCAAGGCGCAAAATCTGCACATTGCAACATCAGCAATATGATTTATCACAAATTTTCACAGGATGCTGCTTTCTATACGCTCAGTGGGGAAAACATTTATGTCATGTTAGAATTTGCAATATTTATAAGTAGTCAGCAAATAAGATGTTGATCTCCTAGACTGATAATGTTTCTTCTTTAAGAAAGTATGTGGGCATGAAACAGTTTAGGTTCTGGTCATGATGCAGCTTTTAACCCTTAAAGCGCAAAAAAATCCAGAGAATCTGGATCTACCCTGTTGGCAAATTTTACTATTTTCATTTTTGGTGTCTTTTAAGTCTAAGCAGCCCTTTTTAGCTCGCCTTAACGAAAGTTCAGGAAGAGCTATTGTTGTCACCTTGGCGTCCGCGTCCGCGTCCGTGTCAGGGTCCGCGTCGGCGTCCGGATTGGATGTTTTGGTTAAAGTTTTTTAAAGACCTATATATCCTTAACCCATGGATGGATTCTTTTGATACTTGCACTGTAGTTAGATATTGGTCCAAAGTTTAACAGGGTACCATCCCCACCTCACGCAGTGACCTTGATGTCAAGGTCATGGACTTGGAAATTTGGGAGTTTTTCGGACTTGATGTTTTGGTTAAAGTTTTTAAAGCTCTATATCTCCTTAACCCATGGATGGATTCCTTTGATACTTGCACTGTAGTTAGATATTGGTCTAAAGTTTTCCAAGATACTACCCCCACCCCCTCAGTGACCTTGATGTCAAGGTCATGGACTTAGAAAAAATTGTCTTTTTATTGATTGATTGTTTTGGTTAAAGTTTTTAAAGACCCATACCTCCTGAACCCATGAATGAATTCTTTTGATATTTGCACTGTAGTTAGATATTAGTTCAAAGTTTTACAGAGTACTACCCCAACCCCGCTCAGTGACCTTGATGTCAAGGCCAGGGACTTAGGAAATTTTGTCTTTATTAAAGTTTTCTAATTGCTTACTGATTCATAATGCTTGGCAGAGATATAGTTTACACTGGAACTGATGTTAGACACTTTTTTGAGTTTTTACAAAATACTATATACTTACCCCATTGGATGACCTTTAAGTCAAGGTTATGAAGACATAATTTCACAGTGCCATGATGGACTCAGTTGATACTAATACTTGGACTGATGTTAGATAATGGTTCAGGGTTTTGATACATCCTGCCTCCCCCCACCCCCTACCTAAGGTTCTTTGACCTTAAGCTCATGGACTTTGAAATTTCTATGGATTTTTTTTTATTTTAATTTTATTTTAACACTTATTTCTGAGATAGCTTTTGTTTATAAACGTGTTGTCATTATGGACATGCTTGCCTGAAGTTTTATGCATAGCAGTCCACACCACCATAGCGACTGTGTGATGGGCAAGCACCTATTCAGGCGAGCTATGCTGGCAGGCGACAGGTCTTGTTTGGTTTATCTTTGGGTTTGTGACCATGCCTGCTTCACCCTATGACACATTTATTTCTTGTCTTACACCCTGTCTCCTTTTAATTTTAAGAGTTTTGAAATCTTTCAAAATACTGTTTACTGGTTTGACTCAGGTACAGGAAGTACGTATTATGAAAGTGACACAAATCTCCAAAAAGGTTTAACAGATCCATCAGATTTGTGTTAATTATTCTTCAAGCAAGTCCGTCAATTTAAGATAGTATATTGATATTGCACATCATTTAGTTTTAAATATAAAGATGATTTTTTAAAGTCTTTAAATAGTTGAGGACATTGATACTATTTTCACTGCAAATCGCGTATATCTGAGGCATTGCAAATGTGTTTGCTAAAGGTAATTGTGCCCAGACATAGTAATTAACCTGGGCCCAGTTGTTCAAATTAACAAAATTAATCGCTCATTAACAAGATGTTACATTTTCAAACCACAGAAACATTTTTGCTGAAAAAATCTTAGGAGCTTTCGATACCTAAAAGCTTTTCACATCTCTTTTTTCAGCTAAAAATATTAGCACACTTGATTTTATGTGTACTTAGAGTACTTACCAAATCCTTGATGAATGACTTTGGGAAGCTACAATGGTTGGAAGAACTAGGTCCTGATGATATTTATTTCTCACTTCTGTTTTTCAGCATGACAATGCAAAGAAGAAAGGGAGTCGACAGATACGTTCAGCAGAGGGGGGACGCAAAGATGGCAGCTCTGCTTGTTCATTGCAATGAGACTGTGAGATGCACCATGGGATAAGAAATAATAGTGTCATGTACTTGATCAGCCTATACTGATCAATAACATGATACCATTACAGTGAGACTGTGTGATACACTATGTGATAAGACATTATGGTATTATGTAATTGACTGACTGATACACACACATGTATCAGCTATAGGCTGATCAGTTACATGATTCCATTGCAATGAGACTGTGTGACACACCATGTGACAAGAAATTATGGTATCATGTAATGGATCAGGCATGATACCATTGCAATGAAACTGTGTTACACCATATTTCAAGCAAGAAATTATGGTATCATGTAATTGATTAGCTGATACACATATGTGTATATGCTAATCAATTGCATGATACCATTGCAATGAGAGTGTGTGATGCACCATGTGATAAGAAATTATTTTATAATGTAATTGATTAGTTGATACACATGTTTATCAGCTGATTAGTAACATGATACCATAGCAATGAGACTGTGTGATACACTATGTGGTAAGAAATGTATCATGTAATTGCTCATCTGATACATTTATGATAAATGGTTTTGTTTGATTGGTCATGCGATACACCATTTGATGTGAAATGTATCATGTAATTGATCAGTTGATACACATATGATAAATGGTATTGTGTGATTGGTCATATGACACACAATGTGATAAGAAATAGCATCATGTGATGGATCATCCAATACACAGGCGATAAATGATATTGTATGATTGGTCATGAGATGGGCCATGTGATCGATCATCTTATACACATATAACAAATGGCATTAGCAGAGTGCAAGATATAGGTGTTACTTTTTCAGTGTTGGTGTTTTTAGCTCACCTGGCCTTAAAGGCCATAGTGAGCTATTGTCATACCAATGCGTCCGGCGTGCGTCGTGCGTCGTCCCGAAATGTGTCCGTCAACACCTAAAAACAAATATTCAAACATCTTCTTCTGTAAAACTACTGGTCCCATGGTTCTCAAATTTCACATTGAGCATGACCTGACTCCAGGGTCTCAGAATTGTAAAACTGGGTCAGGTTGAAAATCCAAGATGGCCGCCGTTACTAAAAATAGCAAAAACAACAAAATAAACTTCTTCTTCAGAACCACTGGGTATATTTGTCTTAATTTTGGCATGGAACATCAATGAAACCTTGGTATTCGAAATTGTAAAAATGAAAAAAATCTGTAGCGGAGTTTTGTCACAGTGACCTACTTTCTGTTTACGAGTGTAATTTTGCTCAAATGCTAATGTCAAAAAACGACTTATTCAAACGACTTCAAACAGCTTCTTCTCTAAAACCACTGCACCCATGGGTCTCAAATTTCACATGGAGCATGACCAGACTGCAGGGTTTCAAAATTGTAAAATTGGGTCAGGTCAAGAATCCAAGATGGCCGCCGTTACTAAAAATAGCAAAAACATTAAAATTAACTTCTTCTCCAGAACCATTTGGTATATTTGGCAGAAAGTTTGCGTGGAACATTAATGGGACCTTGGGATTAAAAATTGTAAAAATGAAAAAAATCTATAGCAGAAGTAGGTCACAGTTACCTACTTAGCGTTTACAAGACCGATTTTGCTCAAATGTCTGTATCTCAAGAAAACACAATCGATTGTGGTCAGATTTGGTCAGAAATGGTCCTTGAAAGGAATTATTTCAATTTTGTGCCAGTTGACTATCCAAGATGGCCACCATGGGGGCCGTTACTAAAAATAGCACAAACATAAAAATGACAACTACTCAAGAACCCTTGAATGGAATTCGACCAATTTTGTGTAAGAATGTTCCTTGCATGAAACCGTTTCGATTAATTGCAATTTGGCTTTCCAAGATGACCGACATATGCCGTTACTTAAAACAGCACAAACATAAAAATGACAATTACTCAAGAACCCTTGAATGGAATTCGACCAATTTTGTGTCAGAATGTTCCTTGCATGAAGCCGTTTCGATTTATTGCATTTTGGCTTTCCAAGATGGCCGACATCTGCCGTTACTGAAAATAGCACAAACATAAAATGACAATTACTCAAGAACCCTTGAATGGAATTGGACCAATTTTGTGTCAGAATGTTCCTTACATGAAGCCATTCCAAGATGGCCACCATCTGCCGTTACTAAAAATAGCACAAAATATGAAAATGACAATATCTCAGTAACCGCTGAATAGATTTTGACAAAATTTGTGTCGAAATGATTTTTGCATTGAGATGTTTCAAAAGTAACTAAATATAGACAAGTCATAATGGCCTTTGTTACTAAAAATAGAAAAATGTGAAAATAAGATAATCTCAGTGGAATTGGACTAATTTTATGTCAGAATGGTCCTTTCATTAAGCTTTTTCGATTTTCTGCATTTTGGCATTCCAAGATGGCCGCCATCTGCCATTACTAAAAATAGCACAAAACATGAAAATGACTACATCTCATTAACCGCTGAAGCGATTGAGACGAAATTTGTGGCAAAATGATTCTTGCTTTGACGTGTTCCACAAATTAACAAATATTGACCCGTCAAGTTGGCCTATGTTACTTAAAATAGCAAAATTTGAAAATTAGAAAATTACAATGGAACTGGACAAATTTTGTGTCAAAATGGTCCTTGCATGAAAGCTTTTCAATTTTTTGCATTCTGGCATTCTAAGATGGTCGCCATCTACCATTACTAAAAATAGCACAAAACATGAAACTGGCAATATCTCAGTAACCCCTGAATGGATTTTGATGAAATTTGTGGCAAAATGATTCTTGCCTTGAGGTGTTTCAAAAGTAAATATATAAAAACCAGACAAGTTGGCCTCTGTTACTAAAAGGAGCAAAATGTGAAATTGAGAAAATCTCTGGAATTGGACCAGTTTTGTATCAGAATGGTCCCGTTGCACAAAAGCCAGGTGAGCGATATCAGGCCCATTTGGGCCTCTTGTTTGGCATAAACTTTTGTCAGGTTTTCTGGTTTAGTTCTGTTTTGTTACAATGAGCTGGCAGGTGAGACACAGCCTTTTGCAGAATTCTTGCTGATTATGTGATACTGTATGTGCTAAGAAATGGTTTCATGCACATGTGATACATTTGGATCTAATAAGATCATGAGAACTTTGTGCTAAGAAATGAGAATGTGATGCATATGATCTAACTGTGCATCAGATTAAAAACTGTGATAAGAAATGTCATGTGATTGATCATGTTAACAAATCATGTGATAACATATTCTGGCTTACTGTTTGAAAGTATAGGAATAGCTGTTGCATTACCTCAGGTGGTGACAGAAAGTTTAAGCTGTTACATATAAGTTTTACATGAGATACAGAAACATTAGTTTCAGTGAGCTATTTTGTTCAGCAGCATATTCACTGGTTGGGAGGGCACAGTACAACTGACCTGTAGTACCGATCTGTATAGTGGACACATCTTTCTCCCAGTATGTCGGTAAGTTTCAGAATTGTTTATTTCATGTTTTAAAATCATTAAGTGTAGGTAGTACGGCTAGTTTGACAAGCATTGCTACAGGTCTTTTCGACATGCTACTTTGATTTTCTGTATATTGTTATGATGTGAGTCATTTTCACATTTAATTTGAGAGAATCGCTATTCTACTTTCGATTTCAAAAGCTGAACTGGTAGCATTTCTTCAAATTTTGCCATCATTTGTACATGAAACAATGGTACCTTTATTACAAATATTTTATGGTGTATTGCGGTTCAGGATTAATTAATCTTGCTAGATATCATGCTGTGTAAGGGCAAATATTTTCAGAGAAAATGATGGAGGGGTCAAAATCTATTCTGTATCCTGTGTCACAGAACCAATTCTCAGTGAGACATCCCATATATTCAGAAAAATTTGGGGATGCTCAGTCTTGCTTGTCCTGTGGTTTTGTCCTGTACTTACAGGATATTTATCATGAGTAAATCCTTAATAGATTATTAATCTATCTTAAAGGTAGGTTCTTGGACTAGCGATAACAATTACGTCCACAAAATAATTTCGTCTTTTTCTGAGCAATATTGAAATCTCTTATTTTTCTGAATTTGTTGCTACTGAGAGACTCGTCAGATGTTGAAGAAAATAGTCGTTTTCCCTTCTGGTTTATTTTCTTTCATTGGAATTCCAGTTCTAAAAATAACTGTCTATAAGTGGGCGATTTCTGATGCCATTCTCCAAAGGTCAAATTTCCCTTGCCGTAAGCTCTCCTGGAGGACCTGGCATGGTGGATGGGTTAAAACTATCCCAAAATGCAATGCAGCATGACGTCAGCCGCGTTAATTTATTTTTGGCGCGAACTAAAAATAGCGCTAACTGGTGTGCGAAGCAGAGTTAGGAAATCCCTTGCAAAACAATGTTTCTAATATTTTTTTGATTTACACTTTTCAATGAAACTTATTCATTCCCTTTTATAAGTGCTTTCCAACAACTTGGATGAACAATCATCAAAATTATGATGCATTCCAAAGTACAGGAACCTACCTTTAAAAAGGGATTGACTAATGTTTTTTTTTAATTTAAATGTAAACTCGATTGATTTTCTGGTTACACGAGAAAGGGATCTTATTACAAATGTCAGTGATTTGCAGATGAAAATATAAGTTAGAGCAGAGACAGCAACATCTAGCAATCTCCAAAGAAGACCATTATGAAAAACATAAATAGGTAAAGCACTCTTACCAGTTGGTTTAATCCAAACAATAAAAGAAAACATTTCACACAAACACACCCTGAAGGTCAAACCAACAGACAAAGATTTGTTCATATGTACTGTTGGCTCCCAACCAGTGATATTCCTCAACAAACACTGATGCACTGATTTCAGTAAGTATGGGAAATTAAAACAGAACTATGAATATGAGCCAGGTCATCAGAAAGTCATGGGTCATAAAGTCTTGGATCTTTTCACAAACACATTTCTGGGTTTTTATGTTTTGTAGGAATTTGTACACCTAGATTTACTCAAGTATTTGCTGAAGACAGTTTAATTCTTTATCTGTCTGAATATTTCATATGTATATGAATATGTATTCCGTCCCATTTTATACTATTTAGCTTTAACTCATATTTTTCAGCTTGCCCACAGAAATTGTACTCAAAATGCTTTTTACAGAGCTTTTTACATGCATTTCTCAATAGTTTCTGAGTTGACATTTGTTTTAGTACTGTAGTTATCCTAAATGTTGAGACATCTAAAGACAACTGGGTACACTTTCAGGAGAAGCAACTCTGCCATTTTTATCCCCCGACCAAAAGGTTCGGGGGATATAGAGATGAGCCTGGCGTCCGTCCGTCTGTCCATAAACATTTTCTTGTCCGCTCTATATCTTGAATACCCTTTGGAATATTTTCATAATACTTCACAGTTATGTAGAACAGGTCATGACAATGTGTTGCGTACAAGAATGGTAACTCTTGCTATTCTACTTTTTGTTGAATTATCTGCCCTTTGGTGATTTTTTTGGCAGATTCGTGTCCGCTCTGTATCTTGAATACCCTTTGGAATATTTTCATGATACTTCACAGAAATGTAGAACAGGTCATGACGATGTGTCGTGAACAAGAATGACAACTCTTGCTTTCTTACTTTTGGAGTTATTTCCCCTTGATAGTTTTAGGTGTGATTTTTTGGCAGATTCGTGTCTGCTCTATAACTTTAATACCCTTAGGAATATTCTCATGATACTTCACAGATATGTAGAACAGGTCATGACAGTGTGTCGCAAACAAGAATGACAACTCTTTCTTTCTTACTTTTTGAGTTATTTCCCCTTGATCATTTTAGGTATGATTTCGTGTCCGCTCTATAACTTGAATACCTTTTGGAATATTTTCAAGGTGCTTCACAGATACTTAGAACAGGTCATGACGATGTGTCACGAACAAGAATGACAACTCCTACTTTCTTACTTTTTGAGTTATTTCCCCTTGATGGTTTTAGGTGTGATTTTGTGTCCGCTCTATAACTTGAATACCTTTTGGAATATTTTCATGATACTTCACAGACATGTAGAACAGATAATGATGATGTGTCACGGACAAGAATGACAACTCTTGCTTTCTTACTTTTGGAGTTATTTCCCTTTGATGATTTTAGGTGTCCGCTCCATAGCTTGAATACCTTTTGAAATATTTTCATGATACTTCATAGATATGCAGAACATGTCATGACAATTTGTCTCATACATGAATGACAACTCTTGCATTCAAACTTTGTGAGTTATTTCCCTTTGGTATTTTGAGCTGCTGTTTGAGTCTCTGCTCCATATCTGTATAACCTTGGCCTGCTCCACAATTCTAATAACCTTATACCTTTGGTTGACAAAATTTCAAAACGCACCTGCATATTTGCATGTTGAAAATTTATAAATTAGACAAGATTTCAATACCAATTACCAAAGTGGCTGAAATACTTGCTTTCCTTTCAAGAAGTAGAGAATAAAACATGGTTGTGCGTATTATGAAATTGCCCCTAGTTACGCCCCTGGATCTAGATCTATGAGATTGTTTCGGAAGTGGAAAACTCTGTCTTATAACTGAAGAAATACAGTAACTGTCTAGTTATTATTCTAAAATTCATACAAGTTAATGATACTATGGGACAGCATGTTAAAAAAATGCTAGTGGAGTGTCCAACAGTGCAGAATAAAGGATGCTGATCTTGATCTTCACTGTTGGATCAGGCTTTTTTGTCTCAATATTTAGGATCAAGGCAGTACTTTTATTATTGTACCATATTTTCCCTAATAGGTGTACCTCTTTTAACCCCAAGAGAGTTTTTTTCTCAAAATGTGCAGAATATGAATTAAGTAAAATGTCAATGATATGGCTTTAGTGATCAAAATACTGTATATTTGCTCTAAACAAGACTTGCCTCAAATGACACGATTTATTAAGCAGATCTATAAAATTGTGCGTATGATATAAAACATATTCAGTAAACCATACATGTGACCTTGCAGGAGGTAGCAGGTCAATCGCAGTGTTGGATTGGCCCAAAGATATCCCAGGGGCAATAAATATCCATTAATATAAATAGTATTGGATAAAATGCAAAGCCACTGGGCCATGAAATATTGGTCTCTGTGACCAACAAAAGTGTGAGGTCATTTGCAGTATCGCACTGAACCATTATTCTAAGAAAGATGCATATATCTTAAATAGTGCTGAGGATATAATATATAATTTAGAAACACTAGATCATGAAATATTGTCCTATTGACCTACAAATAGTTAGAGCTCATTCCCAGAGTAAGACTCAATATTTTAACAAAGGTGATGCAGATCTATTACATTGTGCTTGATATAATACAAAGTTCATGTGCCAGGAAATAGAGGTCAGAGTGACTTCCAAATAGTGCTAAGTCTGTCACCTACAATCTCAAATATTTTGCAAAGCTATTATATAGTATTGGAGATATAAAGCAAACTCACTGGATCATAAAATATAGGTCACAATGACCTACAAATAGTCTATGGTCATTAGCTGAGTTAGAATAACATTATCAAAGTATGGTGTGTAATGCTAAAGATATAAGGCAAACTTGCTCAACCTTGAAATATGGGTAACCCACAGATAGCACAAGATCATTCACAGTACCAGAGTGGCTAACTGTTACCAATTCATAAAATACTGTTGGAGATAGAAGGCAAATTTTCTGGAACATAAAATATGTCACATTGACCAACATATAGCATGAGGTCAGATAGTGTGAACATGAAGTCTAATCTATGGTCTATATAAAGACCATGCCAAAGTCCACTTGCACTTATTAGGGAAGATGGGGTATTTACTCATATTATTGTATCCCAATGTGCAATAAGAGGGTTTGAATCAAAACAATATGTATTTGTTATGTTTACTCATTATATTGCATTTACATTATTAGCATCAAGGTATTAACCCTTAAAGCGCCAAAAATTAAAATTGTTGAATTGGCAAACAGTGTAGATCCAGATGAGGTGGCTCATAATAAGCCACCTCATCTAGATCTACACTGTTTGCCCTCTAGTTTTTATATTTTCAATATGATATAGCTTGGCTGAAAGATATTTTGAAATTTTTGCAGACGTAAATTTTGTCGTCTGCTTTTTGGCGCTTGAAGGGTTAAGAGAGAATTGACATGATCTTGTATTTAGAAAAGTTAGAAAATGAAAGGGTCATCTACTGATTGATTTGTGCTGTATAAACTGTTGAATTGAAAATAAATAAAAGTTTTACACTTTTAAAGTATTTTGCAGAGCTTTACATAAGAGGAAATAATCTCTATAACAGTATGCTGTGGCCCCTGAGTAATCTCTATAACAGTATGTTGTGGCCCCTCTGTGAGATGGTTTTAATGAGGGGTCAAGACATATTCCACAAAATTATGGTTTCATGGAGATTCAACAAAATGATCCCTAATTATTACCAAATACTGTCTCTTATCAAGAGCTCTGATTTGATTTTGAGTCACAACATGATAAAACCTACAAGGTGGCAAGTGCACCCAGAAAAGACTCAGACCAGCCTGAGCATCTGCCCAGTCTGATTAGACTCTTTGCTGTGCGCTTAAAGGATAGCTAAGGGTCTAAGCTAACTCCATGTGGACAGCGAAGACTCTGATCAGACTGGGCAGATGCCCAGGCTGATCTGTGTCTTCGCTGGGCGCACATGCCACTTTGTTGGTTTAGTCATGTCGTGGCTCAGCTGGAATTCATCTTCTGTGATATATGCATAATTGAGACCGTCCACTTGTAAATTTTATTTTGATGTATTTTCTTATTACTTATGAATAAATGTTTTGTTTTTTAATCCCTATGAGTTAGATTTTATAGACTAAACTCTTCTTTCCATGTTTGTGTTGTTAAACATAAAAAAATTCCATGACATGCTGTCCTGCGTCTCTCTCTCTGCATGGACATACAGAAAAGAAAAACATAATTTTACACCATCATCACCAACTCCAATGTTGCCCGAAACCTCGGAAAAGAAATACATGTACCTGTGTTTCCCTTCTGCTAATGGCAGGCAAAACAAGACCTGTCACAGGGACAGGATAGCTCGCCTGACAGCGCCTTGCCCATCACATAAAAAACTTTTTAACATTTTGCTAACGCCGACGCCGCCGCCAACGCCGGGGGTAGTGCAATAGCTCTTCCTGAACTTCGTTCAGGCGAGCTATAAATGAAAGAGCAAACCCGTCAGGTGAATAGGTGCACCTTCCGGGGAAGCAACATGTTTGCATGGGTTTGCCTGTTGGCATCAACATCATGGATCAAGACACAAATAAAATGATCAGTCTTTGCAGGCTTATCACAGTTTTCATGCGCTGTAAGTGTATGTGTACACCTCGTTGTTTTTCCATTATCTTTTAAGTCTTTCTGCACCATTGTCGCCCAGATGCAACTGCTAAGCAGAGCACCATTGTCGCCTTAATGCCACCTGCATACACCCATTAAATATCTCCTTTTTACAACATTACCAAGAGAATTTAAAGCCTACAACCAGATCATGGCAAACAAAGATTTTTAACAAGATCTGGCTTTTTTCTGATGAAATTTAGAGACTTTCAGGGGTCTTATTTACCAGAAACACCCAATATTTAGTTTTCTTGTAAAATTTGCGCTGACAAATGCAGTTCTATATAAACTTGGCACGGAAATAGTTAAGTTTGCTTCCCTGGACAATGTGCTGGAGGCAGCAATCTTTCCAACCGTAAAAGGAGTTTCACTGCACACAGCCTTTCATTATCACTCTCCCTTTTTCCTGATATGACTGAAATACATGTACTGTTAAAAAGGATGTAAAATTGCAAGTCATCCTGAGCATATCTCCAAGTATTGAAGGTTGCTAAATGAAACATTACACACTGATAGTGCATAAAATATTCAAAGTGATAAAAACGGTTCAGGTTTCCCATAGCCTAATGGCTGTAGGGGCAGTTTGGGGTTAGAGGCCCACTGTGAAGTCCATCCCTTTCTTTTTGCTGGATTCAAAAAAAAAGTAAATGTGCCCATTTATACTTAAGGACAAAAGTTCAAGTAATTTAACATCCGTGCAGAACTTTTGTCCTTAAGTATACTTGCTAGCTGGCCAAACAGCAATTTGAACCTACAAACTTCTGCACAATAACCAAGTGTCTCTTACCACACAAGCACCTGCCGATCAGAATTAAATAGGAGAATGAATAATAAAAGATCAACGAGATTCAGTTACAGTTGTTTATATTAACAAATAATCTTACACTTCTGTACACAGATCTCTTTAACAAATACATGTATTCTAAGTTCAGTTTCACAATATTTAACCTTAGATAACACCAATAAACAAACAAATGAGCTGCGACACGACAAAACCAACATAGTGGTATGTGCATCCAGTGAAAACACGAATCAGCCAGGGCATCCCCCAGTCTGATCAGTCTTCGTTGTCCGCATGGAGCTAGCTTATATCCTTAGCTACCCTTTACGCGTGCTGCAAGGACTCTGATCAGATTGGGCAGATGCTCAGACTTGTCACAGGTAAGACAGAAACGCTGGAGCTGTTGGTACGGAAAGTGTACCCATTCTCTCTAAGGCCTAGCTGAGAAAGTTAAACTAGTTAACCAAGTAACAGTCAAGGATCCAGAAAAGTACAGGGAAAACAACCAGCTATTTTTTAATTTCTCCCACAACACAATTACTGTAATTATTTGTTTTTAAGATGGGAGTTATCCGTTCCAAAATTACCACCAATATGTAACCCAGTCTAGTGTAATTCAGCTATAAAATTGGGTTCTCTTCCAAAACAATTCCAAAGATCTAGATCCATCTTGTAAGATAGATCTAGATCTTTGGCATTGTTGTAAAAGGGAGAAACCCCTCCTTATAACCAAAGAAATATGGTAAGGACAAATGAGGAACAAGAACTGATTTTCATATCTTAAGGTGTACAGATACACACCTGTGTGGTTTGGCTGTCTTTTTGCAAGGGAGACAACTTGCAAAATATTAGGTTGTTTCTGCAACTCCTAAAGGAAAGAATTTGCTCTCTACATCTTTTTATTAGATAATGCCAGGGGACAAATCTGATTGTTACAGAAAGCTTGTTACTTCAGTCACTTTTGTGAAGTTTCACCAGGATATTTCCAACAGTATACAAACTACAGGCCAAAAACAACCTCGTGGACATCGACATGTGCTATAATTCAGTCAAAAATTATCAATATTCCTGATTGGAAACTTTCAAGTAACAGCCCTTCCCTGGAAGTTATGACATAGGACAAACATAAACTTAATACATGTAAACATCTAGCACAATAATTCAATGCTCCAGATTATAGGAGTACCGTATTTATGTGGTTAAAAGATAGGATTTTTCCTTCTCGAAGTCCTAGATCCTGTCCTTTATATCTTTATATGTCACAATATAGTCAACCCTTTAACAACGACACTCTTTACAAAAGCAAAATTCTTCATAACGCCATTTTGATACGCACGAAATGGCTGAAGGGTTCTAAATATACATTCTTTACAACAGCAAATTCAGTTTAACATCCAAACTTTTGGGAACAAAATTAATGCTGTCATTGTAAAAAGGGTCCACTGTATATGTTTTCATATAAAAAATGATCTCTGATTATTCCAAGTACTCCCTCCATCTGAAGCTCTGAAAACTATACTTGGGTCAAGTCAGGTAAATTCGGACAGCAGGTAAATTCGGACAGTGACATTGTTTCCTTTATATGTCAGTTGTTTGAAATTGAAACAAAAATAACTGGGCAAACAGTGAAAATCCTGATGAGATGGCTCATTATGAGCCATCTCATCTGGATTTTCACTGTTTGCAACGGCATGTCCGAATTTACCCGCTGTCCGAAGTTACCCGACGAGACCCTACTGGCTCCCAACAAGCAAAGACTTTGGGACAGATAATTCGCATGGGCATTCCCAAGTAAACTACCATGTTTAGCTGGCTTTAAAATGAGGTTCACCCCTGTCTATAAATACCCCAAATATCTTAATCAGACTTACGAAATTCTGCTACAAGATGGGTTATTCCTGTCCTAAACAATCCCAAAGAGCTAGATCCCTCTTCAAATAGATCTAGATCTTTGGGATTGTTATGGAAGGGAAAACCACCATCTTATAATTGAAGAATACGGTACCTATGGCAGGTGCAAACAGCAAAAAACTGTGGCAGCAAAGTCAGATCAGGGGCTATCCTGTATGCAGAACTGAAATGATCTATGGACTCTGAGGAATCTGTTTACAGAGCTCTAGATATGATTAGCTTTAAAAGATGACTCAGTGATAATTTTTTTCTTATTTTTCAACTAAAACGTGTCTTGACAAGACGATTCTGATGAGGAGACAACGTGTTTTACATTGTGACCCCTCATTAGAGCCATCTCTACTAGAAGGTTCTATTTAGGAGTCACAACGTAAGTTTCTATGGAGAAATATGAAAAATTATCCCTAAATTATCTCTGTTCAGTTACAAGATGGAGGCTTTTCCCTTCCACTACAATCCCCAAAATCTAGATCCATCTTATAAGACAGATCTAGATTTTTGCCACTGTTTTGGAAGAGAAAATCCCATTTCATGGCTGAACTAGGGTACAGTCAGGTGAATTCGGACAGCAGGTAAGTTCGGACATACCATTGCAAACAGTGAAAATCGAGATGAGACGGCTCATTATGAGCCGCCTCATCAGGATTTTCACTGTCCAGTTAATTTTGTTTTAATTCCAAACAACTGACATGTAAAGCAAACAATGTCACTGTCCGAATTTACCCTCTGTCCGAATTTACCCGACTTTACCCTACACAAGACAGATTTATATATTTGCAATAATTTTTGAAGGGTACACTCCTGTCTTATAACAGAATAAATATGGTATTTTAGCATTACTGGAGCTCTGCATACTAAACAAATGAGCGCGACACAAGAAAACCAACAAAGTGGTTGTGCACCCAGTGCAGACTCAGATCAGCCTGGGCATCAGCCCAATTTGATCAGACTCTTCACTTCACTCTTAAAGGGTAGCTAAGGGTCAAAGCTACCTCCATGTGGACAGCGAAGACTCTGATTAGACTGGGCGGATGCCCAGGCTGATCTGAGTCTGCGCTGGGCGCACAACCACTTTGTTGGTTTCTTGTGTCGTGGCTCATATCTAAACTATCACATATACACAATACTAATTATGGCAGTTTCAATAACACTTCTACATCAGAGGTGCTGAACACATCAAATATTTTCCCTACATCATAATCTTTTAACTGTAATCAAGTACGTTTCTTTAAATTGGACAGTAACATGTATGAGACTATTGAATGCATGATCTAAAAACAAAACTGACAGTGGCCCAGATAAGAAGGGGTTGTAGGGATAATTTTACGGATTTCTCCATACAAATGTAGGTTGTGAACCCTCATTAGAACCGTCTTGGCGAGACTGTTTTAATGATCTGTCACAAACACAGGTATTGAATGAAATAAGAAAAATGATCTCTGAATTGTCCTCAAAACCCAGCATTATCTGGACCTCTGAAACTGACTGAAAATTGTCAGAATACACTACAGTGAGTCAAATGGGTATTTGCTGTTAAATGGGTCAATTTTTTTTGTTAAAAGCAACTGTTAACATAGGTTACACATCACCATGATCATAAATGCTTGACACTAATTACACTAACAGATACTAAGACTATAATGCCAGTGGTACAGCACAAACAATCTTTTGCATTTGTTTCTTGTGTCCTACACTTCATAATTCTGTTGTTATTATCTACCTAAATGTACAAGTTCTACAAATAAATAGCTAAATACAGCATACTAAACTATACAGAGAAAAATATAAGAAATTCTTTCAAATAGGAAAAAAATTTATAAAATACTAGTGTCTCAGGAACTCAAAATTACAGAATTTTGTGGATGTCTTACCATATTTATTTGGCTGTAAAGTGACCTTTTCTCCTCTCTAGAATAACCAAAAATATCTAAGTCAGTCTTATGAGATTTTGCTTTTAGATGCATTTTTCCCCGTCTAAATCCCCAAAATCTACATCCATCCTATATCTAGATCTTTTGGACTGTTTTAGAAGGGGGAAAAACCCGTCTTATAACCGAAGAAATATGGTATTTCTACATGATCTCATTTGAAGCCCTTACCGCAACCGGGTACACCTCCAAGGGAGATCACTATAACAAATGATTACTTGTTTACCTTCTCAACAGAGGCTGTTATAGTTCTTTGGTTATAAGATGAGTGTTTTCCCCTTCCAAATCAATCCCAAAAATCTTAAAAGACGAATCTAGATTTTTGGCAGTGTTTTATAAGTAAAAGCCCATCTCAAAGCGTAAGGATGATTTAGATATTTGGGGTTATTCTATAGATGGACAACCACACCTTTACAGCTGAATAAAATTGTTACTCTTATAGGAAAGAATTTGCTCTTTCTTTTATTGGTAGGCCCGCTGACCTACCACGGCAACAAATATCAAAACACTGAACTTACCTTGTACCATGAAAGTGTAGCCATATATGAATATGTTAACAAACTGATAGAAATATCACCCTCATAAGTCTGTCTTTCTGGATCTCCTTAGGATGGTTTAGCACACAAAATTTGTGGTAGCACAATAACAGTATATATTCATAATATGCAAACCCAACTTTTCTTTCCATGCTAGAAACTACTTTATTTCTTCAGTTATAAGACTGGGCTTTTCTCTTCCAACCCAATCCCAAAGATCTAGATCCCTCTAAGCCTCAAAGATCTAGATCTGTCTTACAAGATCTTCTAGATCTTTGCGACTGTTTTGAAAGAGAAAAAACTATTTTATTGCTGAATTAAGACTGATTTACATATCCATGGTGATTTTGGAAGGAAATCTCCTGTCTTATAACTGAATAAATACAGTACAAAAATATCAGTTTCTGTTGGAAAAAGCTATACAGTTGACTCTCGATATCTCGAAGTCAAATTTCAGCCCAAACTACTGATATTTCAAAGTAAATTTTCTGGTACCAGAAAATTTACTTTGAGATATCAGTAGTTTGAGATAACAGGAGTTCAAATGTAATATTCTTTGATACAAGAAGATATTTTAGAGATATCAATGTTCGAGATATCGGGAGTAGACTGTATTACTAACACTGAAATTTTAAATCTAGAAAGCAAATTAGACAGCAGTAAAACTGAAAGATAATGATTTTTCACTACAAATCTCGGTTTACAGATAAAACAAGCATTTACTGTGGACACACTAAATATTTGAACAGAACTGCCAACTAAAGCAACAGAAATGAACATCCATGTCAGGTTCTAAACACCTCAAACACATCCATTCAGCCACAATTTTGCCTGTCTTTTAGATGGACAAATATATTGCAGTGTAAGAATCTAAGTACATTTCCAGAAACAATGGGTACACACTGCAGTGCTCCATATAAGAGGGGATAAATTAAATAATTTTAAGATAATTTTTCTTATTTCTGAACAAAAACATGTTATGACCCCTCACCGAGACAGTTCAAATAAGGGGTCACAATGTCTGTTTAAATGGACAAATATAAAAATATTATCCCTAAATTAACCCTATAACCCCTTCTATCTGGAGCTCTGAATTACCCATTTAGCAGCTGGTATAAACTTATGAATAATCCGACAGCTGCAGCCCGCATGTGGAGCTCATCACTGCTTTGCCAGTGTACAAAGTTTAAGTGTATAGAAGCCAAGTTTAAAGCTTTTCCATAACAGAAACTTAATATCTTTCAGTACGAATTTCTGTGGTTTCTGTTTAAATTTAATACTGACCTAGTATGGCTTGTTGCTTATAGATACTGAGCTTGCTCAAAAACTGGATATGGAGTAATATGTTTGGGAAAGTAGGTCACTGCTCAGTTCAGTGCAATCACTAATGCTCCTGATAGTAATTACAGCAGAGATCCAGGACCAAGCTCTAAAACTGGACTTAGTGTCCTTCTCTGCAATCAGTTTTGGCTTACCTGGGGCACTGATAAGGAGTTACCCATCCAACTAATACAGGTTCCTACCACCAAAATTAACATTCACCTAACACTCCAGATAAGAAGAGGTGGCATGGATAATAAAGAGATAATTGTTCTTATTTTTTCAACAAAAACATCTGTGACCTTATTAGAACTGTCTCGGCAAGATGGTTCTACCGAGGAGTTACAATGTATGCTTTCATATAGAGATAAAACAAGAATTCCGCGGAATGCGGTGTCTCGCCTGCTAGCGCTTTGTCACAAAAACAGAGCTCAATCAGCAAAGATGTATGCATGAACCAAGTTTCTTGGCTCTAGCCCTAATAATTTCTGAGAAACAGACCTAAAAGTGAAAACTTGACAAAAATTGCAAAGTCAGTCAACCGTAAAATGTAGGTCAAGACTCAATATTGATGATGACTTTGAGCTCTTCTCTTCTAGATGAATGCACGACCCAAGTTTCATGGCTCTAGCCCTTATAGTTTCAGAGAAACAGACCTAAATGCGACCAAAAATTGCAAAGTCAGTCAACCATAAAATGTAGGTCAAGATTCAATATTGATGATGACTTTGAGATTTACTCTTCCAGACATACCTATGAACCAAGTTTCATGGCTCTAGCCCTTATAGTTTCTGAGAAAATGACCTAAACACAAAAACTCGACAAAAACTTGCAAAGTCAGTCAACCGTAAAATGTAGGTCAAGACTCAATATTGATGATGGCTTTGAGATCTACTCTTCCAGATGTATGCATGAACCAAGTTTCATGGCTCTAGGCCTTATAGTTTCTGAGAAAATGACCTAAACGCAAAAACTCGACAAAAACTTGCAAAATCAGTCAACCGTAAAATGTAGGTCAAGACTCAATATTGATGATGGCTTTCAGATCTACTCTTCCAGATGTATGCATGAACCAAGTTTCATGGCTCTAGGTCTTATAGTTTCTGAGAAAATGACCTAAACGCAAAAACTCAACAAAAACTTGCGAAGTCAGTCAACCGTAAAATGTAGGTCAAGGCTCAATACTGATGATGGCTTTGAGATCTACTCTTCCAGATGTATGCATGTACCAAGTTTCATGGCTCTAGGCCTTATAGTTTCTGAGAAAATGACCTAAACGCAAAAACTTGACAAAAGTTTACGCCGACGACGCCGCAGCCGCCGACACCGGAAAAGCAATACCTAAGTCTCGCCTCTGCTTTGCAGGCGAGACAAAAAATTATCTCTGAATTATCCTCAAAACTCTTAGGAGCCCCAGTAGCTCAATGGGTTAAGCGCTGGCCTACTGATCTAGCAGACTGGGTTCGAGGCCCGCTTGAGGGGAAAATCCTGGGTTCCATTGCACACAGCCTTTCATTATCACCGTCCCATCATCCTTAAAATGGAAACACTGTTGAAAAGGACGTAAAATTACAAGTCATCCATCCATCCATCCTCAAAACTCAACCTTATCTGGAGCTCTGTTCACAATAAAATAAAAATACATAATAGAGCAACAACAGATCTGCTGACCTTTCACCTTCAATCTGCCAGAGAGGTGAAGTGAGTTACCTTTTTTTTTGCAAACAGCCAAAATTCAGATCAGATTGCTCCTCCGAGTACCATATTTTTTGGCTATATTACGGTGTTTTTTTCCATCTCGAATGACCCAAAATATTTAAATTCTGTTGTGAGATGGGTTTTCCCTGTTAAAACAATCCGACAACTAGATCCAGATTTTGGGGATTGTTTACCAAAGAAATAAGTATACAGTGAGCAACCATTTTCTTCCTGATTTCTAACGTGTGGCCACAATACGGTTTATAATGTGAATGAACACACATTATACAAAATATATCATCGCAATGCTTCCTTTTTCAGTGTTTTTTTTTTTCTTTCATGTCATGGAATAATATCTCTCCTTTTTAATACAAAAGCTTCCCTTGCTTCACAAAGCTCTTGTTTTTTTATTCTGAACCAACTACAGAACACTTCTCAGGTTTCTGTCTCCCAAGACAGAAAAGGTCAATGTCTTTTTATGGTATCCTAAATGGGAACAAAATCTTACACCTTTCTACCCACCAAGTGGATAAACAAGTATTCAGGAATGTTGCAAAATTGCATACATGTATAAACATATTGTCATATAACCTAGACCACTGACCTAATAAAACAAGAATTCCGCGGAATGCGGTGTCTTGCCTGTCAGCGCTTATGACCTAAACGCGAAAAATCGACAAAGTTTACGCCGCCAACAACGACGACGACACCGGAAAAGCAATACATAGGTCTCGCCTCTGCTTCGCAGGCGAGACAAAAACCTCTCTGATCTATGTCAGTAATACCAAAGCACACTTTACAGCACTTCCCTGACAAAGGAAACTACTTTTCTCCAAACAAAGTCTGTCTCTTTGCTCACAGAAGCCAAATTTTGTGGATTAAATTTCTTAAATCAGCATACAAACATATCCAGTCAGATCTAATTAGAATCACCTAGAGGTGAGGCGATTCTTATAAGATCTCACAGGATATGTTTTAGTGCAGAAGTAGAAAAAAATGTCAAACTTTAAAGTGTTCATCCTAAAGATTTGACCTTCTAGAGCTGTGTTGTGTCGCAACCCAAGGGAAACATTTCTGCTTCCGTTCATGTGCTGTAGTTACAACTGCACCAATTTGCAACACAGAAAAGTCTATTACTGGCCTATAGGCAGTAATGCCAGATACAACACTTCTAGTAACACCAGATGCTACATAAATATGGTAATTTGTGACACTATACATTAGGTAACACCAGGTACTGGACACATAGTAATGCCAGATACTACACACATGGTTACACCAAGTACTTTTATGGTAACACTGTGTACTACTGTCAGATACCATACACATGGTAACAACAGCTACTACTTAAATGGTAACACCAGGCACTACATGTATGGTAACACCAGGAACTACACACCAAGTTACACCAGATAGTCTAAACATGGTAACACCAGATGCTACATAGATAGTAATGGCACATCAAAAAGATCACAGGCTCCTTCATTATCATCAAGGTTGAAGTAGTAATCTCTGTCTGTAGGTGGAGGGCTCAGACGTAGTAATGGTGCAAATGCTGAAATGATACAAGTCTTTTTCTTATTTTCACACAACAGAATACAAGTCTTTTCTTATTTTCACATAACAGAAAATACTATAAATTTCATACCTCGATTAATTGATTGCCAGATACAAGAAGACTATTTTAACGTCTTCAGAATCATTAGAAAACCAGTTGGATACCTGAATGTGGCTTCCAAACAAACCATGTTTAGTGTCTCAAAACTGCATCTCAGAAGATAGCCTTGTTAAGACCATTTTTTTTTTTTTTTTTTTTTAACTTGACAGCACTTCTAGCAGTAGAGTCAAAAATTTGCAAAAATACCAGTCCCATCAGAATACTGAAGGGACTTAAGCCCTTAAAGGAAGCTCAGCAGGAGTCAGTTGTCAATCATACATACGCCAAATACTCATATAACAAGCCTATGCTATGTCTCACCTGTCTGCGAACTGTCACAAAACACAGCTGTACCAGAAAACGTGGCATAAGGTTTACTCTGCAAATGGCCACAATGAAAAAGTTACACCAATGTCTCGCTACTGCTAGACACAAGTGAGACAATACCAACTGTAAGCTAATGACAGCATAAAGCTTGTAAACCATAGAAATTCACTCCTTATCTCAAAGTCAATAGATCAGAAAGTTGGCTTACAGATATAAGTGCTGGAATATTGTTGTGTTATTGTTTAACATCCACAGTAAACAGCTATGGTCATGTCGGGATGGTCAGTTAGCCTAACCACACTATTCCTGGGCAGGCTTAGACCTCCTAAGCGGTTTACCAGTACTAAGTGCACATATTTTTGCCAGTAACTGACAACTGCCCTTCTTGAATCAACGGAAGGGGAAATGAAAGTAAGAGGCAGGACCGGGTATCGAACCCAGGACCTCTGGCTTACAAGTCAGGCGCCCTACCGAAGTGCTGTAATGTAAAGAAATGCAGGAAATGTTTCCAAATTGTTCAATTACGTACATCAATTTACTTCTGGTGGGTGACCATACAAAAGAGAACTCTCTGAGAGATCAGTGTTTGAGATACCGAAACAATTCAGCTATAAAACAGAGTGTTTTTTCCATCTCCAGAATGACCCCAAATATCTAAATCAGTTTTATGAGATTCTGCTGTGAGATGGGGTTTTCCCTCCTAAAAAAATACCAAAAATCTAGATCTGTCTTATAATATGGATCTAGATTTTAGGGATTGTTTTTGGATGGGTAAAGCCCTATCTTGTAAGCAAAGGAATATGGTAATGAAAGTCAGCTATAACAGATATGTCAACTTACCTTCTGAAGTCATTAGTTCCTCTATTAACTGGCCATCAACTACACCATCTGAAAGTCAAATAATAGAATTAGCAAGAAAACACACCTGGGCCTTGTTGTTCAAACAGCTAGTTTTACAAAGTTGTTAATCAATGATTTGTTAAGGCTTCTAGCATACATGAAACCAAGTGTGCTCATATTTTTGCCAAAAAAAGTGAGAAACTTTTGCAGTGCAAAAGTTCCTGACATTTTTACCACAAAATGTGGCAGAGTTTTTGCTAACAATACATTTGAAAATATAACATCTTGTTAACTTACATTGTAAGTTCTGAACAACCGGGCCCTGGTTACTGTTTCAAGACATCTGGCCCCGAGGTTATAAAACTTTTTTCATGCTCAACTCAGCTGAGCATGAAATTTTTTCTGCTCATAAATTTTAAAATGCCAACAATTGTTGGCATTTTAATATTTATGAGTAGAAAAAATAGTCTTCTTGGCTTATCTGAGCCTGAAAAATGCTGAATTTCTTGTTATTTTTATATTTATCAGCAGAGAAAATTTCATGCTCAGCTGAGTTGAGCACGAAAAAAGTTTTATAACCTCGGGGCCTAGTTTACTATTTCAATGTATGGACATGGCAGGTCATTCTCTGAGCAAAGGCAAAGCCTTCAACTTATAAGTATTTAAACAATGAAGGGAAATTCAGCAAACATCAGCATACTCGTTGTTGCTGCTGCTGACTTGCCCTTTGACATCTCAATCAACAATATTTCAGTCTTCAAGAGACATTGCCTCTGGATTTGTGGGACTTTTACCTGGCCTGAGATATATGACACTCAATTCCAGCTTGAAGCTAATATCAGCTCTGCTGTAGAGGCTCTGGACAGCCCATTTATTTTGCCTGCCCTATGGGCAGGGGCATTCAGCCTGATGAAAAAGCTTCCAAATGAAATACAGGCCAGAGGAAATAAGCAGTGGCTCACTTATATCCCCGGCCAGTGGGAATCCTAATGAAGCAAAAAGAGTACAAACTTAATGCAAAATTACAGACATACAAAATAATGGATGGACATACAAATGGTTAGACAGAAAAATCTAATGAAAAGGCAAAAACTATATACCTCTAGACATACTTGTATGCTTGGTGCATAATAAATATTGTGTGCTTACTCTATTTACAAGAACAATTGATTGAAAACAGTGCAAACCCATATCAGACTACTCACAGAGCTCTAGATAAGAGGGAGTATTTGGTGATAATTAGGGATAATTTTTGTTAATTCTGCATAAAAACATATGTTGTGACCCCTCATCTGAACCGTCTCGACGAGACGGTTCAGATGAGGGGTCACAACATATGGTTTCGTTGAGAAATAAGAAAAATTATCCCTCAATTATCATCAAATACTCCCTCTTATCTAGAGCTCTGACTCATTAGAAGTGGTATGGACCCAGCTGTTCAAAACTGAAGATGTCTTTTAGTGAACGAGGGGTTACATTTTTAACATATTGTACGCTGGAACAATGCCATTTCTTTCAGCAAAAATTTTAGCACACTTGATTTTATTTAAACTAGAAGACTTAACAAATCCCTGATTATGACTTTGTGAAGCTAATGCTGCTTTGAACTGGGCCCTGTTTTCTCCAATATTTCTATGCAATTTTTCAAAATGGTGTAGACTATCTGTTTTTTTGGAGTATACGACACAAAGACCATTAAGTATTTCCACATAACTACTTTCCTATAGACAGTTACGGTGTAACAGGTCCAATAAGGGAAATTTCAAGTAAAGTAGTGTGGCTTATCACTAATGTGGGATAAAGTTTGCCATCACCACAAAAATAACGGGGATGGCTCTATCGGATATGCATTAGTTGCTGCAAAAACAGGGATTTACTTTGGTGCATCTTCTGAAAGAATGCCGACTTACCAAAATCTGCTTTTGTTGGATCAAAGAGCAGGTCACTGGGTAAACTGTCCATACCACTTGGTAATCCTAGTGATGTAGATGCTGAAAGAAGCATATGTGCTGTAATTATCCAGAGATTCAGATAAGAAGGGGTAAGAAGGATAATTTAGGGATGATTTTTTGTTATTTTGCCAAAAAAACATATATTGTGACCCCTCATTAAAACCACCCTACCAAGACAGTTCTAATGGGGTGTCATAACATATGTTTCCATTGAGAAATAAGAAAAATTATCTCAGAATTATCTTCAAAACCCCTCCTTATCTGGAGTTCTGTCTAGTATAAATGAACTTGTCTATTTGTCTTCATACCAAAGTATGCTTTATAAAACTGTTGCAAAACAAAACAGACTTAGATCAGACGGAGCTGTCTCTTCAGTATCTGCACAGGCATTAGTCGTAATCCTAATGCACTTACAAATGTAACCCAACATCGGATTTCAAAATGTAAAAAATTTGCCACAGTATATCCTATACTTTCAGAAACTGAACGTCATATGAAACATCGCTTCTCACTGACGTCTGGTTTAATGTTGCCGAAAGTGCTAGCCTTGGGTGAAAAGAAGTACATTTTGAGTGGCAAAAATATGAAAATGTTCGTTTGAATTAATTAGAACTGTATTGAAAATTGCCTTTTGGGGAAGTAAACTGTCTATTTTATGGTCACAAACTGAGTTTATGGCTCCGCTGAAGTGTTACCATAAAGCAAAATTTGTAAATCTAAAATCTACCCTTTACCACCCCAAATGGCAATTTTGAGTAATATCCTGACAGGTCATTCCATAAAATAGGAAAATATTTGAACATTACTCTGCAATCACTGTCAGAGAAAAACATTATATACAGTGGTATCTATTCGGCTATACGATGGGAATTTTCTGCTCCAAAACAAGGCAAAAAATCTAGATTCAACATAAAACTTACAAGTAATGATAATGTCTTTTTAAATGACTACCATTTCAATTTACTCCACTAACCTTGTTGCTGTGCAGGAGCTGATGGCACTGGGTGACCTTGTTTCCTAGGTGATGACCTTGTTGCCATTCTATCCATTTGTACAGTTGGCTGTGATGGTCGAAGTGGAGATTTAACAGGAGATTTCTGAGACTGAAAAACCCAAATTTACTGTAAACATGCACACTTTACTACTGTGAAGTACTCAGGCCTGTATTTCCCACTTTTGATGAATTTTGTAACATACATAAAATTGTAATCCTATTTACAAAATTTGTAAATCCTGATGTTGTTCTTTGGACTAGTCTAGAAACACGTACATACATGTACTTGTAGGGCCAGGACTGGACCTCTTAAAGCAATTCTATCCCATTAGTTAGTCAATACAGTACACTGTTCATACATTTTCTTTTAGTTGAACAATGTTTCAAAGAGTTTGAAGTGAGCTGAAACTTTAACAAATAGACGAAGAGCATTAACCCTTTAAGCTCTAAAAAAGCAGACAAAATTTACGTCAGCAAAAATTTCAAAAAATGTTTCGTCTCATCTATATCATGATATTGAGAATTCATATACCTGAGGGCAAACAGTGCAGATCCAGATGAGGCCTCAGCTGGATCTATACTGTTTGCAAATTCAGCCATTTTCATTTTTAGCACTTAAAGTATTAAAGCAAGAAACTGAGTATTCCTAGAGTGGACAACTGAACAATAATTTTTTAATGTATTCTCACAGGTTATTTTCTTGTGAGCGCCACTAAAATGAAGTCTTTCCCACAAGTTATTTACCTGTGCCAGCAAGAAATTATCTCAGAGCCTTGGCTTATTTATCATATACTTCATATGTTCATTACTCTCTTCAAATGTTCAGTACTATGCTGTACCACTCAATTGCAATTGTAACATGACGTTAATGTTTTCCTGATTGAACATATAGGAAGTGGCATAGTGTGACAATTTGTGATAAATCAAGTTGCTAATGTCAAGGCTTGCAAATCTGGTGCCTTGATGACAATGAATGTAAACAGTTTACTTCTGCTGACGTCAGCCTCAAAACAGTCCTTTAAAATGTTGCAATGTACTTGCATTTTCATTCTGTATGATCTCAGAAACAAAATAATTTTTTTTACCCATGAATTAACGTGTTGTCGGAAAGATGCAAATATTAATTCAGTCTGGCTTTGCCATCGTGAATAAATATTCCGCAATCTGCCCGCCAACATATGTGCTAATTAGCAATAATTCACAGGTAGGTAAGGAAAAACTATTTCTTAAATATGACAGTGTACCTTGGCAAATTGTCTCTGTTTCCCTGAGGCAGCTGGGTTAACATTTTGATTCTGTGCAGCTTGAGCAGCAGCTATTGCCTGATTGGCTTGATTCTCATTGGTAGGCGGGACTTGTACAACAACAGGACTGCTACTGTCTGTATCTTTATTTACTAAGAGAACATTAATTGGACCTGAGGTACTCTTGAGGTTAATTTGGTAATTCTTCTTGTAACCAGGGCCCTGAAATAGAGGTTTGAAATTTTAACATCTAAAAACAATTACAACGCAACAATCTAATGCTAATTAAGTGCAATTCAATTGGTTGAGAGCAAGTGGAAAACGGCTTTTATACATCGATAAATCCCCTGAACCGGAATCTTGGAACTATTTTTGTTGTGTGAACTTCTAAGGTATTCCCTGTTCAGACTGCATGATCTTTACTGTTTGCGTTCAATCAGCAATTTTTGACAGCCATTCAATCAGAAATTTTTGACATATCCTCCAATACCAACTTTGTGGATGAATTATAATACATCTACCCTAATGTCCGATATACTGAGACATAAGCTCCTGAGCAAACAATGCAAACCCAGATCAGACTGCTTCTAAAAAATCAGTCTGATCTGGGTCTACACTGTTTGCATTTTGGCCTTTACCTTTCTGACAAAGCACCAGATAGTAAAATCAACATGGCGAAAGTTTAGGATACTTAATCAGGTTGAGTGTCCCATACGTAGGATCATTACAATAATTTCTCTGTGTCACAAATATTTGTTGCAATTACTGTAACATATACAGAATTTAATATCTAGGTTATATAAAGAAAACTTACTATTTCTGGTATTGGTACTTCTAGCTGGGTCCCCGATGGAGCTTGTATAGCTAACAATGTGTCTCCTTTAAAACATCGACAAATATCTTCATGAGTTACGTATGCTAACCTGACTGCAGTCAAGGAAAAACTTCAATGCAACTTACCCCTTAAATTACCATAACATGCTACAAATAAATAACTACATAAAGTTGGTAGTTATTCCTACATATAATATCATAATTCCTAGCAAGATGATTCTAATAGATGCTTAACGTATTTATTCGGCATTAAAACAGTGTTCTTCCATCTGTTTGGGGTCATCTCTACAATGACCCCAAATATCAATATAAATCAGTCTTATGAAATTCTGCTACGAGATGGGGTTTTCCCTTCTAAAATGATACCAAAATCCAGATCCGTTTACATAGACATACCCTATCTCATGTTATAAGACAGGGTTTTTTGCCTTCCAAAACAATCCCAAAAATATAGACCTGTCTTAAACAATCCCAAAAATCTCGATTGTGGGGACTGTTTTGAAGGCCAAAACCCCTGTCTATAACCTAATATATGGTATATATACATGTATGCAAAAAAAAGTATTGAATATTCCCCAGGAATTTTCATCATATACCCCAGCCTCATCATGCTTTGCAAGAAACCTGTTAAAGAGCATCTAAGAAAGCCCTTAACATGACTCTCACTCTCACAGGTCACAGATGCTGAGCAGCAGACATACAGATGCACACAAATCTGCACAGGCTCAAACAATACATGCCTCCAGACAATGGCATTTACACTCTCATCTACAGCTCAAATTGCACTATGTGCAACTTTTTGTTGTGAAAGCTTCATAAAAGGATACCGTGAATTTGAGACTTCATCATTTACATTTTTGATGCTTTGCTGTATCCTGAGTTTAAGTTGGTCTAATTCAGCTTCTTGTCGGTTCAGCTCATCTAATTCATCTTGAACATTTACTAATTTATCTGATATTTCTCTTGTGTTGCACCCTGGACCAGCACCTCTGGCAAAAAAAACAATAATAACAGTTGAGAGTTTCCCAAGAACATTTTGTGTTTTAGCCCTGGCAAGGGAATGCAGCCAGCACAATAACTATGTTAGATGTTTATGTCTCCTCATTCTGCCTGTGTTTTCAGGGCAGTGAACATTTCAAGGTAGGTATTAAGGGATTTCTTAGTAAGAAGGCAGTATACTAAAGGAGAACTTGTTCCAATGCAAATAATCAAACTGAACTGACCCTTTTCATACCACATACCTACCTATTGTTATCGCTCCATCATACATAACGGCTTATTTAACAATCGAGTAAACCTACCGGAATTTTCTAATGGCCAATGCTAGGTTCGATCCAGAGTCGTATTTATTCAAAAAAGTGTTGGATTTTGCTGCTTTGTTTGACCAACGGTCGTATTCTATCAAAAGTCGCATTCGACGAAGTCGTTTTCAGGGAAAAGTCGTGCACCGCATTTCAGAGACCAGTTAAGAGGGTGTTTGGCAATAACTATTTGAAGGATAACTTTCCTTATTTCTCAATGAAAGCATATGTTGTGACCCCTAATTAGAACCGTCTTGATGAGAAAGTTCTAATAAGGGATCACAACATGCTTTTATGGAGAAATAAGGAAAATTATCCCTCTAACCCTTTCTGATCTCACGCCTGACAATCAGTCTCATGCGGAACCGGCGGTTAAGCAAAGCAATCCGTTAGATCGCTTTCCGGTGACGTAGAAGAGGGGCCGAAAAAGGTAAACAAACGATAATCACTCGTGTAAGAAGACGATTAATTTTCTTAGAAAATGTGCTTTTTAAAATATGAGAATGCTATTTTGTTGCTAGCATATTGTTTTCTTCGTATGCTGAAGAATTTGCTGAAGCGTTGTCTTGTTTTTGTCATTTTTATTCCCTCCTCCGAAACACCTGTTCGGACTGGATTATACATGAGGTAAACAACACATTTATCCGCTAAATCTGACATTTGTGTACATATGATCTGCAAATTAGACGGTGCGCGGATATTTTAAACGGAAAGAGAGGTATGTAATACCTTTGCATTCTGCTAGAACTAAGAATTCTTTTGAAATGCATGCATAATTGATCTCGAAAGTTTGGTTCCGCATGTAATCATTGAAAATAAGAAGAAGAAAATTTCACAGATAAATTTTATTTTCAACCTGTAATATGTGCAGGAAGACTGTGCCCAGAATAATTCTGGAGTTTCTAAAGTTGGCAAATGCAGGTCTGACGGATGATATTTGCTTGAAACCAGACTGCAAGAGAAATCAAGGAATACTGCTTTGAGCCATTATATGTTGAACAAAATGCATTGATTACGTCATTGGAATATCAAGTGACTCCATATAATATCTGTTTAGCTTATTTCAACACTTTTGGTTTGCCTATTTTTAAGGGAAAGTCCCCATGTCAATTTTTCCTGGTTACGCATGCGATAGCTCGGTTCAGCATTCGACTTCTTACAAACTTCACATTTTCTTTTGCTTAAACTAAGCTATAAACGTCTCAAGCTATACATGGATCAAAATTAAATTAGTTACGCCAATACTGTTTCTTCTGATTTGTCTTCGGATAAAAATAACCCCCGATAACACGAAAGTAATTCCTCATTATTTCATGTTTACATGTACTTTGAGTGAATAAAGTTACTGTCCGTCTGTCTGGTAATTTACCGACTGTGCTTTATTGATTGAGGTTTTATGTCCTGCTAGACAATATTGATTCTAAGAGGCCGTTTACACGGGCTGTCTTGACATACATGTGTAAGACATGCATGTTTTAGACCTGCAGGTCTTTCTTGTTTACACGACATGTCTTTGCCCTGCATGCTTCTATTTCATGCCATCATACTGGTGTAAAATAGAAGCTGAAAATGTTTCCAATTTACTGATATCACTAATTCGATTAATGGATATCTATAATTCGAATTAGTCATAATGATATCAATAATTCGATTTAGTGATATCACAAACTCGAAT
Source organism: Ctena decussata (assembly GCA_963989385.1). NCBI lineage: Eukaryota > Metazoa > Mollusca > Bivalvia > Lucinida > Lucinidae > Ctena > Ctena decussata. The sequence continues at coordinate 52,529,200 of OZ022503.1, read as the reverse complement.
AATGGATATCTATATTTCAGTCCAATTTATAGATATCAATACTTCGAATTATTGATATCACTAACTCAAATTATGGAGATCAATAATTCAAATTATGGATATCTATAAATATGGAATAAATAGAAAAATGGCACCCTATGGAGATATATTCTATATATTTCGAATTATGGATATCCATAATTAAATTAATGATTTCGGTAAATCAGGCTGAATTATTGTTATCCATAAATTGAATTATGGATATCCATAAATCTTCGCAGAGCAGTCGGTATTTAAACGTATTATTTGCAAAGACTGCTTATTGATATCCATAAATCTAATTAGTGATATCCAGAAATACGCAGGTTTATTGAAATCCATCATTCAAATTATGGACATCATTAATTCAGATTATGCATATCCAATGATCTAAATGATTCATGGATGTCACTAATTCCACATATGAATATCACTGATTCAGTTAATTGATCTCCATAATTCGAATTAGGATATCCATGAATAGGCAGAATAAAGGATATCCGTAAATAATGATTGATATCCATAAATAATTATGAATATCGAGGTCTTTGGGGTGCAGTTTGACAATTTGTTTCCTATTAGATATCCATATTCGATATGTTGATATCCATAATTATTTATGGATATCAACATATCGAATATGGATGTCTGTAAATAGGAAATAAATAGTCAAACTGCACCCCAAAGACCTTGCCTCTGAAAATCCATAAAGCTTCAGAAATTTTAACAGTGAAGAGTTTCAGTTTTTTTTTTCTTCCTTTTTCCTTGTTTCCAATACTTATAAAGTATCTGGAACAGAATGACCTTGCTTTTTTCCACCAGAAACCATTAACCGGTCAGTAACCTGAGAGAAACCTATTCTGATTGGATGATTCTGTCAGGTTTCCTATGTTTTAGACATAGCAAATAGAACATGTTCTATTCCACCGATCTAAGACATTAGAGTCATTAAACTAAGAAATATCAGTGTTTATACACAGGTTTTGACATACAAGTCTAAAACATATATGTCAAGACAGCTCGTGTAAACGGCCTCTAAGGAAAGTAATGATCCGTTTATTTAAGTTTCTGTCGCAGTAAGTCTTTACTGTTTTGTGCAAAAATGTACTTGGGGGCAATATATAGTTTATTCGACTCCTTCATCGATAGTTTATCGTTGATCAAAACGAGGGAAAACTAACTAAAGATATAACGTACGCGTACTGAATGACATTTAGGTTTCTGTTTGTAGTTATCTTGCTGAAACCCTCATCCACGTAAATAACGTGAAATTATGGACGGGTATCCAATAAATAAATTTCTTGATCATGTTAAATAATACAGTCAAACTTCAATGGTTCGAACCCTGATGACTCGTCAACCCTGCCTGACTAGAACTCCTTCCTGAGTCCCTAGAGGTTACTTTAAGTAGAAACTAAGTGGATGGCTAGAACTGCCCTTGGCTTGAACTAATTTTCATGGTCCCAAGCCTGTTAGAGTCATTGTAGTTCACTGAAGAGAAAAAATGTCATTTTTATACTGATTGGAGAAAAATAAGAGCTTAAAAATCTGAGAAAAATATAGATAGAGAAAAGGCACACAAATTAAAGAAAATATATGAGCTAAATTTTTCCTGATATAGAAATTCACACGTCAAATTCAATTTACAATTATTACATAATAAAACAAACGGTAAAGAATTAGGTTTAACGGCTCTTTGAGACAGTATTTCAGTCAATATCGAGCCGTCCCCCAAAGACGTCCCCTTTTCAAGTGGCACCATTATCTAGTTGATCCGATTTTCTGGAAAGTAGACCTCATCCATCTAAACTTTTTCTGTTGATAAATGTTCAGCAATAACACCGGGTCTCAGACAAGCAATCACTTTCCATCTTTAAAGCATATACCTGGACCTGATATCTTGTATTCTTTTTAAGTGTCTTGGTCGGTTACCGGTTGATTGTGTTAGTATGGAGGTCGAATGGACCTTGGTAACTTCCAACTTCCGGTCTGGCCACATACTTTCGTTTCTCCTTCCGCTGATTCAAGAAGGGCAGTTGTCAGTTACTGGCGAAAGTATGTGCACTTAGTACTGGTTAACCGCTTAGGAGGTCTAAGCCTGCCCAGGAATAGTGTGGTTAGGTTAACTGGCCGTCCCGACATGACCTTAGTTGTTTACCGTGGACGTTAGGCATCAAATCAACCAACCAAATCCAAAATTGCAGCACACACCTTGTTGCAGCTGAGTGAAAATATCAGTCAAATCGATCAGAGTTTGTGGCTTCTGAGGTATGGGTACCCGCATTTTAGGGTCCCATGAATAACTTATGTGGCAGGTAAAGGTTTAATATGGATATACTGAGACCAAGACCATCCTACTTGACCAAAATTATCTGGCGTATGTTTAGAAGTATCTAAACGTGCTTTTAAATTCAAGCGCACAATCCCCTTTGAGCAGAATATAAGTGTCCCCATGTCAATTTCAATACTATTGACATCGTGGTTTTCAAACTGAACGCCGATAAATATTCGTTGAGGGCGTAGTTATAAAAGCATGCATTGTCTTGAATAATATAGGTGAAGTGTCTCGCAACGGAAACGGAAACTAAGGTGGTTTGGCCACGTCTCAAGGTCTTCTGGTTTAGCAAAGACAATTCTTCAGGTCACAGTGAAAGGAAAAAGAAGAAGAGGTAGACAGAAAAAGAGGTGGGAACACAATATCAAGGAGTGGACAGGAATGGATTTTGCCAGGTCAACTAGGGCAGCTGAAGACAGGACAAGGTGGAAAGGGATTGTTTTGAAGTCATCTGTGGTGCCCCAATGACATAGTAAGGTTTTGGGATAGAATAGAATAGAATAGTCTCGCTGCATCGATAAGATTTCACAGAAAGCCTGCAAGCACGCACAGGGCCGATTTATCTGTGCAGGACTATTTCCTTCTTTCGGTACTGAACTTGGTGGACAAATGTAATATAGGAAACACCACTTACAACTTTTCATAACACTTGGTCTCAACATACAATTGTAAACAACTACCAGCATGACATTCTCCAAAGTTTCGCAATACCTTTTCTTGAGACAGAAATCTGATATGACTGGAATACTGCTGTAAAACGAAAATATCGCAAGTCGTCTATCCGCCAGTTAGCTTTTAGGCCCTTCTAAACTTTTAAGAGTGGCTAGTCTCATAAACGATTTTATTCAAATAGTTGTAAAAAAACTATAAAAAACCTGTCTCCCTGGCTGCATGACCAGGTCAGACAAGACGAGATTATCTGCCAGAGAAGATCCTTAGAGCTGTAGGTTTAATGATACAACGTCTTTTTAGTGCTAAACGAGCTGACCAAACTGTGCGAAGTCGCAGGTTGATCGATGTTTTCGTGGTTCATATATAAGTCAGGCTGCCTCGCAGCTAAATCAGGCACCCAAGCTCATTTGATATTCCATACATTCCGATGCTCAACCGAATATTCTCATGCGCAACCACAACATTTTTGACAGGAGCCTCCTATTCAAATGCAACAAATCAAATTTTTGTGAAATCGTGTTAATTATTCAAATGTAATCTTAGAAATTTTAATTCAGCATGCATCTAAAACCATTGAAATAGTAAACACCAAGTATTTTAGGGAATGGGATAAACTTTGTTCTGTTCTTTTGTTAAAACATAATCTCAAACTGCATAGATCCTACAAGTCTCAGATGACATCTAACAAATGTCAAAAAAATCCAGCATAAAATTTATGTCATAAAACAGACGAAAATAAGCAGATTGATGTTGACATATTTCTTTCTATTTCTAATGATTAAATGCTGAACCAACACATTTCGCCCCTTTCAACAATGATTTCAGAACAATGCTTGATACCTGGTCACTGCAACATCGTTGTTGATGACAGATATTAATTATTACATTGATATGCACTGATGAATTCGGATGCTTATCGCTCGTTTTTGAGATCGAGCAGAAAATGTTGTTATTTTATCTCCTGTTTTGTCTGACCTTGACCGTGTTGAACAGACATTTCGGAGGAGGGAACAAATATCAAGAAAGCCACAACACCAATTATGGAATTATTTGGTGTGTTGAAGGAGCAATGTTTTAATAACAAAATAGCATTTTTAGATTTTGGATATCTCTCCTATCATTCGAAAACAACATTGTAAAATCTGACTGAGTAAGTATTGTTTACCTTTTTCGGCTCCTCTTCTACGTCACCGGAAAGCGATCTAACGAATTGCTTTGCTTAACCGCCGGTTCCGCATGAGACTGATTGTCAGGCGTGTGATCTGGAGAACTGTATTTTTAACTTCCATATTTACAGTAAATATATGACATCTGCAACAAACTCTGTCTGCCATCTACACCTTTAGACAGTACCTTTTGCCACGTCAGAGAATGTTCTGTGAGACAACAGTGGTGACCCAGATCAGACTGCTCCTATAGAGCATTCTGATCTTGCTCTTCACTGTTTGCTCTGGCAGTCTTTCCAAATACTTAAGAGTAAATAATTTGAGAAGACCTACTTCCACTGTATACTGTTTTTGGACTTCTTTTCGATCAGACCAATACCCTCTAGAACATTTGTAATATCATAAATTCTTCTTTTCTGTCGTACAGCAAGCTGGTCTGCTGCCTGAAATTTAAAACAAAGATAATAACAGAATAGAATGATTTTTATCACACACTTGTCATGTTTAAGTATCATGTTCTATGTTCTTATTATTTCATGTTTAGAAAGTGACATCCTGGTGTGCAAGTAAGCTATCAAGATAACTTAGTTTCAGATACATATCTCTAGGGCACGAAACCCCATCCAGACCCAATATGTTCTACATGGGCAAGTTTTAGAGGCAGTAGACCAAGCAAAATACCTTGGTCTTGAAATCAGCCATAACCTGAAATGGAACCATCATATCCAAAGCGTGACCACCAAAGCCAATAAGACACTGGGCTACATGCATAGAAACATACGCACAAAACACAAAGGCATTCGTCAGACAGCATATCAGACTTTAGTAAGGCCCCAGCTAGAGTATGCCTCCCCTGTATGGAGCCCATATACCGACACCTATGTAAACATGATCAAAGCTGTCCAACGTAGGGCAGCACGCTGGGTCACACATGACTACTCTTCTTACAGTAGCGTGACTCAGATGATCGACACCCTTGGATGGAGGTCATTAGAACAGAGACGTGCTGACGCACGGCTCTTAATTAATGTTCTATAAAACTGCCAACTTATATCCAACGTCAAATCAGAATGACAAGAACAACACATCCATACCATTTTATTCAAATCATGACAACTGCAAACTACTACAAGTATTCCTTTTTTCCTTTGGCAATCGTGCAGTGGAACAACCTACCCCCCTCGGCTGTCCTATTAGAAGACCTGACCTCCTTCAGGTCTGCCATCTGCAGCCTTAACCACATTATGCCATAAACCAGGAATCATTGTTTTTTTTTATCAGCTTTTAACTTTTTACTTCTTTACCGAACTGCACACTATTCTCCGGGATCCTCGTTTGAATTATCCGGGATGCATGTGGGGTGGTGTTGCATCGGGATCAGTATCTCAACAACAACTTATCAGATTTTCATAATTTTGGTATCAGTTGAAAGATTAAACATAATCCTAAACGATAAAATAAAGAAAACAAGGAAATTAGGAATTTTGATATGCATTTTTTACTTTCAAATTTTCCGGGATCCTCTCGCGTCGCATCCGGGATCTATGGGGTAGTGCTGCGTCGGCATTAATATCTCAACAAAAACTCATCATATTTTTATAATTTTGGTATCAGTTTAAAGATTAAACATTATTCTAAAAGATAAAATAAAGAAAACTAGAAAATTAGGAATTTTGATATGTTCGTTTTACTTTCAAATTTTCCGGGATCCTCTCGCATCGCATCCGGCATCTATGGGATAGTGCTGCGTCGGCATTAATATCTCAACAACAACTTATCAGATTTTCAAAATTTTGGTATCAGTTTAAAGATAAAACATTGTATCATTATAATATTGCAACAAAGCCGCAAAATCAGCGATATTTGAGCATACGTTCACATTTAAAATTTCCGGGATCCTTCGGGATCCCATCTGGGATTCAGGGGGCAGTATTGCGCCAGCAGCGATATCTCCTTTATAACTGATAATTATTTAATAATCTTTATATCAGTATAACGTTTGTACTCTAAGCTAAAAGTACATGGTAAATAATTTAGCATAAAAGCATTTTAAGGGTCACATTTTTATCTTTGAAATTTACGGGATCACCTAGGTTCATAAACGAGACGGATAGGTTGTAGAACATTTGTATTGAAATATCGATTCTTTTTTTTTTTCTTTTTTAATCTTATACAATCATCTCCTTATAAGCATCAAATTCAAATTTACTAGAAAGGCGAATAATGTTATTTGGTCTGTGTTTTAAGATTTCATACTATTTTCATATAACCCAGACTTGTTTAAACCTTTTGTAAATGTATGAAGGTTAATTTTGAAGAATTTTATATGGAAATAAAGAATTTTTTTATAATACACTTCATGCAGTGTCCTAGTGCGAAAAGCTCGCCCTTTTTGCATGTTGGTCTTGAGATTAAGATCAGTGTTTTCATAAGGACATATAACCTAACCCATTCACTTGAACGTTGTAAAAGTATCATGGTACGAGCCACCAAGATTGATATCAATCATCTCAGCAAGGAAAATTTAATAGTTTAAGTCGTCTTTCAAATTTTCCGGGATCCTCTCGCATCGCATCCGAGATCTAGGTAGTAGTGCTGCGTCAGCATTAATAGCTCAACAATAACTCAACATATTTTCATAACTTTGGTATCAGTTTAAAGATTAAACATATTTCTAAAAGATAAAATAAAGAAAACGAGAATTTTTGTATGTTTATTTTACTTTCAATTTCCTTGATGATCCACGTTCGCAGGTTGAACTTGGCCGAACGATTTCTCATTTTTACTCAAGACATACGTCAAATACTTTTGAGTCAATACCCAGCAGGCACACAACGTCAAAATGACGTCATACAGACTTCATATAGCTCCGGAACAGGACTTGAAACCTCCTTATATTAAAATTTCTACCATCACTGGCAGCAGAAAAGGTCTCAAGTTATCGAACGGAAACAAAGTGCTCACGGACGGACATACGGATGGACAGACAGACGTACGTACGCCGGACGGACGGACACAAGGACAGTCAGCGGGAAATCATAATACCCCGCCACTAACGTGTGGCGGGGTATAAAAACCTGGGAAACCAATGCATAAATTTTGTGTGGCAAACTGAACGTTCTAATAGATAAAATGGACAAAAACATTTCCCCCTTTTTACTATAGTTGGTGAAAACTTCGGGTTTTTTCTGTACAGAGATGTGCCCGTGATGCAGAGACTTGAAACTTAGGACCTAGAAACAAGATAGAATGTACTATCTAGGCAATGAACAGCAAAGGCACCGATCAGGCGACGCAGATCCGCATTCTGTTCTACGCTTCTTCAGGTATTTATCTAGCAGACCGGGTTCGAGCCCCTATTGAGGCGAGAATCTTTCCTACCGTAAACATGGGGATAATACCAATTTGCCTACCTGTGCTTTCGACCGAGTCATTCAATTACCATACATGCGAAAGTGGCTGTCGACCGAGACAATCGAAAGCAGTATCAGCTCAGTCGACAACCGTTAACAATAGTACAATTTACCGTTATTGGTAATGCTTACGACCGTATTTTCGGTCGAAAGCCACCTTGTATAGCACAAACTCGGTCGAAAGCACAGGTAGCTAAACTGGTATTACCCCCGCGGTAAATGGGGTTCCACAGCACACAGACTTTCATTATCACCATCCCATCGTCCTGATACGACTAAAATACTGATGACCAGGACGTAAAATCGCAAGTCATCCACTCATTGTTATAATCGCTCAATGCATTTTCTTTTGTACGCTAGCGAAGTTACAAACCCCGTTCTTCCCCGAATAAATTCATAATGAAACATTCTGTCTTGATAAAATAGCAGCTTTTAACACGATAAAAGGCGTGCGTTTAGATATCTAATGCCCCATTCACATGCGCAGATTTGCTCACGTAAGTATTTTTTGCATATATGCAAATTTTACTCACGTAAGTAAATTCGTCATGTGAACGCAAATACATACGGAAGCAAATTTGCTTACATGAGTAACTTATTCAAACCCAGAGCATTATCTAGGTAATTTTACTCACATTAGCAAATTTACTTATATGCAAATACAGTGTCGTAAGTAAATCTGCGCATGTGAATGGGCATAAGGTTACAATGGTCTTTACAAGTATCTTTTTGGTCAATATTTTCATTATATTTTTTATTTGCTAATACTGCTATTTTTCTACAATGGGCTTTAAAGGTTTTGACAATCTGTGCCACACTTCATAAGTTAAGCAAACTAATTAAATTAACGGTCCATTAACGCAGCTTTGAGAATTAACGACCCGTAAAATGATTAAGGTTTTAAATCTTTGAGCCTCTAATATCTTAATAAAATCCGAAATTACAATTAGAAATTCATTTAGGTATTTGAAACACAATATTCTGAGATATAAAACCAGATTATCATATATTTGTTTTCAGAATTTTATAATTTGTTGGCAAACGTCGTTTAAAAAAAAAAAAGAAAAATGGAAAAAAGGAAAGCGAAACGAGAAAAAAGGAAGAAAGAAAGAATAGACCAAAAATCAAAAGGGACTGTTCCCGCACTTTCATAGCGAATGTAGCTGCTTATATTATACATAAATAATATAAGACTAATAAGAAAAGCAGCAAATTTCTACAAAACCAAGGAATGACCAAAGTACTTAAAAGAAAGCATGATACTGGAAAAGCTCATGGTCCGGGCTATCAAGTTGGATATAGAAAGAACTCTGGGCCTTGAGTTAAAGAGAGCCTAAATTTAGACAGGGCCGATGCCCAGAGTGATCTGAGTCTTCGATGGGCCCATATGCCTTTTTATTGACTTTATCATAGTGACTTTGAATTATTAGCACGCTACATTGCACTATTGTTCTCGGTCATATTAACGAGCTTTGACAGCTACTTCTGTGGGCTTGGGGAATACTATGTCAAAATTTAATAAGATTATACAAATAAAAAAAATTGAAAAAAAAAAATTAAAAAAAAAAAAAAAAAATAAAATGTATTTTATAGAAAAAAAATCTTTATATCCATATAAAATTCTTCAAAATTAACCTTCATACAATACAAAAGGTTTAAACAAGTCTGGGTCATATGAAAATAGTATGAAATCTTAAAACACAGACCAAATAACATTATTCGCCTTTCTAGTAAATTTGAATTTGATGCTAATAAGAAGATGATTGTATAAGATTAAAAAAGGAAAAAAAAAAAAAAAAAGAATTGATATTTCTACAACCTATCCTTCTGGTTTATGAACCAAGGTGACCCCGTAAATTTCAAAAATAAAAATGTGACCCTTCAAATGCTTTAATGCTAAATTATTTACCATGTACTTTTAGCTTAGAGTATAAAGGTTATACTGATATAAAGATTATTAAATAATTATCAATTATAAAGGAGATATCGCTGCTGGCGCAATACTGCCCCCTGAATCCCAGATGGGATCCCGAAGGATCCCGCAAATTTTAAATGTGAATATATGCTCAAATATCGCTGATTTTGCGGCTTTGTTGCAATATTATAATGATACAATGTTTTATCTTTATTTATCTAATTTATCTTTAAACTGATACCAAAATTTTGAAAATCTGATAAGTTGTTGTTGAGATATTATTGCCAACGCAGCACTACCACCTAGATGCCGGATGCGATGCGAGAGGATCCCGGAAAATTTGAAAGTAGAACGAACATATCAAAATTCCTAATTTCCTTGTTTTCTTTAAATTATCTTTTAGAATTATGTTTAATCTTCCAACTGATACCAAATTTATAAAAATCTGATAAGATATTGTTGAGATATTAATGCCAACGCAACACTATCCCATAGATCCCGGATGCGATGCGAGAGGATCCCGGAAAATTTGAAAGTAAAACGAACATATCAAAATTCCTATTTTCCTTGTTTTCTTAATTTTATCTTTTAGAATTATGTTTAATCTTTAAACTGATACCAAATTTATAAAAATCTGATAAGAAATTGTTGAGATATTATTGCCAATGCAGCACTATCCCATAGATCCCGGATGCGATGCGAGAGGATCCCGGAAAATTTGAAAGTAAAACGAACATATCAAAATTCCTAATTTTCCTGTTTTCTTTGTTTAATTTTTTAGAATAATGTTTAATCTTTTAACTGATACCAAAATTATGAAAATTTGATAAGTTGTTGTTGAGATATTAATGCCAACCCAGCACTACCCCCTAGATCCCGGATGCGACGCGAGAGGATCCCGGAAAATTTGAAAGTAAAAAAAGCATATCAAAATCCCTTATTTCCTTGTTTTCTTAATTTTATCTTTTAGGATTATTTTTAATCTTTTAACTCATACCAAACTTATGAAAATCTAATAAGTCATTGTTGAGATATTGATGCTGACGCAACACCACCCCACATGCATCCCGGATAATTCAATCGAGGATCCCGGAGAATAGTGTACGCCGAATTTAGGTGATGTTCAGACAATGACATCTCCGGAAAATGCAAGTTATAGGCGACTGCTGGATATTCAGAAGCAAACGATATAATTTTCATTTATAATGATTTAGAAATAAACAAAAACATACAACTTTCAGGTCAAGAACACCATCCTTTGCCTCTTGTAAAAGTGACACAAACTTGGTTGTCAAAAGTCCTAAACTTTTTTCGTGCCGACTTGGAGCCTGGTCCGAATTGAACTCCAAGGGCAATGCGTATTGAGCCATATCCATTATACAGGTCACTCAAAATTATGAATGTATTGCATTTTCACTATGCAGTAGATTTTGCCGTTTAACTGATTATTGCAGAACGTGGTCCCTTGTTTTCCGAGGATCCCTGTCACAATGGAATCCTGGGAGATAAGCGTGCCCTAAACGAGTTCCGGTTCTAAAAGTAAACTACAGAATGGACACCCTAGAAACCAGAACGTTAAACCTCTGAGATGGGGCGTCAGACGAGTAAACCAAGTGCCGAAGTGAGGTATATGGCAAGCCTGTTCACTTTTTACTTTTTATTATGCATAGTATCATATTCATATATCTTTTAAACATTTAAATTTCAATCATTTTTTTATGTAATTGTTGTATTATTGTTGTACATGTATGTTGTTTTTACCAAATAAAAATCAATCAATCAATCAATCAGTAGATATCTTATATAGTATATTAGGTATGCCCATCAAGATATCTAACATAACATGTAAGATATCATAAATATATCCTACATAAGATATCTGATAAAGGATATAAGATATCTTATATAGAATCTAGCATATAAGATATCTTATATAGGGTATGAGATATTTTTCACATAAGATATCTTATACATCAGATATCGTATATAATATATGATATCTTATAAAGCATATATATAATATATCAAATATCTGATATATAATAAATCTTATACGTAAAATTAAATTAGATATTTCATACCCTATAAAAGATATCTTATAACCGATATAAGATATCTGATTAAAGAAATAAGACATATTATATGTTATATACCTTTATAAGTTATCTTAAATAGTATATTCGATATCTTAGTGTTTAAGTCATAAAGTTGGTTGGTTGCAATATAGGTAGCGCTTATTTCATATTACCTATACTAAACCATGATAAACACATGTTCGTATATGGCTTCGTATATATCTTATATGGCATATAAGATGTCTTATATAAGATTTAAGATATCTTATATGGGATATGAGATATTCTAGTTAATTTTACATATAAGCTAGCTTACATAATGTATCAGATATCTGATATATAAGATATCTTATATGCTACATAAGATATCATATATTATATCAGATATCTGATATACAGTATAAGATATCATATGTAAAATTAAATAATATATCTCACATCCAAGATAAGATATCTTGTATATTGTATCCTATATCAGATATATCCTCTATCAGATATCTTATATAGGACATCAATAGATGACACGAACATGTGTTTATCATGGTTTATTATAGGTAATATGAAATAAGCGCTACCTATATTGCAACCAACCAACTTTATGACTTAAACACTAAACACTTTGCAGTTAACATACTTAACATTCTCAAATATAGCATTTGAAAGAGCGATTAAACTCAATACCCTGGTGGCGTCGTTAAAATTTCGGTGTCCTAACCACTTTAGTAATTCATCTGTTGCAGTGGATTTACTTGGATTTACCTGGATCTCGACGCCCATTAGGAGGCTATTCAATAGCCTGTTCCGGCGCATTTCTTGAATGTGTCCTGTAACTAGCTGATTGACCCGGTGTGTAACAGGACGCTGTAAACTTTGTTGGGTGATACTGCCAGTGTTTGTTTAAGCGACTTTTAAAGGACTCGAGGGAGGGTGCCATTACCACTGACGCGGGAAGATTGTTCCAATTATCAATTACCCTTATACTGAATGAATTTGCTCGCACATTCAACCTTGCTCGTCTCTTAAACAGCTTGAAGGGGTGACCTCTTGTAGCTTGATTTGTAGCCATTTGGAACAGTTTTTCCTGATTTACAAGGTCAATATTATTCAATATCTTGTAAACTTCCACGACATCAGCTCTTTCGCGTCTGTATTCCAATGTTGGAAGCCCTAAACGCCTTAACCTCTCCGGATAAGTCAGTCCTTTTAATGAGGGAACTAATCTTGTCGCTCTACGCTGAGTATTCTCAATCGTAATTCTACCCTTCTTGTAGAGGGGTGACCATATTACTGAAGCATACTCTAAATGTGGTCTGACCATTGACTTGTACAGGTTCAAAAACATTTCTTGACTCAGATATGTAAATGTTCTAAATATAATACCTAAATTTCTATTAGCTATTGCCACTTTACTTGATATGTGTTGTCTAGAATTTAATTTAGAGTCTATAACTACCCCTAGATCTTTCTCCTCCTCCACATGTTCAATTTGCACATTTCCTGAGTCTGAGGGCATATGGTATCTACTGACTGTGGTAACTGGGCCCAAATGCAGATGTTTACATTTTTTTTTTATATTGAAAAGCATTTTCCATGTGTCTGACCACTCTTTAGAGCTGTCAATGTCACTTTGTAAGTCTTCTCTGTCTTGGTTGCTTCTTATAATTTGGTACAGTTTGGCATCATCAGCAAAAAGTTTCACCAAACACTGGATTGCCTTTGGCATATCATTTATGAAAATCAAAAACAAAATTGGACCTAATACACTTCCTTGTGGAATCCCAGAAGTAACATTTCTCCAGTCTGATGGAATACCATTTACTATAACTCTCTGCTTTCTGTTATTCAAAAAGTCACGAATCCAATCTAGAACGTTTCCCTTTACTCCATATCCAGTGATATAAGTAAATTCCATATGCAATTTGTACTGTCACGGCAATGTTTCCTCGCACTGTCTTCTACGAGAGAAGTTTTATACATACCTAAGAGCATGCACATATACTGACTGTACACTAGTTGCTATGTACTGTAAACTGTGTACTGTTAACAGTCTTCTGTGTCCCGTTTTCTTTACCCTGTTTAATTCTGCCTACCGTCCCGACATGACCATAGCTGTTTACCGTGGACATTAAGCACCAAATCAATCAAATTCAAATTAATTCTGCCTACTGCAAAATATGTTTTTTTTGTTTTTTTTTTTCACACACACATGCGCACACACATCTAGTTATTGCACGCGTTTTTGTTTACTTGTGAAAAATCAATGTCGCAATTGACAGTACTCAGTGTAAAGTAGACATGACGCATAAGCCATTAAACAGGACACAGTATACACTGGTTGGTTGGTTGGTTTAACGGTTCTTGTGAACAGTTTTTCAGTCTATATCGACCCGTCTCCAAGAGAGAGAGAAAGAAAAGAAATATGATAGACCCGAGGAAAAAAATCAAACAACCCCAACCCTCACCTACTTCATGAACAGTAGGCAGGCTCTTGCCCTACTATTATCAAAAGTCGTAGGACGCATGGTCCAGCACCATCGCCCGACCACGACCACCCTCATTATTGGTATTGATATTATCATCAACATCGCATTTTGATTTGAAAAGGAAAAATCAGACCCCACAAAGAGTATCAAATGGTGGAGCCTTTCTTTTTTATTTCGAGATGGAATGACAAAACATGTATTGAATGGATAGTGCACGTCCGTCTTATTTTTTACATGCTCACCAGCTAGTGACATGGTCCTTGTCCGCAACAAGTCGTCTTGCCAAATAATTTTGAAATCCTATCAGGACAGAGTTATGGGCCGCATACGACAGGGTGGATGATCACGTGCTTTCTTGTGTCATTTTCTTACGTCATTCTGACTAAGGAACCCCGGGAATTCTTCACGTTTTAGTTTATAATTTCATTGTTTCTGTATGTATTCTTTCAAATTGCAGCGCAGTGAATGTGAGTACTTTCAGACGATATTCGCGGTTTTATATTGAGTTTCATTTTTTTGTATTTAATCGTCCCCCAACATCCGAAACCGAAAGTAGGCTGTGACACATGAATGGTGTTGTTGCTCCGAACCTGGGGGAGATTCAAACGTGAAAACAAGTAAACTCGTAAACTCTCAGTAAAAAAAGAACACCAGGTAAAAGTACTTACAAGCACGCATTCGCTGTGCTTAATTCTATAAGACTGCATTTGGCAACAAAGAAGTTATCTTGAAAAAAAAAACTAATCACGAAGCAATCGTTGTACTGGAAATTCCAGTATTTCCTGCGACGTGAAGTAAAAAGATAGGCAATGATCAGGAATTAATAAAATCAAATCCCACACCCCGCTCTCAAAACCAATAGGGAAAAAGCACACACACACGGAAAAATTGTCACAAGTTCACGGAAGACACGCACGGTAAACTAAATGAGCAGCTCTTTCCCAAACAGGTGGTCATTCAGCTATCCTAATCAAAAACAGCTGCAACATCTATTTTGTTTTTAACTAACAAAACAAAACAAAATGCAGATTGGGTAGCAAAACAGGTGACCAAACCACCAAGGAACATAGACAAGCGGACATAGCACAATATAATATCAAGGAACCACAACAGAAGTACCGCCATGGAACGGTCAGCAAACGAGGGGGGCGGGGGGGGGGGGGGCTTAAAACCACGTGATCATCCACCCTGAGACGAACAGGTTTTCACTGTAACATATGCGCAGAGTTTAAGTGCAGACTGTGACATTGACTTTTGAACTAGCGACATGTTTCTTGCACGCAACACATCGTCTTATCATGATAACTATTTATGCCAAAATAACTTTGAAATCCTACCATGCACCCAAAGTTATGGGCGAGACATAAACATGTTTCACTATAGCCTATGCACAAAGTTTACGTGAACAGTGTTACCTTGCACTTCAAGCAATGGACATGGTTCTGGCACGCAACACATCGTCTTTTCATGATTACCATTTATTTTAATAATTTTGAAATGCCACCATGCAGGACAAAGTTATAAGCCGGACACGAACATGTTTCAGGGTAGCCTACGCACAAAATTTATGTGTGGACTGTTTAAGTGTAGGTCCTCCAGCATATCCGTGACACTATTTGTATTCTGGTATCTGTTTGTCGTGTACCTTGCTGAGCGTCGCTGAACCATTTCAATTTTCCTCTTTGTTTGGTCGGTGTATGGGTTCTATACCGAAGCACAATACTCCAGATTTGTTCGGACAAGTGTATAGTAGCTAGGTTGAGGCTATGGTCTCTTTTTTGCTGACCCTGAGGTTTCTCTGTAGAAATCCAACCATACTGTTGTCTTTCTTCACAAGTCTGTCAATTAGCTGGTTCCAGGAGAGGTTTGCTGAAATGTCAACGCCAAGATACTTCGATTGTGTCGCTGTTCCAAGTTTGTGCCCATTCAGGCTGTAGTCAAAGAGGACTGGTGATCGTACCCTTGTTATTCATAAGACGTTGCACTTGTCTGGGTGAAACAGCATACCCCAAGTCTCTTCCCATGTCGCCAGTTCCTTCAGGTCTTCCTGTAGTTGGAGACAATCATGTTGTGACTTGACAGCCCGTTATATGATGCAATCATCAGAAAAAAGTCTGGTGTTTGATATGAGCCTCTCAGATTTCATAAAGCACGGTTAAGGGCTAGGCTGTGAGTAAAGCCTAATGAGGGTTGAAGCTGTGCCGGTTGGGCTACCATACCCAGTGACAGCTACTGTAGCTAGATTGGTTCGACCTGAAGTGATGAAAATGCAGCTGGAAACATTCTTATCTTCTGCCTTTCTAATTACTATTCTTCTTGCTTTCCTAAATTTCACCACTTTTTCTTTCTCCGTCCAAAGTAACATAATGGTCAATTTCGTGACAGAAGTTACTCAACTATTAGCTGTACAAACGACCTCATCCCACCAAACAACAAAAGCGGAACCCATAAGTCTTTAGCATTCCAAGTACTTTATGTTTTGGATGAAACTTTTACCAGACACAATTAGGGATTAGAGCACACTTCCTTCTTCACTCATTTCCTGCAAAAGCTTCTTGGGATTGCATCTCCAATTTGTTTTACCTCCTTGGTAAGGTCAAAATATTGAATTCTGTCTCCCCTCCAACAGCCCCCCCCCCCCTCTTCCCTCTCCCCATGAATTAATGTCTGCTTTTGTGTCACCAACAAAACTATTCAGATTCAGATCAGCAGTAGTTTGTGGTGTTCAGTGTAGTCTTAACAAGAAACATCTTTAAAAAAGATAATTGTCGAAGATGAAATTCGTTTTTAAACAACAATTTTTTAGTCATGTCAGGACGGATCCACCGCTTCCTGGGTATTATCAGTATTTTTGAAAAGTAAATGTGTCTTGTTCAATGACAAAACATGAATTCCCGAGTGAGGATCTATGATGAATTTCTGTTGAAGAATTGGTTTGGACTAATATAAATAGGGAAACTGCTGGAGAAAAGTAAAGAAACACGAAAAGAGCTAACCATTTCTTCCAATTAAGCTAATGATTGTAATCTATACGCCATGAATAACTGATAGAAAAAGAATGCAAGATTTCTCTGGAAATATGTACAACCATCGTAAACTTTATACCCGAAGTTACCAGTAGTACGAAAGCAAAGCGAAAGAATACATTATCGTGATCAGCCTTGGTCGAGTTCGATTACAACTATTGTCTGGCGATAGTATGTCATGGCAGAAGCTGGTCAACTCGGCCTGCTTTCTGTAAGCCTGAGGTCTTCATGGCTCCTGGGTCAACTCGGCCTCTATTCAACTCGTCTCTGACGCACAGACTTCCACTAGTGGAAGCACTGTTTGTTTCCTTGTAATTTAAGGGGTTACTAGAATTACCGGAATATACCTTATTACCGGAATATGCCGGAATACACCGGAATACACCAAAATGTACATTAATATTATCAAAATAAACTTTAGTATTGACAGAATAGACAAAATAAATACCATTTCGATCTAAGTATCGGCTTTTATTGGTAGTTAGAATAAATGGACCAACATACGGGACTTGGCTAGGTATTTCAAATAAAATTATATATATATTCTGGTCATAATAAAGTGTATTTCGGTAAATAAATTAATGATGTGTATTTTGGTATATTCTGGTAGATTCCGGTATATTCCGGTGTATTTTGGTATATTTCGGTAAGTTAGTGTATTCCGGCATTTCTAGTAACCGTAATTTTAGTTAGAAATACATCAGTTGTTGATGAAAGAAAACTGATTTCTGGCGCGGCAGATCGGAAACGCGGTGCGGTTATGGCTTTCATACTAGACCTTTAAATACACGATTAGAAAACTCGAGTGCGCCTGATCTACGGCTGCTCAAACGGGTCATGAAATTTGCAAATACACTTTTCGTCATTCGTTATTATTGAATAAAATGAATTATTGAATAAAACACGTCTATCCGCAAATAACGGCGATTAAATTAAAAAGGAAACGAAGCCAAAATAAAGTTTATATTCATAAAACGTCATTTTAAAACTGTTTCTTTTCACAATTGGTAAATTGTGTTTATTATCCCCCATACAATAAAAACCCGGATGCAGGTCATGCATGCTCTTATATGTCTTCGACAAATAAGGATAAGGATACCTGATTGATCAACTGATTTTTATTTAGTAAAACAATATACAACACTTACATAAAAATGAACTTTAGTTTACAAAAATATGTAACAACATGAGGGGCAACAACATAACAATAATTTTGATTCTATGGCAAACCAGGTTGGAAGAAAAGAGAAATATGAAACCAAATCTTCATATACATTATACAAAAATACAACCCTACTCTATTAATCTGTATTATAGCTTATAGGTATTTTAATCATAAAAATAAAATCCTAAAGAGTTCCTTCAAAAGCTAACACATTGACGAAACCAAAGAAAAGCATATTGTAATTTCTCAATTTTAATTGGGCAGTCGATTCAAAGAGTGATTAGTATCAACAAGTGTCCAAATAATGTAAAAGACGATGGATGATCCAGAATCGGGCTGGTATAAAATGCAGCTTTTTATGCAGCTATGTAAAATATATAGGAAAAACGCAGCCACTATAGAAATGGTAGGGACTGCAGCCAATATAGACACAGTAGGAAAAGGTGTTAATAGGCCTTTTGTTGGTTGTTAAATAGTGTGAACTGACTTCAGACATAGGTATGGTTTGAAACTTTACAATTTCCTTTTACATGTAATGGAAAAAATGAAATTGATTTTATTTTGAACATTATTTTTTGAACACAGCTGATAAAGACATAGAAAGCAATGTTACTAAGATGTAATATAAAAAGGGTAGATCTAATAATCATAATAGGAGAGTGGCTGTTTTTATTTTATTTTTATTTTTTCATTTTTATTTTTTAATTATTCATTTTTCTTTCATTTATTTCATTTTTTGTTTATTTTTTTTCAAATATGAAAAAGTGTTTATGCATAAATTGAAAGTACTTTTTTTGTTTCAGAAATATCATCAATATTTTCCATTTGAATTCAGATATACATGTAAATGAAAATTAAAAGTTTGACTAATGGACGTAATTTGATCATAAAATAGTTTGCTGCTTGTTGGAGGAGCGCGGTGGCTCAGTGGTTAGTGCAGAGAAGCGCGGTGGCTCAGTGGTTAGTGCACTTGACGCTGAAGCCAGAGATGGTGGGTTCGACCCCTACCCAGGGCGAAGTCTTCCTATGTCTGAACGCGTTTTTCTAGCATCCTTTGCAGGGATGATGCTAACAAGTGCTCCGTCCTTCGGATCGGGACGTTAACTGGAGCCCCCCTGTGCAGGGAGAGTCATCCCCTATGCAGGTTAAAGATCCCTACTATAGCTACATGGCTATATGTAGGCTTTCATCCAGCAACACCGGAGTGTACAAAAGTACACCTGCTCATAATACTCTGAAAAGAGGGTGTAGCAGTATATATAGAAAGGAAAGAAAATGTGAATAATGAAAAATAATAAAGAAACTGCCACACCACATTAGTTCTCTTTTTTTCTATTATCATTAAGCCTTCTTCCCAAAATCTTCATTTAAGATAAAGCTGGTTTTGTCATATTCCATATGTATTACACTAGACCTATAAACCGTAATTATAAACTATGTTGATGGCAATGTATATTATACTTAGCATTAGAAATGCAAGTTTTACAAATTAACTATTTGATAATTTCCTGAACTTGGAGGGAATAGATGGCATATAATGTGTTCAAATATATCTAAAAACCTAGCATATTTGTCACATAATATAATACAAAATTCTTTAAGTTCTGTTAAAATTCTGTAATAGTGTTTATCATATGACATCGCATCTGAAAGTGTAATAAAGCCATGCATTAAAAACAATAATCAACTAGTGGATTAAATATGCAAATTACGTCGTATCGCTATGCGTTCACATCCATAAAAACGCCGTGTTTTCTAATTGCGTAATTGTGACGTTTTAGTGCAAAGTTTGCTAATAAAATGTGATTTTAGTTTGGATATAAGTACATTCCCTTTGATTTTCCTTAGATGAACCTATTTCGGAGAAACAGTGTTCATACTTCCATGAACAACAGTCAGTCATGCAACGTCGTTGGTACGCAACGTCACATGTAAAGAAACGAAACCATTGGCCGTTGTAAGTTCTGTTTGACGTCACGTCGGGCATGGTGACCCACAAGACCCATTGTGTTCATACCTCCATGAACATCGGAAAAATGAAACTTATTTCTTAAATGATAAATACAATCTTGCATTCGTGCTCCTGTATTATTGAATATATTAAACTCGTTGGGGAAAACCGATAAGATGCTTAACATAGCCTCGCATCTAATCTTTTTTCCCAACTCGTTTAATAAATTCAATAATACATCAGCACTCATTTAAGATCCTCTATGTAGCCGTCAACATGCAGAATAAATGATGTTAAATATATATGCAAAAGTGGATTTATAGAAAATATTTTTGAGCAAGTGAGCAAGGGCTTACGTATGCTCCCGGCCAGTGTATCGCTTAATAACTAGACAGACAGATGAACAGTCAGACAATCTTCATCAAACTCCACAGCAGAGTTAGTCAAATGGTTTGGTTTTTCGATTTTAGAAATATAAGGAATTATACTAACAGCACATAGAACTTTGATGCCACTTTCATTCACGAAATTTCAGAGTCTGTAACCTTGACCTTTGAATGGCCGGATGAATGGTTTGATATTGATGGGTTCAGAAATTTTCAAATAAAATATCAGACTAAAAGCTGTAATGTTTTTAACAGTTTCCTACTAAGTAACCATAATTATTTAGTAAATATGGTAATACATTCCAGTCTTTTGGTCATGTTGATACACTAGCATCTGGCGTTATTAGAGCAATAACAATTTATTTGAAAACAGTATTAGATAATTAAATGTTTAAGAGTTCATCATACTTCATCATACTAGTACACAACAAATATAGTAGCAACAATTAATCAGATTGGCTACTGTATCCATTTTGATTGACAGATCCCTAGTGATGTTTGACTGTTCTGTTTTCACACCTAGATAATCTCTGGCACACATCAGATAATTACTGCAAACCTGTATAAACAAACTATTTAAAGTATTGTTTGAAGAGCAACAATGTACTTTATGTACACAGATACATTAAGAATCATTATTGAGCTCCCACATGTATTTATTTTGCAAAAAATGAAAGCTCTGTTCTGAAGAAGAATTGCTAATAAAATTTAGAATTACTGCCAACTAATCCTAGGAGAAATACATTTTCTATATTGCGAAATGAAAATGAAATACAAAAGAAACAAATGATAACAAAATATTTAATTACTGCAAAATGTTCTAATGTTTATTAAGGCATATATTTTTGCCATTTCTTATTTTAAAAGTTATAAACCATCTGTTTATCATATCTGTCTATTTCCAACAAAATAATAAATTCGGGCGGAAAATACACAGGTCGACTAGCTCTTTCGGAACCTGATCTGTCCACTTCATCCAGAGAGTTAGATCATAATCATTTTATTTATTTTGTTGGTTATCATTGGTGAAATGATCATTTTTCATTAATACATACTGTTCCATTGACATACCTTAGTAAGCAACATTTACATGTAATTATTGATAATATGGTAATTAATCTCAACATTTTTAGCATAAGTAATCATAATATATTATAGTTACTACTACTACTACTAATGATAACAGAAAAATGAATTAAACAATTATCAAAGATATGATATAGGCCATTACCAGAGGAAAGCAGTTTAATATTTTCTTTACAAATTCTGATTTTAGGCTGATTAAGTGTTGTTTTAAACTTAACATTAAAATGCCTAGTTTATCTTCTCAATAACTCAGACCCGACATTTTTATATGCAGAAAATAAGAAAATTAAAATGGTGTTTTACTCGAAAAAGTCAGCCCGTCAAAATTCTTCAGCCGGATAAATTGGAATAAATGTCTAGAGGCATATGCTTAAGTATTCCATCTTTCCAAGTCCATAAATTGAACCATCGTTTATTTGTTTGCAAATTTTCTGCAGAATTTGTAACAACGGACCTTCAGAATTGAAATATGCTATTGCTAAACTTTTGGCGAGGTGTATATATTATGTGACAAAACAGAATGTATTAAATGCTTAAATAAATATCAACTCCATTTTTCCCCTCAAGCAACTACACTTTTTAACTATATCTGCAGTCATTAGAACCAACAAAAGGCCTATTAACACCTTTCCCTACTATGTCTGTATTGGCTGCATTCCCTACCATTTCTATAGTGGCTGCGTTTTTCCTATATATTTTATATAGCTGCATAAAAGCTGCGTTTTATACAGACCCTCCAGAATCTAAAATTTCAGCTTTCTTAGAATATATCCTCCGATCTCAAAGGACAAAAATAAAATAATAGTAAAAAGTATGCAAAGACCAGGAACTGAAACAATCAAAATCCAAATCCAGCCCTCAAACCATAGTTGGAAACAACTAAGATTACAAATAATCAAGATACAGAGAACATATGGCCAACCGAGTGAGCAGCTTGTTCCCAAAAGGTGGCCACTCAGCAACCCAAACCGAACCAAAAATAATAATAACATACATAAGGTAAAGCATCACAGAAACTCTGACACCAAAAACAGGCAACAAAGAACCACAACAGAACTACCGCCTTGGAACGGTCAGTAATGAATTACTGGGGGGCTTAAATCGATTTTACAGGCCCAACCTCACCCTCAGTTTCTGAAGTGGTACAAAACATTTAGTTGGTTGTTCGGTTCGCATGATAACCCTCTAACTCGTCAATGAATCATCACGGTAAACACATAAATCAAATTTCAACACCATGAAGAAGCAAAGACGATGACTCAACAGATACAACGGGCCGTCTGACAGGTGGAGATCCCTGTCCTTCCAAATACCTGCACTATGGATGATGTACTGGGAGACGTTTTACGGCCGCCACATGACACAACACCAGCTGCAGTGAAGTAAAACTAAAATCTTAAAGAGTTCCTTCAAGAGCAAAGAACCTACTCACATTTTAAAAGAAGGAACATGGCCTTTTTCGTTAAGATATTATACTAAATAGAACTATTAAAAGGAAATATTAAAATTTGGATTTGTTAAAAATATATGAATAGTTTCAACAGATTTAAAAAATTACTTTGTAAAATGATTTTGTAAACAATACAGCTGAAATATATAGTTTAAACATATTTTATTGTCTTTGTACACAAAGATAGTATACCCATAAATGACCTTTTTTTCCCCAGGTAGGCGTACCAGGAATCATCATTCCCTGACATTTCAAACCCCATTGGCTGGGACTGACATTTACAAGTCCAGTTTCTTCCCCCAAACTATTAGATATTGAAATTCCCTGGAAGATTCACTTGGTTTAAACAATATTTTATTAATCAATTCACATTATATAATTTACAATCTCAAGTATCAGGATCTGACAGTAAGCTATAAGCTTATACTTACTTTACTTGTTTACTTGTTGTCGAGATCGCTGTTAGGCGTTTGCCTCTGAGATCCGTTCTGGTATTCTTCTTTGGTACTGGCCTTGTTGCGAATATGGAGTATAGCAGTCTGGCTGGAATTTTATTGGTAATCTTTTCCAATGGTTGTTCAACCTAGATTTAAACTGGTTCAATGATTTGGAAGAAACTACATCCTCTGGAAGGCTGTTCCATTGATTTATTACTCGCTGGGAAAAGCTAAATCTCCTTATATCTAGTCGAAAGTTCTTTTTATAGAGGTTCTGAGAGTGCCCCCTAGTTCTGGTGTTAGTGTCTCTAGTAAATAGTTGATTTTGATTACAGTGGTCAATATTATTTAAAATTCTGTACATCTGTATCATGTCAAATCGTAATCTGCGATACTGTAAAGATGGTAATCCCAAATCCGTAAGCCTTTCATGATATGATTTTGTTCTTAAAAATGGCAACAACTTTGTTGCTCGTCTCTGCACGTTTTCCATTGCGATGCTATCTTTCTTATACATGACAGGCCACACACTGGATCCATACTCTAGGTTAGTCCCGATCCTCTGACGTTACGTTTCGCTTCACAAAGCTATGTAAGGAGCTACGGAGGGCCCTGTGTACAGGTCTAACTCTAGGTGGGGTCTAACGATGGATTTAAAAAGGTGCAAGAATGAGGCTTTGTTGAGGTATGAAAATGTTCTTTTTATGATACCCAAATTTCTGTTTGCCGTCTTCACACATTTCTGAATGTGAACAGAAAATTTTAGCTTGTTATAGTAGTCATCTCCTGAGATTCACTTATTTCTGCTGCTGAGGGTGCAGAGGATTCAGTTACTAAGTTTACTTCTCTTATAAGGGATAGGGACTAGCTTCCCTGATTCACAGGTCCTGGTGAATGATTGTCCTTGGACGTATCACCAGTAAACAATTCTGAATCTGATCGTGGCCAAACCACCTCAGTTTCTGTTTCTTGACCAAGGTCAGGAATTCGTCAAATTCTGCTGTGGCTGCTTCGGCCTTTCTGTCTATATTCTCATTAGTAACATGGTCCTTCTTCGAGATATTCAGCAACCTTCGATAGCATCTCATCTCAAAGGCGTGCGTTCTTTTCTGTCTATATTGGCTTTAGCTTTGTCAAAACTTCAGTGGCTTCTGCAATCCTTGCGGGAACCTCCAATTTTGAGCCTTCATCTGAGACAAAATCAATTGAAATAATTGAAATGTAGTAAATTGGATACCATGCGATTTGAGGTAAAAATAAAATAGAGTAAACTCACCTGTAAACTCACCTATTCTTTCTACTCTATTCTATTCTCCCGTGGAAGCCACTTGGGTAACGTCGATAAGAGAATTGAACTGAACTGAACTGAACTCCCGTGGAAGTCCCTTACATTAATGTAGTCCACATTGAACAAGAAGACGGAAAAACAAAAACAAGGAGAACGTTGAAAGTAAATATATACTAAATAAACTACGAAAATGAGAATAAATTTGTGTGCGCTATATTTAAATTTGAACTAGTATATGTTAGCACCATATTTTCAGTATGTTTCGCAGTTGTCGTTTCTGATGTTTGAGGGAAAATTGATTGTCATTAGTTTTCGCGACCACAAAAAAAAATTACTGGGCTATCTCCCTTACATAGTAGTGGGGTTAAGATTGATAATTTGTAGTGTAACTGCGGTTTTAAGATTATTATTACAATATGACCTGATTTAAACGGGTTATCTAGGGCAAACACAAAATTTTGGCTGCTTTTTTTCAGAAAGATAGATCTACCCCTGCACAACCACTTTTTGATCACTGACTTATTTCCTGAGACTTTGCCTCATTAAAATCTTAACAGGCTTCAATTTTGGATTTACGGATGTTTCGCTACCTTGCGGTTTCGAACCAGGAGACTTCGCACCTTCTCATTGGAGAGTTTGCTACTCAGTATTTTGCGCACCTTTTTGGCCCAAGACATTTCCCTACCTTGTTTATTCAAAGTTGAATTAATGTTGTGTGCTCAGTGTGTTTAGATTTAGATATATCTTAAACAATTTTTATACTTGTTTATTTGATTACGCATGTACAGAATAAATAGACTTTTAATTCCCTTTTCTAACAACTTAATTGTTAATTAGAATTCTAACACAGTACGCCTGTAGAATAAATGGAAAGTTTCTGTGTTTTATTCTGCAACAATTCACTGTTTCGGAGCGCGTGAGTCTAATTGCTGACGTCACTGACATTACTGATGTAATTTTGTGGCGTTTTGAGACGTTAGACGGTGTAACGTCTCTTTTTCTTTCTAAAATTGCCCTAAAAATGTACATTTACCTTAGATACAGTTAAGAATATTGGCGGGGGCATGAACGCGCTGGCAGGAAGGTTGGGAGAGTTGGAATGAAAAGAATACTTTTTCAGCCTTTTTGAGTGTTAGAATCGAAATAGTTCAGCTCTAGCATTGAATTGTTGAGTAATAATACACTGTTTGTCGGCCAGTTGTACGTAGATATATCACTCGCGCTCCGCGCTCGTGATATGATCTACTTTACAACTGACCTCCAAACAGTGAATTATTACTCAACAATTCACTGCTAGAGCTGATCTATTTCTTAATTGATATTTGATTGCCTGCCTTTTTTTATCTTCATTGTAAAATTAGATAACTACAAGAATTTTTAAACTTCATCAGTATGATTTTAAACAATTTTGATACTCTTTTTAATTGCGCATGTACAGAATAAATTTTAGACCTTTAATTCCCTTTTCTAACGTCTTAATTTTTTCTACTATTTTAGTTTTAACAAAATAGTTTTTTAATGTTTTATTGATTTTTTTTTTCATCTTCATTATAAAAAAAAATATTGACAGAAAAGTTTAAATGACAAAATTTGTTAAAACTACATCTGTCTGGCTTATTATTCCTTTTTTTTTCTTTTTTCCCGAATTCCCTTATTCCGGGTGCTATAATTTGTTGGGTAGTGAATATGCAGGGTAGCGAAAGCGTACAGGTAGCGAAAACGTTGGTAGCGAAGACGTATAGGTAGCGAACATGTATATAGGTAGCGAAGTGTAAGGGCGCGAAACATCCGATAACCCATTTTTGCATGTTTGATGGTAGCTCTTTTTACAGCAGAGACCTCCCTACCCAAAATTTTTTGGCCATACGGGGCAGCATTTTTTTTTTTTTAAATGGGCAACGTAAATGCATCTACCAATTAATTGCATGGCCAATATTGGCATAGTCGCAATGTGAACAACTTTAAAATATTCATGCTGGGAGGGTCTTAGTACAACAAACTGTCAACTGAGTGACCCAAGTGGCTTATAAGAGAGGAGCTGTTATTGTCTTTGGCAAGAGATCATTTAGGCCTGTTTGTTGTACTAAGACCCTCCCAGCATGAATATTTTCTTGCCAAAGACAATAACAGCTCCTCTCTTATAAGCCACTTGGGTCACTCAGTTGACAATGTTGACACAATCAGTTTCACTTTTAATTGACGTAAGTGTCATTATCTTTAGCCAATGTCAATATGATATCCTTGAAGGTGGTATAATTGTGGATATAAGAACTAAATTACAGGACAGTCACATGTCAAATAATTTCTTGATATTTTCATATGACATAATAAGACCACAACACAAGATGAATAACCTGATACAGTTTCGATGCAATGCAATATCGTTTCAAAGTTAGAAAATTCATCCGCATGTGAATGGGGGATCTATTTATAGCAAATGTCAATGAGTTGTAAATTCGTGGATGTGTTCCGCCCTGTAGTGAAAAATCTACCTATCCTCCTCGAGTCACTTTCTTATCATTTTCTGTTGCTTTGATGCTTTTGGAATCTTTTTAGTCTTAAACAGATAGTAGATAATCCAATGTGTATCAGATATTAATGATTAAATGAAGATACCCATCAATTCAAACTCGATGCCTAAAGCTTTACATTGATTTTCCTACGACCAACGCATTTATAACTGTAGCGTCATAGCCCTTGAACAGAACGAGTTGAAATTCACTGTACCACTGTATGAGTATATTTGCTCGAATACAAAATAACAGTATGCACAGATTATTTTCTTTGAAAAAAAAATACGAGCCTGAATTTAGCCCTACTCTCAAAACATACACTTTCATTTTCAAAAGCAGATAAGGACCCCCCGTATCTATAATACTAAATAAACGAAGTAACGCATAAACTGCAAAATTGGTGGCATTTTCAAGCGTAATTTCTATACTGGTTCTTTCGCATATTGCTATCATTGATAATTTCGGTTAGCGTGTGTTTTAGTTTCACGTAGATTTAAAGAATTTGGGAATTAAATTCGTCTTTCATTTTAAATTCTCCCAAGTATTTTTTCTAGAAACTTCGACTATTGGTTTTTTGTCAACAATGGGTGCGTTCGAGTGAAATTATCGTGTACTCGAATACACGGTTTAAATTAATCCGGTCGTTTCGGTTCTGCGTCGTTATATCGGCGCGCTGCTTAGCAAGTCCAAATTTAGCAGGTTCTAATGCAAAAATCCGACCCATAAACGTACGTCATTCCCCATAAATAACGATTTATTTTTGTATTTTTGCTGTCTAAACGGATGAAGAACTAAATGGTCATAGTCCCGACGGCCCTGGCTCGAAACGACCCATTTTCTTCCAGAACGTTAGTCAATACGAGTAGCCAATCGAACTCGCCCATTGAAGAATAAAGCTCAACGCACATGGTCTTTCGAAAAGTTGGACGGACACACGGCGCCAAGTGTGTGCGGCTATGGTTACGTACCGCTGAGCCACTTGGGGAACGTCGTTAGGAGAATTCAAACTGAACTGAACTTTCGAAAAGACAAAAATTAAAAATGTCTAAGGTTAACACACATGCGCCAGGTAAGAAAGGGCATTTTTTCCAGCGAAGCAGACAAATCAATTTCAATGATTCAACGAAGCTAAATAAGCCTTTAGTCTTCAGAGGGCTTGAATATTTTCCCCCAAAACGTTCCAGGACCCAATTTTTCCAGAAAAAAAAAATACCCAGGACAGGTCACATAACCAAGATGGCAAACATTTATTATGGTGAAAAAAATAAAAAATCTTCTCCCCCAGAACCACGCCGGGCCGCGTAGCGCAATCGGTAGGGCACCTGACTCATAAGTCAGAGGTCCTGGGCTCGAAACCCGATCTGGCCACATACTTTCGTTTCTCCTTCCGCTGATTCAAGAAGGGCAGTTGTCAGTTACTGGCGAAAGTATGTGCACTTAGTACTGGTTAACCGCTTAGGAGGTCTAAGCCTGCCCAGGAATAGTGTGATTAGGTTAACTGACCGTCCCGACATGACCTTAGCTGTTTACCGTGGACGTTAAGCATCAAATCAACCAATTCTCCCCCAGAACCACAAATCCTATGATCTTGAAACTTAGCATGTCGCATCAATGACTCAAAAGCTCAACAAAATTTATATAAATGATGACCCTGGGATGACATTGATCTGTTTTACGGCAAGGTCAACTTTTGAGTCACTTAGGTTTTTCTATAGGAAAAAGTGAAAAAAGTTGATTTTTTTTAGAAACAATGTAGTCTGCTACCTGAAAGTTTGTAGATGCAGACAACTAATTAGGTAAATGAAGCTTTAGTGAGTATTGATGGTAAAGGTCATATCTTCACCTGGGCATAAGGCCATTTACATTGAAAAATTAAAACTCGCTTTTTTTATATAAACTTGACCATCATGAAATATTTCCGCGCTTGCGCGGGCTCTTTTCTAGTAATAATAAAATAAGAGAACAATTTTGCAATGAAATTTTGCACCCATACTGGGACCAGCTGTTCACCGGAAGGTACAAAATCAGTAATCATTGCAACGTTTTCTCAGGCTGATATCCGAGATTAGAAAATGGCCGTTTTTCAGGTATGCGAAAAAGATAAAGCAAAAGAAGGCATAAAAGCAGTTGGTCAAACATTTTTTAAAGTTTAAATCCCTCTTTAGGCTCTAGGCATTTGCTTTTCTTATGAAATTAAACCTTTATGCTGGGTTAAATGTTGGAAGAATAAACACTTAGTGAATTTTCTTTTGCTAACATCCACGAATTTACAACTCCCACGATTTTACAACCTCCAACCATATTGAAAGATGGCAATTACAAGATTGTCGGGTAGCTGAACAATGGACACATTGTGACTTTGCCAATATTGGCCATGCACTTAATTGGTAGATGCAGATGTAGATGGCAGGGTTTATGCTACGGTCCAAAACCCAACTGGTCCTCAGGACCAGCATGGACGTGATGTAACTGGTCCTCTTGGTGTTTCTGCTGGTTTTCATTATTAACCTTTTTGCAGTAAACATAAAAATTAGTTGGTCTGGAGGACCAGATGATACAGAAATCAGCTTGTCCTGCCCAAAAATCACTGGTCCGGGACCAACGGACAGATGGTTAATAAAACCCCTGGATTGATCGAGTGTTGCAATTAACACTCAGACTAGAAAATACACCCACACTCAGAGTTACCAGCTCAACCTCAAAGACAGGGATGGTACTCTATAAGGAGGATCAACTTCCATAGTGTCATTTTCTTGGATGGACACTGGGCGCCAGGTGTGTGCAACTATGGTTACGTAACGTGGAGCCACTTGGGGAACTTCGTTACGAGAATTGAACAGAACAGAATAGTGTCATTCTGTCTCTTGATCACAAAGTGTCAACACCTCCAATCAGCCAATGAAATTATTAGAACAGGTAATTCTGGGCCACTGATTAGTTGACTAAATTTTCACACCTTTACCTGTACAAGTAAAATATGCTGTCATAGGTTTTCACTACTTATTAACAGTAGCATGATAATGTTTTTCTTTGTTTCAGATATAGAACAGCAGACACAAGCCATCAGATCAGTGAAGGCATCTGCAACATCTTTGAAAATCCTCACCAAGATAATAATAGAAGCCCATTGGGTAACTCCTGCTTACACCATGAGTGTGACTAAAGTAGATAACTCGGGGCAGGCCCTGTCTAAACTTGTGCAGCTATATGATGATACAGACCTCAGTGACATTGTGTTAAAAGTTGGACAGAAACAGTTTTCAACTCACAAACTTATTCTTTGCATGTGCAGTGATGTATTTAAAACCATGCTGACATCATCAACTTGGCCTGAATCTCACAGTTCAAAAGTTATTCTGCAAGAAGATCCTGACTGTGCAGAAGTTTTTGAAGATTTCTTGAAATATTTTTATAATGGTTGTATTGATCTAGACTGCCAAATAGTTTTGCCGTTACTGACCCTGGCTGATAAATACAATGTTCAAGGTTTGTCAAGGTCGTGTTTGGAGTACATGTGTACTCACTGTCTTCCATCCTCGGGTGGCCATATTGTTTCCTGGTTACAATACTCAGTTATATGTGGTCACAAAGAATTAGAGAAGATCTGTAGAGAGTTTATAACTTACAATTTTGCTATGGTACTAGAAACACAAGAATTTAAACTGCTGAACACAGATATCTTGCTGAGTTTTCTGAAAAGTTCCAGTGTTGTAGTTGATGGAGAGTACCATTTGTACACAGTGATGAAATCATGGTTACACAGTCAGTCTGATGCAATGGAGGAAACTGAAGGCACTAGGAGTACTCAGTTCCGGGACTTATTCCTGAAAATAATGTGTCATATACGGTTTCCCATGATGCAGTTGAGTCAGTTAGCTACACTGGAAGATGATGTATATATCAGTGAATTTAAGGACTTTTATTTGCAGAGGCTATTTCAGGCTATGAGATATCATTCTACCAGTCTGCCAGAGAGACTAAAGCTGATTCTGGCTGCTAATAATGTCAACCATTTCTGTCCCAGAAACTATGGACAGGAGATGTGGAGTACCACAATAGCTGTTGAACATGTGCCATTGATTGGAGCAGGTGATTTTCAGGGAGCTTTCTTTTCGACTCCTACAAGTTGCTCAGAAGTGGACCAGCATCATTACTCGGACTGGCATATAACTGTGTATCCCAGAGGTGTACTCTTTAGGAAATGTTTTATGATTGGGGTGCCAAGAAACCGCACGATAGATGAACAATTGTTCAAAACTGTACGGTTGTCATTTGCAACAAGGTGTTGTGTGATAAATCCAGTAGAAATCACAGTTTTGGTCATGGGGAAGGAAGGGGGGCTAACTTATGTACAGAAAGCTATCACAAAATACGCCATCTTTGACAGAAACATCAGGTTGTATAATATCGACGATATTGTGCCATATGATGAGCTCAGCAGAAAGGATTCCAAATTCTTGATTGATAGTGTGTTGAAGCTTAAAATTATTATAAAACCAGTCACTGAAATGAAACTAAAAAGTTAGACAACCAGTCTGCTCAGCAGTGAAAGTTCAGGGGCTGTATTTATAAAACAACATAAGTGGTTGCTATGCTGTTGCTAAGGCTGAATTTCTATGAATGAGATTCCCTACAACTATAATACTCTGGAGGAACAGTCTGCAGAAAGACTGTTCCTCCAGAGCAAATTTCATAGTTGTAGGGAATCTTCTTCATAGAAAATTAGCCTTAAGCAACAGCATAGCAACCACTTAAGTCATTTTATAAATGGGCATGTTATATAGCCAAAAAACTCAGGAGTGTAACGCTTTTTGTGTGACATTTTTTTGATTACTGAATTTTCAGCATGCAATTTTACAAGTCTGTGCCGGTTTATAATACCATACCTACTAGTGATCGTCTTGACTTTCCAGTCCTTTGGGCTGCATGAAAATGTAAGATTAATGTCCTTTCATCATCACCTATGGAATTAGTAATGCTGAACTTGAAAGCAATATCATGAATTTCTGTTGCACCAAAAAAGAAGTTGTTCCCATCTAAATGGATGTCATTTTTAGCTCACCTGGCCCGAAGGGCCATAGTGAGCTATTGTCATACCAAAGCGTCCGTCGTGCGTCGTGCGTCGTCACAGAATGTGTCCGTCAACACCTAAAAACAAATATTCAAACATCTTCTTCTGTAAAACTACTGGCCCCATGGTTCTCAAATTTCACATGGAGCATGACCTGACTCCAGGGTCTCAGAATTGTAAAATTGGGTCAGGTTGAAAATCCAAGATGGCCGCCGTTACTAAAAATAGCAAAAACAACAAAATAAACTTCTTCTCCAGAACCACTGGGTATATTTGTCTGAATTTTGGCATGGAACTTCAATGAAACCTTGGTATTCAAAATTGTAAAAATGAAAAAAATCTGTAGCGGAGTTTTGTCACAGTGACCTACTTTCTGTTTACGAGTGTAATTTTGCTAAAATGCCAATGTCAAAAAACGACATATTCAAACGACTTCAAACAACTTCTTCTCTAAAACCACTGCACCCTTGGGTTTCAATTTCACATGGAGCATGACCAGACTGCAGGGTTTCAAAATTGTAAAATTGGGTCAGGTCAAGAATCCAAGATGGCCGCCGTTACTAAAAATAGCAAAAACAACAAAATCAACTTCTTCTCCAGAACCATTTGGTATATTTGGCCGAAAGTTTGCGTGGAACATTAATGGGACCTTGGGA
The DNA here is from genome assembly GCA_963989385.1 of Ctena decussata. NCBI lineage: Eukaryota > Metazoa > Mollusca > Bivalvia > Lucinida > Lucinidae > Ctena > Ctena decussata. The sequence goes on along the minus strand of OZ022503.1, from coordinate 52,496,094 downwards.
TTAAAAATTGTAAAAATGAAAAAAATCTATAGCGGAATTAGGTCACAGTGACCTACTTAGCGTTTACAAGACCGATTTTGCTCAAATGTCAGTATCTCAAGAAAACGCAATTGATTGTGGTCAGATTTGGTCAGCAATGGTCCTTAAAAGGAATTATTTCAATTTTGTGCCAGTTGACTATCCAAGATGGCCACCATGGGGGCCGTTACTAAAAATAGCACAAACATAAAAATGACAATTACTCAAGAATCCTTGAATGGAATTCGACCAATTTTGTGTCAGAATGTTCCTTGCATGAAGCCATTTCGATTAATTACAATTTGGCTTTCCAAGATGGCGGACATCTGCCGTTACTAAAAATAGCACAATCATAAAAATGACAATTACTCAAGAACCCTTGAATGGAATTCGACCAATTTTGTGTCAGAATGTTCCTTGCATGAAGCCGTTTCCATTAATTGCAATTTGGCTTCCAAGATGGCCGACATCTGCCGTTACTAAAAATAGCACAAACATTTTTTCAAAAGTAACTAAATATAGACAAGTCATAATGGCCTTTGTTACTAAAAATAGAAAAATGTGAAAATAAGAAAATCTCAGTGGAATTGGACTAATTTTCTGTCAGAATTATCATTTCAATAAGCTTTTTCGATTTTCTGCATTTTGGCATTCCAAGATGGCCGCCATCTGCCATTACTAAAAATAGCACAAAACATGAAAATGACAACATCTCATTAACCGCTGAAGCGATTGAGACGAAATTTGTGGCAAAATGATTCTTGTTATGATGTGTTTCACAAAGTAACAAATATTGACCCGTCAAGTTGGCCTCTGTTACTTAAAATAGCAAAATTAGAAAATTACAATGGAACTGGACCAATTTTGTGTCAAAATGGTCCTTGCATGAAAGGTTTTCAATTTTTTGCATTTTGGCATTCTAAGATGGCCGCCATCTGCCGTTACTAAAAATAGCACAAAACATGAAACTGACAATATCTCAGTAACCCCTGAATGGATTTTGATGAAATTTGTGGCAAAATGATTCTTGCCTTGAGGTGTTTCAAAAGTAAATATATAAAGACCAGACAAGTTGGCCTCTGTTACTAAAAGTAGCAAAATGTGAAATTGAGAAAATCTCTGGAATTGGACCAATTTTGTATCAGAATGGGGACCATTCGGATACAAAAGCCAGGTGAGCGATATCAGGCCCATTTGGGCCTCTTGTTATATTTGATGTTTCTAATCTCTATAACATGGTCTGAAACATTGAATAAATATGGTATATCGTATTGCAAATTTTCCAGTTGCTTTACCAGCATCCATCTCAGAATGTAAACAACTTCTTCTCAATTACCCCTAGAACTCAGGAGTGTAACATTTGACATTTGGAACCCCATAACTTTTTCCCGGGGTAGCTTTAGTAAACTTTCATGCCTTGTATGAAAAGTTTTTGACCCATCATGGTAGGTGGTACACAGGCAGTCTTCATCTTGGGTTCTATTTTCTTCTTATGTACCATTTGAGCCACTCAGGAGTGTAACACTTTTTTGAAAAAAGACAAAAATAGCTTTTTTCTTTACCACAAGCAGTTTAATTTTCATTTATTGTGCTCATAAATGAAGACCAAGCCCCTCTCAAGCAATTTTGGAAAATGTGGTTAACTTCTAAATGTAAGTAAAGCTGCACTGCCATGAAATCGACCAAAAGTTGAAGATTTTGAGATTCCATTTTCTTCATAGCTCACTATGAGGCATTCTAAACAATAACCATATATGGCTATCAAGTGTTTTGTGACAAATAAGTAGATAAGAATGACCAAGATAATGATATTTTGAGACTAACTTCGGGTTTTGCTATGGCATGTTTAGTGCAAGGTGTTACACTCCTGAGTTTTCTTAGTTTAATGCCATTTTGGACACTTTTTCTTCCATTACATCAACATGTTTGGATTAATTCAAGCTAAATATATGTTTCCAACATCTGAAAATGTTTCTTGATGCAGTGCCATCTGTTTTGATAAGATTTTGAGGTTAATGATATTTTAGAAAGGGACATTTTCTACTGATTTATAATGTGACCATCAACTTCTGAAACTGGTATGGAACTTCACTTCTGTAATGTCTTATGTAAACAGGTAATGACAGTCAGGTAAAGAAAACTGTTCAATTACCAAAAGAAAGAGTGAAGAAGAAAATTAAATTCAGTATATATCTGTAACTCTGTTTGATTGTTGTGCATTTAGACAGCCGAAATAGCAAGTATATTGTGGTACACCCAAGCGTGAGTTAAGAGATATGGTTTTCGTTTTTGCTACAGCTATGAGTGCAAGTTGCTTTTAAAGAGAAGACAACAAAATAATGAAATTCAAAGGCAGAATATTCATCTTTTTTATAGTACAACAAATGGCTGTAAAGTGTTACACTCCTGAGCATCAGAACTATGTTTCTTGTTAAAGAGGCCAATAAACTTGGAAAAAATGACGTTAACAATATGCAGTTGGTGTTACTTTATTACATGGAACACTTAATCGTTGGCATAAAGCTCTTGTAATGCAAATTAGAGCAGTTTTGAAATAATACTCAGGAGTGTAACACATTTCTTGAAACCTTTTGCACATTTTTGACATGGCATCACTACTACCTACATCTTTTTATATGAACAATCATTTTCTAGAATAGTTCTCTACTCATATGGCATCATTCCAATGCACATTTTAGTGAGGTACAGTGAAGTAAATAAAGGGTATGAAAGTGTTTAGAACTCTACATCTAAAACAATGTATCAAAATGAAGTTAAAATTTGAGTTTTTATATCATTCAGCAGCTTCTGACAGAAAACAGCACTTATTTACATAATTTGGAAATGCCCTGCATCAAATAATAGAAACTTAAAGTGATAGGATCATGATTTTAGCCTTTCAAAGCTTTCATAAAATGTGGGCATTTCAACAGATTTTGGGTGTACATTTCTTCACAAAAATTGTCATAAATTTTTTATTAGTAATGCCATTATTAAAATTTATACAGTTTTGTAAACTGGAAGCACTGTAGATAAGTCTGGAATAAAAATTAAACCTATGACAGAGTGTTTAATTTTGACCTCCAATGTCACACTTTGGTCACATTTTTTTTTAACATGCCCAAATACGGCCCCAGAGCTTTAGGTAAACTTGAACATTTTTCAGGTGAATGAGTACACTACAAGGGGAAGCAGCTTAAGCATTTTCTTGTTCGCCTCCCTCTCAGTGGGGGTTAACTCTTGGAGGAAAGAATTTGCTCCACTAGGGGGAAATTCATCTCTTATATAGCAGGTCTGAATGAAAGAGAGTATGGATAAGTATCTGGTCATTCTTCATCTTTACTTATAAAGTGGCAATTAAAGGACATGTAGTTCCTTTTAGTAAAAATGGAAAAACATGTAGGTGTACCCAATACCTTAATAGCCATAAAGGCAGGAAATATTAAATAGTAAAGAACAAGTGGAGTTACATGAGGATAGTGGGGAAATATATTGGGTAACAAAGCTCCAGATAAGAAGGGTTAACATGGATAATTCAGAGATAATCTTTCTTATTACTCAACAAAAACTTATGTGGTGACTCCTCATTAGAACTATCTCGACTAGACGGTTCTATTGAGGGGTCACAGCATACGTTTTTATGGCAAAAGAAGCAAAATTATCCCTGAATTGTCCCTGTTACCCCTTCTTATCTGGAGCACTGGCCCAGGAAAGGAAGGGTAATGGGGGGAGCCGACATTTGTTTTATGTGGTTTAGATGGCAACCTAACAAGGATGACGAGGTCTGGTCAGACTTGAAACTGTTATTGAAAGTGTATCTTAATGTAACAAAAATGTATGTAGATGTTGCTCATAAACCTTAATTACTTCTACATGTACCTAGGAATTTTTTGAATGATTATCTTGCTATATCTTCCTTGATCTCGCTGGATGAGCTAGGCAAGCACAGATTTATTTAACTTTGTTGTTCATAGATAGCTCTTGCATGTTTTTATATTATATTCTAGGACCTATATTCTAAGTGCTGCTGTTTTATACTTTACAAATGACTTATGAATCTGTGAGTTTGTTTTAAAGCTCTAGAAAAGGGGAGTAACAGATAGAATTCTGAGATATTCTCTGTCTTTATAAAATCATTCCAGTTGCTTTGGCAAGTCATCTGCATCTGTATCTACCAATTAAGTGCATAGTCACACTGGGAACAACCTTCAAACATTCTTGCTGGGAGGTTCTTTAAATATGTATAGTTAAAATCATGTTCTCAAGCATGGTCTTAGGATACCTACACTGACAAGGAGCTTGAAGTCATCCAAAGTTGGTGCTGATATGACATTGGCAGGTAGACCATGCCAGAGACGGACCATAGATGGAAAGGAGGATTCCTTGATGGAACAAAATATAGAGCTTTTAAACATAGCAGTTCTAAAGAGGGACACATGTGTTGCAAAAACATTGAAAAATTGACACAGAATTATCTTAAATACTTACCTCAGGTTGAGTTGCTTAAATTGGTGATTGTCATGTATAAGTGCTACTGCTTTTGCAGCCTCTGTCTGAGTAAATGTTTGTCTGTGATTGCTGAGCTGAAGATAAGCGGGTTATCTGATAATAATTTAAGATAATTTTCTTACTTCTCCAAAAAAACATAAGTTGTGACCCCTCATTAAAACCGTCTTGCTGAGACGGTTCTAATGATGGGTCACAACATACATTTCAGTGGAGAATTAACAAAAATTATCTCAGATTTATCACCAGTTAATCCCTTTATCTCCAGCATTGGATTAGCAGGTTTATAAATGCTGCTGCTTTGCCATACTGTATCATTAAGATACATGTTCAGAGCTCCTGATAAGATGTTTTTTTATGCCCCCGCCACGAAGTGGGGAGGGGCATATAGTTTTGCCCTTGTCCGTCCGTACGTACGTACGTACGTACATCCGTCACACTTTGTAGTACTGTTCTTGTCTCCGCAACTCCTCCTACAGTATTCGATGCAGGGAGTTGAAACTTGCAACACAGTTCAGACATGCATTGAACATGTGCATAAAGGAAACATAACTTTGATTCAGGTCTTTATTGCAGAATTATGTCCCCTTGAATAATATACATATTATGACCATATTTCACATTTGAGTACTGTTCTTGTCTCCGCAACTCCTCCTACAGTATTTGATATAGGGAGTTGAAACTTGCAACACAGTTCAGACATGCATTGAACATGTGCATAAAGGAAACAGAACTTTGATTAATATCTTGATTGCAGAATTATGTCCCCTTGAATAATATACATATTATAATCATATTTCACATATGAGTACTGTTCTTGTCTCCGCAACTCCTCCTACAGTATTTAATGTAGGGAGTTGAAACTTGCAGCACAGTTCAGACATGCATTGAACATGTGCATAAAGGAAACAGAACTTTGATCAAAGTTATTATGACAGAATTACATCCCCTTGAATGACATGCATATTTTGACCATATTTCACACTTTGTAGTACTGTTCTTGTCTCTGCAACTCCTCCAATAGTATTTGATGTAGGGATTTGAAACTTGCAACACAGTTCAGACATGCATTGAACATGTGCATAAAGGAAACAGAACTTTCAGTCAGGTCTTTATTGCAGAATTATGTCCCCTTGAATTACATACATATTTTGACCATATTTCCATAGCTTAAATACAATCTCACCTTTTATCGTCGCTCTAGCCACCTCATTTATTAACCGATTTTGGTATTACATCACAGCTTTATTGGGGATGACAGTACCTCGAACATCTTTGCGTTTCAGTTTGGTAGGATGAAGGTCAAGGTCACAGTTGCTATTTTCAGAAAAACTAGAGCATTGCTCCAGCGATTTCATTTATAGATCGATTTTGATGTAACTTCACATAAATGTTAGTATAACAATATCTTGTATAAATTGCCGCTTCAGCACCCCAGGTCCAAGGTCAAGGTCACAGTTGCTATTTTTAAGAAACACTCAGTTATCCCTCTAGCACCTTTATTTATTGACAGATTTTGATGTAACTTCACACAAATATGTTTTAACACATAACTCATCTAGTGAGGCATATGGCGGGGGCATTCATCACCTTTAGTGATTGTCTAGTTTTTAGATAATTTGGAAAATTAAGAGACATGTTACACAGAGCTCCAGATAGGGAGTTTGAAAGTAATTTAGAGATACTTTTTCTTATTTCTCAACAGTAACATACATTGTGACACCTCATTAGAAATGTCTCAGTGACACGGTTCTAATGAGGGATCGCAATGTATGTTTTCATTAAAATAATATGGACAATTATCCTGAAATAATCACTATTACCCTTTCATTTTTTGAAGCACTGAAGGTATAAGACTCTTGTGCTCATTTTCCTTGTACATACATACGTGCAGGTGCTAATAAACTCAAAATCAATGTGCCTGATAGTTATTTGCAAAAGAGCTCGTTTCCTCTATAAATTTTTGGGCTACTACGCGGTGAAATTAAACTTGCCCTGGATCTGTATGTTGCAAGTGTTGAATCCATTAAAGCGAAATATGCTGTATGCATAAATGAAAATAATAAAATTTGTTGCTGATTTAACAGAGGTCTCATTAAATCCATATTTGAAGCCCTATACTGTAAAACACTTATATTTGGCGGTCACTTTATTTTGGCGATATTGGCGGAAAAGAAGAAAATCGCCAAATTAAAATGCCGCCAATTAAGTCTGATTATCGCGGGAGAAAACAAATACCTTTTGAGAATATACCATAGCCTACTTGATTAAGTAAGCCTAGTTGATTAAATCAGAAGGTTATTGTAAACAGTTTAATCAAAGAAACTTTAACACCAGAATAATAAAATATATATATATATAATTACTGTGTTCACCATGACAATGTAGAGTTTGGACCAAACTGGCAATCGAGAAGTCAGCAAAAAAAATTTTTTCTTTTTTCAGAAATCACAAATCCGCCAAAATAAAAATCCGCCAAAAGGTCCATTTATAAAAACCGCCAAATTTAAGTGTTTTACAGTACTTTAGGCTAGACAATTCTGTTTTCAGAGAAATGAAGTAAAATTGCGTGGTGGGACTCCTACGTTTTACCAAAGATGTCTCGGGAACTTTTAATATCAAAATCCTAGTGAGAACCCTTATTTCATACCTGTCCAATAAGCTTGGGTTACTTTTGGTGCCTGCCTTTCTAAGGTGAGCTAAGGATTATGCTTAGGATGGATGACTTCTAGTTTTACGACCCTTTCAACAGTATTTCAGTCAAATCAAGCCATTGGAAGGGTGATGATGAAAGGCTTCTGCAGTGGAACCTCCTTTGCAGTTGCAAAGAATTCTGCCACCAGCGGGATTTGAACTTGAACAGCTAAGAAGGCAAGCACTTCACCCACTGAGCTACCAGAAGTCTTAATTATGTTTAAGTGATGCACTTTAACCCTTGTTGACTAGTGAACCTGTCCATCCTTATCATTTGGATGAGTCCATTTCTGGTTTTAAGGGTTTTTGGTGAATGTTTTCATTTTAATTGTATATTGCATAGAAATTCCTGTAAGCAAACATAATTGTATATTGCATAGAAATTCCTGTAAGCAAACAGTGTAGACCCTGCTCAAACGCCACATTCTGGGACATCCGAACTGGGTCTGCACTATTTGCATACGAGGGGCGTTCGAAAAGTAATGCAAATGGACTCATAACTTTGTTTAGGGGAAAAACTGGGTAAAATGCTATGAATATGCTGAAAATACAACATTTTGTCTTTACAATGATACCAAACGCTGTACAAAGACACCTTTCCATATTGACTTACTATGCATTTTATTAGGCCCCTGTCATACCACTGGGCTAATTTCATATGTAAAATCTTTTCAGTGGTGGGCATTCAAATCAAATATCATTGCAAATACAAAATTAATTTTTGTCAGTTGCTTGTCCATTGTTGCCTACAATATTCATACAAAAGTTAGAAGGGTGGCAACTGTTATCGATTTATTACTGGCAAAGCAATGTGCAATTCTTTTGACGTTATTGAAATATACGTTAACGTCATTTTAAAAAGCTTGTAGAGGGTTCGTTTTTGGCATTAATTTGAATTTATTGACAGGTTTTCGTTGACCCATGTAAATGCTCTTGCTGACAAGATTTTGAATGCTAATACACTTGTTTTCATTACGAAATCATTTAATTTTTGGTAGAAATGGGGATTTGCTACTACATAATCCATATTCCCGGGCCAGTATGGAACCCAGATTAAAAATAATTTCCGCGATAGTTACAGGACAACATTGCCTGGGCATTGTCTTTAAGTAGCAAAAATTAAAACAAATCAAAGACTGACGATATATAAATTACGGCCTACCAAACTAAAATTCTGCAGTGTCTTTAGGGTATACCTCTTTTAAAGAAGATAAAAATACGCCTTTTTTTTTAAAATAAGCCGTGTTTGCAGACTTTCCTACGCATAATATAGCTTTATGTGTTTTTGCAATCAGAAGTCTGTTTTTATATTGGTTATCGAGAAATTATGTCATTTGCATTACTTTTCGAACGCCCCTCGTATGTCTCCAAAATGGGTTTCCAGTCTAAAAAGGGTTAAACATGGTAGTAAAAGGAAAAAAAGAGATATGTACATTGCACATTTATTGTCTATAAATAGACTGCAGCAGTGATAATAATGGGAACAAAAGCACCTATCTGAGTATATCAGCTTAGATCAGCACTGTAAAACTAAGTCTTGTACCAGTATTCTGTTTAATACTGATGTACATGTAATACCCTAACAAAAGTAGATGTTTGATGATAAATGCATGTATGATAAGCCAGAATCATTCACTCACAACCTTAAATGTATGTGAAGATAAAAATAATCATATTTGTGTCTTTTCTGTCCACTGGTATTTCTTCAATATACAGTCAACTCTTGATGTCTCAAAGTCTAAATTCAGCCAAAAAACTGATATCTCAAAGCAAATTTTGTGGTTCCAGAAATAAGTTTGAGATTGCCAGTGTTGAACAGGTTATATAGATGAATAAATGTAATATGAATGCCAATGATGGGGGTATTGCACTAGCTTTCTGTACTTTTGTACAGGTGAGTAAAGCAAGCAGCATTATACATGGAAAAAGGTGCTTAACACAACTGTGGACAGCCAAGACTCAAACCAGTCTGCAACTCTATACAGTGTAGCTAGCACCTTAATTTTCTGCATGTAGATTCCTCAGGGCCCATACATTGTGTTTGAAAAACATCTAAGGTTCTGATCAGACTGTATAGTTGCACAGGCTCATGTGAGGTTCACATGCTTTAAGCACCCTTGCACAAATGTAAATACAGGTACACTGTCTCTCTGCAACTCAAAACCATGAAAGCTGCTAACTGGTCATCCAAACTCCCATCTTGCCAAATCAAGAGTAATGAAGAATCTGAGTAATGAAGCATTAAATGCACACATGAAGACTTTAATTGCACACAGCGTGAATTTCATTGGTCCATCTTAAATACTATGAGGCTTTGCAGTCTTGCTGGATTTCTTTAAAATAGTCACTGTTAATGTATCCACTCCATACATTTGGATCTAAATGCATGAACACGCAGTGTAGACACTGATCAGACTGGTCCTAACAAGCAGTCTGATTAGGGTCTGCTCTGTTGCCAACAGTTTAATTAACCATACTGATAAAACAAATGGAACTTATTGAAATTTGGAAATTGGAGTCCATTAGCAGAATATTAAGGTGAACAGATAGTCAGGGGAAGCAACTCTGCCATTTTCATTTTTCCTCCTCAATGGGAGTTAACTCAAATCTTCTAAGAGTAAACCCCTCTTGGAAGGGGAGCACAGGAAATCACAGAGCTCTTTCCCTTTGTAAAAATGGCTGAAAGACAAGACAAATAATCACCACTACTATATCACAAATACTGCAGTTTAATTTTGATATACATGTATAATATATCAAAGCTCCAGATAAGCAAATTTTAAAGTGTTTTAGAACACCTCCATGATTTTTTGCCATATTTTCAATGGGAGACAATTTTTGTAACTTCCTGTTTCCTTCCCTGAGCCATGAAGTCATTCCTAAGGGAGGAACTTGCTCCTAGGAGACTAATTCTTTCCTATAAGCACCCCTGGTTAACTATGTGTATGCAAAGGCTGTTACCAAGCAAAAATGAGCCACAGCTCCCAACAAACTGATCGTTGTGGCTAAACAAATTTGTTTTGCCACAATGGGCAAGTAGTTTTGGAACTATGACGTAATTTGTTTAGCCACAAATTTGTTCAGGCACAATGGCCAAGTAGTTTAGGAACTATGACTTAATTTGTTTAGCCACAATGACCAGGCTGGTTTTGGAACAATGATTCTTTTTTTTTTCATTTTGTAACAGGTCTTTTTCGTTTAATAACAGGCTTGAAAACCTAGTTAACCAGCATGAGTCGACCCTGTTTGAGAAAGTCAGCAAAACAGGAACTGGTGGAGTTGCTTCCCCTGAAAGTGTACCAATACACCTTAAGAAATAAAACCCATGCTTTACACCACAATAAACATGTATTTAGATGGCATCTCATAAAAATTCTATTCCTAAAGCAGTTCTTACCAACCTGATTAAATGCACGTTTTTATGAGGGGACAAAATAGAAAAATTTTAATCCTAAAAACCCTGAATTTATCAGCAGGTCTGCATTTTCAATGCAATAAAATAAATAATATCTATTTCTGCATTTTTTTTGCAGAAATTTTTACCTCTTAAAGTGCTTAAAAAGCAGACTACAAAATTCGTATCTGCAAAAGTTCAAAAAATATTTTGTCCAAGCTATATCATATTGAGAATTCAAAGACTAGAAGACACACAGTATAGATTCAAATGAGGTGGCTCATTATGAGCCACCTTATCCGTATGTAAACTGTTTGCAAATTCAACTATTTTCATTTTTGGCACTTTAAGTGTTAGGGTGCGTTTACACGACCAAAGTTTCTATGACAAAGTAGGTTTGTCACAGAAAAATTTGCTTGTGTAAATGCCAAAATATGACAATGTTTCTTTGACAAATATATATGGTAAAGTTACTTCGATGAATTAAATTTGTCCGTGTAAACGGAGAACTTTGCTAAAGATTATGTAACAAAGAACAGTGCTACAAGCGTGGAAAATGTGACAAAGATTTTGTTTCATCACTGCAGGTAACTTTGACGAATAATATTTGGTCGTGTGAACACTGCAGCAAATATTTCATTGCCAAAGTTTATGTGACAAAGATTCTATGGCACATTTTCTTTAACAAATAATTTGCTCCGTGTAAACGCAAAATGTTTGTCATACTTTCTGTGACATAGAAACTTTGCTCGTGTAAACGCGCCCTTAACCCTTTGACCCGCCACATTAGAAAATTCACAAGCAGAGCAAATCCAGATGAAATGGTTACATCTTGATCTGTCTGCTATCATCCTCATACCACTTATTAAAATAATGTCAGAGCTTGTTCCAATGCCATTCCCAAATTTAAGGATGAAACAGCCAAGCAGCAGATAATAAAATGCTATCAGATTAGTAAGGGAAAAAATGTCTTGCCTGTGGAATTTCTGTGTTAGGGTGCACTGCCATGTTTTTCAGCCATTTTTTCAACAGAAAACGCTAAGAGCCACTTGCTGTTTGCTCCATTGGACAACGTAGCTCTTCCAAACTGGAGTCTAATCTGAAAGGAAAGCATTTGCTCCTAGACGAGCAAATTCTTCCCTTGAAAGAGTTGACCCCTACTCAGAAGAGAGGCAGAAATGTTAACAGAAGATTTGCTTCCCCTGAAAATATACCCATTCACCTTAAAAGCCCAGATAAATGCCCTTGGATATAAAACAAAAGCGTAAACCATGAAAATATTGCAAAAGCTTATTTTCACAATTTTGAGTTGTGGTAAGTGGGTACCTCTCGATTTTCCCTCTATAATTTAAACCAAGGGAAACAACTTTTGTGACTTCCTTGGTACTTTTCTTGAAAAACAAATTCCTTCCAAATGGGGTCAACTTATAAAGGAAAGAATGAGCAAATTCTTTTTTTTTTTAGACTTGACCTCTTTTGAGAAGGGAGGAAAAAAGGAAAATCACATAGCTGCCCTCCCTGAAAGTGTACCGATTTACTTTAAAGACTTATTGTGCATTTGGTCATTATGTTAGCACTAAAACATTTGTGCCACATCAGGATGAGATCAGTGGAATGCCATTAAGAATCTTCAGACTAGGTATGGCAGATGAAATGTCTTCTGGTCCGATTTGTTCCGCTACAGGATTTCCTTCTATATTTAGCGCAGATAGTCGTGGACACGATGACAGCACTTTCAGCTCTTCAAGACTATTTATGCCTGTGAGTATGTTAAGGACTTGAGTATTTTTGTTTTGTTGATGAATGGTGATACAAGGTTCATTATTACCAAATTCTACCTAATACACATAGCTTATGATGAATGCTCTTCCTGTATATCAGTACTGAATTTATTCGCTTGTAATTATATTCCCTCTGATTTTCCTTACATTAACCTATTTCCAAGAAACAGTGTTCATACTTCCATGAACAACAGTTTGTCAAGTGACGTTGGTATGCAACCGTTTTAATGGCCATCACGTCATGATGCCGTTTAACATATTCAGCTTACCTGTTGGTTAGTGACAGCTTTTTGTCATATATTTTACAAATGTTGCTCTTAAAAATTGAAAATGATGCTCATAATTTTAGAATGGAATGTAATAATAAGGGATAAATTTAATTTTTCCGAAGTTCATGGAAGTATGGTTGGTTGGTTGATTTGATGCTTAACGTCCACGGTAAACAACTAAGGTCATGTCGGGACGGTCAGATAACCTAACCACACTATTCCTGGGCAGGCTTAGACCTCCTACGCGGTTAACCAGTACTAAGTGCCCATACTTTCGCCAGTAACTGACAACTGCCCTTCTTGAAACTGCGGAAGGAGAAACGAAAGTATGTGGCCAGACCGGGCATGGAAGTATGAACACAAAGTTAACACGCAAAGTGCAAAGTTGATGCGAACGCCCTTCGGGCATCACTTTGCATGTGACCCCTTGTGTTCATACTTCCATGAACACTGGAAAAGTTAAATTTATTTCTTAAATAAGAGAGGAGCGGCTGTAGTGTAGTGGATAACACTCCGGACTACCAATCCAGGGATCGCAAGTTCGAACCCCCGCTTCTCCGGTCTTTCGGATGAGACTTTAAACCGAGGTCCCGTCTCCATATGACCTCGTTGTTGGTGGGACGTTAAACCCGAGTTCACTCACTCTTAAATAAGATGGGAGTTGACCCCTTTCAAAATTACCACATATATGCAAAAGCAGTCATGTAATTTATAAAATGGGTTTATCTCCAAAACAATCTCCAAGATCTAGATCCATCTTACAAGATGGATCTAGATTTTTGTGATTGTTTTGGAGAGATAAACCCATCAATAAACAGTACAGTATATCAGTATTTTCAGTCAACTAAAATCAGTTGATGGCCGACTATTTAATTTGTGTCTGACATGATCTTGTATCCCAGAGTCTATCCCAGCTGATGTCATTTGACAAAAGGGCACATCAAACACAGTTGCTTAGACCCCATATTTATACACAATAGCTGAGCATCTACTGGCAAGATGCGTTATTTCATGCATTTGTTAAATTTCATACCAAAGGAAAAATATGTTCAGTTTATACTTTCTAGGTTAAACCTACATGTGGTAAAATGTACATAATACTGATATGATCAAAGAAAATGTCTCTAATTTTGAAAGAATCCGGTAGTGAAATAATACTGATACTTACCATATTTATTCAGATATAAGATGGGGATTTTACCCTCTAAAATTATCCCAAATATCCAAATCAGTCTTTTGTAATTGTGCTATAAGTTGGTTTTTTCCCTTCAAAACATTACCAATTATCTAAACCTGTCTTTATGAGGGATCTAAATTTTTGGTATTGTTTTGCAGGTTAATAAGCCTGTCTTATAACCAAATAAATATGGTATTTATCTGCAAAAGCATGCAACCTGGTCAGACGGGGTACATTTCAACCTGGCCTAAGACAAAGCTGTTGACATACTGAGGGAAGCATTTGCCCAACCACTTATAGCACATTTTCTGTACTTAACTGGCTATAAAATGGGGTTTCCGGTTTCTAGAATCTAATTCAAGTATCTAAAACAGTCTTTTAAAATTCTGCTATAAGACAGGATTCTCCCTTCCAAAACAATCCCAAAAATCTAGATGGATCTAGATTTTTTGAATTGTTTTGGAAGGGAGAATTGTCTGTCTTATAACTGGAGAAATACAGTAAACCCAAACCCTATACAACTAGCTTCCGGTACCAAGATCCCTTTAACCTACCCTTCCAAAATCCGCCAGTTATTAGTTCAAAGGATACAATTATTCTTTATGGACAGCAATTCCAAATTTGGTAGGAAAGACAACTCTGATAAGTCTGAGATCTGATTTGAGTCCAGCACTAATTCCTTTATACATCTCATACAACTAAAATTCTTCACATCTATAAGACTGTTGTTTGAAAGGTCAACTTTCTCTACCAAGGGAAGCAACTCTAGATGGCACATGGTCGTTAGGCCCCGACCACAAAGGGACAGAACTCTTGTATTGAAGTCATACGTCTCCAAATAGTTCTCTAATGTAAATCTGCTTCCTGTAAATGAACAAAACAAAAAGCTAGATAGGCATAATTCCCTCAGCTGTTAGCTCATATATTACAGCTTGTTTTTAACCCTTCAAGCGCCAAAAAAGCAGACGACAAAATTACGTCTGCAAAAATTTCAAAATATGTTTAATCCAAGCTATATCATATTGAAAATTCAAAAACTAGAGGGCAAACAGTGTAGATCTAGATGAGGTGGCTCATTATGAGCCACCTCATCAGGATCTGCACTGTCTGCAAATTCTGCCATTTTCATCACTGACGCTTTAAGTGTTAAGATGTGCTGAAATCTAAACATTCTATAGCTGTTTTACTATCTATTCTGTTAAAAAGATATCTCATTTACTGTATTATATATCTTACATGTAGGTCATATATCATATGAGATATCTTTTATAATGATAGTTATATAAATTCTTAAAAACAATCATAATCAGAATTGTTTCCAAGGAAAATCATTCACCAGGACCTGTGATCAGGGAAGCTAGTCCCTAGCCCTTACAAGGGTAGTTAACTTAGTAACTGAATGCTCTGTCCACTCAGCAGCAGAAATAAGGGAATCTTCCAGGGAATTCCAATCTCTGTCTGGGGGAAAAAACTGGACTTGTAAAACATCAGTCCCAGCCAATGGGGTTTGAAATGCCAGAGAATGATGATTCCTGGTATGTCTGCTTTGGGGAAAAGGGTCATTTATGGGTATGCTGGCTGCACCTTTCAGACCTTTGTAAAACATGAGTCTACTATCTTTCCTCCTCTTTTTCAGAGATTCCCACTTAAGTTTCTCCAGAATGCCAGTCATATTCCCAGTTTCATAGGTATAATTTCCTGTTACAAATCTAGCTGCCCTTTTCTGTATCTCCTCAAGTTCATCTTGAAAAAGTATACTTTGGGTGTCCCAAAGTGAACTACCATACTCCAGGACTGGATGAACCAGTCCTTTGTATGCTAACTCTTTAACCTCCTGTGGACATGCTGCCAAGTTACGTTTAAGGAAGCCAAGGGTCCTAATAGTCTTTGTGAAAATACTGCTGACGTGTGTTCCGTTTCAAATCATTGGAAATGGTTATGCCTAGATAATTGACAGTTTCTTTATTATTGAGAACCATTCCCTCTAAGGTATAGGAAGCACTGATCTTCTTGATCCATTTCCTTGTAATCTGCATTATATTGCATTAAATTTGACAGGTCGGAATCTTATGCCCCGCCCAACACCCTAAAAGATCTATATCCTCCTGATGTTTCTCTGATTTCACGATGGCAAACACAGTCTT
Source organism: Ctena decussata (assembly GCA_963989385.1). NCBI lineage: Eukaryota > Metazoa > Mollusca > Bivalvia > Lucinida > Lucinidae > Ctena > Ctena decussata. Next base: position 52,480,111 of record OZ022503.1, on the reverse strand, counting down.
CAGCAAAAAGTCTTAATTTCGAGTCAATATTTTCTGTTATATCATAAATGTACTACAAGAACAACTGTGGTGCAAGCACGGTGCCCTCGGGGACACCTGACAGAAAGGGCCCCAATCTGATTTAAATCCATTTACTATTACACCCTGCTGCCTGTCACAGAGAAAAAAATCAATCCATTTCAATGTCTTCCCACCAATACCAAAGCCATATAGCTTACATTTAAATAATTTGTGAGGCAGTGTGTCAACTGTTCTGTAAGATGGTGGTTTTGCTTCCAAAACACACCCGAAAATCTAGATCCATCTTATAAGATGGATCTAGATTTTTGGGATGGTCTTGGAAGGGATAAATCCTGTCTTATAAATAATAATAATATGGTACCTAAATCCTTGTAGTATGTGAGCCTCATTGGGTCTATCTGCTGAAGCTTGTCAATGTATTCATTAATGGCCTCTTCATACTCCAGTGGATCAAGAGCTTTCATCAGAGAAACTATGGTCAGCAACACCCCTGGATAAATAAGACAGTTCCAGGTAAGTCAGTGTAATAAAGGATGTTAATACCATATTTATTTGGCTATAAGACCGGGGTTTCCCCTTCCAAATTTACCCTAAATATGTAAAGAAGTCTTGTGTAAATCAGCTACAAGATTTTTTTCTCTTTTAAAATGATCCCGAAGATATATATCCATCTTTTAAGAGGTATCTAGATCTTTGGGACTATTATGGAAGAGAAAACCCCATCTAGGAACTGAATAAATATCATAGACTTTCTTTTCATACTTTTTGCTGCCGGATATTACCACTTTTATTTCTGTCTTGCGACCCCATAATATGTTCTGTTATGAGAAATGAAGGAAAAAAAGGCTTATGTGATGAGAAGATCCACTGACAAATTTATCACATTTTATACAAACTACTGAAATGAGTTAACTGCATTATTAAAACAGCAAAGAAAAAAGCTAAGATCCTGATCAGACTATTCGGATGTGTCAGAAAATAGACTATTCAGTTTGTGCATTTTTCCAATGCACTTACTAAGATATAAACAAACAAAAACTAAAAATAAAATATCTTACACTTGTTCTCTGGCTCAATTTCAAACAGTTCTTGAACAGATTCAAGTTCTCTTTGTAGTGTAGAAGAAGTAGCTGCACTCAGCTCATGCCTGTATGAAATGTGACATACTCTTTTAAAATGAGAGAAGTAAACATATCATACAACTATTTGCTTCTGCAGCACACAAGCAACTTAGAATTCATATTGATGTCAAAATGGCATCATCGGGACCTCATTCTGCCAAGGTATTAACACACTGGTCTGGCATTCATCACAGGCAACGAAGGCAACGTACTATAAAACTTGATTTGTTCGCATATCTCTTAGATTAATTTCAAACTATTATTCTTACGGACCCGGCAGTTTGTTATACCTCTTAATCAGACCAGAATTTTGAAGAAATTCCGTCTAGTATATATGCAGTGCTTGAATAAGTTTCTTTACCGATTCGTTGCTTGGACGTTGTAGTCCAAAAATTGTTTTCAAGCATTTCTTGAATATGCATATGAATTCAATAAAACTTTTGATTCCTATTCAAAGAGCCGGGGATCGGATGGTCCGTGAGACTATACTTCTGAGACAAACTTATCCTGATAAGCGGAACAAGCAAGATTCATGTACCTTGTCTTCTTTACCTGTGTTGAATGCCAGACCAGTGTGATTAAGCACAGTAGATTATTTCAAAAATATTATGGTAACAGATCTGACGTCATTGGTATCGAAGCATGGCAAACAGTGTATGCCATGCTCCGCCAATTTTTCAGTGTCAATACAAACTAAAATTTGATCAACAGAGACTTCAATTTTTCTCAAACAAATAATTATTCTCAAGTCATTTAATTCTGTGTTTAATGCAGCATTAACAAGACACCACAATATGTTTCTATGAAGAACTACAAAAAATTATTTCAAATTTATCAAAACGACTATCACTTACTGTATTTATTTGGCTATAAAACATGATTTTTTCCTCTCTAGAATGCCTCAAAATATCTAAATCAGTCTTATTCAATTCTTCTCTAAGATGGATCTAGATCTTTGGGATTGTTGTGGAAGGGGAAAGAAACATCCTAGAACCACAGAAATATGGTAAATATGGTAATCCACTTATGCTCCCCATCCCCATTTAGACATAAAAATCAATACCTACCTGAATCTTGAGCCAGGCTCTGCTTCTGTTACAGTCCAGGCTTCTGATTGGTCAGCTTCAAGATTAACTGAGTCAGATGACCCCCACTCTGTATCGTCTGCTGTGACTAGGACTTCTAAGGTGTTTTCTGTAAACAATTCTTCATCATGATCAGACTTAAATATCTTTAATTAGCTAGTAAGGAAACTAATTCAGCATGCCATAATAAAAACCATTTATGTGGACCTGCAAAATCCCAGATAAGACTGCACGGAAGGATTAAACTGCAAGAATTCTCTGTCTGATCTATCCTTGTTGTCTTATTTGTGTTGTTGATTACCACACTCTCGAAAACTCCAGTTATTAATTTTACATGCATAAATGAAATAGTCAGCCAGACAGATAGATGGATGACTTGGTGGTTTAAAGACAGGGATGGTACTATATAAGGAGGATAAACTTTCACTCCTTTTTGGGATGAATACTATTTTCAATCTACTGCAGAGTTTTGGAAAACGAATATGGAATGCTGGTTGTCTGCTCAATGGATGATATTGATGCAAATGAGTCAGACACAGAGAACCATTACTTGTACATGTATATGATAAACAATGACTGCTAAAATAAAGTTCTAACTATGGGTGGTCAAGAGTGCAAACTTTCCATTAGTTAAAGGATACCCAAACATGTGAGTAGACATCCTTTTCATTTCTATGGTTACACCAAGTTCCTTCATGAACTTCTCCATTGACTGTCACAAACACCTCACATGATTCAGGGCCAATCTGAAATAAATATGACATTCACAATTTAGAGCTCCAAATAGGAAGGGGTACTGAGGACAATTCAAAGATAGTTTTTCTTCTTTCTCAATGAACACATTATGTTGTGACCCCTCATTAGAACCGTCTCAAGGAGACGGTTCTAATGGGGGAGTCACAAGGTATGTTTTCATGGTGAAATATGGAAAATTATCCCTAAATTGTCTCTGTTACCCTTTCTTATCTGCAGCACTGCATGTAGTACTTGTACTAATATATGATTTTATAAACTGGTTGCTTATATAGCCAATGGTAAAATCTAGCAATATATTGCGCAACAAATCAGAGAGTGGACTAGCATAACATTATTTAGGACCATTCGGACATCATTTTGATTTGTTTGGTGACATCAATTTTCATTTTCATGACGTTAGATGGTGTAACTTTGTTTCCTCGAATCAAAAACTTATGAAATACATGTAAATACCCCTATTACAGTCAATGTTGTTGGCAGGACTTCTTCATGTAATGGCCAAAAAATTGCTAATAAGTAATTTGTTGCCCAATATCACTGGTTGTCGGTCAGTTGTCAGTGAATATATCACTCGCGCTTCATGCTCATGACGTATACACGTCACAACTGACGTCCAACCAGTGATATTTTGGGCAACAAATCAGTTAACAAGAATCTATTTCTTAAACAGGACAACAATGGCAAAACATGCATATCAGCCAATACCATCCAACACTAAATTGTGTCAGCAAATTTAGTGCTGACATAGTGCAACTAAGATACTTATATGATTACAATTGCATAGGACTGTTCATTGAAAGCATTTCAGCAGTAACTTGCTGACTTTTTATACTTCAGGCTCTGAATCACATAAACAACCCCCATGCTTAACATGCCATGCCCACACAGCATTTAATAGGCTTAATATGGTACCTCACAATGTATTAAGTACAATGTGGTCCCTTTACAATCCTATGTTTTGGGTACAAAATCCACCATAATATGTGAAAAGCTCTATATTAATATATGGTAAATGAGCATCTCAAAACTCTCTATATTGGGGTAGATAGGTCTGAGCAAAAAGTGCAGACCCAGATCAAACTGCTCCTAAAGGAGCAGTCTGATTAGGGTATACACTTTTTGCCACTTCTTCTATATCTTTTAGACTCATTACTGTACTGAAAAACCAAACTGTTCAATTCTGAGGGCAGTAAGGGTAATTATTTTAGGTGTCCCAATTTTTAGAATTTTTATGGTAAACTGCTCATTTGATGCAGCTTGTCAAAATTTTTGCAGCTCAATCTCAATGGGAGCCATGACATGATAGTTTTATATCTAAATAGTGTTAAAATGAGTAGCTCTATAATAAGGCTCCACTGTACCTTGATAGCATGGGTTGTAGACATGAGTATGGAGGAATCATATCTCGACACATACAAACAACTCACACCAGGTTTCTTCTTGCCTGAAACAAATAACAAGCGTTCCAATAAGGAATTGTAGCTCTCCCGGAGTGCTCTATAGGTTGGAGTGTTGATGTCTGGTCATGTGTCCCAGTAAAGTAATTAGTTGCTGAAGAAATCAGCATGACCATCAGTCTGATACCCTACATCACAATATTTGGAGGCTGGCCCCTTCAGGAGTAGGATTAGCATTGGTGGAATCCCATGTATGACACTAATTCTTAAAGTTCTGACTGGTGGAGGTTCCCTTCATACTACCTCTTCTGAGAGTGGAGTCAGGAAGGAAGAAGTGATGCATGGGAGACTATGAAACCCTATGAATACCATGGGAAAGACTCAAATAAATCATCTTCTAATAAGCCTCTCAAAAATTCCAAACATGGCTTATTTGATAGATGATCCCTTTTGACCCCATAATAGGGATGTAAGGGTGTGTGGGAGGAGGTTAGAGCAGCACCAATCCCATTTTACAATTTTAAGAAAAACTAAACAACAACTGCATACTGAAAAGTAAGTATGATTTTGAAAACCCTATGGAAATTTGCTGTCAGAAAGATAAAAGGAAATTTGCTGTCAGAAAGATAAAATTAAATGAGATTTTATCGCACTAAGCGGGTCTTGGTGCCATATTTCTTTGGTTATATGACAGAGGGTTTTCCCTTCCAAAACAATTACAAAAGTCTAGATCCATCTTATAAGAGCCAGCTAGATTTTTAGTATTGGTTAAGAATGGAAACCCCTATCTCACAGCAGATATTCATAACGCTGATATAGATATCTGGGTCATTTTAGACATGGAAAAATGCCATTTTACAGCAAAGAAATATGGTATATAACTATGACTGTTATGTAACTATTACCTCTTCCCAGCAGCCACCTGTGATAGAACCATGCACTCTGATCATCTGGGTCAGTGAAGAAAGCATTCTGAACTGTCTCAAACTCTGAAATACCATAAAAATTGTGACACTTATAAATAACTAGAAATGTTTTTCAGAGAAAAACTGATGTCCCCCCACCAGCCCATTTCCCATTCCCTCTAATGAAAAAAAGCCTGTACAAGTAAAATATCTAGGCAAGTTTGGAGAAAATCCATCCACTGGTTCTAAAGATATCCTACAGAGATGACTATGTCCTTTAAGAATGGGTCAAGGTCACCAAATACTAAACATGTCTTAAACCTGTCACAACGATATATTCATGTCAAGGTCACCAAAGTCTGAGCAGCTCTTAAGCTAGTCCCAGTGATGTATCCATGCAAGTTTGGTGAAATTCCATCCATTGGTATATGAGATATTTTGGGAACAAGAAATTGCCACCTAAGTCCTCCAGTGACCTTGAAAATGAGGTCAAGGTCACCAAAATCTAATCAGCTCTTAAGCTAGTCCCTGTGCTGTATCCAAGCAAGTTTGGTGAACTTCCATCCGTTGGTTCAGGAGATATAGTGGGTACAAGAAACTGTCATCTAAGTCCTCCAGTGACCTTGAAAATGAGGTCAAGGTCACCAAAATCTAATCAGTTCTTAAACTTGTCCCAATGATGTATTCATGCAAGTTCGGTGAACTTCCATCCATTGGTTCAAGAGATATCGTGCATGCAAGGAATTGTCATCTAAGTCCTCCAGTGACCTTGAAAATGAGGTCAAGGTCACCAAAATCTAATCAGGTCTTGAACTTGTCCCGATGATGTATTCATGCAAGTTTGGTGAACTTCCACCCATTGGTTCAAGAGATATCACGCATGCAAGAAATTGTCATCTAAGTCCTCCAGTGACCTTGAAAATGAGGTCAAGGTCACCAAAATCTAAGCAGCTCTTTAACTTGTCCCAATGATGTATTCATGCAAGTTTGATTAACTTCCATCCATTGGTTCAAGAGATATCCCGCATACAAGAAATTGTCATCTAAGTCCTCCAGTGACCTGGAAAATGAGGTCAAGGTCACAAAAATCTAATCAGCTCTTTAAATTGTCCCAATGATGTATCCATGCAAGTTTGGTGAACTTCCATCCATTTGTTCAAGAAATATCGTGCATACAATAAATTGTCATATAAGTCCTCCAGTGACCTTGAAAATGAGGTCAAAGTCACCAAAATCTAATCAGCTCTAAAACTTCTCTTAGTGATGTATCCATGCAAGTTCAGTGAAATTCCATCCATTGGTTCACGAGATAACGTGCATACAAGAAATTGTCATCTAAGTCCTCCAGTGACCTTGAAAATGAGGTCAAGGTCACCAAAATCTAATCAGCTCTTAAACTTGTCATAGTGATGTATCCATGCAAGATTAGCGAAATTCCATCAATTGGTTCAAGACATATCTCGCATACAAGAAATTGTCATCTAAGTCCTCCAATGACCTTGAAAATGAGGTCAAGGTCACCAAAATCTAATCAGCTCTTAAGCCGACGCCGACGGGATCCGCACTGAAAACAATATGTCCCCCCTCACCTTTGGTGGGGGGACATAATTACTGTAATTGTCCTGAAAATGGATCACTTTGGTTTTTTGAATGCAGTAATGCATCCAAAACATGCAGATGGAATGCCAAACAAAGAAGACCCTGAGCACACTGCTCCTTTATGAGCAGTCTGGTCTGGTTCTGTACTGTTTGCTCAGACCTACAATGTACCTGTCCCAATACTAAGAGTTTTGATGGCAGAAATGACTAAAACAAATCACATCATACAGTATGAGCCAAGCAGATCTCCATACAAGTGATGTGTTAGGTCATAATTTTGGGATAATTTTTTTATCTCTGCATATAATACCATGATTTGGCCCCTCAATAAGAAGGGCCACAGCATATGTTTTTTTATGGAGAAACAGGATTAAAAGATTGTTGAAAGGGCTGAAAAATATATTTCTTTTTTATTATTATTACTGAAATCAACCAAGCAATGCAGCAAGTGTTTTCAGGTAACTCAAGTCAAATATATGTCTGTCAGAATTTCAGTAAACTTGCCTGATTATTAAGTGTAACTCAGACAGAAAAAATTATGGAGTTTTCTTCGTATTCAAGCCATTTCATTTCACATTTCATTCAGATAAAAGCATTTGTGAAGCTTCATGAAGATAAAATTTTGTCAAGGACAGATAACTCAGTAACAGATTGACAGTTCTTTTTCATTTCATCTCATTTCAATGAGCATATCTGAAGTTTAATAAGCTATAGCACTGACAAAAATTTTGGCAAGGACAGATAAATCATGAATTAGGAGATAACGAATATCCGCCTTTTGCCAGCAACATACATTTTCATGAAGAATTAACAAAGTTTAGCTCATGAGCTTATTTCAAAATTATCTTCTTCTAATCCCCTTATGTTGGGCTCTGATCATTTACCTTTAATAAGAATGTCTTCCTGTACGCCAACACTAGTAGAATCATCTGGGTAGATTTTTGGAAGCAGCTTACTTCTATAATGCCATGAAGAAAAGTTGGAAAAATTATTACAGATTTTATTGCTTGTAAATTCTAGTTCGTCTTCCGCCGACACCTCTGACCTTTTCACAACAAACCTTCGGTAGTCCCAACAATGAACTGAAAAACAGAATGATGGTGCTCCACGTAAGAAGGGATAACAGGGATAACTAAGGGATTCTTTTCCATAAAAGCATATGTTGTGACTCCTCATTAGAACCATCTTGCTTTCTTTGAGAAATAAGAAAATTATCTCAGAATTATCTTCAAAACTCCACCTTATCTGGAGCTCTGAATAGAGGAGCCTGAGGTTTAGGAACAACCATCTTTTCTTTTATTTTCTATAGAAAAATAGCATTCAGACTCAAATTATGTCATCTATATGAGGACCTGTATAATGCCATGATGATATAATGTGATTATATTGACCTATATTATCATCAAAATGATACTGCCGGTAGACCATAAGCATTCAACAGAATCAGTAGCACAATTTATATTTGTAAATTTATACTCTAATTATTGGAAAACTTAACAAATTATCATAACAGGGAAACAAACTCTATTAGCAGTACTTATGCTTTCATGTAGATCTTCTGTTGATTTTAATATGTATATATATCTTTGTTAGTAAAACATATTATAAATATTGTTTAACCAAATTATCATTATTATCTTAAAATTCTAACAAGCTATTCTGAGTTCTGATGACACGTACAAAATTCCTGAAGAAAGGAAAAAAGTTCAGGGCAGTCTTATCCTGGTCTACACTTGGCATATTTGCTCAGTAACTTAACACATGTATTCTGTTATAACACAGGGGTTTTCCTGTCCAAAACAATCCCAAAAATCTAGGTATGTCCAATAAGATTTTTGGAATTGTTTTGGAAAGGAGCAAACCCGTCTTATAGCAGAATTACACAGACTGATTCAGATATTTGAGGTCATTCTAGGGAGGGAATGCCCTGTCTAGTAGAATAATTACTATATATCCCAATATATAGGATCATTTGAGCCATAACACGACAAAACCAACAAAATGGCATGTGTGCCCAGTGAAGACTCAGATCAGCCTACTCATCCGCCCAGTCAGATCACAGAGTCTTTGCAGTGCACTTAAATGGTAGCAAAGGGTCTAAGCTAGATGCATGCGAGCAGCGAAGACTCTGATCAGACTGGGCGGATGCCCAGGCTGATCTGAGTCTTCACTTGTCACACATACCATATTGTTGGTTTTGTCATGCCGCGGCTCATTTCAATACTCACAATTTCTTTCATCATATTCTAAGAATAGATTACAGAGCTGCAGCTCATGCTTCCAATCAGGAGTTGCCATTGTGTCCATCACGAAACAACGATGATGCCAGCTACCATATGACTTTGGGTTGTTACGTAAACAAGACTCTAAAAAATTCAGCTCATTGGCAAACATGGTTTGCATTTCTTCTTCTGATCTGAAAATTACAACACCACAGTAGCAAACACTGAATTCATTAAGTGGACTACAGTCAACTCTCGATATCTCAAAGTCAAACTTCAGCCCAAACTACTGATATCTCAAAGTAAATTTTCTGGTACCAGAAAATTTACTTTGAGATACATGTATCAATAGTTTGAGATAACAGGAGTTGAAATGTAAATAAAAATAGGAAATATATTCTCTGATTTCAGAAGATTCTTTGAGATATCAGTGTTCGAGATATAGGGAGTTGACTGTATATACACTGTTTACTGCTGCACTTTTAAATGTATGGAGGCTGCGCCAATAAAGTTAACCCTTAATGCGCCAAAAAGCAGACGACAAAATTTACGTCTGCAGAAATTTCAAATAATGTTTTGTCCAAGCTATATCATATTGAGAATTCAAAGACTATAGGGCAAAACAGTGTAGATCCAGATGAGGTGGCTCATGAGCCACCTCATCTGGATCTACACTGTTTGCAAATTCACCAATTTTTCATTTTTTGGCGCTTTAAGGGTTAAATTTGCCAGAAAGTTAGATTTTCTATCAATATACTGGTCCCTTCATAATACCGCCTTTTGTGATAATATTACAAGGCAACTTGGAAAAAAACTTAACTTTCCTTTCCTTTGTCTTGTAACCAAAACATATGGCAGAGTTTCTTACCAATTCAATACCCAGAGCTGATCTGCCAAACATCACCCCACTCCACCTGAACTCCATCTTCTTCGCCACTTGCTACCCTCCCCACCCCACCCCTCTCCCCACACCTGCTATTCTGGGTGAAAATGCTGACAGATGCACAATTCCACTTACTTTGTTTCTTTGAAGTAGAGAAACATTTCCTTTCTGAAATTCCACATGGTGTAGTAATCTGGATTAGCAGCCAGTAACTCACCACTCATTTTCAGGCTCTCTTCATCATATTTCTGATAGGGCCTCTACAAGTCAAGACACCATATTAACTGTATATATTCAAATTAAGAATGAACAGGTAGACCTCTATTTTTTCTCCGCCATAATTCTAAGGAGGACATATTTTGGAGGGAAAACAACCTGACTTACATCCAAATATTCATGGTACATTTCTGTGTAAATATAAATCAGCTGCGGCACAACAAAACCAATGAAGTGGCATGTTCACCCAGGAGAGACTCAGATCAGCCTGGGCATCTGCCCAGTTTGATCAGACTCTTTGCTTGCACTTAAAGGGTAGCTAAGCTAGCTCCATGTGGAACAGCAAAGACTCTGATCAGACTGGGTGGATGTTATGGGAAGTCTGGTATAAGATCAAATGAACAAACTGCTCCACATAAAGCATTTTTCTGGCAATGCAAACTGTTTTGTTTTGGTGAATGAGTACATTTTCAGGAACAGCTACTCAGCCATTTTCATTTTTGACCTCTCTTCTTCTAAATTCGGGTCACCTCTTATAAGAAAAGAATTGGCTCCCACATGTTGGACCAATTTCTTTCCTGTAAGAGTATAATACCCCATTTTGGAACAGTTTCACAATCCAGGACAATTCACAGACAGTCATAAAAACAGTATTTCCTTCTCTAGAATGACACAATTATCTTAATGATTCTTATGAAATTCAGCTATATGATGAGTTTATCCCTACTAAAACAATCCCAGAAATCTAGATACATCCTATAAGATGGATCTAGATATTTGAGATTGTTTTGGAAGGGGAAAAAAACTCTTATTTATAAGAGCAAAAATATGGTACTTGGTCTCTACATATCACGCTCATTACAGAGCTCTAGATAAGAGGGGTATTTGATGATAATTGACGGATATTTTTTTTTATTTGTCATTCAAACCATATGTTGTGACCCCTCATCTGAACCGTCTCGTCGAGACGGTTCAGATGAGGGGTCATAACATAGGATTTTATGCAGAATTAACAAAAATTATCCTTAATTATCACCAAATACTCCCTCTTATCTAGAGCTCTGTCATTAGATACCATACCTTTTTATAAGTTATATTTTCTACAGCAGCTTTGTACAGTTTCATCCTTTCTTCTCTCTCCTTTCTCTTTGCCTCCTGCTGTTCAGCAGTTGTCTTCACTTTTACTCTTCCATGCTACAAGCAAAATATATTTGGGTCAATTTCAGATATATGGAGGCAAAAGTAATATTCATGCTGGACTTAGGCTGAGCGACAGTTGTTACAGGCTCTTAAAAAATCTCAGAAGCTCTGATCCAGATTCGAACCTGGGACTCCAGCGTGAAAGGTAAACACTCTACCATGTTGCTATAAAAGTTGGCAAGTACAGCAAGGCAACTACAAGTGTATGATATACCTAACTACCTACACCCTATGACAGATAGGTGTGTATTTGATTTGCACCAATTTTGGCTTAAGCAGCACCACTGCACCAACAGGCCATTGGCCGGGTTAAAGGGGTTCAAACTTAAAATAAGTATGGCAAGAACGCTGGAAGCGACACCATTCCAATTAAAGAGTAAGGACGAGAACTCTGCGGAATGCTATGTCGCACCTGCCTCGCACTTCCTCAGTAGAAGAGACCATGGCTGGAGGAAAGTATATGCTAGGTCTGATAAATTTGAGAAAACTGGACAAACAAACTAGAAAGGATGCAATTCTGGAAGAAAATTCTACAGTCAAGAGAGTGAGAAGTATAGGTTAAAGGTATAAACAGAGCTCTAGATAAGACAGAGTATTTGATGATAATTAAGGATAATTTTTCTTATTTCTCATCAAAACCATATGTTGTGACCCCTCATCTGAACCGTCTTGTCAAGACGGTTCAGATGAGGGGTCACAATATATGTTTGTATGCAGAATTAACAATAATTATCCCTAATTATCACCAAATACTCCCTCTTATCTAGAGCTCTGTATAAAGTAGTCAAACAATCCAAGACGCCAGCTTAAGAAAAGTTTCATGCCATGTCTGATTGATTGTAGGTGGTATAGTTAGTGAAAAACAGACTTAAATGCTTGAATCCATATAATCATGGATGCCAGCTTGACACAAAAATTTCCCAAGTAAACAGAGCATAATATATAGTTTAAGAGTACAAATAATAGCAGCATCTCAGAAGAATCTTCATTCCAGGTTTTATAATTTAATGCACATCCTTTTAAAGAGAAATGGACTTTTAAAACCTTAGGGTCGAAACAATTTTGGACAAAACATTAAACAAATTCGGTGAAATATACTGTAGGTCAAGGGTAGAAATAAATGCAACATCCCTTCAGATCATTCTCAGAAGAAACTTTATATCAGGCTTGATGATTGCAGCTGATTGCTAAAGCAGGAGCAACAAAAAGTACGATTTAGCTCTCATCATACACCTCCAAGCAAAATGTATATATAACTTATTATGTGATTGTACACAGAAAGAACAGAAACAAAACATTTAGGATTGGGCAAACCCGGGTACTAATCAATGTCCCTTCAAAATCTTCGCCATCTGCAATAATTTTCACATTATAAATCAATCTTATGTCTGACTATTGAACAGTAAGCATCCAAACAATTATTATGTTTACAGATTTCGACAATACTTCAAGTTTTAACGATTCACATATATAGTCTTATGAATGAGATAAACGCGGCTATGGATTCGTTCCGCTAAGGTGTGGGGGTAACGTCGATATGAGAATTGAAATATGATGATAAACGCGTTTTTGTCATTCTGATTTTGCTTGCCAGATTTTTTGCCTCCATTCTGTCAACATTTGAGCCGGTCCTAGCTGGTCTGTTCAAAGGGGCTAGACAGGTGTGCTTCAGTGGGCCAAAAAAGTTCCAAATCAAATGTTTGCCGATCAGCCATTACCAACTACATGGATATATCTGGCTCAGAATCTGGAGAGAGAAAATATCTCATTTAGCCATTTTTCACGAGAAATTTTCCATTCTCAGTGAGACTTCTTGTTACCTACAATTGTTGAGTTGCATTTTTGAAGAGATATTTTCTCCCACTAAACAGATTTCAGTGAGATTTTTGGCAAAAGAATGAACAAATCTCTCATGATCGCGCCCGAAAATGATCCCCGAATTATGCACCAGTCATTTGCAACCAGGGCCCCCTGGGGCCGGGGAATAGCGGGAATATTGACTTTTCACTCTGCAAAGCCCTGGTATATGCCTGCACTGTGGGGACAATTTTATGTCAAATCCCTGATGAAGGTCTCCCTCCCCAAGGGGATCATACAAATATAACAAGAGTTGTCAGAAGACAACAAAGCGCGCCTCATGGGAGCCTGATTCTCACAATCATTGAACCATAAAATGAAGGTCACAGTGATCTATAAATATAAATAGTATGAGGTCATTCATAATGTCAGACTGATCCATTATGTCAGGTATCATGTTAATCCATCAATGAGTGTTGGAAATATCAGGCAAAATCACAGGATCATCAATAAAGGTCAAGGGCACAGGAGTCAGCATGGCTGCTTTGCAGCTGCTGCAATTATATGGATATGCTAGTTAAACAAGTATCAACTCTCTTGTCTCAAAGGTACCTTCAAAACTAAAAATGTTGCCTTAAAAACAGTGTCAATCAGCAAAGTCAGTCAACCGTGAAATATACATGTAGGTCAAGGACATACAATTTGTGATGCAGCTGCAGCAGTCATATGGATGTATGTATGTACTAAGTATGATGATCATAGCTGCAGTAGTTTGTAAGATTCAGAGTTGAACATCGAATTAAACGCAATTCTTAACATTGGTTAACATGATCACAGACGCCGACAAGGACACTAACGCTAGGGCTAAAGCAAACGGGTACTTGAACTAGGACACCGGGGGTATAGCATATAAGCCCTCTTTTTCATTTGCAAAGGCACCTTAAAAATCCATATCTGACAATGTGTCGTATATTTTGTCAAAGACACTCCACGGCACTGCAGGAACACCTCTTAGGTAAAAACACAGTACTTAAGCCCTGCTATCCCCAGCCCCAGTTGCAAATGACTGGTGCATTATACATACTGGCTTGCACCGGCTGTGTACGCTGGGTGCAAATTAATGCGCACACAGATACTCTGTTAGTCCTATTTATCAGCGGTCAAATGTCTGTATTCTATGTTTTCATGTTGTTATTAATATTTTCGTTTTTTAGTGACCACAGTCCGTTAGCCCCGACAGCTCTTCACGGGCCCCGATAGCTCTTTACTGGTAGCTTAGTGGTTTGTAGTAATAAAAGATCTACAGAGCTTATAAGTTGTCTGTTTCTAACATGAGATGTTAAATAAAGCTTCTTTATCATTCTCTATCTTTACTAAAAATAGTAAATGACAATAACAACATGAAAAACACAGAAATTTGACAGCAGAGTAGATCTACTTTAAATCATGTTCAACAAATTGTTACGCCACGAATTGTCAGGCACTGATGTTCTGGGAAATATATTTAAGAAAGTGAAGAAACTGTGTTTGAACAGGTAATTAATGATGATCTTTCATGTGATTACCATCTTTTCTGTCTCGACCACCTTTGTTTACATGCTATTTCCGGGTTGTCAATTGCTTCTTACAGCCCACTAAAAAAATAAAATTTATACTATTTTTTTGCATAAAAACAAATTTATTTAATTCTCTGAAAGTACTGTATAATAAAGATTGAAGTTTTCAATGATTATCTACTTTAAATAAAATTTCCCCTAGCCGAAATTGAATAAGTTTAATTTATGTATTTTTGTAATTGATAGAAGCGACATTAAAATGGCTGACTCTGACGATTCGGCGAGTATTTCGGAAGAAATTTTGCTTCAAAAGCATAAAAAAGAAAGAAAAGAGCTTCAATGTAGGTGTTTTCATATTCTTCATACATAACTAAAAGCTATGTATACCATTATATTGTCATTTTATATATTGTTAAAGTGGTAATGTAGTGAAAACGTTCTAGCGAATTACCCCAAGGCAGTGGCTAGTGGTCCGGTACCGGATCTCTAGCCTCTACGGCTAGAGGTCCGGTACCGGACCTCTAGCGGTATAGGCTAGAGGTCCGGTACCGGGTCTCTAGCTATTTCTAACGTGGTGGCTAGGGATCCGGAATTATATTTTGTATATCGATCGATTTGTTAAAAGAAGTGTTTTGTATTCATAATGGACAGTTGCAACCGTTCCGCTATTGATTTCTGTAATTGTTTATTACGCTTGATAAGTTGGGCCGCTCGGATGTTGCAATTATAATGTCAAAGTTAGTGAGATAGGTTTTCCGTAAGATGTTAAAAGGCTTGTTTTGTTCGGAACATGCATGATTTACTTCAAAACCCCACATCATTTCACTACAAGATATCAGAGTTTTAAGGAGTTTACAGCTTTATTCGACGCCCTCGCAGAAGATGGAACTAGTGATCCTTATACAACCAGTTCCTACCGTCTGGGGAGAACCCCATCTGATTCTCTTCAGACGTCTCGTTGCCTGTATAGGAGGTTTACCTGTAAAGTGGATGTCTCACTAGAGCACGAATTAAAAGCCCTTTTCAGGGCTACGACCACTTTACGAAAGAAACCTTTAAATGTACATGTATATAATAAATCAATAAATAAAATAAATAAATATCCTTTATTTTAACCCCAATCCACGTACAAGTAGCATTAAAGGTTAAGTGTGGCACAAGTCGAGGAGTACGTAGCAAACAAAATCGAGTCATGTTCTTATTCGGTGGGTAGGTAGTTAGGTGGGTATTTCTTTTGTTATGAATTTCAAAGTACGCATCTATAAGTAGCACAGCTCATCTGTAGGGGTTATCTCCAGTCGGCTATCTATGTTTTATAACGTCAGACAGAAAGACGGACAGGCAGGCAGATAGATAGATAGATAGATAGATAGATAGATAGATAGATAGATCTGTTCTCTCAACCCTGTCCCTCTGGACTTAAATTTCTTGCCGCCATGTATACAGCTGAATTTAATCTCATAGTACTTCAGCCTTGGGTTCAGTATCCTATTCGTTATGCGCGGTTGGGCTTTTTCTACTGTTCTTAAATCTCTTTTAAAGAACTGAGCACTTTTTACATTTTGATTTCTTTCTTTCTTTCTATCTATACTGTCTCGGTCAATCATGACCATGATGACAGGTTTCTGGTGTGGCGCATAAGTTGTCACAAAAAAAAAAAAAAAAAAAAAAAAAAAAATGAATTTGTGACAAAGCCACCAGCAGGTTAAAACTATTTACAAGAAGTCCTCAGGGGCAGGCATTCCATGCCTAACCCCTGCCCTACCCTAGGATATTAAATTTTGGCCTTAAACCCATCAACTGTTTCCGAAGAGACAGCTTCGGTTGTAAGGCCATTCCAAGTTGCAATTGTCCTGGGGAAAAAGGAATTCTTAAAACCGTCCGTGTAAGCGTTTGGACGGTGGTACTGGAATGGGTGGGACCTAGTTCTCCTGCTCCCTTCACCGACCTCAGATAGGTACTTATTCTTATCTACAATGGCAAGATTATTATGGATTTTGTAGAATGCGCTTTCAAATGCACGAAAGTCTTCAAATTTTTGTCCGATGTGAATATTATGAGCCATTCTGGCCATATGACCCGAATCTTGTTTGAAATGGACAAAATTGTACTGTGAATGAGTAATAACATAATTATTTTTGCTTTGCATTATCTATTATAAAAGACTTAAAGACAATATATCCCTTTGATCTGTTTTTCGGCGACTAATGAGCATCTCAGACAATAGGCTCATTCCACTGGCTAGTTTTGAAGAGTTATGAAAACATTAATCAACCTCGTTAACGCAGTATTTGTTATTCGCACATCCGATACTTTGATAGAACTAATCAATGCAATTATCATTTTCATGCATCGATAAAAAACTCAAACACTGCAAACAGTTTAATTTATAATGATTATAATTGAAAAGGAGAGAAAAACAAGAATAAAATTTTATTCGTTTATTTTACACAATCATTGTGCGTTCTAACCGGGTTTACTAGACTAAAGTAGATTCTCTTTGCAAAAATGAAGTGTATCGAAACTCTCGCAAGGAAATGCTATTTAAACCAATCAATAACATACTACCGGATTCCTAGCCTCCACGTTAGAAATAGCTAGAGACCCATTACCGGACCTCTAGCCCATAACGCTAGAGGTCCGGTTCCGGACCCCTAGCCGTAGAGGCTAGAGATCCGGTACCGGACCCCTAGACACTGCCTTACCCCAAACGTCCTTCAACACCCCAAACCGCTCCAAAACAACCCAATCCACCGCACACCAAACCCACCCAAAGCGAGAGAACCGACTTGGCCACTACTGAAAAGGGCTGAAATGACTCTGTCACTTGGATTCTGTGGTTATCACTAAAACCTTTTATTTTATTCTGAATTCAATATATCAAGAATGAATATAAGTGATATTGTCTACAGTGAAAAAATATCGTATAATTCACTAGTGACTGATGTGATTTATATTTTTTCACTGTATCAAACTGAGGCAGTTTTTTTTTTTTTTTTTTTTTTTTTACAATTTTGGGCTTAATTACTTTCTTAAAAGGTCTGAAATGTAGCGTTCTTGTTTGACATTATGCTACAGACGTTAGCACATCAAATCAAGCAACTGACGTCACACTTTGAAGTCATTTTTTAGCTTATGTATCGCTTATGCGCACACAACATCAATCCAATGGCAGCTGCAAGCGAATTGCTTAAATCACAGATTTCTTTTGTCCATTTATTAAACTGACATTATAAACCATTTTTTAGGTGCAAACTTTATTTCCACCCAATATTATACCCACTAAATGCGCTGAGCTGACCAAAATTAAGGAGCAATGACTAGGAAAAAAGTTATTTTTGAAGTGATCTGGTAAGACTGTTTTCCTCTAGAAAAAAAAAGAAGAAAACTTACTCTAATTTTTGGTAAGTAACAAAAATATTTCATCTCATGTGGAAAATATCAGCAATTTCACTCACGCTACACTTGTTTGTGGAATGAAATTAAATACACACAACTCTAAAAAGTAAATTCAAGTGATCTTTAGACAGGGATTGATATTGGGGGCAATTTGGCCAAAATAATCACTCTAGGGACTAAAATTTTGCCCTAAAATTTGACTAAAGGGAAAAGTATAGGAATCTCCCTTTTCATCATCATTCCACAAACAAGCTGTCACGGCATTTACGCAAATGCATCTTATTAATCTATCAATTTAATGTCACTAGTATGCATAACAGCTCGTTTGCTTTAAAACTGAATGAAAAATGTCATAATCACATGCTACCACTTCTCCCTTCCTGGTTGTTACTTCCCGGCCCTATTTCCACTGGAGGGAGAAAAATATTTCTCCCAGAGAAGTCAATTCTCCCTAAATCATGTAAATTTTGAGTCTAGCTTGACCCCTGTTAGATCAACTGATTTTAGAAAAATAAAGTAAACTATGGAGGAGCTATCATACATTTATAAAAAAAACAACAGAAAAACTGAGGATCATTGGTCCTGTAGCTCACCTGAGTCCATCCATCCTAAACACTCAAGGGAAAGTACATGTAATTTTCAGATGAATTGAACAGTATGGCTGAATTTATAATTTTCTTCATGCTGCAAGTGGCAGATTTTCTTTTGGCTGTGTTTCTGCCTTTATATAAAAGTTATTATTAAAACTGACCCAGCACTATAATCTAGAGTGCTGATTTTTGGTTTAATGTTAGTATTTAAGGTAGATGGATACTGAATAGAAATATTGGTTGGGCATTCATCTCATTATACAGCTGAATAACCCAAAGGGCTATAAAACGTTTGGATAAGAAAGAAAAAAAATACTGTTTTGTTTCCTAAAAATTTTGTATTTCTACATACATTTTTACACATTTTCCATTTAAGTTCAGGTCTCTAGCACATGAATGCACTTCCATTTCTTCAAATCATATAGTGTATAATATAGGATAATTGAAACAAACTGGTAAAAAAAAAGTGCAGTTATCTTGATAAAAGTATATTTTTACATTTTTAAAAAAAAAATGCAAGAAAATTGAATTTCATGAAAAATGTTATGAAAAATATATTCAGTCGATGGGGCATGCTTATGCATATAATTTTAGTGAGACTTGTAAACATTGTATGATACAGAATAAAACAAAAAGACAAACATTTCACTGTGTTTCGTTTCCTAGAAAACCAATGTTTAAGTTAAAAAATATCGCCAAAACCGACTGCCCTAATTCTGCACCTACTGCAAGCACAGCTGGTCCTTGTCCTATTATCTATTTTCCTGTTATTCTGGTTCTACCGTAGAGTAATGCCTACCAAAATGCCCAGATGGAATGGAAACTGTGAAGACCTTGATCATTCTGGTTCCTAAGGAACAGTCTGATCTCGGTTTCAGCTGTTTGTACAGACCCATCTGCCCAAAAACTTAGGAACTTTACGGTAGACATTGTTAGTGTGTGTATATACTCCACAATCGATCGATTTCACCATGAATAACTCTCTTTTGTTTTAACAACTAAAAAACAGAGTTATTCCATATCTGAATACCTTAATGTGTCAGTCAGTCTGGTGACAATTAAGTTATGATGCACTCATTACTGACATTGACTTTCAGTGGATATTTCTTTTTATACATGTGTAAAGGATTACTGAAGAACAATTGATATTGTATATATATATTAGTACTAGCACTGGCTTTAAAGGACCGTAATTGACCCTTTTAGCACCCTGTGCACTTAACTTTTTCAAAATGGCGGTAAATACTTGTAATAAATTTTCTTTCTTATAAGCACACATTTCAACGATTTGTTATACATTCAAGGAAACAAATTTAAAGGTTTAGCATAGGAGAAAATTTGCTTGTGGTCATAGAAGGATTGTGAAGCTTCACAAATGAAAAATGAAAGATTCTGTAGCATTTTTCAGCTCTTGTATTGTAAACTAGCAAACAAAGGGATAAACTAATAAAAATATGTGCGCCTATAGTCATTGCCAAAAAATTACCATGATGTAAATTTATAGGGGCATGTGCAATAATTAGGTTGACTACGGTATTTATGAATGAAGATCATAATGCTCAGGTAAATCATATGCTACTATTGAAGTAAGTCAACTATAACCTGATGTGCTGACCATTCCCTTCAGTAACCAATCCCTTTTAGGGTCAAGGATATGGTTGGGGGCATCAGTGATCTCCCAAGCCGTTATGGCATGTCGCTTGCAACATGTTTTCCTCTTCAAATTACCTTTGCAGCATGCTTTAATTTCTTAGGAAGATTTATAAAATTGCTATAAATTTCATTGATGATTCTTAACGCATTTAAAACAACTTAAGTGGCTGAGCCACTAAAGTTGTTTTAAATGCATTAATGGCATGTCGCTTGCAACATGTTTTCCTCTTCAAATTACCTTTGCAGCATGCTTTAATTTCTTAGGAAGATTTATAAAATTGCTATAAATTTTCATTGATGATTCTTAACGCATTTAAAACAACTTAAGTGGCTGAGCCACTAAAGTTGTTTTAAATGCATTAAGAATCATCAATAAATTATTTATAATGTAAATTTAGACTAATTTTGACAAAACATTACTATATTAAGGATTTTAAAAATTGATCAACAAGTCAGAATCTGATTTTTGTGTTAAAAGGGACATGCCTTGGGAGAACACTGGGGCATAGTGTTTTGCACACATATTTTCTTAGTTTCCTCTGCCATATTCATGCTGAATGGAACAGAACTCAATCAAATTTTAAGATGTTTTCCATTACTCTAGTTAAGAAGGGGCAGTAGGGATAATTCAGGGATAATTTTCCATATTTCTCCTCAAAATTATATGTTGTGACCCCTCATTAGAACCATTTCACCGAGATGGTTCTAATGAGGGGTCACAACATACATTTTCAATAAGAAAGAAGAAAAATATTATTTTTGAATACCTGGATCACTCTTTACTGTGGTTTTCCTGCCTGCTTCCAAGACATTGCTATTTCTTTTCCAAAGTTGGTGGCATATTTCTGGTTTAGCTATGTTTTTGTGACAGTGCACAGACAGGCAAGATGCAGCATTCCATGGAATTCTTGTTGGTTTAGTTGTCCCAACAGTAGAAAACCGTATTTCTTTGGTTATAAGATGGAGGTTCTTCCCTTTCAAAACATTCCCAAAAATCTAGATCCTTCTTATAAGATGGATCTAGATAGTCAGGATTGTTTTGGAAAGGAAAAACTCATCTTTTAGCAGAATTTCATGAGACTGATGTAGATATTTGGGGTCATTCTAGAGAAGGGAAAGCCCGGTTTATGACTGGGAGAAATACTACATTGTTCAATTATTTTGTAGCTCAGATTCAGAAGTTGAAGCACAGTATAACCAAGGGAGATAAGAAGAAAAAGAAAGAGGTGACAGAACAAATAGCCAGGTTAGAGGCGGAGTTAGATGCCAGGCATGAACAGGAACTGAAAGAACTAAAGCAAGGCAAAGATGAGGTGAGAAAATAATTGATTGCAATCTCTAAAGCTATATGCATACAGCGAATTTGGGTTACCTTCCAGGGGAAGCAACTCAGCCAGTTTCATTTTTTGCCCCTTCTCAATGGCAGGGAGTGGGAGGTGTCAACTCATAAAACATTTGCTTGTATAGGAGCAAAGTCTTTTCTTTAAGAGTAAACCCTGTTTGGAAGGTTCTGTCATCCAGGAAAGTAAACAAATAGTCACAAATGTTTTACCCCTTAATACAAATGGCAGAAGAAACATGGCAGTGTACCCGTACACCTTAAATGTACCAATGTTGAGAATAATAACAATAACAATAGTTGGCTATTAGCCCATTCCATTCATTACCCCTTTAGGGGTATCTGGGCAAACAGTCTGGATCCAGATCATGCCCTACAAACGTGGCGCCTGATCTAAGATTCAAACGGTTTGCTGCCTAGACATCATTTCTACAAGAGTTAGTTAGACCAATATTGTCAAAATATTCTTGATTTTTGATGCAGAAGATAATTTCAGCAGACAACAAAAAATACCCAGAATGCAATGGGTTAAGGTATTCCAATAATTTATGGATTTTAGTTACTACCTGTTATGCCTAGTGGACTCTTTCATTCTTATAATTGGATGAGTCCATTCATCAGTTGAGGGATGTCTGGTTTATTATCTTTTAAGCATTTTTATGAAATTGCTGTAAGTTTTACACCACCAATGTAGACCCTGATCAGATGCCTCATTCTGTGGCATCTGATCTGGATCTGTACTGTTTGTCTATGTCCTTTAAATGGGATGCTAGGCATAAATGAGCTGCGACACTACAAAACCAACAAAGTGGTACATGTATATGCGCCCAGCAAAGACTCAGATCAGCCTGGGCAGCCGCCCTGTCTGATCATAGTCTTCGCTGTCCGCATGGAGCTAGCTTAGACCCTCAGCTACTCTTTAAGCGCACAGCGAAGACTCTGATCAAACTGGGCACATGCCCAGGCTGATCTGAGTCTTTGCTGGGTGCACATGCCACTTTGTTGGTTTTGTCATGTGGCGGCTCAACTGGGTTAATTAGCATCGCAATGTTTATACATTTTAGCCACTACCTGTTGATGAATCAGAGGTCGGTGACAGTCTTGGCCAGCTGGTGGTTAGTGGAGCATCGGGGGATGTTACTGGAGGGCCTCTTTTAAAAGAAATGAAAAACAAGAAACCAAGTAAAGCACAGAAGAGGAGGGTAATGATTCTTTAAAAATCTATCATGATTAGAGAGAGGAAGAAAGAAAAGGAATAGATAGGATAGATGAGACTTAAAAATCCAAACAACCCCCATCCCACACCTGCTGCAAGTACATCAGCACTGTGGGTATGAGCCTTTTTCGATGCACATGTGAGAAGTCTACATTCTCTTGCTTATAGTTAGGTGGACAACAGAAGTAAAAGAAAAAATTAACCCAAAACTTTAGAGCAAAGGTCAGCTTATGGATGGAAAACAAACAAACCAATGGACAAATGGATGGAAAGGCGAAAAATATATATCCCTCCACATACTTGGTATGCTTTGGATATAATGAAATAGGATGGAGTACTCCTTTCAGTGTTACATGTTAAGAAAAACAGAACAAGAATTGCATCCTAACAGATAAGCGAGATTGAAAAATCTTATGGGAATCAGCTCCCATAAGGGCAAATTTTAATTGGAATTTCTTCATTTGGTGAGACTTGGCAAAGCTGAATTATTGTATATAAAGGCATAGAAGTAACAGAAAATTTCTTCTTTCTCTCACACGTTAGATCAATTTTTATTTCATAATGAACACAGAAAATGCTAGAATTTTCTTTTCTTTTTACTTGTGGCTGTAGCTATGCCCCTGTTGAAAATACTGCTTTTTGTGTTCATTGGGCAAAACAAAAATCAATCATGCACCTTGAATCATCATGAAAATTTTAAAGCTGTGATTGCTTTAATCTTTCACAGGACAAAAAAGCAGCTCAGGAGAGTGAACGAGAGGCCAGAATTGAGGAACAGGAAATAGAGAACCTGACCTCATCACGTCATCTTGAAGCAGTACAGATTAAAACATTATTGGCTCAGCGAGGGCTACAGATACATGAGGTATTGCACACCATTCTGTCAGTAATAGAGCTAAAAGTCCTACACTCTAAAAATTTGAATACAAGTACTGTATACACTCTAAAAATTTGAATACGAGTACTGTATTACAGTACTCGTATTCAAAATTTTCAGAGTGTAGGATTATTGGCTAAGTATTGAGAAGCAGGGATTGATTGTGTCCCTATATGGCACTGTTAGTTTTATTTTCAGCATTCAACGTCAGAAATATGAAGGCTTCCTATGTTTAGCTCCCAGAGCTGGAGGCTTTGGAGAAGCTAATAGGATAGACAGTCGCTACATTCTTCATCCACATTTTCATCATCTGTCATATTTTCAGATGACTTCTACCTCAAGACTATTTGGCCTATTAGAAATAAGTTTCATGTGGAGCATCCATGGGTTGGGGAAATATAGTTAAAGTGTTTGTGGTGGAAAATTAAAGATAGCTGTCTTGTCCATTATATGGTAGACAACTTCCAAATGACTTCTACTCCAGAACCTTTTCTCTTCTCCAACACTATAAAATTGGTATGGTTTTAATATGCTGAATGATAAATGTAGTGAACTAATACATTTATTTTATGGATTTTCTTCTTCTTCTTTTTTGTCAAATGAAAGTTTATTTTTCCCGTTAAGTGTCAAATATATTTTTGCTGCATTTCAGATTCCATCAGATGGAAATTGGTAAGTTTTTCTTTGTCAGTTTTTATACGCCCATTTGAAAAACGGGACGTTTTATGTTATGGCGCTGGCATCCGTCCATTGGTCCGTCTGTCAGCAAACAAATTGGTAGTTAGGGGGCTAGGGTTAGGGTGTCTCTAATGTATTTCAAATGGGATTTATTCCATAGACACTTAAAAAATAGGTTTATGAGGCTAGAAAAGGGTTAAAGTGGCTATTTTTTATAGTGGAAAAGACACATAAGTATACATCCGTTAGAATGTCCGTCCGTCCATCTGTCTGGCATAAACTTTTTGTTTCCAGATAACTCCTCCTTCAGTTTACATTCGATCGAGCTGAAACTTTGTATATAGTAAGACTATGAGGTGGACCAGTGCATATTCTTTCGAGGTTTTACATTCCAATGATTTTTAACGGAGTTACAGCCCTTTACTTAGAATTTTTGGGGTGTTCGTTTCCGGATAACTCCTCCTATAGTTTTCATCCAATTAAGCTGATACTTTGTAAATAGTAAGACTACGATGTGGAGTAGCACATATTATATGGAAATTTTGCTCCATTAATTTTTAGCGGAGTTACACCACTTTGAAAAATTTGTCTATGGCAGTTTGTATGGCAATTCTTTAGCATTCCATAACTTGGTTACTCTTTGGAATATCATGTTGAAACTTTATAACAATGTATATGAGGTTAAGACAACGTGTCTCATACAAGAATGGTTACTCCCCTTTACTTAGTTTTTGAGTTACCTCCCTTTGATTATTTTGTTAGACTGTATTTGTACACCTCATATCTAACTAACCCTTTGGACTATTGTGATGAAACTTAATAGCAATGTATATTAGGTTAACACGATATGCCTCATGTAAGAAGATTGCCTCCCCTTACTTATTTTTGGAGTAACCTCCCTTTGAATATTTTCTACGGCTATTCTTGTGCAAGCTGTAAGTAGGCAACTGTACAGAATATCTTGATAAAAATTCATAGCAATGTGTATTAGGTTGAGGCTGTGTGTCTTATATCAGAATTATTGGTCTCCCTTCCTTATGTATGGAGTAACATCCGTTTGATAAATTTCTATGACTATTCTTGGGCAAGTCATTACTAGGTAACCGTATGGAATATGTATTAGTTTGAGACAGTATGTCTAATTAAGAATAATTGCTTCCCTTCCTTATTTTCTTTTTTGAGTTACATCCCTTTGATTACTCTTTAGGGCTTTTCTTTTGAGAACCCTAATGTTTGGAAGATCATGATAAACTTAATAGCAATGTAGACAAGGCTGAAACGGTGCAAACAATCAGAAATGGGCGTATGTTGCCCCACTTGCGGAGCTCTTGTTATTTTACTTAACCATTAATTAAAGCACCAAAATAGCAAACAACAAAAGTGTCTGCAAAATTTCAAATACGTGTTGTAATATACTGTTTAGGAGCTGCAGCATGAAAAAGTACCTTATGGCTTGTATGAACAGCAAAGACATAGATTAACTTGGCTCATTCATACAGTTCAAGCAGAGAAAAAATCCTTGGATCCCATGGAATTTGCATAGTTTATAGTCAGACTGTATACAACCTGAATCATATCCTGTTAGTTGCATTTATTCAATTATAAGAGAGAGTTGTTCCCTTCCACAACAATCCCAAAGGTCTAGATCCATCCTGTAAGATGGATCTAGATCTTTGGGATTGTTTTGGTAGAGAAAACCCCATTTTATAAGACTGATTTGCATATTTGCGGTAATTTTGGAAGGATAAACTCTTGTCTTGTAACCAAATAAATACATATTTCTTGCATTGTGGTCACCTGTATAGCTGTCCAATGGGCTTCCGGTTTTGTTTTATGGTTTGAAATAGAAAATAGGTGAAAACAGATGAATTCTGTGCTTGGCGTTTGATGTTGTTGTTTTTTATGTAATGTACAATTTCTATGTCTTGGACTGGGTGTGTAATTCAGCTATTGAATATTTTTTTCCTCTTCTACAACAGTTCCAAAAATCTGGATCTGTCTTGTAAGAGGGATCTAGATTTTTGATATTGGTTTGGAAGGGAAAAAGCCCTGCCTACTGTCTAATAACACCCGTTCTTATAACAGAATAAATACAGTACATTTATATTTCAGTTTGTATGCAGCATTATGCCATCAGATGAAACTTCGAGATCTGGAAGTAAGATACGGTAAAAATTCTAGAAATTGGGATACCAAAAACACTTCTTTTGAAAATGGAACAGTTTGATTTTGCATTGCAGTAATACGTCCTAAAGATGCATTTGGAATGGCAAACAGTACAGGCCCTGATCAGACTGCTCCCTGAGGAGCAGTCTGATCTGGGTCTGGACTGATCGCTCAGACCTGTCTGTCCCAATATTTAGAATTTTTACAGTACCAACAGCTGAACAGCATTTAGAGCATGTTCTGTATTCATTGCTGTAAAACAGGTATTTTGTGCAAAGCTAGATCTATTATTTAGCAAATTAAAATAAAAAATAATGTAAGGTAAGAAAATTACACAACCAGGTTAGTTTCTGAAACAAGGATCTGATGTATGTTTGTTTTCTTTGTGAGTGTTAATTAACTTGCAGCTAAAAGACATCAAGAATCTAACTGAAAATAAAACACTTCCATTTGTAAGTATCATATGACATATTTCAATTTTTGTCTGGCCTGTGACTGTCAAAAGTGAGAGATAGGTATTACTTTTCCAGGGTTGTCTATGTTGGTGGCAGTGGTGGTGGTGGCGGCAGCAGTGTAAAGTTGTGAGAAGTTTTCAGGTTTAGCTTTGCTTTGTGAAATGTGCAGAAAGGCGAGACACTGCATTCCACAGAATTCTTGTGTAATTAGGCTAATATGGGAGTCAGTCAACAGTCTGTTTGCTTTATAAAGCCACACTCAACAATTTAGATCAGAATACTGAAATTATCACCTGTAGATCAAGACTAATTTACATCACAAAAATACTGTATATACTGACCATTTTACACAGAAATAAAATTAGAAAAAGTTGATATTCATATTCGATGATGTGGCAGAATGGCCAACAGTGTAGACCCAGATCAGACTGCTCCTTCAGGAGCAGTCTGATCTGGGTCTACACAGTTTGCCCTAGCATTTCTGTCCCGATATTTTGGGTAATTATGGTATTTTGTTGTAGAGCAGCAATGACATCTTGCGTCAGAAAGTGGCGCAACACATGAGGAATCATGAAGAGTCATTTCTACCATTTCTTACACATGATAATGGAGATTGTTTCACGCATGGTAAGATTTTTTGTCATACTTTAGAGCCATTCTGTGAGAGCACCAAAATGGTTGCATAGGCGTTCGGACACTAATACATTAAAGTTTAATCTTATTTTGTAATTACTTGTAGTCCCTAGGTATTATACTGTATTTAAGGGGATTGGATGGGCAAATAATAATTCTGATTGGTGGTGGAATGTTGTGCCACCTTCGAGTGCTATCTGTATGCGTATCCCTGTATGAGAGCCCTTTGTCTCGCCTACAACTAGCAGAAGCCAGACATATATATAATACTTTTCCTGTGTCATCGTCTTTGTAAACTTTTGTTCAGTTTTTGCGCTTAGCTCTGTTTTGTGACAATGTGCTGAAAGGTAAGACACAGCATTCCGCAGAATTCTTGTAATAATTTATGGCCTCTCAGAAAGCCTGTATGTTAAAGCCATTCAGAGCCATCTCTATATTGTCATCCTTCAATGTCATGGCTCCTCAGAGAGCTTTCTGTATGTTAAAGTCCCTCATGAGACAAGCATATCTTTTTTTCAGAAGATTTTGTTAAATATTGTGATGATCTAGAGAACACACCAGCTTGGGGAGGACAGTTAGAGGTAAGTTACGTTTAAGCTATATTGATACACTTCCAGGGGAAGCAACTGTAGCATTTTAATTTTTGCCCCCCATTTTAGTGGGAGTTAACTTTTAAAGGAAAAAATTTGCTCCTCTAGGAGCATATTTATGTCCCCTCACCAAAGGTGAGGGGGGACACATTGTTTTCAGTGCGGATCCCGGGCGTCGGCGTCCCTGTGACAGATTTCTTGTATGCAGGATATCTCTTGAACCAATGGATGGAATTTCACCAAACTTGCATGGATACATTATTGGGACAAGTTTAAGAGCTGATCAGATTTTAGTGACCTTGACCTCATTTTCAAGATCACTGGAGGACATAGATGACAATTTCTTGCACCCACTATATCTCCTGAACCAATGGATGGAATTTTACCAAACTGGCATGGATACATTATTGGGGCAAGTTTAATAGCTGATTAGGTTTTGGTGACCTTGACCTCATTTTCCTGGTCGCTGGAGGACTTAGATGACAATTCTTGTACCAATGATATCTCTTGAACCAATGGATGGAATTTCACCAAATTTGCATGGATACATCATTGGGACAAGTTTAAGAGGTTTTCAGATTTTGGTGACCTTGACCTTATTTTCAAGGTCATAGGAGGACTTAGATGACAATTTCTTGTAACCACTATATCTCCTGAACCAATGAATGGTATTTCTCCAAAGTTTCAGGGATACATCATTGTGACAAATTTAAGAGCTGGTCAGATTTTGGTGACCTTGACCTCATTTGCAAGGTCACTGGAGGACTTAGATGACAATTTCTTGTACCCACTAAATCTCCTGAACCAATGGATGGAATTTCACCAAACTTGCATGGATACATCATTGGGACAAGTTTAAGAGCTGATTAGATTTTGTGACCTTGATCTCATATTCAAGGTCACTGGAGGACATAGATGACATTTTCTTTTACCCACTATATATCCTGAACCAATAGTTGAAATTTCACCAAACTTGCATGGATACATCATTTGGACAAGTTTAAGAGGTGATTTGATTTTGGTGACCTTGAATCAGACAGAATGATCTCATTTTCAAGGTCATAGTCATCTATGTAGGATATCTAAAGAACCAGTGGATGGATTTTCTCCAAACTTGCCTAGATATTTTACTTGTTCAGGCTTTTTATTCATTACAGGGGATGGGAAATGGGCTGGTGGGGGGACATCAGTTTTTCTCTGAAAAACATTTCTAGTCTTTCTTTTATGAGTAGACTCCCCTTAGAAGGTTTTGTAACCTTACAGTATATGGCTACACCTTGATGTGTGGCCACTATTTGCACAATTCTGTTGAATTCCAAATTAATAGTATTTGACTCCCTCTTCTCCAGTGGTGGCTACTCATAAAGGGAAGACTTTGTACACTCTGAGAGCAAAATCTTTAGTTTTAGAATAGTCCTCTGTGAAATTCGGAGACACACACTTACCATATTTCTTCTGTCATATGGGTTTTTCCCTTCCAAAACAGTTGCAAACATCTAGGTCCCTATCTTATATAAGACAAAGCTAGATTTTCAGAATTGTTTTTAAAAAAAAAAAAAAAACAACATTTCTCATAGATTTAGATTCTTTTTATTGGTTTGGAAGGAAAAACCTATCTTAGAACAGAATCTTATTAGTACAATTTAGATATTTGGGGTCTTTAAAGCAAGGGGGGAAACCCTGTTTTATAACTGAAGAAATATGATAGGATGAGAGTTCAAACTCTTTTGTAGATTCGAGCCTTGTCGAGTGTTCTCCAAACTCCAGTTGAAGTCATACAGGCAGAGGGACCTCCAATTTTATCAGGAGAGGAATTCCAAGGGAAACCATTTATCCTCACGTAAGTTCATTGTACTGTAGAAACTGTAGATATTGTGACAGATAGGTCTGAACAAACAGTGCAGACTCAGATCAGACTGCTCTTCAAGGAGGAGTCTGATCAGGGTCTAAGCTGTTTGCCATTTCATCTGCATCATTTGGATGCATTACTGCATTTTGAAAACAAACTGTTCCAATTTTGGACAAGTATGGCAATTATTTAGACATTCAAATATATAGAATTTTTATGGTATGCAATGGTAACTTGCACTTTAAAACCACAAAGGTCAGCCTATCTTGCCTGATAGGGGGCCTGACTCTTATTCATGAATTGTCCAGTCTGAGCAAATACGTACCATTCTGTCTTGATTTGAAACTTTCTTTAATAGTAACACAGACAGTAAGTAATATTTTTCAGTTTCACAATATTAGTGATGCCCCAATCATTGCTATAAAAGATGCTGTAGGGCAGAGACAATATGGCAATGTATTTGTAAATCTTCTGTTTCTAACAAGTTTCAAACTGTCAGCAGGAGGATGCCATCTTTGATTACCGGTATACCTGCGGAATATAAAGCTGCTGTTGATATTACAATATATATGATTAAATATAAGAAAGATTGTTATGATTAGAGTGACAGGTTGCAGATTCGTACAGGTTGCAGATTCGTACACTTGGAGTTTTAGGACCTCTACTGCACGCATCATGTCAATTTAAAAGAAATTAATTGACTGACTGTTGAAATCAACTGCGGTGCCCGTCATTTTCAGTGCACGCGCGCGCGTGACCTGTAGATTTCAGTCGCTGCAGACGATTTTGTCTGACCGTTATGGCTGTAGCCTCTCCCATGCGGCAGTTTGGTTTCATGACCGAGGAGTAGAATTTCGAAGTCAACAGTTTATTTAAATAGCAGATTTTGAGATAATTATCCATCTTTAAGTTACATGTATTTACATTAGCGCAAAATTTCACGAATATGTTTAAATTTCCATTTTCTGAGCCAAGTCCCGCTCGCTGACTCATTCTATTCTGTTCCGTTACGCTTACAGATGTTGTCGGTAAACCGTAACACCAGCTGTTTTGAAGTGCTCCAAAACTTAATTTCTAACTGACAGAAGGTCTCGAAGTTTTGCACATCTTAGTAAAATAGATTGTTGTTGATCCAAATAATGTTGTTTCATGTGGCTTATGTGTTCTTATGTAAATATAGCGGTGTACGAATCTGCAAACTGTGTCATGAAAAAATCACCTTCTTTTCCGGCAGCTGACTAATGATAGCTCCCGAGCCGGGTACCAAAGCAGGATCTAATTATAGCTTTTCAAAACAAACAAAAAATGTGTATTAGCTTGACACTGACACACAAAACGGTAATTCTCACGTGTAAGAAAAATACAGTAAAAATAAATGTAAAACTGTACGAATCTGCAACCACTCACTCTATGTTTCTCAACTGTTTGCAAATCCATTTGCCATGGGCATATTAAGGTGAATGGGTACATTTTCAGGGGAAGCAACTCATGCCTCTCTTCTCTGTTGGGAGTCAACTCTTAATGGAAATTATTTGCTTCCCTAGGAGTAAATTCTTTAGTTAAATAGTAGATCTCTTTTTAGAAGGGGTGCATTGCCCAAACAAGCAAACAGGAAGTCACAGAAGTTGACCACTTATGTAAAAAATGGTGGAAAGGATGAAGGTATACCCAGTCATCTTAAGTTTAAACTTCATTTTACTTGGAATACACAGAAGGCTCAACCATCTTATAAACATATTCTTGAAGGACAAGGATGCTGGGGTTCTGTGGTCTAACATGGTGGAGGAAGCCAGCATATTTACCCATTTTTGATCAGTAGACTTGTCCATTCTTATTATTTGGATGAGTCCATTTCTAGTTTTAGGAGTCTGTTGGATGTTTTCACTTTTATTGTATTTTGCATAGAAATTCCTGTAAACAAACAGTGTAGACCCTGTTCAGATGCCGCATTTTGCAGCATCTGATCTGGGTCTGCACTGTTTTCATATGTCTCCAAAACAGCTTTTTAGTCTAAAAAGGGTTAATTAACCCATTTATGCCTAGTGTCTCATAAAAGGAACATTGCCGAACTGTGCAGACCCATATCAGAATATCCTGCAATATGTACGGATAGAAGAGTTTACTATGGGTTAAACACAGTAAAACTGGGCTATACATGTTGGCTAACAAATCTGTTCACCTATTTCAGGTATTATAGACATGCTTATGGTCTTGGTGAACATTATCATTCTGTGGAACAAAAAGAGGAAGAAAAAGAAGACGAGTTTACATAGTACTGACTTTCTTTGTACATGATGGGGGTAATACCAATTTCCTTACCTGGGCTCTGGACTGATCCAGGCCCGGGGGTTGTAAAACTTTTTCATGCTTAGCTCAGCTGAGCATGAAATTTTCTCTGCTGATAAATATGAAAATGGGAACTAATGTTAGCACTTTCATATTCATAAGCAGAGAAAATTTCATACTCAGCTAAACTGAGCATGAAAGCAACTGTACTTATCAGCAATTTGCTGCATATAAGCAGTTAAAATTTTATGCTCAGCTGAGTTGAGCATGAAAAAAGTTTTATAAGCTCGGGCCCAGTACTGTGCAAAGAGACTGTTGACTGAGAAATTGGTCATTACGCAATACCAGTAAAGGTAAATGATACTATTAATGGCTGTTGACAGCGCTGATACTGCTTTCGATTGTCTTGGTCAACAGCCACTGTTGCATGTATGGTATCTGACTGGCTCGGTCAACAGCACAGATATGGAAGTTGTTTTACCCCTGTGTACATGTACTAGGACTATAATCAGTATTCACGTCAAAGTGGAACAGATGGTGAGGAAATCCGTGAGATGTGGAATAAATTAGCAACTGTAGAGAGATGTTGTCTGTAAAATTGTGTCATTAGATAGCTACGAATGCATGGTGCAAATATAGAGACAGACAGGACCAGTACACAGACACCCTTACAGTGTTCATTCTAGAATTTTTTAAAGGGGCCCAAAGGCCCATCCCCGAAACAAGGGTGGGGCCATGACAGAAAAACATGGGCCATACAAATTGACCTACCCCATAGTGCTAATATTTCCTTTCATGCTCCTGTATTACATGATGTAATGTAGTTTCTATGCTGTTTCTATTGAAAACACCAGTCATCCTCTGCCTGGAGTGTTCTTCACCATTTCTGATGCTGTGTCATTGAAATGAGTTGGATGCTTTCTGTTTTAAATTATGGTTTAAGATTTTCAGAAAATAGGTAAACACCTCGATCCATGCTTTAATAATTAATTTCTGAGTGCTTTCGCTTTTAGTTTGTTTCTTTATAAGATGGCGGGAGAAAAATATAATGAAACATTAGAGAGGCTAAGAATCAAAGCAGGAGACTAGATGAACCAAAGATAATGAGTGTCTTACAATGTGTAGGCATTCTGAGGATAGATTCTGAGAAATCTAAAATTTGAGGTCGATGAAGATTATTATTCTAGATCATCGTCTTTTATATTATTTGGATCCTTTTGAAACTAATCAGTCTTTGAATCGACTGCCCAATTAAAATTAAGAAATTACAGTATGCTTTTTCTCTGGTTTCGTCACCAGATATTGTCAGGGTCACTGACGAGGCTTTATTAGCCGAAACTACGTAGTCTGGCCCATGTTCCTACTTCTGTATGTATTCTCTGCTCTTGAAGGAACTTTTTAAGATTTTAATAAACAATTGAAAATGCCAATGCAAGCTGTTTTAGTTGCTGCATATACTGTTCAGGTGCGTACAGAAATAGTTTCATGACCTCATGTCTTTGCACCCATACTGCCCACATGCAGGTCATTTTCTGTGCCAAACTTGATAAAAGTGTGTCATGCGCAAGGGTGCTTTCTCGAATGAGCCCTGCCCTTAATGTGTTTTACTGACCTGTCTTGGCTGTGAATTGTTCCAAAGGTAAACTTGGGATACAGTATCAGAAACAGCTCAGAAGTATCGGTATAACTAACAAATGAAATTGATTATCTTTGACAAATTAGCAGTTTACATCGCTGTCAAGTTGTTTTGGCGGACTCTTTCATTCCTGTCATGTCGCTTTTCACAAACAGCCATGCTAATCTATTTCTCTTCAAATTATTTAATTAAATTTTCAACTCTTATCATTTTCACAACATTGTATTGCAATGTGTCAGGTCCTGAACTGTTGTTAAGTAAGTTCACTGTCGCACAGCTTCCAGAATAAGCAAATGAAAGCATGGAGTAATAAGAATTCATGACTTTCTTAGACTCATAAAGTGATGGATTACTTCTGAGGTTATCTTGATGCAGCTTTAAGTTGATAACAAATAAGCTTTAGAATGAATTGCAATGTCCTTCCAGTAAACAGGCGCATCATGCATATGTCACATACTGTCGTTTATAATTCCATATACATGTACTGTCAATAAGGCAAGCTGAACTCGTTCTTTTGAATGGATATTTGCCAATGTCAACCTACTGAAATTTGCTTATTATAGTGGCTGTTTCATGAAGAGATTTATTTTATTCATTATTAATTAAAATAACAAGTGGTAACTTTACAAAAATCTTGTCTTTTCATCATGGAAAAATCTATCTTCTTTGTCGTGACCCCAGGAGGTTGCAAACAGCGACTTGGAGCCTGCCATCATTTGCATCCCCTGGCAGCATGGATCACTGTTTCCAGTATTATTAGGGTGCAAGTTGTGGCTCCTTACCCCAAGTTTCAATAAAGTGCTAACAAACCTTCACGGCCTTCTTGCTGGGAGCATCTAGTGGTACTGGTAGACACCTTACTCTCAATGCAACGCAGAGTGCAGATTGCCTTAAGTAGTCCACTGTGTTCAAGCAGCCAGACCAGGGGCTGATTACGCTAAAAATTCTAAAAATTGGGACAGCTGAAATAATTGCTGAAATCGTCCTACAAATGGATCAGTTTGATTTTACAATGCAGTAATACATTGGAATGGTATACAGGGTAGGCCCTGCTCATTTTCTGTGTCTGCACTGTTTGCTTTGACCAATCTGTCCCAGTTTTAAGAACTTTTACAAAACATGTCAGTAAAATTGATTACAATAACTTTTCAACTTCTGGATTACAGATTACAATACCAGTTTTTATTCACACATTTTGAGACGTGACTTATTATGTCATGGCTTTGTCTGTCTGTTCAACTGTCCATCCATCCATCTGTCTGATAACTTTTTGTGTCCACTCCAAATCTCCTTGGAAGATTTTTTTGAAGCTTGGGTCAAACGTTCACCTTATCAAAAATGATGTGCAGAACTCATGCTGAAGATCACAGAGTTTGAAGTTCTAAAGCTAATGTTTTTTGTCCATTCCATATCTCCAAAACTGTTGAAGATTTTTTCACATAAGTTTGTAAAAATATAAGCACTATCAGACGATGTGCAGAGAATAGGAGTCTTAACCCTATAGTTCTTTTGTAATAATTTTGCATTTGCTCCATGTCTAAAACTGCTATGAATGTTTGTACATATGTAAAGCACGATCAAATGATGTGCAGAGAGAAAGAATCATAACCTTAGTTTTAATTTCAACGGAACTAATCCCATTTGTATTTTCCCTGTAGTAATTGCATATTGGCTTTGTATCCCCTCCATATGTTTTAAACCTTTTAAAGTTTCATGATGCAGTTTTGTACAAATATAAAGCGTTATCAGACAATGGGCAGAGAAAAAGGACCATAATCATACTTTCAGTCTGATGGAATTTTTAACAATGATTTTTGTGTCTGCTCCTTTACTTTAACATGGTATAAAGATTTTGATTAAAATAGTGTGTACAAATATAAAACATCATCAACAGGAACTTTATTCAATATAAAACATCATCAAGACATACTGTCTATCCATCGGTTTGTCCATTAACTTTGTCCACTCCATATTTTCTTTTACACCTTAAACTTGGATCAAGTGTTCATCTTCATAAGATAATGAGAAGAATTCACAATTTAACAATGTTCTACAAAGGTCAAGGTCACACATAGAGGTCAAATTTGTAAAGGTAGCATTTTGTGTCTGCTCCATATGTTGAGATTTCTTCATGGAAGTTTTTGTACAAGTATAAAGCATCGTCAGGCGATGTGTAGAGAAGAAAAAAACATAAACCTTCTTATTTTGACAGAATTATGCCCCTTGTCTTATTTTATAGTGACTTTGCGTCTGTTCCCAAACTTTAAAATGTTTGGATTTTTCTTTGAAACTTTGTACAAACACGAGGCACTATCAGACAATGTGCAGAGAAAGAGAATCATAACTCTACCTGCAGTTTTGACAGTATTATGCCTTATGTATAACTTATATAGTGATTTCTTGTCTGTGTCACTACTGAAGTTTCTGCTTGCCCTTTGTCACTTATGCCTGATGCAGTTACTACTGGGCATAGGATTTTGAAATTTCATGTATGGATAGATCATGAAAAATGAGTGTACATATATTTCTTGTCTCCTATGGATTTCTACTTTTATAGTTTTGTCATCTCGCTGAAAATGAAAACAACCTTGTCACCACAATATCTCTAGAAGTATTTGAACTAGGATGATGGTATTTGGTCTATGGTTTTGGGGTGAGATATACAAGAACTGATTGTGTTTTTTTATTGCTTTACGTCCACGGTAAACAGCTATGGTCATGGGACGGTCAGTTAACCTAACCACACTATTCCTGGGCAGGCTTAGAGAACTGATAAAATTTTGCCCAAATTCCATAGAAAGTACCTGAGTTATGTCCTTAGTTAGCTCACCTGAACAAAGTTCAGGAAGAGCTATTGCACTTCCCCTGGCGTCAGCTTTAGCGGCGGCAGCAAAATGTTAAAAAAAAAAGTATGTGATGGGCAAGGCACTGTCAGGCAAGCTATCCTGTACGCAGACAGGTCTTGTTTGAATTAAGCAGTTTTCCATCTTCTGAGCAGCTTAACTGAGTAAGCAGATTTACTGATATATTTGTAGTTCTTGTTGTTTTGGTAAAGTTGAGGTAACTCTGCATTATTAATGCTAGAGTTATCTCCCCTGATAGTCAGTACTTACGCAGCTTCTGGGCTCAGTTACCACTTGGCATAGGGTTGGAAATTTCACATATGAATAGGTCATGAAAAATGAGCAGTCACAGTCAAACTTGTACTTGAAGAGTTACCTCCTCCTTGTCAAAAATACACAGAAATCTTGTTACCATGATACCTCAAGAAGTATTTGAGCTAGGATGATGATATTTGGTATACAAGTTTAGGAGTGAGATGTACAAGAACTGATAAAGTTTTTGGCTAGCATATAATTTGGGCCATAGTGTCACAAACACAGTTTCTATTAAAAACTTGACATACATACATGTGCAGTGATTAAAGGATTTCTTATTATGGATAGACACACAGTGCCAGGCCCAGGTGTGTGTAACTATGGATATGTTCCACTGAACCACCTGGGGAACATCGTTACAAGAACTGAAACAACAACAACCAGGATTTCCTGTTAGAACTTAAGTAATCAGCAATGATAACATTATGTGAAGGCATAGTCTATAATTGTATGTTCCCAGGTATGGCTGTGTACAATACACATGTCATAAGTAAGACAAACTAGAACTGTCAGAGGATCTGACTATATGCACTGCTTTAGAAATGCACTTTCATGTGAAAAGAGCAATAGATATTGACTCTAACTAGCCAGCAGACAGGCCATGGGAAAACGATAAAACAGAAGAGTAAGAGCCAGGATCCTAGCTGATTCCCAATCATACATTACACCAAGTCATTACTGATATGTCTACCAAGTTTGAATAGGGTTGCTTGAATAGTTGTAGAGAAAACTGTAACACAAATTTCAACATTCTAAATATGAAAAGAAAGAGAGCTGTATAAATATAAGAGCAATAATCTTGATTGCCAGTCCCAAAATACAACAACTCATAATTTATCTGTATACCAAATATGAAGTGTCCAGCTTAAATAGTTCTGAGAAAACTGTGACACAAATTTACTAGAAAAGAAAGAAAAATGGATATATAAAAGGAAGAATCTATGCAATGAGCTAGACTCACAATTCCACAATACAGCAAGTTGTTTTTCTCGTGTAAAACAAGTTTAAAGATCCTAGCCTGAATAGTTATTGAGCAAACTGTGACACAAAATTTCAATGTATGAAATAAGAAAATAAAGAAAAGTTGAAAAACAAAAGAAGAATAAGAGCAATGAGCCGTTGTCTCACTCCCGTGATACAACAATTCATTCTACATAAGTATACAAAGTTTGAAGATTCTAGCTTGCATAGATCCTGAGAAAACTTGTGACACAAATACACTCTGAAAAGACAGAAAAATGGACAAATAAACGGAAGAATAAGAGCAATGAGCCCAATTCTCTGTCCCATGATACACAACAACTCATTGTCCAAATGTATACTAACTTTCACGTTTCAATAAATTTTGAGAAAATTCCTACACAAGTTTTCAATGTTAACATGCAAAATAGGAATAGAAAGAAAAATGGATAACAAATAGAAGAATAAAAACAATAAGCCCAAGTCTCAATCTTTCAATACAATAACTCATTCTACATATGTATACCAAGTTTGAAAATTCTGGCTTGCACAGTTCATAAAAAAATGTGATACATTTTACCTTGAAACTACAGAAAGAAAATGACAAACAGAAGAATGAAAGCAATGAGCTCAAGTCTCAATCCTACAATACAACAACTCGTTGTCCATATATCTATTAAGTTTCAAAATTCTAGCTTCAGTAGTTCCTGAGAAAACTCTGACACAAATTTTCAATGTTAACAAGCCAAATAGAAAATAGAAAGATAAAAAATGGAAGAATAAAAGCAATCAGCCTGAGTCTCAATCCCACAATACAATTACTCATCCTCCAAAGATGTGATATGTTTAAAGATTCTAGCGTGCACGGTTCATGAGAAAACTTTGACACAAATGTACCTTGAAAAGACAGAAAAATGGACAAATAAAGGAAAAAATATGAGCAATGAGCCACAGTCTCAATCCCACGATACAACAATTCATTATCCATATGTATACCAAGGTCCAAGAGTCTAGCTTCAATCGTGAACACTCTGACTCAAATTTTCAATGTTAACATGCCAAATAGGAATGGAAAGAAAATGGATAAAAAGAGAAGAATAAGAGCAATAAGCCAAAGTCTCAATCCCACAATATAATCATTCTCCTTATGTGTAATACAAAAGGAGAATGATTGTATTGTGTCTATACCAAGTTTGAACTTGGTTCCTGAGAAAACTATGGCACAAATCTATCCTGAAAAGGCAGAAAATGAACAATATGTATTACAAGTTTCAAGATTCTAGCTTCAATAGTTCCTGAGAAAACGGACTCAGATTATCAATTTTAGCATGCCAAATAGCAACACAAAGAAAAATGGATAAAAATGGAAGAATAAGAGGAATGAGCATGAGTCTCAATCCCTCGATACAATCACTCATTCTCCAAAGGTAGTACCAAGTTTAAAGATTTTAGCTTGCTCAGTTTCTGAGAAAACTGTGACACAAATTTACCTTGATTGATTGATTTGATGCTTAACGTCCACGGTAAACAGCTAAGCATCAAATCAATCAATCAAGGTAAAAAGACAAAAATGGACAAAGGGAAGAATAGAGCAATAAACTCAATTCTCGGTCTAACAATACAACTAGTCATTGTTCGTGTATGTACCAAGTTTCAAGATTCTACCTTCAATAATTCTGAGAAAACTTGTGTTATGGAATTACGGAATTATGGACAGGCCAAATCCAGTATAGCCCCACTTTTTTAAAGCTGGGCTATAACTAGAACTGTCAGATGGTCTGACTATACCTCCTTGTCTATGACCAGTTTCATTATAAACAGCATTGACAGAAAAAATATATATGGAATAACAAGCAGGAGAAAACCTGTTTTCATTCCCACATTGTCAACTGGTATACCAAATATGAACTTTCTATCTTGAACAGTTGCTGAGAAATCTGTTTAAAAGTTCCATTAACAATTACTGGGAAGACTAAGCAGAAGGCCAGGTCTGTATTCAACCATACAACAGGTCTTGTCAGCATGAAAAGTTCCATTAAACTGCCGGGAAGAACAAGAAGAAAACCTATTCTCTATCCCACGATACAGCAGATCATATATGAACCTTCTACCTTGAATAGTTGCTGAGAAATTTATGAAAAGTACAGTAATGCATGTAGGGAAAGAAAAAATAATGGGAAGAATAAGCAGGAGAACGCCAGTTCTCTATCACACGATACAACTTGTCGCCAACCTGTATACCAAATGTGAACTTTCTGACGCCCCAGAGATCTCCAGGTGTCTCGACACGTTTTGACTGTCGAGTCCTCTTCCTTGCTTCAGCACGGTCTTTTCTTGATTTTAATTGTTGACCGTGATGACTCTCTGATGAGTTAGGGGACCTCCATACGAACCGAACTACCAACTAATTGTGTGCACCGCGGCGGAGGGTGCGGGTGAAGGTTTGGGCCCAGTAAAACCGGTTAAACCCTCCAGTAGTTAATTATTACTGACCGTCCCAAGGCGGTACTTTCGTTGCGGTTGCATTTGTTTTATGTTCGGTGCTGTTTAATTTATTGTGTTCTCATTTTAACCCTTCTATAATAAAAATAGGAAATAGGTAAAAAAAAGTTGTTAAATGTTTTTCGTATAATGTGCTTAGTCTGTTGTAACCCTTCTGTTGGTCTAAATTATTTAGTTCAATAAAGATTGCTGAGTTGCCACCTTTTTTGGAAAGAGCTGCTGACTCGGCTTATCACTTGTAATTTATTGTTTGTTCGGATGTCTTTGTCAATCTTTCCCTTTGATGTTGGGGATAGGGTTTGGGATCTGATTCAGTCAGTTCCTGAAGTGTAGTTACTCTTTAAATTTTCTTATCTGATTCAGGAGTTATCTTTGACAAAAAAAAGTGTTCTATATGGAAGACATGGAAGGACGGGCGGAAGGATGCTGGGATGGACGGAACTACGGACAGATGTAAAGCATTATACCCCCACGTTCAAAGCAGGGGTATAATTTAGCACAATCTACAACGATGTGAATTAATAAATGCAGAATAGTCTATTTGTTTTGAGGCATAAATCCAGATAACTGCATGTCCAGAGAAAAGCTAGATGTTAAAAGATGTGTCAGAGAGCTTATACATTTGTCGACATGTTTTAGCTTTTCGTCGTCGACTTTCCATGCGTTCTTTTTCCAGTTCTCAGCGGGCACGTCACGTCAAAATGACGTCTTGCTGACGTCGATGCGACATACTGACCCCGTGTCGACGCCAGCGCGACGTCATATACCTGCTGGCAATACCAAGCTGCTAAAAGCTGTCAGAGTATGGTTGGTCCATGTCGCATGCTTTCCAAATGACAGGAATTCCGCGTGCTTTAATCTTCCATCAGACTGCAAATTATTCTGTCTTCGTCTAACTTTCGCTATATTGTAGTCCAGCTTACTCCTGGACGGCAGTATTGCCCACGAGATAGAGCTTCCATTCTTTAAATTTTGATCTTTGTTCCTGTTTAAAGGCCTAGGTGAACTATAAAAGACCGAATTAAGTGGCTAGTCTCCAGGCGCCACTGAGGTGTGTGCAACTATGCTTACGTACCACTGAGCCACTTGGGGAACGTCGTTACGAGAATTGAAACAGAACAGAACTAGTCTCAGTATTTGATTAGTGGGTAGCCATAACGAGGCCTAGGTGATCAAATCATTTAAAACGGGGCCTACGTGATCAGGTTCAGGCGCCTTTGTTGACACAAGAGATGATAGCGTTTTCGAGAGGTATTTCTACGAAAACAGAATGAGTCTACAATACCTTTTAGTGCACGGAACATAACAGATACTAAAGATGCTGGAGGCACCCAGAAATTGGGGCTTTGAGACATGACAACCTTTTCTCAGCTCAAACTAGATAGGTACAAAATTTGAGCAATTTCATTCGTGAATTTAAAACTTATTTCACCATTTGAAGAGAAAGAATTGGTACGTATCCGCATCTCTTTTGAAAAAAAAACGTTGTTAGTACAAATGTTTTTCTGGTTTTACATCATATATGACCATATTTATTGTTGGTATGAAGATTTCATTCAGGAAAGGACCCTAGGGGATCAAGCGCAAACAGCTCTTTCTGTGGCACAGGATATATTGTGATCATGTAACATTCTCTGTTTGAACGATCATTATTTCACGGTAACAGTGTTTAATAATATAGCATAGTGCAAGTGTCTGTATGTTTGTTCTTTTATTAACACCTACCCAATCATAGCCAATACTGTCGACCAATCCAGGCTACAGTATTTATATTTCTAAAACTGAATTGCCAGACTAGGTATACCTGTTTAAAATAAACAACCTATCTCCGCGAAACTTATTTTCTCACACTCATCTACAGTAATGGACTTCTGATATAGTATTAAATGACGGCTAAAATGTTTCACTGACTAACTACTGCTACTCGTGTTTCGTAACCGTATTTCATCGTATGGTTCGGTATCGCCGGTAAACTCTTACAATGGTCGTATTAAAAACACAACTCAGTTCACAAATGATCTTCCGTAGAGTTTTAGAACTGTTTGATCC
Organism: Ctena decussata; assembly: GCA_963989385.1. NCBI lineage: Eukaryota > Metazoa > Mollusca > Bivalvia > Lucinida > Lucinidae > Ctena > Ctena decussata. The sequence goes on along the minus strand of OZ022503.1, from coordinate 52,437,317 downwards.
CAATTAGAATGGGTTATTTACGCCGAATGATCGAGTGCCTAAGATCACATAGGTTCAGGAGCCAAAATCGCGTAGGTGTCGTATTCTAGGTTGTCTGAATTTTAAGTGTACATGTATTTCCTCTATTCTTTCAAATTCGGAAAAATTCTTAAATGTCAGCTTATGGAACCAACCAAAATATGGAAAAATAACACCCCTTGTCAATTTATGTAGGACAGGACTTTCTTACTTTGCCACAAAAACAAAATTATTATGTATTTCATCTATCATGATTCAATTCTCATCTGGAATACCGCAAAGGTAAGCATTTCCAATAGGTCACAGAATTCCAATACTTGATCTGATTGGCTGGTGAAGAAGAATTTACCTGCGAAACTGACAGCTGATTGGGATTTATTTTTATCAATAAGACAATTGAATGGGACTTATTCGTCAGTTAATAGCTCTGGCTATTCCCTCTTTTTTACTTTTAAAAGTTGTCTGCAAAGCGGATAACCCAAGCGAGAACAAATATAGCGTCATGGTCACGTGATGCCCTACCCTGTGTGTAGAAGCTCGTTACATGATACCAACCAACTGCGACCTTTGGGAGCCTATAACGTATTGGCTATAATTTAAATGTTATGCGACAGTCTGCATGCTTAGTGCTTAACCCAATCACGGTTGATAGTTTTGCTGCACTCTTTAATTGCACACCGGGGGATCGGTCGTCAGACTCTATGATGGCCCCGACCTAAAGCTATATATTTTAGTTGGTTGGGACCGGAGCCTTTTTGTCTGTTGCTTGGTCCACCGGGGCTCAACTGGTGACCTTCTTTTGCTTCAGATTTCCAGTGGGGTTGTTTGGCAGGACAGGGATCTCCACCTGTCAGACGACCCGTTGTATCTGTTGAGTCCTCGTCTTTGCTTCTTCATGGTGTTGAAATTTGATTTATGTGTTTACCGTGATGATTCATTGACGAGTTAGAGGGTTATCATGCGAACCGAGCGGCCAACTAGATGTTTTGTGCCGCTTCGGAGACTGGGGGTGAGGTTGGGCCTGTAAGGTCGATTTGGGCCCCCCAGTGGTTCGTTGCTGGCCGTTCCGGGGCGGTGGTTCTGTTGTGGTTCTTTGTTGTCTGTTTTTGGTGTCAGGGTTTCTGTGATGTTTTGCCTTATGTATGTTATTATTATTTTTGGTTCGGTTTGGGTTGCTGAGTGGCCGCCTTTTGGGAACAAGCTGCTCGCTCGGTTGGCCGTGTGTTCTCTGTTTCTTGATTATTTGTAATCTTAGTTGTTTCCAACTATGGTTTGAGGGCTGGATTTGGATTTTGATTGTTTCAATTCCTGGTCTTTGCATGCTTTTTGCTTTTTTTAAATGTACAGTACATTAGCCCAATAAAGACAGGTGACGAAGATCAAGTGGTCTCAAGTTCCTGTTCCAAGGGCCGGACACCCAAAAACAGCACAGGGCGAGAATGGCAGTACTACTGCGGGAGGACAGTATTCTTAACATGGACTTTTGTAGATGTTCCATAGTCTGGATATCTGACTTGAGGCGGGTTTGGACTTCTAAACCATGAAGAACTCTTGGCAGGGCATACATCTATCAAAGATGAGCGGAAACCATTGGGTTGAGTCCGGAGCCCCCATAGACACCAGCTCCGATGAGACTATACATGGTCCACCGCCCAAGCTAAATCTTCTTCTGGACATGCGATCTACCTGTTTCACTATATTCAACTCCAAGGTGCACAGTAGATTTGACCTTCTTAATAGGATCGTTTCCATAGCCTTTTTAATCTCAACTTTACTTTGGGTATCCTTCTCACAGCTCAACATGACTTCCTCTGATTTCTGAGGATGGATGGTGTAGTGCTGCAGACAGCAATACCCTCGTACTATTTTCACCACGCATTGGACATGAAAACCTTGTTGCTCAGGACTGCCACATCATCAGCACATGTTGGACCGCCACACTTGAAGCAGTCACTCAGACCAGCGCCTAGACCAGACTTATCCATTATGTGGAGATTGTTGAATAGTTTATAGTGAATCGTAAGCTGGCACACACCTTGCTTGATCGGCAATGACGATGCGATTCCTCACTTCAATCGGAACACCGCTCGGCCAATCCCGTGAATTGGCCGAGCGGCGCTGCAACTGAGCCCGCTTCACAGAATTGGTCGCATTCGAATACATGCGAGAGAGTGTCAACCACAGAGCACCATCCACGCCCTCATGGTAGATCTTTCTCAACAACGAAGCCTGTCAAACGACAGCGAATGCTTTTGCAGCATCAAGGGTAACCAAGGATAAAATTCGTCTCTATCTTTGGCCTTTTTATCCCCCGACCGAAAGGTTCGGGGGATATAGCGATGAGCCTGGCGTCCGTCCGTCCGTAAACATTTTCTTGTCCGCTCTTTATCTTGAACACCCTTCGGAATATTTTCATGATACTTCACAGTTATGTAGAACAGGTCAGGACGATGTGTCGCGTACAAGAATGGTAACTCTTGCTATTGTACTTTTTGAGTTATCTCCCCTTTTGTGAATTTTTTGGCAGATTCGTGTCCGCTCTATAACTTGAATACCCTTTGGAATATTTTCATGATACTTCACAGATATGTAGAACAGGTCATGACGATGTGTCGCGAACAAGAATGACAACTCTTGCTTTCTTACTTTTTGAGTTTTTTTCCCTTGATCGTTTTAGGTGTGATTTCGTGTCCGCTCTATAACTTGAATACCTTTTAGAATATTTTCATGATACTTCACAGATACAATGTATGTAGAACAGGTCATGACGATGTGTCGCAAACAAGAATGACAACTCTTGCTTCCTTAATACTTTTTGATTTATTTCCCCTTGATGGCTTTAGGTGTGATTTCGTGTCCGCTCTATAACTTGAATACCTTTTGAAATGTTTTCATGATACTTCACAGATGTGTAGAACAGGTCATGATCATGTGTCGCAAACAAGAATGACAACTGTTGCTTTCTTACTTTTTGAGTTATTTCCCTTCGATGATTTTAGGTGTCCGCTTCAGAGCTTGAATACCTATTGAAATATTTTCATGATACTTCACATATATGAAGAACAGGTCATGATGATTTGTCTCATACATGAATGACAACTCTCGCATACATACTTTGTGAGCTATTTCCCTTTGGTAGTTTGAGCTGCTGTTTGAGACTCTGCTCCATATCTGTATAACCCTGGCCTGCTTCACAATTTTAATAACCTTATACCTTTTAGAATATTGATGAACATGCAGTGATACCTTATCAGTGTTCCTAACTCTCTCTGACCCCTCCACATTTCCGCCCCCCCCCCCCCCCCCCCGCTCCTCCCGCCCCCCACCCCCCAAAAAAAACATATATTTTTTTCCAGATTTGGATTCTTTGTCCAAATTCACTTACTAGAGAGCTCAAAATTAGGTTTGTAGGGCTCGTACTTTAGAAGTTATTCACACATTTTGAAAGTTTAATGTATCATATGCTATATATTTATGTACATGGTGACTGTTTGAGATATTACTTCTTTTTAGCAGTCAAGCATACTGTTTTAGTCAGAGTGTTAGATAATCATGCATCTGTTAAACAGATAATGTCAATCAGAAGCATAAAAGAATGACAATATATTACTTATATGTGTTTTGAAGCGCACCCTTTTTACCAAGGCCCATGGGGGGTCTTCGGTCGGGGGATTTGCCATCTCCTCTGATGGCTATTTTTATATGGCCATAATGTATTCTACGTACGGTTATACGGCTTATTTAACCGATGCGTACGATATCTAGTGAGAAAGTTTGATAAAAAGAAGCACCTACCTAGCGTTTGTAAACTGATCCGCCATCTTGAGCGGTCTATTCCGTTTCCTTAAAAGGATGTTCCGGATCTCGATCCAGACAGTGTTTTTATACCCCCGACATACGAAGTATGTCGAGGGGTATATAGTTTTCGCCTTTCCGTCCGTTCGTCCATTCGTCCGTCTGTCCTTCCGTGTGTCCGTCCGTTCATCCGTTCGTCCGTCCGTTAACATTTGCGTTAAAGTTCTGCGTTCAGTTTTTATTCTTGGCTAATATTTCCAATATCCTTCGATGGAACCTTTTTTGTATGTGACTAAGTATACTTCTAGGTTCGTGCAGAATAGTTGACATCATCTGGATGCTGCTGCTGACCTAAGGTCAAGGTCACAGACTTAAACATTTGCGTTAAAGTTTTGTGTTACGTTTATATTCTTCTTTTAAATTTCCAATATCCTTTGATGGAAGGTTTTGACATTTGACTAGGATTACTTTAAGGTTCATACAGAGTAGTTGACATCATCTGGATGCTGCTGCTTACCAAAGGTCAAGGTCACAGACTTGTATATTTGCGTTAAAGTTTTGCGTTAAGTTTATATTCTTTGCTTATATTTCCAATATCCTTTGATGAAACCTTTTAATATATGACTAGGTTTACTTCTATGTTCATGCAAAGCAATTGACATCATCTGGATACTGCTGCTGACCTAAGGTCAAGGTCACAGACTTAAACATTTGCATTTAAGTTTGTGTTAAGTTTAAATTCTTCTTTTATATTTCTAATATCCTTTGTGTGAACCTTTTGATATTTGACTCGGTTTACTTTTATGTTCATAGCTGCTTACCAAAGGTCAAGGTCACAGACTTGTATATTTGTGTTAAGGTTTGTGTTAAGTTTATATTCTTTGTTCATATTTCAAACATCCTTTGGTGAAACCTTTTGATAAATGACTAGGTTTACTTCTATGTGTTCATGCAGATTAGTTGACATCATCTGGATGCTGCTGCTGACCAAGGTCATGGAAACAGACTTAAACATTTACATTAAAGTTTTGTGTTGAGTTGGTACTCTTTGCTGATATTTGTAATAAACTTTGATGGAACCATTTGATAGGTGACTAAGTTGACTTCTAGGTTCATACCATGTATTGGTTTCATTAGGCAGTGGTTCCATTGGGCGGTGGCGCTGGTCGGGGGTATAGGTGAGCCCCTGCTCACTTGCTCTAGTTTCTCTCTCTTTTTTTATTTATTGTTTATCGTTGAGTCGATGAACCTATGTCTAAACGACAGTATTAGCATCTCAGGTAAAGTAATGTCTCTTCAGGGTATATCTTTATAGTAATTGTCTCACTGTACTTTTTGCATTCAGGGTGCGCGTTAAAACCGAGATGTTTGAGTAATGAAGTCACTCAGAGCACAACAAATTCCTATTCCGTATGCGTTCTTAGATTCCCTTTTTTCTTTTAACATTCCAAAAGTAAATCACAATTTAAGTCACTAATGTTGAATTATTGTCTCCGTTTTCATTAAAATACTGATCATAGTTAAGAAGATAATGTTCTAGATACAGTCTCTGCTTAACCAATTGTACAAAGGTTACTGACTGCATTTCCTATTTTGTGTTGATAATCTAAATGTGTTGTATCCTAACCTTAACTTGGCTGAATACTTCTGTATGATTTAGTATCTGGTATGTCAATCTTAGTTTTTCTGAAACCCTAGATTTATTTTTGAATGATGATCTCCCTGTCTCTGACGATTCCAACTGTCTCTGCCATTGTGAAAGACCAGTTTGCAACTTGTTAAATGAAGATACTGTCTGCCATAGTGCCAGGCTACCAGGCTCTCAGCTGTCATGGCTGCTACTACAGAGGAAGCTTCCTTGTTTCCTCGGCCAGTCTGTCAGCTGCTTCATTGCTTTTGATAAGACCATGTTCAGGTGTCCATGAAATGTTCACTGCTATGTTTCTATCTTCTAAATGTTGAATCTTTTGTTTGATTTTTGAAACTGTATGCTTATAATTATGCTGTGTTGGTTGCCATCCCACATTCAGGATACCAATAGCTGATTACTTATCTGTGGTTTGCCGATGGCATAGATGCTCTAGCTGAGGAAGAGCATGAACTAGAAGCCCTAGTTGAAAGTCTCAACAAAACCTGCACAATGTATAAGATGGAGATCAGTGCTGAGAAGACCAAACTGATGACAAACATTGCAGATGGCATCCAGGGGGGAGATCGAGGTAAAAGGGCAGCAGCTGGGTACTGTAACAAGCTTCAAGCTTTAAATACCTTAGAGCACTTAAATTGTCTCAGATGATGGCTCAAAACAGGAGGTTCCCTCAAGGATTGCACAAGCCACTTCAGCTCTTACCAAGCTGAAGCCAATTTGGAGAGATAACAGCATATCTCTTGGATAAAAGGTGAAACTTATGCGCTCCCTTGTCATTTCCATATTTCTGTATGCCTGTGAATCGTGGACCTTGACAGCAGAGTTCGAGAAAAGAACGCAGGCCTTTGAGATGAGATGCTACCAGAGGTTACTGAACATTACATACAAGGACCATATCACCAATGAGGAGGTTCGCAGCCATTGTAGAATATGATGAGCTCCTGACGCTGGTCAAGAAACGGAAACTAAGTTAGTATGGCCACTTAATCCACAGCTGACAGTACTTTTCTTTGAAGTTGCCAGTACTGAGAAATTCTGATAACTGTATAGTCATCATGTACTGTTATCATGTACAGTTATCATGTACAGTTTTGAATAGACCAATCATTACAGAGCTGCAATTTAACAAATTTAGTAAACTCTGCTGTTTTCCTTTTGGCCACAGAAATATTTGTTCAGGGTATTCATTTGACTCCCCTCGCTTAAATGAGTCTCCACAACATATTTTATATGAAAATAATCCATTAAATCATATGATTGCATTAGATTCACCTCAGAGGTTATTGATGGTTACCAATTTTTTGGTCAGAAAATGAGCACTGAATTAAGGTCACAGTATTACTCTGCTATTTTCATTTTTGCCTCCCTTCTCAATGGGAGACAACTCTTGAAAGCAGGAATTTACTCCTTGCTCGTCTAGGAGCAAGTTCTTTCCTTTAAGAGTAGACCACTGGGAAGAGCTACATCATCCAGAGAAGCAATTTGTTCCTTTTGCATAAATGGCAGAAAAACTTGGTTGTGTACCCATACATCTTAAAACATATGTTGTGGTTACTCACCAATAAGGTGAGTCCCTACAACATAAGTTTTAGTAGAAAAATGTTAAAATTAAGCACTAAAACTTGTTGGTAATCCATATAAAAAGGCACGCCACCGAGGTTATTTCAGTAGCACAACATTTGTTTTAGTTGAAAAAAAAAAACCTCTATGTCATGGGTTCTGATGAATCAAAAACAGCATACCTGGTAATAGAAAAAACACACACTAAAACATACGTGTCTGAAATAACCTAAACAAAATGAGATTAATGAATACCCTGAACAAATATTTTCTTTGTGATTAAATAGAACAGCAGAGCTTACCCAACAAAATTTGTTTAAACTGCAGCCCAATTTTCTGTCTTTCCTCTCCTGTGTACAACCTTAAAATGAGAGGGAAATTCAGATTCAAATTTCCCTCTGATCACTTAAGCCGTTTCTGATTGGTCAGGTAAATGATGACCTTATTGCATTAGACAGGAAGGTCCATTTTCCAGACAAGGTGAGGCAGGTTGAATTAGATAAAATAAATAAAGAAGATAAAATATACTTTTTATTGGTTTAATTATTTGTTTTAGGTGAAAAAATCAATAAAGTTGTGGATTGAAACAAATATATATCCATTTCTTTTTGAGATGCATTAGTAAATATCAATACTGATTGTTAGATGTACAGGATAATAGGACTCGCCCTAAAGGGCTCGTCCATTATCCTGTACACCTAACAATCAGTACTGATATTTACTGATACATCTAAAAAAGAATGGATATACTTATTACATCTCAAAGTCTTCTGGTTTAGCAAAGACGATTCTACAGGGCGCAGTGAAAGGAAAAAGAAGAAGAGGTAGACAGAAGAAGAGGTGGGAAGTCAGTATGAAAAAGTGGACAGGGCTGGATTTTGCCAGCTCAGCTAGGGCAGCTGAAAACAGGGCAAGGTGGACAGGGATTGTTTTGAAGTCGCTCTATGCTAAAACCCGGGACGACGGGACGGGACGGGACGAGCAAAAAGTAAGTGTCCCGTCCCGGCTGTCCCGTGTTTTCTCGCTGAAAATACGGGACAGACAAGTCCCGTCCCGGCTGTCCCGTGTTTTCCCGATGAAAATACGGGACAAACAAGTCCCGTCCCGGCTGTTTATCTTCGCCTGGATGATTTTGATTTTGGTTTGTTTTTGCACATTAAGCATTTAACGACCCTTTTGGACAGTTCATCTTCTGATACATTTTGGTGTTCTGGATGATACCATTTTTTTGCACCCAGAACACTGAAACATAAAGCCATAATCTGGCATTCTGCACGAAGAAAATAACTGAAAGCCTGAAATGGCATTATATTCTGGCTCAAACTCTAAAATTTCACCATGAGGAAATGGCTTGAAGCGACCTTGAACCAGGCAATGAAGCAAGTGATCTCTAAGCTGATCTGTCTTATAAATTATTTTTCGTGGATCAAGTCCGAACAGAATGCTAACAGCATTGGCTACTGCAAAGACACCACAGTCGTTATTATTTGTTTGTCTGTCACAATTGACGGAATAAATTGTAATGTAGTCCTCATCAGATTGTAAAATACTTGCTATAGACTTTTCCACAGATGTCGAAACAATAAAGCCTCCGGCACTGTCATATATATTTACTGTGTCTTTCGGACATCCAACTGTTGAAATGATTAGCCAGTGCAACCCGCCAGACTGTGGGTGTGTATTTAAAATTTGAACCATGTCTCCCCTAACTACTGAAAAACATGGTTTTTCTGCTAATACACATGACTGAAGTCCTCCTGCATGCGGAAACTGCTGTCGTAGGATTGACTGTGCTGCATCAATGACTGTGTCGTTTAACCAACCCTCATGTAGTTCACCACGTATTCGTCCGATATCCTCCTCATTTAGGTTGATTTTAATCCCACTACTTGTAAATCTCCATCGCCTGTCATCTAAAGCGGTTTCAATGCTTTTGACTTCAGCATCAGATATCTCATTTTCATTAATATCGCCCAGTTTCACATCGGAACTTGCTGGTATAACATGTATGTCTATATTGCTATTTTCCACATCTTCGTTGTTGCCAGTGTCACTTTTCTTCATTATTTTTTAATCAGGTGCCGGATTCACTTCATAATCACCAAGCCTTGGTTTCTTTCTCCCTGGCTTTTGTCTGTGCGGACGACTTCTGGAGTTAAGTACTGCAAGGTTATAATTTGTTTTTAGCTGCGCTGCAGAGACCTCCATTCCAAGACTTGTTTTAAGTGCAACTATATGCTGACAATCCATTCTATAATAGACAGCTGCAGGATTCTTTTGGAAATAATCTGACAACATGCGTGGACATATTAGAGTCCATTATTGCAAATACGCCGAGCTTGGCACTGTATGATATGGCATCCAAATTGATGATCTCGCTGGCTTTCAACATTTTTGTATTGTCAGAATATCTATTTTTTTCTTCTTCTACTAGTCCAGTATTTTTTATGTTTCCAGTTTTGATGGCTTCTATTATGTCTTCAGGCCGACAGACAGAGTCAAATATAGTATGACTTGCATCTAACTTTTCATTTTCATGCTGCTCACGCAATGTGTACGTACCAATGCCAACTTTACCTCCGAGGACTTCACTGTCCAGTCACGGATAGACTTGAGTAAGAAATTAAAACCTTCGGATTGGTTTGTAGTGACCCCAAACTGTCTGTCAAAGTGAGGAACCTTTGGTTGAACAGCCCATTTTGCTATTTTTTCTACTTTTGGAAGTACTTTTTCTCGGAAATGTTGAACAAACGGCTGGCTCCAGCGTAATTGAAGATGAGCAAGTTGATCATAGAAATCTTCTTTAGAATCTCTTTGAAATAAAAATACCATATCATCGCCTATGACTTTGCGGTCTGCTCTTGTCCCTAGATGTTTGTCTATCCAATCATTAATATCCTTGAATAAATGCCTCCAACAAAATAAATGTGTAAAGTTTGTCTGTGATTCAATTGCGCCAACAATACCTGCCTCCGAATCTGCCTTGTTGAGTCTTTGTTATAAATTTATTCAATATTTTAAACAAGTCTTCGTGATGTTCCTGATACTTTCTTTCATGAAACATAAACAGAACTGGCATAACTGGGTTCTCCTCGAATATTGTATGTCGAAACAAAAGTGGTGAAACGTAGAATTCGCCCAGGCAAAATGTTGTATCATAACTCAGCAACTGATTTGGATTTGGCTTATGGAGCAATTGTCTGAGTTCATCAAGCATAGCTTCCATTCCACATATAACTAGAAGATCCGGGATAGTTGTCAGTTTCCATACAAAATTTGGTTCTTCATATGCTATTGTATGCGTATTCAGTATTGCATCTCTAGATAGGCGGGACTGTCGAGACAATTTACCTTTTAGATTATGAAGCTGTTTAACATTTCATCTCCCTCTGTTTGTTTGGAAATTTCTTCTTTATATACTTTGTGTGCCTGTTGATTCTGTACCTTCGATTCGAACTCTCTGATTGCAGACGGTTTTGTTCTGAAAAAAAGTTTAGTTTGTTTCAGGCAATTTCCATGAGGAGCAGGTTTTGAAATCGAATCGTCGCTAATGTAATGTATAAGCAATGGTGATCCTTCTTCGTTTCTCATGAAAACTTCTTTCCTAAACCGTTCGTCATATCCGTTTTCTGAAGCAATATAAAAGTAAGTCTTCATGATTAATTTTGTTGATCTTGGAAGCTTGGTTGTCCCTTGATTTACCCATTTGTGGCCATCGGCTCTCCAGTCATCGGGTTTTGAATGGTTTAAAAATAAATACATCCTTCCAGGCTTTGGTCTAAATGGTAGTCTCGTTGTAGTTGTTTCTTTATTTAAGCGTAAAAGAGCCTGCTCCACTGACAGGCTCTGGTGAAAGTCTTGTTCTAATTCATTAAATGCCTCTCTTTCTATCGTCATTTGTTTTTGCGCCATTTTGTCAGTGAGAGTATTGGTAGAGCGTCATGGTTACGAACGTTATAACGTTAAAGCCACGACGTCATGTCCGTCCCGTCCCATGTTTTAGTACATTTCGACCGCTCGTCCCGTATTTTAGTAAGTTTATTCAGTCGTCCCGTCCCGTCCCGTTGTCCCGTGTTTTAGTAACGACCTTTGAAGTCATCTGTGGTGCCTTAACGACCTAGTAAGGTTATGGGATAGATTAGTAATAGAATAGAATGGAACTGAGACTCCAGATTGGAGGTGTGCCTCAAGTGGCAGAACTTATATACTACTTACATGACTTACATGACTTACATGACGTCGACACCATTCTAAGCCACAGAGACTTCTATCGGTGCATTTCTACGTTGTTTTTCCAGTCTGGCTTCATCTTCGGTCATGTAGCACGCAGCTTTAAATTTGAAGGGGTAGTCTTTCCAGTAGCTGTTAAGGCGACTCTTGAATGTGTTCAGGGAGGGTGCTCTAACAATATTTTCTGGTAATGAATTCCACTGATTGATGACTCGTTGTGAGAAGTAATTTGCTCTGACGTTGAGACGATTTCTTGATTTAAATAATTTCAAGGAGTGTTCTCTAGTTGATGAATATGGTGCCATTCTGAGCAACTTATCTTTTTCCACCTTATCTATATTATGTAGTATTTTGTATACTTGCACCAAATCCGCACGCTCTCTTCGATATTCTAATGTAGGTAAACCTAATTTTCTCAATCTTTCGTGATATGGGAGATGTTGAACACATTTCAGTAATCTTGTAGCACGCCTCTGAACATTTTCTATTATAATTTTATCTTTCTTATATTGCGGAGACCAAATCTGTGTGGCGTACTCAAGGTGTGGTCTTACCATGGATTTGTAAAGGTTCAGAAACATTTTTTTATCCATGTATGTGAATGTTCTGAATATTATTCCAAGATTCCTGTTGGCGAGATTAACTTTTTGGGTTATGTGTTCACGGAATTTTAATTTTTCGTCAATGGTTACTCCTAGATCTTTTTCAGATTTTACCCTTTCTATTTCAGTTTCATCGTCTCCTGTACCCATTTTGTACCTGAACACTTCACTAGTTTCCCCAATATGAAGGTGGTGGCATTTCTTAATATTGAATGTCATTTTCCAAGTTTCTGCCCAGCGTTCTGCTCTTATAATATCTTCTTGAAGTAGAAGTGGAGAGTCTCTGGTATCTACTGCATAGTAAATCTTAGCATCATCAGCAAATATCTTCATAAGTCCATTGATAGCTTCTGGCAGGTCATTTATAAAGACTAGAAATAGTATTGGCCCCAGGACACTGCCCTGAGGGATGCCTGATGTTATATCTATCCACTCTGATACAGCTCCTTTTATTACCACTCTCTGTTGTCTGTTTGACAAAAAATCTTTAATCCAAGAATGTAATTTCCCTGTTATTCCATATTTTTCCAATTTCATTAATAGCCTTTGGTGAGCCACCTTATCAAATGCCTTACAGAAGTCCAAATAAATGATGTCTACATCTTTGCCATTGTCGATATCTTCTGTTATATCTTCTAAAAATTCAAGCAATTGTGTAATACAGGATTTTCCACTGATAAATCCATGTTGTGAAACGGAGAACAGGTCATTAGCTGTCATATGCTCAACAATAGCATTCCTTACTAATCTTTCCATCAACTTCCCTGGCACTGAGGTGAGACTAATTGGTCTATAATTTTCAGCATTTTTCTTCTCGCCTTTCTTGAATATTGCTGTTACATTTGCTTTTTTCCACACATCTGGTATTTTCCCCTCCTGTAAGGACTTTTCAAATATAATCTTTAATGGCTTTTGAACTATTTTTATTTCTTTCAGTACTTTGGGATGTATACTGTCTGGCCCTTGAGATTTCGCTGAATTTAGGCGGTCAATTGTTTTTGAGACTAACTCTTCAGTTATGATTATTGTCTCCAGTGGTTGGATATAATTTCTCTTATCAAATGCTGGTAGCTCACTATCACCTTCTTTTTCAAAAACACTGGCAAAAAATTGATTAAGTATATCTGCTGTTTCTTGATTGCTTTCTGAAAAGTTCCCTTCATCATTAATTAGTTTGCTAACAGTAGATTTTGTTTTAGTTTGTGATCGAACATATCCCCAGAAGAGCTTATTTTCATTTTTTATCCTTGCAGCCAAATCTTTTTCGTAGTAATATTTGCCACGTCTGATTTCTGCTGTAACTAAATTTCTTGCCCTTTTGTAGTTGTCATAGTTTTCTGTTGTCTTACAGTATTTGTACTTCAGCCACTTAGTATGTTTCTTTTTTATAGCTTCTTGTGCAGATCTAGTTACATATGGGTTATTCTTATTCCTGCCATCTCTTACTTTGCTCACCGGTATGTATTTTTCTGATAATTCGACAAGTTTTTCAGCAAAGAAGAGCCATGACTGAGATAAGTCTAAACCACTGAAAACTGTATCCCATTCAATTTCTTCAAGACATTTACTAATAGCTGGATAGTCCCCTTTGAAATAGTTCAATTTCTTGTATGTATCTTTTGATTCTTTCTCAGTAAAACATATATAATCGAACGAAAGGGTTATGTGGTCACTTCTGCCTAGACTAGGACTATAAGTCATATTGTCAACCATATTCTCCTCATTTGTGAAAATTAAATCAAGAGTAGAAGGTTCATTGTTTTCCCTTATTCTGGTTGGCTCTTTCACATGTTGAAATAGATAAGTGTCCCGAATGCACTCCAGGAATATAGAAGCTATATGATTTTCCCCAACAACTGTACTGTTTTCTGCCCAATTTATCTCCTTGTAATTGAAGTCTCCCATAATTAATATAAGGGAATATTTCTCCTGGCACACTTTTCTTAATAACGCCATTAAATGGTCAGAATTATCTTGTGTACTACTTGGGCTCCGATATATACATCCTAATAGAAGCGTATTGGCTTGTTTTAGCTGGATCTTGCACCATACTGATTCCTTAAAGTATGTCTCAAATGTTACTGAGTTAGCAAATAAAGTGCTTTTCACATAAATAACTACACCTCTTCCTTGACCCATAGGACTGCAGAACATATCATAATTATCAATCTGAAAAGTACTCTGATCCAGTTCATATAAATACTGTTTGGGGAAGATTTCAGTTATTCCAATTATATCTGGAGAGTTCTCATTTATGTAAGCTTCTAACTCTACTCTTTTTGTCTGGGTTAGGCAATCCACATTTGAATAAAAACATTTAAGTTTATCTGTACATCCCTTTATAAAAGTATCAGTATGACAGTTAAGATGACTTTTTTGTACAATTTTAAAAGTTTGATTGGTGTCTAAAATTCTGCTCTTAATGTTTCTCGCAGTCCTATTTACAAAGTTAAAACATTGTTCCTATACATTCAGCACTGAAGGGGAGGGCACATTTACATTGTCCTCCTGAGTCAGTCCCCCTAATACAGTGTTATCTGAGTCACTTTTGTCCATTACTACTGTACTAAATTCAAAATGATGAGCTAAGCTTGTGCTTTCCAGTGGCCTACTTTCATTTAGCATATTGATTTGAGATAATGGTTCCTGAGTCTGAATAGGGCTTAATGGCACTCATTGGAACTCCATCGGAACAGGTGGCTCCAAGTAACTCTGACTTTCTTCCTGTGTATTAACCCTAGCTACTACTTTTACCTTTGTATTACCCTGTTTGGGTTCTTTACTCCCTTTTTTCCTCTGAATATACTGTCTTTTTTCAGCTCTTTGCTCTGGAGTTAAGTCTTTTGTTACTATAACATCTTTATACTGAGGGGCTTTTTCCGGGATAAATTTGGCATTGTCTATAAGATACTTGCGATGAGTCTTATTAGTCAATATAACCTTTAATGGCCTAGCTTTGACTGAGCGCTTACCCAGTCTGTAAGAAGTTTCAAACTGAGCTTCCTCTAATCCCAGAGAAGAACTAATATTTAAAAAAGTCTTGTTCATCTCTTTGCTTATTCTCTCGGCCTGCCTCACATGTGTGTTCCTTTAGATTAAATATTACCAGGTTCATTTCTCTCCTCTTTCTATCTTCCAACTCCTTATTCCTTAAGTCCACTATCTTATTTATATCTTCCTTAATTTCTGTCACAATGTCTTCTTTCATTTCATTAACACTACTCTTTATTTCATCTTTTGTTTTAAATTCCAACAGATCCATTCTACCTTCTAGGTGAGTCATCCTACGTTCATGTTTCACTTGAATATCCTTCAAGGTACCAGATATGTTCTCCAGGGACGGAAACATAGCTTTACACCCCTGGCATGTCCAGTGAAAATTTTCTAGTTCATTATTCCTTATACACTGGTACAACAATGCTGTAATTTTGGCACATCTGAGACAGTAATGTAATTTACAACACGTACACGTTATTTTGTCGTGTATGCTCTCGTCACATTTTTGACATAAGAATGTAGAACAATCTTCATCACTGGATCCCGGCCGCAGCCGCTTACTGTCTTGACGACCGTCACTTTTCGCCTGATAACCTGTAGCCATATTAACCGCCATTTTTATTCTATATGTTTTTATTATGTGTATGTATGGAGTGACATTTCACCCACACACTGTCAAATTCACTTTATTTGCACTGAGACAGATAACTACTAATTGACTTATTAATTGGAATTACTTCCTCTTATATTGTTGTTTGTATGTATGTGGAGTGACAATTCACCCTCACACTTCAGATTTACAGTTACTTTCTGTAATTTATTTATATTCTCTGCTGATTTTCAGATAGCTGCTGATTTTATTGTTAACGTGGAGTTATTATTGATTATTTTGGCATACATCCACCTACGACATAATTTTATTTACTTAAGTTCACTTTCTGTATTATGTCATATTAATCCTCTGCTGACTTTTCTTCTCTACTGATTTTCTGATCTGCTGTTTTCTTGTCAGAGACTTCGTTCATTCCAATACATCCACCTATGACACAGTTATATTAACTTAAGTCATTTTCAGTATTATGTGCATATTTAATCTACTGCTGATTTTTCTGAACTGCTGATTTTTTCTGGACTGCTGATTTTCTTGTCATAGAGTAAGTAAATGAGTGTTTATTGAAATTTTTATGTATGTAGTGACAATTCACTCCTACACTTCTCAAATGCATTCAATTTCTATTTATCGTATGTTCAGTTCCACTGCTGATTACAAGTATAGTGCTGATTTTCATCAGCACGTAGTTACATAACGTTTATTGGTTTCTCATGTATGGAGTGACAATTCACCCACACACTTCACAAATTATACAGACACTTTGTTAGCTTTCTTTTACATTCATATCGTCTATTACAATACTTTCTATTATAAGTTTTTATTTATTTTCACTACTAATTTGCCAGGTAACTGCTGATTTCGTTTATTACTGTTGATTCATAAGTGTGGAGTGACAATTCACCCACACACTTCACAGTTATAGTCACAGTAATCTATCGACCTTGGGAGTGACATTTCACCCACACTCATTAATCCATATTTTCTATGTGACCCAGCTAATGGTAATAGCAGTCATTTCTGACTCGCTCAGATATCCTTCTTAGCCAATGACGAGCTAACTTTATATCAGGGTGTACACCATCTCTGTACAAATTTAAATTGTAACGTTTTTTGGTTTGTTGTCTTTTATTTTTCCTATTTTTCTCCAAATCACAGTTGAACCTAGGTGAATGGGTACTATTTCTTTTATTCAGCTTCACTATTTCTTCATTAAGGCTGTTAAAGGACTCTTGTAACCTTAAATCATCTTCTCGGAATATTTCCGGGGTTTTATGGCCATAGAACCCATTATACTTCTCTAGTGAAACAAAAGGCACTTCCAAGAATACTATTTTAAAGTGCTTTTCCTCAGCAAACCGTGACAAGGTTTTAAGATTAGTTATCAATTTACTGTAACTTTCTTCTTGGTTTTCTTGCAAAGACACGTATCTACCGTTTTTGACTGTCAAATCGCAAGTTCCCAACCAAATATAAATGCATAGATGATTGCATCTCCTTTTAGTACTATCATTATTTTGAACCAACCACTTTAAGCCTTCATCTGTAGTGCGACCCTTTTTTGTCCACCAAACTATATTATTTTCCACTCTGTTCGATACATGTCTACTCAAGTAGTCACCTTTACTATCTGTCAAAATTGCAGCAGTCAACTTTTTTGGAGGTAAATCTGCCTCAATATCATATGCCCTACTGGTATATTTGTCAATCCTGCTTGCTGTCATTATATACAAGCTATTATTTACTGCACTTATTGCTACTAGCACTCATCGCTGATTATCTCTATAGACCTACTATAATACACATAAATCAAATATCTATTTTACATTTCTTCATCAAGTGTCAATAACCACCATGAAAAATTGCCATTTCCTCAACGTTCAAAATCGAATTTCAATCCAAGTCATCCGCTGTAGAAACACTGCAAAACATTGAAATAATGGAACATCTTAATAATCTAGCATCTACTGAACAAGTTACTTGCAATATTTTTCCTGGATGACACGCTATATCCCGTATTTTTCCACTCAAATTTTTTCACCATTTCCGAAGATAGCACCCTCCCGAGTATCAGCTCGCCGCCATTACACCGCTCATTTACAGATTCTATCTCGCCATTATTTTGTGTCCCAGCACAGAATTCTCATCATCCACTATTGATAACCACTCAATGTTCATTTTTAACACATTTCTTCCGACTGCACTCTCAAGCAATAAAGAAAACAATATTTTTTCAACATTTCTCATAGTGTGGTAGTTACCTCCCCTAAACCTACGCTAATGGCTACGCTTATAGGTGAGGCACCCAGTAAATCCGACACACAATATTTTCTGCGCGGGCTACTGCGCATTCTCAACGCGCAGATTATAAAAATCGTCTGCTAGAAGTACAACACTGCAGACAAAACCGTGGTTTATCAATAAGGGGCCTTGTGAGAAAAATAGACATTCGTCTTGTTAGAACTTAGAAGAATCAGATTAGCACGGGTTACACTATGTGACCATACCCTCCATTCTTTCGTAATAATTTTGTGGTGGTTTGCACAGGTTGGGTGACTCTACAATGTTATTAAACCATTGATACCATGACGTTAAGCCACTTTTTCGCGTTGCGACCCGATTAACAGGTGTTGATACACTTCAGAGTTTTGTAGCCAATTTTCGGGAATAAATGTCAGTTGTTAAGTTATTTATGAGGTCTAATTAATCAGTATAGTTTAAACTTTGAACTGCTATTTATGAAGTGGAATGGACTGGACAATGTTCTCCACTTCATTCCATGGATTTGGGATGGCATTTAGTTGGTTTGCCCTCAAGGCGATAAATTCCGTTCAGTACGAGTAACACCCCAAGCTCTGGGGACATACTGTAGCCCCGGACTGTAGCCATTGGAATGTTGATTATCTCATCCATTCCATTCCATGTTTTAAACTATGCCCCAGTATCTTATGTAGCATGAATATTTTACGTTTCTATGGCAGTTAAGAAATATTAAATTCAAAACTATAATCATTAATTAATTAAAATCAAAGCTACAAAACAGTTAAAAGTGCCAAAATTTTCTATCAGCTCATGGACTGATCGGGGACTGCAGTAAGCAAGTGAAAGTAACTGCATACACCACTATGGTCAGGCCTACTCTTGAGTACTCATCACCTGCATGGGACCCAAAGCCTCCACCCTTGCGCCAAAAATTAGAGCAAGTCCAACGAAAGGCTGCCAGGTTTGTCCATTCTGCATATACTGTCAGGACCCCAGGTTGTGTGACAAAGATGGTGCAAGATTTAGGCTGGGAATCACTCGAACACCGAAGACACATCTCACGCCTAATGATGAGTGAGTGAGTGATATGGATTTTACGGCACATCAGCACCAAAAGGGCTATTTCGCGCCGACGCCTAATGATGATCTTCAAGATACATCATCAGATAGTCGAGGTCTCCGGCTCAACTGAAGTACTCAGGCTAAATGACACAAGAACCAGGGGCTCACACCGCTTCAAACAGACAACTTGTGCAACCACAGCTTACAGGGACTCATTCTTTCCCCGCACTATCAGCGACTGGAACCGCCTACCGACAAAGGTCACCGACTGCACCACCACAGAGGCGTTCCGGGCCAGTCTGGGATCCCTCAAACCATGCCACTAGATGACAAGATGTTTGTAAATAGTTTTAACCTGCACACACAACTCTTTTATTGGGCTGCACAGATTTTACACAGGGTTTTCGACATTCCAATCTGGATTTCAACCCTTCACCCGGATGATGATGATGATGATGATGAGCTCAGTAAAATGAAACAAGATCAACCATGGATATATAAAAGAAAAGCACATTTCTCATGTTTTCAGTTCGTGTCCTAATATGACATCTCTCAGCGGTAATGCTAGTGAGTATAGTGATAAAACTTGATTCTAAAAATACGGCAGTTACGCGATAGCTGGAGAAATACCATCCGCGGTGATGTTCGGTTCTCTTCGCTGGGGGTTTATAAAATGTCTGATTACTGGGTGTATGACCTCAAATCTTGTTGGTCATATATGATAAGACTACATTTCTCAGCGCTCTTCTTAAAACATGTCCGACCAGCCGCTTTGCACACGACCCTCAAGATTACTACTAATAGCTGATTGGCTATCAAAAAATGTGGATATATCAGACAGAACTTGGGATATCTGAATATCTGAAGTAAGGTTGTCTATAGTCTTAAAAATAGCCATTAATTTTCCAAGGAGGATGGAACTGTGATTGGAAAGTGGCTGGATACCCAGCAACACAGAGAGATACACCCGACGGTCGTGCAGACAGCTTCAGCCATTCCGGAAGTGACGAATGGCCCTTGAAAATGGCGACGAACGAACACATTTCGTCAAATTTGAAGCAAAAACTTGGATCAAACAGGTATTGCAGCATTTAAAAGAAAATGCTTTCGTAATCGCTGCTAAATAATCACATCATTCTTCCCAATAAAGATTATGTGATCCGATTTATTGACAATATAATCTTGTTAAATTAAGAGTAACTGGTTTTCGTGGTTACTTGTGGTGTACTGGGCTCGTGTGTTATCGATACCTTAATAAAGTATCCCGGTTTCTAAGCAACACAGCAACGTCAACATATATTTGTCTTGTATGCGTGAAACTTCGCCTTTTCCCTCTTTATTCTTGGTGAAAACACGCCATTTTCCGCGCCGACTGTTTTGCCACTTGACCCAGAAACATGACCTTTGAAATTGACCAATGAAATGGTGCGTCATATGCTATCGATACTCATTTGCATATTTAAATTGACACGCGCTGTGTAAGTGTAACAACAAAATCTGCGGCTTGGTATTAAAATCATTCATTTTCGTGACGAAAATCGTCTGTTATACTGGTACTCTCGAATTCCGGTGTATTTAAAATTCAACAGCTTAGAAATATTTTTCTGAAATTTAAACATGTAACAATTTTTGGGTATAACCAATTTAACTTTTATACTTCCAAATAATAATACAACAGTGGTTCTCCGGGCTGGCTCAGGGATAAATATTCAGTTCAAAGTAGGTCAGGTCAAAGTTCAAAACGTACATAGATTTCCCCTCAAATTTCGGTGTATATGTAAACATTGATAAAAGCAAAAATGTCTGGGATTATTTGGCAGTCTGACACTGATAAACAAATTGGGATAGAAGTCATCTACAGAACAGAGGAGTTGGATTTTGACAATAAAGAAGAGGCTTGGTCAGGAAATTTACCTTTATCCATTATCTATTAGAAAAAAAGGTATTTTTGTGAAATTTCATTTGAAGATACATGATCATAATCATTTTGATGCAGCAATATTAGTTTCTGGTATGTATACATGTTCTTGGATAGAAGTATGAACATCATTTTTAGAAAAATCTTATGCATGCTTAGGATAAATTGTCAGTGGAACAATCTAATATAACACCGGAAAGAAAATGGCGGGAAATTGTGGGACTACGTTTCACCTTATTACATGTAAATTAGGCAGTCACGTGACTTAGAAATGTCGTTTCTGACGTCATTAAATATTGTCTGCAGACAAACAGACTGTTATGCAGGTAGAATTTCCTTTCTTTGGCCTATTCATTTGGAATTTTATGACATTTTATGCTGAAAAAGATGAATGAAAAATTTGAACCCCAACAACTAATAAGCTGCTGATTTCTATAAATGGCACCTGAAACAGATTGTCCGGCCTAATTTTTAGCTGTAGTAAGTGGTGACCTACTTCAACTAAAATAGTTGACCAAAGCTTCTCGTAAGCTGAGAAATTACGAGATGTAAACATTGCACCGAAATTCGAGTTGCACCGGAATTCAAGTGTATTGCCATACTTTTTTTGTTTTTGTAAGCTCACATTACCCATTAATGAAAAAGGTATGTTACAAAACTTGCTAAAATAGATACTGCTACAAATTTATTGAGAGCATGGTGTTGAAAATCATTCGTTTTTTAGAAACAGATAGACTCCCCATACTGTCTAGTACATGTAGTTCACACCTGGAACACTCTACAATAAATATACATTGAATTTAAATTGTAATAAAATCTAAGTAGCTTTTCAGCAGCAATAACAGATGTGAGCTAAAAACAAGAAAAAAATTAAATTCCCTATGTTGTATGATAAGGACCTATGGTATGTTTGCACTTCCGTACTTTTGAAATCCAACACAGTCACTCGCTGCAGCCTGTTCTATTTATAGCCCCATAGAGTACATAAACAGACAAGAAAGCGTCAATAGTTGCAGAAATTTCAAAAGTGGAAAATTCAATGAATTTATGGCCAAGAAATATGGATATAAGTGAAAATGAATAAATTACATGTTGTATTGTAAATACAGTGATCTTGCTTTGATTCTAAGCATGTTTATTTGATTTTTTTTCACTGAATTGGCATCAAAGCTTCAGTCTACAGGATCAAAGGTCAACGTGACCAAATGACGTAATATCTATGAAAACCTCGCGACCTAAAGGAAGGTATCGATAACATATGACTGGCGATAACGTATGACGTCACGATATCAGAATCATTGTTTGCTGGTGATACATCCAAGTACGCTACAATCATTCACCAGGACAAGACAATCATTCACCAGAGATGTTATTCATGAAGATGGCATGATGTATCATCAGCAGTCTTTGTTATTCGTGGAGGTGACTTCCTCGATCTTTATTGTTACCGTTTAACCAGTTTTTAGGAGGAAAATCTAAAAACTATATAATGAAAATTTACAGAAAATATGTTCTATTTAAGTTAGCAAAACATACTTCAAGTAATTCAATGGATTTTCCATAATCAGACTTATTTAGCGAGATATTCACAGTCACACTGAAAGTTGAATAATGTTTCAACAAAAAAGTTCGAGATTTTCACCTCCACCGAAGGAGTGTAGGTGGCACTTTTGATAGCAGACCTGTTTACAACTACGATTTTGGCGTATTTTCTATGCTTTTTCGCTTAAAGGGCAATTACAAAGAAAATTTAAATTCAAGCTCAATTTTGGCTGTATTTGGATGTGAACATGTATTTTTCACCATCCCGACAAAAATTTTGTAATATACCAAAGCAAAGGCCTATAATTCTCGCAAGACTGTGCAGTGATTTATGGGGTTGAAAAATTGCCGTTGCGGATAGCTCCCTTGCCATAGTGACTTCCCTTGGACCGAGTGACGTCATAGTTGAACAACGCAGAATGTAAACACATGGCATAAGCTTGGAAAGTGCACATAGTAACACAGTTTCGGACATAGCTATCGGTCCAGAAAACGGCTGTTACTAAAACCTTGTACCGCACCGCACTGGGGTAAAATAGAGTACCACACCGCCGAAGATTTCCGAACCTTACCGAATTTTATGGACTCTACCGTAGGCAAAGGGTATGTTACTAAGTATATGATGATTTTGTAAATAAGTTTTTGTTAGACATGTTAATGTACTGGAAGTATATACATATTTATATCATGCTGAAACCTTAATTGCTCAGTCTCAAAAAAGGATAAATAGTCTCTGTTTTGTCCATTTCAATAAATTCTCAGGATAACTATCATAAGGTAGTCCCTGGCGTTTAAATTTGGTTGGATTAACTAATAAAAAAAGACTGAGATATACTTTCAAAATATATTTTTTCTTTGAAGGTAACTTTATCCATGTAATTTCCTAGATTAAAACAAATCACATATACATATCTAACTGAAAATTTTCCTACAGGTATTGGAAATAATTCTTAAAAGTATTCCTGTGTTGAAGTCACCAGAGAAATACATGTATTAATTCTTGAGAGAAAAAGCCTGGATAGTATCATGTAAATTTGCCATATTATTATGCATGCACAGAAAATACTTACAGCAATGACAAAATGGAAAAGTGAGCATGTATATACTCAATATTGAGATGGAGAAGTATTTTCGCTGACATAAATAACATAAAATAAATATTTATATATAGATTCATTTATTTACTCTCACAAAGAAAGACAGGAACAAATCTGTATATAGAAATAGCATATAACGTGACTGCGGTAATGTTCGGAATTTACTCGACACTGTACGGAAATTTCCGTAAGCGCGGTACAAGGTTTTAGCCGGTGCGGTGCGGTACAAGGTTTCAGTAACAGCCCAGAAAACTTATGTATGTCGGACCATGACTCCTCATATTTTGATTTCTGTACACATATTTTTCATCCTGGGATGCCTAATAGTGCCCAGCAGGGAGTCCAGAATGCCTTTTTAAAAATGCCTAGCAGCAATCCTGAGATTTAAAAAAGACTCCGTCCTGGCGCCAGCTAGATGAACGGATTTGTTTTGTATCTAAAAAAGCTGTGTTTCTGGTTTCTGGACCCTACCTAGCAAAATGCTGCCTACCCTAAACTTTTAATTCCACTACGATCAAGAAAAACATCTGTTCTGTGTTATTTTGGTATTTGTTGGCCTTTGCAATCCATTTTGTTCCTGTTCACTCGGGGCCCATTGGAAAAATTGATAACAATTACTATAATTCGTCTGCATACTGCATAGTTGAGAAACGTCTTTTGTTCCTTGTCATTATAGCACATTGAGATTGTCAATACAGATCAATCAGAGCAATTGCAAGTGTATACTATGTCAGCAATGATGTGTTTTCTGAAAGAGTCCCTGGACTCGATATTGTCAAAGAAAAATGCTGACACAGACCTGCAGAGAGACATTTCAATGTTGTTATTCATGACTTGACTCTTGAGAAATTTGAAAGCCACAGCAGGTTTGAGGTGGTGGCAGTTAACATGGGTACCTATAAAACTAGAAACGGAACCATTTGCTTAATGTATGTGTTATTTGTATATTGTAGTGTTTGTAAATATAATTGATTCATATATTATAAAGTGTTGAAAAAAAATCTAATTTTGTTAGAGTTTTATTGTGAGATGTCGTACACTGGTTGATTGTGTCATTAGCCAGATATCACCCACTGCACATAAAACTTTACACTTTGGTGTAGAGTTTTTTGTGTAACACTCCACCAGATTTCGGGTTCTTATGGTTTTAGCTCTTACTTGTTAATGTTATATATCTATTTAATATTATTTTTCTGTTGTATTTTCTACTTCCAGTGAAAGTGAGGAAACTTCAAGATCACATTCAAGAAGTAGAGGAGGGAAGAAAGATAAGAAAAGACACAAGCACAAACACAAGCACAAACATAAGCATGATCAGTCAGAAGAAAGAGGGTCAGGGGAGAAACATTCAGGAGACAAACACAAAAGTAAACGAAAGAGGAAAAAGAGAAATAAAGAAGAAAATGAACATGAAACTTCTGAAAGGAAAAGACAAAAAATGGAAAGTGAATTAATTGATATAAGTAGTGAAAATGATGACGATGTGGCAGAGTTAGACGAAAATGATTTAGAAAAACTTGAAGCAGCAAGGGCTGCCTTACGTGCAGAGCTGAATGGTGTGTCAGATGAAAGGTATGATGCATTGTTAGAAGAACAGTATCATGCATTAGAGTCACAAATTAATGAATATGCTGCACAGCAGCAACTTATTCCAAGTGTTGAAGAAGACTCGAGAAATTCAGTTTCAAAAGACAATGATTTTCAGGCAGCAGATTTTTTTAGACCTGAAGTTGGGCTAGCAATTACTATTCCTGGCTCAGGAGCTTCAGGTGATAAAAGGTTGGTATCTGACATGTCTAAAAAAGATTCTAAAGTGTCTAGTTCTAGACGAAATGAAAAATCTGGTTTCAGACAGTATGAAGACTTTGAGGTTGAAAGGTCTGTAAATAGAACAAAAGAGGTCACACAATCAGAGGCAGTAATATCAGGTGAACTAGGGAATCTTAGGTCAATAGCTCAGGGATATGCAAACACTGACTCTGAAGAAGAGGGTGAAGTTGATCATGTAATTCAGGAAGAAGAACTTGCTGATGACTTATTAGAATATGCTATGAACGAAATAGAAGAAGTTCCTGTCAGTAAGGATAAAACAGAAACTGAATATGGTGATACAGATTACAGAAGTTTTGAACAAGAGTATGCAGAGATAAGAAAAAGAAGGGAAAAAGAAAAAGTAAAGAAGAAAGATAAAGAAAAGAGAGCAAAAGACAAAGAAAAATCAAGACAGGAAAGGAGAGAAAGGAAGGAAAAAGATAGGGAAAGGAGAGAAAAAGAGAAGGAAAGAAGAAAGGAAAGAGAAGAAAAGAAAGAGAAAGAGCTAGAAGAAAAGAAGGAAAAAGTTGCTGAAAGACTGAGGGAGGAAAAAGACAAGCGATCAAGGTAAGTTTTTTAGTGTGAGTTTTCTACACTTATATGGGTGTTCTAGCCTTATCAGTGAGTATTTACATTACACTCACCTTATCAGAGCTGAATGTTATGAGCTAATCCAATTGTTGGTGGATCTGTCGGTGACATACAGTTACTCAAGAGTCAGTGCCTAGAGAAGGTCATGCAGATTGTGTTTTCAGTATTTTACCATTTAAAAAGCAGGATAGTGGACAGGAATGGCTTTGATTGGTCTGTTCTGTTTACAAGCCATTCTAGGACTTTTCTTGGACAGAGGGGCCGTGGTCAAGTGGTTAGAGTGACTTGGATATGGTGCAGAAAGTCGTCGGAATGTCGTGAGTTTACGGCTCACCGTCGCCATCCGACGACTGGAAAACTCTGTCAATCCAGCAGTAATGGGTACATTTTTCGAATCAGGGAAGGATAAGGCAGCGAAAGGAGACAGATGGGCTCTGCTTTTCATCTTCTGTGCTGAAGATACGGTAGGTCTCTAACCCCCACATTGCCCATACGGCTATAAGGCTACAGGAAACCTTTACCTGGGACTTTGGATGTGTATATATCAAGGGCTTATCAGTATCTACCATATTTATTGAGCTATAAAACACTGTTGTTTTTTTTCATCTCTAAAATGTACTCAAATATATATATTCTAAATCAGTCTAGTGAAATTCTGTTTTGAGATGGGGTTTTCCCTTCTCAAACAATTCCAAAAATCTAGAGCCATCTTACAAGATGGCTGTAGATATTTGGAATTGTTCTGGAAGGGAAAACAGCCATCTTATAACCAAATAATAATTATATGCTATGTCTTGTAGCATTTACCCCTTACTGGGAAAGCAGTCAGTCATATCAATATTTGTACATTCAGATCATTGCATTTTGTTTTTGCATACTGTACATAGATTCTTCGTGACCGTGCAACATGATTATTTGATCAGACTGCATGGTTGTGTATGCTGATCTGCATCTTTATTTGCTGTAAGTTTGTCTGATGACATGGCTTATGCATGTTATCCCAACTTTGGTCACCGTTGACCAAAGCCAGTCAATATTAGTGCTGACCAGTGCAGTGGTCAGTACTGGTTAAGGTGAGTGGTGTACACTTGCAAGGAAAGCAACTCTGATTTTTGAATCCCTTTTCAGCTATGAGGTTGGGGGTGAGGGAGTGGGGTCAACTCTTTAAGGAAACAGTTTGCTCCTATAGGAGCAAATTGTTTCCTTAAAGAGTAGACCCTGAACCTCATTTGGAAGGGTTTCATTGCCCATGGAAGCAAACAGGAAGTCACAAAATTGTGACCCTACTGGGAAAATGGGGCCCGGATAGCGTAGTGGATAGAGCACTCGCTTTCCACCTCTGCGGCCCGGGTTCAATTCCCGGCAGCGTCATGTGGGAGGGTAGTGATCCCCTGACCGAGGTCTGTGGTTTTCTTTGGGTACTCTGGTTTCCTCCACCAGTATAGGACCACAAACGCGCCAACATCCGTGCCATCGAGAGTATTTAACTAAGTTCGTGTGAGCTTTCAATGCAATCGATGTAAAATAAATAAAGTTCATATTAAAAATGGCAGGAAAACATAGAGGTGACCCTCTTCTTGAAGACACCCATTAAGCGTCATCACTCTTTGTTACTGGTCAATTCATTTTTCACTTTTATGATAACTCTTTTTTGATTAAGTCACTTCTAAATTACTGAAATTTTGGACCAACTGACTTAATTCTGATTTTTTGGTGTAATCTGGTGGTGTGAGGTCAGTGAAATCAGTCTGGATCCACTGATTTTACTGAAATCAAACCAAAGCCTTCAGTTTTATGTTGATTCAATAACTGTTTTATTGTAGATCAAAATCAAGGCACTTTGAAAGCAGAAACAGTGAAGAGAGACGTAGAGAATCACAAGCTCGACTAGAGAAGCGGGATAGAGAGAGGGAGAGGGAAAGAGAGAGGGACAACAGACTGAGAAGAGAGCCACTGGACAGAAGAAGGTATTTTTTTGTCTCACTTGAGACTAGCAGAAAGATACATGTATATAGCAGTTGACTTTATTGTTAGGCATCATTTGGGTTGATGGTCAAGTTTTCTGGCATAGCTCTGTTTTGTTCCAATGCCCAGACAAGGGAGACACAGCTTTTCATGAAATTCTTGTTTTCAAAACACTCTGTTGAATAACTGTAATTACAGAATAACACTTTTCATTTGACTCTCATTATCTCAAACAATGATGTCTCAAAGTACCCTGATATGTCAAAGTGAGTATGAAAAATTTAAACTCATTTCTCATAATTCTTACCATTTAACTTCTGTTATCTCAAACTACCTATATCTGAAAGTGATTTTTTCTGGTACCTTGGACTTTTAGATAGCGACAGTTGCCTATAGTAACACTACATATTGGGACACTGTACTGATGTCCAGATCAGGTGGGGTTTTGAGTATAATTCTGGGAAAATGTGACTGCTTTAGGAAGCAAGAGCAGTATGGGGTGTGGGTAGTGACTGTCTGGCAGCAAGGTTGTTGTTGTCAGCAGTATTCCCGTTGCATTTAGCTATGTTTCTCACAACTTAACAAAAGACCCTCAGGGCCTGACAAATCAAAATTTGATCAACTTGCCCAGTACAAAGTGCTTGCTACAAAATGCCGAAATTCTAAGGGTTTTCCTATATAGCTTATACATTTTTCTGGGCAAGTAAGAAAATATTTTACTTTCCCAGCAAAAATTTTAACTTGTCCCGGGCAGCCGGACAATGGATTTGTCAGGCCCTGGGCCCTCGGTGATGAAGATTCATACAAACTTACATCATGAGATTGTCTCCACAACACTAGTGTCATATGCTGACCTTGGCCTACATTTCATGCTCTGTTTGAACATAGCTAAATTTATGCTCAGCAAAATCATGCATCATAACTTTTTGCCCACATTTTGTCTCTTCCACACCAATCCCAGCTGTCAAGATCCATATTAAAGACAGACCTAGATTTTTGGGATTTCTTTGGAAGGTTTTGGGATTGTTTTGGAAGGGAAAATCTGTCTGTCATATACATGAATAAATATGTTATGATCCTTTATATCTAAAATAGCATAATAATAAGAAAATTATAATGAGACGGTGCTGTAATTGGTTCTATGTCCCGGTATTTCCGGTCATAATTAGGAGATAACCACTCAGAATTGTCATTTTCGGAGGTAAATCATCAGTTTCATGGTTACAAATTGTCTTTGGTGTCTCTGCTGGAAATGGCAATTTTCTAGTGCAGTTTTTTCTCACATTTTTCACCATTCAGAGTGCACTATTTAGCACTCAAAGCAATTACTTCCCTGCAGGTAAAACCAGACTTCAGCCAATGAGAAGTGATGTTGCATAATGATATCAGGTTTTTGACATTATCCAATCAGCCATTGCGTTATATTTGTAAGCATATATTAAATTGATTTTCATACATTGTAGGGGTAGAAGTCGATCAAGGGACCGGCGCAGGAGCAGATCTTTTGATAGAGGGAGAAGATGGCGCTCTCGAGACAGAAGTAGGTCACGTGACAGAAGACGGGAAGACAAAAACGAGGACAAGTTCAAAGGAAGTTTGTCAGAGGGTCTTTTCGTGAAGAAACAGGAATCTTCTGATGAGGAAATGTAAGAAAAGTATTATTTCTTCTTGGTTATTATGATATAGAATTATCGTTTTATCATGTTCCAAGGAGAGGGAGTAATTGATAAAAATGTCTCCCGACCAAAGAGGAAGGAGGTGGGGACATACAGTTTTCAGTTTTAAGTAAGGGAGAGCAATCATTCTGATAGGCCACACATGTCTAAACCTAATACACATTGCTATAAAGTTTCATCAAGATATTCCTATCGGTTACCTAATTAAGGTGTGGACAAAAATGATCTAAAATTTTTTATAAAAGCATGTAACTCTGAAAGTATGTATTTAGGGAATCACTGAATCAGTCAGTTTTGTACCTAGCATGCAGTCTCAACATCATATACATTACTATAAAGTTTCTTTGAAAGTTTTGTGGTTTAGGAGATACCAAGCGTACAAGATAGTGACCTTGGAAATGGATTATGGTCACCAAAATATAATCATCTCTTTGGCTTGTTCTGATGACATATCCATGTGAGCCTGGTGAAAATCCACCTATTGATTCAAGCAATATCTTAGGTTTTGGAAAAAGTAAACATTATAAGTCTTCCCTGGACCTTCAAAAATGGAGTCAAGATCATCAAAACTTGCTCTGTGGATTGTCTGGTGCTATATCTATGCAGGTTTAATAGAAATTTCCTTGCTATCTAGAGCTCTGGGTGTGGTTCAAGACTAATGATATCATTAGTTAAAGAGATGTTAAATTTTCAAACATATTGTATGCAAAAAATGGTGCCTTTTTTTTTCAAAAAAATGTCAGGAGATTTTGCAGTGCAAAAGCTCCTCACATTTTGTTGGCTAAAAATATTAGCATAATTGAGATTTTGTGTACTAGAAAAATTTACGACTCCTTCGCTAACAACTTGGTTATTAAGCTAACGATGCTTTGAACAGTTGAGCCCGTAATTGCTAGTTTGTTTACTTCACAGTAATGATATTGACCCTGAAGAGGATGAGGATGAAGAAGCACTGATAGAGAGAAGAAGAAAAGAAAGAGAAGCACTCCTTCAGGTAGGATAACATCATACCATATATTACGAAATTTTTGTGAAGGCTTATTTTTGAGAATATTTGTGAAAGGGAATAGCTGCACTGCCATGTTATTTCAAGGGGAATGGGTACACCTCTATGTCATTTCACAATTTTATTACAAAGGGGAGCGACTTTTGTGACATTCCATTTGCTTTGCTTTGCTTTGCTGGATGAAGAAGCCCTTTCAAAGTCGTGTCAACTGTTCTAGTTAAGAATTTGCTCCTTGTAAAGCAAATTCTTTTGTTTAATAGTTGACCCCATTCACTATTCCAAAGCCAAACCTACTTTAAACAGGTATGCATCTCTTCATTAACTATAAGGTTAAATCGTAGACTTACTATGGGACATTTAACATGTGCAATTTTATTTGTGGGACTATTTCACATCAGGTATTTGACAGTTATAAACTATCAGGTGACTTTGAGTGACGTGACATTCTGGGTGTGGCTCAGAAAGATGTACATGTATTGAAAAGAGAAGCAAAAATGAAAATGACAAATTGCTCCTGGACAGTAAACCCATTCACCTTAAAGGAAGTGATTATGAACTTTTGAATTCATAATTCTCATAACAAGTGCTTGGGTTGGTAAAGGCCATCATTTTCTGATAGTTTTATTTTCACAAAAGTTTGCTCTTCCACAAACACAAAAGGCAAAAAAAAGAAACTTACAAATATGTCCTTAATTACAGCAGTTTGGACATATGGAAAAAAAATTGTTTAAGTTGATTTTTGATGACATTTCATTATTCTCAGCATCTGATTAGGATCACATTTCATCAGAGGCATGATCAGACTGTCTCTGCCATAGTGACCAGAGTGACAGCCATTGCCGCCACCATGGTTTCCCAAATTCTGCAGCTCCTTGAGTTTACAAACAACTTCCATAAAACTTTCAGGATATTATTCTAACCCTGACATGATCAGATCCTTTCCCAAAGATACCTTTTCAGCAACACAAATCTTGTGGCTGCAGCTCCTTCAGTTTTTATTTCATTTTCATAAAACTTATACTATTCTTATATGACATAGATCATATTTCATCGATATTGTGGTTAGATCCTTTGCCAGACCAGTTCAGCTACACAGCATACTCCAGTTTTTATTTAATTTTCATAAAACTGTCAGAATATGGTCATCACTGTTTGATGTAGATCACAAGAAACTAGGATCATGCTTGGACTCTGCCTGCCAGGGTCACAGCCCTTTATCTGTCTAGTCCAATCTAGATACTGACATCTTGATGCATAATAGAGCATTTGCCCTTTTATTGAAATGATCTTAGATCCAGTTTTCTGATTTGGGGACATACAGTTATTGTCTTGCTTGCAAGATGTTATTTTTCCGCTGTCTTCAGTGGTGATGTTAACTTTGTCAAGTTTTCATGTTAAGAGCTGTTTTATGACAATGTGCAGACAGGGGAGACACTGCATTCCACAGAATTCTAGTTTTGTCTTCAGCAAACAAGATAAGGAAACTATTTAATAGTAATTCCTGAAGTAACATCTGTTACTGTAGAAATTCTAAGTATTGGGCAGATAGGTCTACACCAATAAAGCAGACCTAAATCAGACTGTTTTGGCACTGTTTGCCATTTCATCAGCATCTTTTAGACTTATTCCTCTTTTGTATAATCAGACCAGACTGACAATTATGGTGATTATCTATGGTGATTATTTTAGGTGTTTTTACATGCTAGTAACTGTAAGTGTACAGGTATTGGTGATGTATTAATGCTCACAATTTTCATTGTCGACAGTTCAAAAACTATGTGCAGGATATTTTTTAAATGAATAATAGGAAAACATAATATGGTAAATCCATGAAATTTTGTACCCTTGAATATGTGTGAAACTGCCAAACTGCAAAACTTTGTCTCTGCAAATTAAACTACAATTACAATTTTAGACATGTATTTTAAACCTCCTAATGAAAGGTCACAAAATACATATTTGTGTAGAATTAAGAAAAAATGTTTAATGTTCTTGCTTATTAGAACTCTGATGTTTTGTATTTTACAGAAACTGGCACCAGCACCTGCCCCTAAACCAGAAAAGGAGACAGATGAGGTAAAAGAGGAGCCTGCAGCACAACCAGTTGAAGTGAAAATGCAGGTGGAGCATGAAAATCCAGAAGTCATAGATCAGCCGTCAAGTTCAGGATCAATAAGTCCAGAAGAGGCATCGAGTCCTGAGAGCCCAGCAATTAGGAAACTGTCAGAGAGTCCAGCTAGTAGGAGAATGTCAGAAAGCCCACCCAGAAGGAAAAGATCAGAAAGTCCACCCAGAAGGAAAAGATCAGAAAGCCCAGACAGCAGAGATAGATCAAGAAGTCCTGAAGGGCCAGCAAGTCCAGATTATTCTAGTGAACACAGTAGTGATAGTAGTAGTGATTCAGAATCCTCCTTATCAGGCAGTGATATTGAAGGTGATGAGACGGAAAGAGACATAAAAGATAAGACACAAAGAAAATCAATAAAAAAACAGACTTCTGACAGTGAAAGTAGTCTTAGTAGTAGCAGTGAGGATGATGACAAATATGTCAAGGATGAAACACTAGTAAGAGGGAAATATAGAGACAGTTCAGGAGAGGCAGGAGACTCTAAGAAAGACAAATATAAGAAAGAATATGATAGAGGAAAAGTTGATAAAGATAAGTACAGGGAGGACAGTGATGACAGTACAAAGAACAAGACTGAGAAGTATAAAGAAACATATAGTGACGGAGCCAAAAGTAGGAAAGATAAACATAGGGATAAATACAGAGAAGATGAGTACGAAGATAAATATAAAGATAGAAATAGTGACACTAAAGATAAATACAAAGAAGATAAATATATTGAAACTAAAGGTAAATATAAAGAAGGTAAATACAGTGAAGCTCAAGATAAATATAAAGACGATAAATATAGTGAAGCCGAAGACCAATATAAAGAGGATGAATATAGAGATAGGGACAACAAAAAAGGAAGAAAAGATAAATACAGGAAAGAAGCAGATAAAAATTCTAAATATAGAGATGAATATAGTGATTATGAAGACAAGAAAAAAGACAGATATAGTGATAAAGAAAAAAGTAGCAAGGACAAAAACAAAGAAAAAGTAAGAGACAGAGATAGAAAGGAGAGTGATTATGAACAAGAAAGAAAAGATAGCAAATATAGGAGTAGGGATAGATCTAGAAGAACTAGTTATGATAGTGAAGAAGAAAGTAGAGATAAGTATGATAAATATAAGCAACAGAAAAATAGAGACAGGAGTGAAGAAAGAAGAGAAAGTCAGAAGAGGACTAGTTCTAAAGAGAGAGATGATAGTAAGAAAAGAGATAGGAGTGTAGAAAGAAGGGACAGTAAGAAAAGAGATAAGAGTGTTGATAGAACAGATAGCAAAAAAAGAGATAGTAAGACTAAGGACAAATGTAGATCTAGTGAAGATGAAAAGAGTGATAGAAGAAATAAGAAATATACGGACAAATATGAAAATGATGAAGAGGAAGATGGGTACAAAAACCAGAAAAGGCAGAAAAGGCAAGGAAGTTCAGATCAAGCCAAGGATAGCAATGGGAGTAATGGAAAAGAGGTGGACAAAAATCAAGATGATGAGAATAAGAAGAAATTGACAAATAAATTGATAGACAGAATTTTTGATGATGGCAATGAGTCTGACAGTGTTGATTTTGAAGAGTCCATGAAGAAGAAACGGATGCAGCTGGAAGGTCTCATTCAAATAGAAGGTGGGTATATGTAACATGACTTCACATAAATACAGTTTTGATGATAACTCTGAGATGACTAGTATCCTCTGTACATTCTCAGAGCTGAAAATAATAGGGTTATTTTGTGACAATTTTTTTTGTTAATTCTCCATAGAAAATGCATTGTGACCCCTGGCTGAGTTGGTTCTGTTAAGGGGCGACAACATGTGTTTTAGATACAAGAAATATTGTCCTCAAATTATCATGAGATAATCCCTCAGTATGTCTCTGAGAGGATATCACCAAGCCAGTAGTGCTTCAATGTTGATCTTGCTCTTTCAGGTTGGATTCTATTTCAAATACCATATTCCTTTGGTTATAAGACTGGCTTTTCCCTTCTAAAACAATCCCAAAAAAGTAAATCCATCTTATGTAGATTTTTTGGATTGACATATTTCTGATGACATTGTCTTAAATATTCTAAAACTAAGACTGGTGACAGTGACATGAATCTTTACAGAATTTGTCTTCTGTTCTTTGTGTTAGTTTGGCTTGTCGCTGGTTCTTGCATCAGACATCTGATGCTTTTTCATGTAATCTCTCTCAGTGCGTGAATCTGAGGTGGCTTGGTGGGGGACTCCTGCACTTCAGAAAAAATGCAAAGGTTCTCTTTCCTGATGTCTGTGGCTGCTGTGTCTCATAGGTTGCGTCAGTAACTGTGGCTCGGAGAAGGATGCCTACTTGTGTGATTTAGTTGTACTGAAGAATTTAAATACAGAAATATGCATCTATTAGATGCGCATTTCTGTATTTAAATTCTTCAGTATAATCACATCAAATTTGGTAAATGTAGTGATTCATTTATATTACAGATGAGGCTAAGGAGACGAAGACAGAAGATGATAGTAAGAAGAAAGGGGTAGTTGATATGTTTTCTCAAGACTCAGACATGTTTAGTGAACATTACCATGTAAGTTCTTAGATATTATGCAATGTCTTAACATCACTTCATAAAATCATATGATCACACATATCATATTTCAATAGTTATGTTGCAGAAATTATGCCGAGGTCTGTGATAAGCCTGTGCTTTCTGTTGAAGATATTGTCATTTTAGTTTGAGACTAATTCTCAGAAATATGTTCATATGATGAGCAGAATCTTACAGCACTGGCCATTTCATATAAAATATATGAAAGAAGCATTTGCAGAGTTGTATGAAATTTATGAAACTGGGCAAAGGCTCGATTCATAAATTTCTGAACCTGCTTTCATAAATTTCATATGAAACAGTCACTCCTTTGAGATCTTTTTTTGATATTTCAACTTTTAACAACTATAATTGTTTGTATGTTTGCCAGAATGAAAAATTGTCAATTTAATAGGTCAGGTAGATTGTCTCGACTATGACTAGCAGAAGACATATGTATTACTTTGTCGCCATTGATGGTGAAAATTTTTATGAGTTTTCTGGTTTAGCTCTTTTTTTTTTGTGACAATGGGCAGACAGGCATGACAATGTGTTCTGTGTAATTCATTTCACCATAGTCACTGATAAACCATGATGCATTTGATACGGCACAAAAGGTACAAACCTAAGTGTAGTGGATGCTTCAGTGTGGCACTTGAAATATATAAGTCATGTTTATGAGTAATCCTGACACTCATGCCTTTATGTTCCACTGTGTACACTTTGATCCAGCTCTGAGCTATTATGGTTTAGTGAAATAGAGAGACAGATTACAAGATGCCCAAGGATCAGAAACATTGGTTTTGGAAGCCATTTTTATCTGGCCTGTGACAAGCAGAAGTGATACATATGTATCCATTATACGGTGGCAGTGGTATAAACTTTGTTTAGCAATCTTTTGTGATAATGCCCTGACAGGCAAGGCATTGCCCTCCGTGGAATTCTTGTGTTGTTTCAGTACTTGGAAATCCTTTTTTAGCATCTATATTTGAGCTCCAACATGACAAAAAGAACAACGTGGCATGTACACCCATCAAAGAATCAGATCAGCCTGGGTGTCTACCCATAGTCTTCTCTGTGTGCTTAAAGGGTAGCAAAAGGTCTAAACTAGCTCTGTGTGGACAGCAAAGACTCTGATCAGACTGGGCTGATGCCCAGGCTGATCTGAGTCTTTTCTTGGCGCTCATGCCACTTTGTTGGTTTTGTCATGTAGCGGCTGATTTTTATAGTGTGGCTATGCCTCTGTGATTAACTTGTCATTCAATATGTTTCAGAGCCCCAACATGTCAGGGTTTACTACAGGAAACACAGAAAACCAAGCACTTATGGATAATTGGGATGATGCTGAGGGATACTACAGTACGTATTGCAGATTTGTAGGGCCAAACCAAGCTAGAGCTCTTACATGAAAGTTTAATAAGCACAGGACTTGTTTGATGTTTTATCAGCCAAGTCACAACCCAATAACCATATACAACAGCAATAAATCCCAATTTCTATAAATAGAGCTTGTGATCAAAAAATCATGGGAATTGTCTTCAAAACTCAACATTATCTGGTGCTCTGATAGTCTTATTACACAATTATACCTGTTTGCCTATTCTTATATTCTTCGGTATGTTAAGAGTTAAATTAAAAGACATCACATATGACCTAAAGTATAAAACGTCAATAAACAACAAAATACGTATTTTGTCTACAATGTTCAAGCATTTTGTTATGAGAAATGTGTGCAAGGAAAACATCACTTTGATCTTTCATAGTGAATATAAAATTCTTTCCTGTGGATAAACAGTTGAGCTGTAGCTTGTACAAACTTTGTTTCTACTCAATTATTCTGAATCGGGATCTCAGACCTATAAAAAATTCATGTAATTTCAAATTTAAGTTGAACAGGTACACTGCCTTGTTTGTTTCGCCATTTGTTCAGGAGGAGGCAACTTTTTAGCTCACCTGAGCCGAAGGCTCAGAGGTGAGCTTATAGGATGGGAGTCGAGCCGTCGTCCGTCCGTGCGTGCGTGGGTGGGTGCGTGCGTGCGTAAACACTTTCAAACATAAATATCTCAGAGACCAGTGGGCCGATCGCAATCAAAATTTATCTGAAGCATCATTTGGGTGGGGGAAAGGCTGCATTAGGTTTTGGTGCCGATCAGCTCAGAACTCTGGTTTCCATGGCAACAGATAGCCCCCATAGGGTTATAATGGGGAAAACGGCGTCATCACGTTTTCTTGACTGTTTTTGATTAGATCCTTATCATACTTGCAGGTAATGATGACATACACAAGAGCTTGGATGAGTTCGAAATTTGGTCGGATTCGAGCACAGACTACGGAGTTAGCTGCCCTTGAGCGTTTGAAAAAAATCCCATAGGGTTATAATGGGGAAAATGGCGTCATCACCTTTTCTCAACTGTTTTTGCTTAGATCCTTATCATACTTGCAGGTAATGATGACATACATAAGAGCTTTGATGAGTTCGAAATTTGGCCGGATTCGAGCACAGACTACGGAGTTAGCTGCCCTTGAGCGTTTGAAAAAAATCCCATAGTGTTATAATGGAGAAAACAACGTCATCACATATTTTTAGAAAAACTTTGTCATAGCTCTATTGCCTACATTTCTCAACGGATTTTGAAATAACTTCACACAAATGTAGGGCGTGACAATATCTCGAGCAAGTTCGACTTTCAGGATGCTGCGCCCAAGGTCAAGGTCACTTGGCTAATTTTAGAAAAACTTTGTCAGCGCTCTAGCACCTACATTTCTCAATGGATTTTAAAATAACTTCACACAAATGTAGGGCATGACAATATCTCGAGCAAGTTTGACTTTCAGGGTGCTGTGCCCAAGGTCAAGGTCACTGTGGCTATTTTTAGAAAATCTTTGTCATCGCTCTAGCGCCTACATTTCTCAATGGATTTTGAAATAACTTCACACAAATGTAGGGCATGACAATATCTCAAGCAAGTTCGCATTTCAGGGTGCTGCGCCCAAGGTCAAGGTCACTGTGGCTATTTTTAGAAAAACTTTGTCATCGCTCTAAGGCCTACATTTCTCAATGGATTTTGAAATAACTTCACACAAATGTAGGGCATGACAATATCTCGAGCAAGTTTGACTTTCAGGGTGCTGCGCCCAAGGTCAAGGTCACTGTGGCTATTTTTAGAAAAACTTTGTCATCGCTCTAGCGCCTACATTTCTCAACGGATTTTGAAATAACTTCACACAAATGTAGGGCATGACAATATCTCGAGCAAGTTCGACTTTCAGGGTGCTGCGCCCAAGGTCAAGGTCACTGTGGCTATTTTTAGAAAAACTTTGTTATCGCTCTTAGGCCTACAGTTCTCAACGGATTTTGAAATAACTTCACACAAA
Source organism: Ctena decussata (assembly GCA_963989385.1). Lineage (NCBI taxonomy): Eukaryota > Metazoa > Mollusca > Bivalvia > Lucinida > Lucinidae > Ctena > Ctena decussata. Next base: position 52,398,881 of record OZ022503.1, on the reverse strand, counting down.
TGTAGGGCATGACAATATCTCGAGCAAGTTTGACTTTCAGGGTGCTGCGCCCAAGGTCAAGGTGGCTATTTTTAGAAAAACTTTGTCAGCGCTCTAGCACCTACATTTCTCAATGGATTTTAAAATAACTTCACACAAATGTAGGGCATGACAATATCTCGAGCAAGTTTGACTTTCAGGGTGCTGTGCCCAAGATCAAGGTCACTGTGGCTATTTTTAGAAAAACTTTGTCATCGCCCTAGCACCTTCATTTCTCCTTGGATTTTCAAATAACTTGACACAAATGTAGGGTATGACAATATCTCAAGCAAGTTCGACTTTCAGGATGCTGTGCCCAAGGTCAAGGTCACTGTGGCTATTTTTAGAAAAACTTTGTCATCACTCTAGCACCTACATTTCTCAACGGATTTGAAAATAAATTCACACAAATGTAGGGCATGACAATATCTCGAGCAAGTTTGACTTTCAGGGTGCTGCACTCAAGGTTTTTGATTAGATCCTTATCATACTTGCAGGTAATGATGACATACATAAGAGCTTGGATGAGTTCGAAATTTGGCTGGATTTGAGCACAGACTAGGTAGTTAGTTGCCCTTGAGTGTTTGAAAAAAATCCCATAGTCTTATAATGGAGAAAACAATGTCATCACATTTTCATTTTTCATCAGATCCTCTTCATACTTGCAGGTAATGAGGATATGCATAAAAGCTTGTATTAGTTAGCATTTCGGCTATATCCCACCACTGACTATGGAGTACCTGCCCTGAGCATCCAAAAAATCAATGTCGCCACTTTTTCTTGGTTTCTACTGATCCGATCCTTTTCAAACTTGCAGGTAATGAGAAAATGCATAATATCTTAAACAAGTTCCAATTTTGGCCAGATCAGGCCAACCACTATGAAGTTAGCTGCCCATGACAGCTCTGTCTATTGTGCTCTTGATCGGATACTTTTTAAACTTGCATATATTAAATGAGGGCATACATAATGTTTTGGATGAGTTTAATTTTCAGCCTGATTGGACCACTGACTGTGGAGTTAGCTGCCCTTGAGCATCTTAAATATCCCTATAGGTTTACTATGTCTCTCAGGTGAGCAATTGTTGCCCTTTGGGCTACTTGTTTGACTTCCAATTGAGGCAAATTTTGTGACTTCCTGTTTGCTTCCCTGCATGATGTAGCTCTTCCAAGATGGGGACTACTCATAAAGGAAAAATTTGTTCGTAATGGAGAGCAAATTTCAAAAGAGTTGACCCCTATTTGGAGAGGCAAATATGAAAAAGCGCAGAGTTGCTCCCCTTAAAGAGCACCCATTCTCCTTAAATCTGTCTTAACCGTGATGTTATTTTGTAGGGGTTCGTATTGGAGAAATCTTGGACAAGCGTTATACAGTATTTGGTTATACTGGTCAGGGTGTGTTCAGTAATGTTGTCAGAGCAAGAGATGGTGCCAGAGCAAATCAGGATGTAGCCATCAAAATTATAAGGAATAATGAAATGATGTAAGTAAATGATGATTCTTCTAAACACTAATTTACCAATGCCGTATTTCCCTATGTATTTCCTTAAGTATTCTGGTGCATGTAAAAAACAGAGAATTGAATTATTTGAGAATGAATACGAGGGATGTTCAGAAAGTTCTGATTGTGATGTCATATTTTGGTGAGCATCATAAAGACTGAACTTCTGATAGCAAAAAAATATAAAGCTGTGATGTGTCTGGACAAATTCTTAAACGCATCTTATATTTTCTAAAGGACACATTTTTAACGTGTTTGAAAAAGGTATACCCTAAAGCCACTGTAATTTTTTTACTTAAGAAGATCATTATTCATATATTAGCAGTCTTTAATTTTTTTCATTATTGCTTCTTAAACACAGTCCCCTGGCAACTGTGTCCTGTAAGTATCTCGGAAATAATATTTTAGCTAGGTTCCATACAGTTCCATGAATTTGGATTATTTGCATTTTATGTACTTGCAAATTCCCCCTTTCTACTAAAGTTATTATATTTTGTAATGAAAACAAATGCCTAAGCATCCAAATTCTGTCAGGAAAAGCTTTTGCATGGGCCATTTCGAAATTGTCGAAATAATAAAATTAATATAAAAGACAAAGTTGCTACAAGCTTCAAAAATGACGTTGACATCGATTTCAATAACGTCATAAAAACTGCACCTGGCTTTTCGAGCAACGAATCGGTAACGTTTGCTATCCTCCTAACTTTTAAATGGACATTGAAGGCAGCGATTGACAAAAGCTGACAAAAATTCATTTTGTTTTTACAATGATTTTTGACTTGAATGACACACTGAAAATAAATAAACATATTAATTTAACCCAGTGGTATGACCGGGGTCTAATAAAATGTGTTGTAACTCAATAAGAAAATGTATCTTCGTATATCGTTTGGTATCACTGTAAAGGTAAAATGTAGTACTTCCGATCTATGCAAAGCATTTGTCCCCAGCATGCCGCTAAACAAAGTTATGCAGCGAGAATCAGAACTTTCTGAACAACCCTCATAATAGGTTTGAGAAAATCAGATTTTTCTGTCATATGAACTTCAGGTAGCATTTTACTTATAATTTGAGAGGAGCATGACACTGTATGCCATGCTCCTCTCGAATTTTAAGTGAGATGATGCCATAGATCTGTTACCACAACAACTATGGAAAATTCCAACTGTTGTATTTACTACCTTGACAGAATGACACCTTGATTATGTCACACATTAAATGAACTCATTGCTATGGTAACAGATATATGATGTCATTGGTTCTGGAGCATGGCAAACAGTATATGCCATGCTCCCCCTATTTTCAATGATGTTACAAGCTGAAATTCTTTCTACAGAAATTTCAGATTTTCTCAAATATTCCCAAGTCATTTAATTCCATGTTGCAATTGCATGTAGGCTGCAGCCTTTAGCCTGATTCTGCAAGCTAGTGTAAGAACTGAAGGTGAATGGGTGCACTCTCAGGGGAGGCAACTCTTCCAGTTACTTTTTTGGAACACTTAACGGAAAGAATTGGCTCTTTGGTAAGCAAATTCTTTAAGAGTTGACCTTCTCTTGAGAAGAGAGACAAAAATGAAAATGGCAGAGTTCCTTCCCCTGGAAGTTTACCTATTAACCTTTGTTTAGATTTTGTGTATCGTGTACAATAGAATTGGGAAGAAATCTCTTTGGGGGGGGGACAATTGGGTGCTATTAAAAACAACCCCAAATAGATTTTTGGGATCCTTTTGGAGGGAGAAAAACATGCTATAGTAGAATTTCTTAAAACTGATTTAGATATTTGGGATACTGGTAATTCTTGAGGAGGAAAATCTGCCTTATAACAATTACTGCAGTACCTTGTTATAAGAAGTGCCCATTATTTTGGAAAGTGTGCTTGATTTTGACAGCAGAATTAAAGAAAAGAATGCAGGCCTTTAAGGAGAGATGCTACTGAAGGTCATTGAACATTCGTACAAGGACCATAGGTTCACAGAAAGATCCAAGTAGCCATTGGAGAATATTATGAACTCCTGACCAGGGTCAGGAAATGGAAACTAAGGTGGTTTGGCCACGACTCAATGTCTTCTTGTTTAAGATTGTTGCAAAGATTATTCTTGAGGGAACAGTGAAAGGAAAAAGAAGAAGAGATAGACAGAAGAAAAGATGAACAGACTGTTAAAAAGTGGACAGGGGTGGAATTTTTCATCTCAACTATGGCAGCAGAGAACAGGAAAAGATGGAAAGGGATTGTTGCAAAGTCATCTGAGGTGCCCCAACAACCTTGCAAGGGTATGGGATAGAATAGAATAGTGTTAGCTGAGAGACAGGAACTTAGCCCTGTAAACTCCCTAGTCCAGTAATAAGCCATTTGCAACCAGTATTTCCCCAGTTCTTTTCCACAGAGGTGACATGTAGGGGAGAGTCAAGTAATTTCGGATATGCGGGTAAATTCGGACATACCATTGCAAACAGTGAAAATCCAGATGAGACGGCTCATAATGTGCTGTCTCATCAGGATTTTCACTGTTTGCCTTGTTAATTTTGTTTTAATTCAAAACAACAGGCATATAAAGGAAACAATGTCACTGTCCGAAATTACCCGCTGTCCGAAGTTACCCGACTCTCCCCTACATGTATATTTCATCTTACAGGCACAAGACTGGTCTGAAGGAACTGGAATTCTTGCGTAAGCTCAATGATTCTGACCCAGAAGACAAGTTCCATTGCTTGCGACTGTTCCGACATTTCTTCCATAAAAACCATCTCTGTCTTGTGTTTGAATCACTCAGGTAAGCATAACATGTTTTCATGCTCATTTTGGAATAATAGTTTCCCTTATGTGCTGCTCTGTTACAGTTGTGTGGTTAAATATAGAGTTTAATATTCTTGACTGAGATTAGTCATATAGTAAATATAAAGGTAAGGGTTTCCTGCAGACTAGTTGTGGTAGCTAGGGGCAACAAGTATTTTTGAGGCCCACCATGTCTTGGGCAAAGCATACGAAAGGCTGAGCCCTTTCCTCTCCTTTCACTGCCTTTAACTTCACCTGATTGAAAAAGATACCCATGGATTTGTACTGCAAGGTTGACAGAGAGAGAGTTCCTCAGTCTATGGGTGACCAAGCAGGGTTTCAAAACTCGAGACTGTCTGCATTATAGCTGAACACCTTTAAACACTCAGCCACACACCTTTACATAATATCACTTTGTCATTTATGGTCATCACAAAGCAATATTTACCAATAGCTAAGAGGTTTAGTAATGTTTGAATATGGTAACTTGTTGGTTAAACCTATGCTCAGGCATTCATAAATTTCTTTTCAGCATGAATCTGAGAGAGGTATTGAAAAAGTACGGGAAAAACATTGGTCTACATATCAAAGCAGTAAGAAGCTACAGTCAACAGTTGTTCATGGCTCTTAAACTACTCAAGAAGTGTAGCCTGTTACATGCTGATATCAAACCAGATAATATCCTGGTAAGTTTGACTTACAAACCTTTATCATTAGAATAATTGTAAAATAGGTACAAGTTGATTTTACTGTACAGGGAATATGTTAAAAAATTCCATGTGAATGGTAAACAGTTAAGGCTCTGAAATTAAATTGTGACAGTCAGTACACAGGGTGTTGTATCAGAGTCCATTATGCATTTAGTTTAACATGAAAAATCATGTTTAGTAGGAGCTTCTAAGTGTCATTTTCACCTAATAAATAAAATCCTGCCATGTCTAACCTTTCAAGACGTTTTGATACATCTCCAAGGGAGATCACTCTAATCTTGAAAAAATTACCGCCCTCCTCTATGGGGCTACTTCTAAAGCAAAGAATTTATTATACCCCCGGTATACGAAGTATATAGGGGGTATATAGTTTTTGGTTTTTCCGTTAATATGTTTGTGTGTGTGTGTGTGTGTGTGTGTGTGTATGTTAACATTTTTTCTGTCACAGATTTCTCAGGAACCACAATAGCTAGGATTTTGAAATTTGGTACAAACGTTGGGTATGATATGTTTGTGTGTGTGTGTGTGTGTGTGTGTGTGTATGTTAACATTTTTTCTGTCACAGATTTCTCAGGAACCACAATAGCTAGGATTTTGAAATTTGGTACAAACGTTGGGTATGACTAGTTGTACCGTGTAAGAGACAATCAGCCTTCTCCTGCTTATCATTCCCTTTGTTTGTCCATTTTTTCTTTCTCTCCAATTAAATTTCTGTCACAGATTTCTCAGGAACCACATTAGCTAGGATTTTGAAATTTGGCACAAACGTTTGGTATGACTAGTTGTACCGTGTAAGAGACAATCAGCCTTCTCCTGCTTATCATTCCCTTTGTTTGTCTATTTTTTCTTTCTCTCCAATTAAATTTCTGTCACAGATTTCTCAGGAACCACAATAGCTAGGATTTTGAAATTTGGTACAAACGTTAGGTATGACTAGTTGTACCATGTAAGAGACCAATCAGCCTTCTCCTGCTTATCATTCCCTTTGTTTGTCCATCTTTTCTTTCTCTCCAATTAAATTTCTGTCACAGATTTCTCAGGAACCACAATAGCTAGGACTTTGAAATTTGGTACAAACATTGGGTATAACAAGTTGTAACGCGTAAGAGACAATCTGCCTTCTCCTGCTTATCATTCCCTTTGTTTGTCCATTTTTTCTGTCTCTCCAATTAAATTTCTGTCACAGATTTCTCAGGAACCACAACAGCTAGGGTTTTGAAATTTGGTACAGGTGTTGGGTATGACTAGATGTACCACATAAGGGACAATTAGCTTTCTCCTGCTTATCATTCCCTTTGTCAATTTTTCTTTCTCTCCAATTAAATTTCTATCGTAGATTTCTCAGGAACAACTACACCTAGGTTTTTGAAATTTGTTACAAACATTGGGTATGACTAGTTGTATTGTGTAAGAAAGCATCAGGCTCCTCCTGCTTATCGTGCCCTTTGTCCATTTTTTCTTTCTCTCCTATGAAATTAAACTTTTTCTGTCCGAGATTTCTCAGGAACCACTACAGCTAGGATTTTGAAATTTGGTGCAAATATTGGGTATGACTAGGTGTATGGTGTGAGACAGTATCAGCCTCCTGCTTATAATTCCCTTTGTTTGTCCATATTTCTTTCTCTCCAATTGATTTTTTGTCACAGTTTTCTCTGTTCCTAAGAGAGCCACAGTCTTCAGATTTTGTATACATCTTGAGAATGGCCAAGTTTATTGTGGAAAAGAAAATCAAAATTTCTTCTTGGGTTCTTTTGCATTTTTCCTTTTTTCAATCTCTATCTCCAGTGGAATAAATGGGAAAATTAATGTCCATGATTTCTCAGATTGATATGTGACTAGGTTTAGGTATAGGTTAAAATTGGCTTGGTGACATCATCTGGATGCTGCTGCTGACTTTAGGTCAAGGTCATTGACATAGAAGTTTCAACTTGTGTTGAAATTTTGTGTTAAATTTGTATTTTCTTTTGATTACATAATTTGCATGTTTTAATGGAACCATTGTGTATTTGTCTGTAAGCCTTCCTCTGGATTTGTAATAGATTGTCAGTTCATCTCTGTGTTTTAACATTAGCTTTAAAGTTTTGTATTAAGTGTGTTTTTATTAGGCGGTGGCACTGGCCGGGGGTATACGTGAGCCCCTGCTCACATGCTCTTGTTTATGCAGAAGGCACATTCTTTTCTTTAAAAGTAGCAGTTTTGAAGTAGGGTCCACTTGTCTTAGAGTAGGGTCTGCTTACCTTGGAATAAATTAATATTTCTGCCTTGCAAAGCTGGACCCAATTCAAACTGTTGTTAGCTTAAGTAAGTGGTTCAACAAGAATTCATTAAGTCTTGCATCCAGTATGATAATATTTTTGCTGAAAAGATGTGAGGAGCTTTTGTGGTGCAAAAGCTCCTCACATTTTTCAGCAAAAAATAGCTGTGTTTTTGCATGCAATACATCTGAAAATGTTAACTAAAGTGTGATATCCTTGTAACGTTTCTATAAATAAGACTATTGTGATGCTTTGACGTTACGTCTTGTGACGTCGTTACTTAGTTACAGTTTATGTCTTATTACTGGAGAATACACACTTACAGAACAAGAGTTAGTTTATTAAACAGTACAGAAGGGCTTCGGCCCGTTCTGTGGGACATAACATTGGTGACAAGGATGAAAAAGAAAAGACAAAATAAGTTTGATGGTGCAGAATGCAGTTTTAAGAAAAGAGAGGTCAAGAAGCAAAGCTACGGCGCCCAGCATTGGAAAGTAGCAGAGAGCAAGAAGCAAAGCTACGGCGCCTAGCATTGGGAAGTAGCAGAAAGCAAGAAGCAAAGCTACGGCGCCCAGCCTTGGGAAGTAGCAGAGAGCAAGAAGCAAAGCTACGGCGCCCAGCCTTGGAAGGTAGCAGAGAGCAAGAAGATATTTTTAGTATTATAAGAATATTGGAGAAGGTCAGGCATATGATACATAGAAGCAGAAGCAAGAAGAAAAAATAGAGAATCAGAAGCAACCAGAAACACAGGAACTGAGAAGAATCTAAGAGGGGTAAAATAATTGATCAGCAGACGCAAACAGAAATCGCGCAAAAAGAAACGAAGGGAAAGAGAGAGAAATTGAAACATACTCTAAATGAGAAATGCAATCAAGAAAAATGTCATTGGATAATCAAAAAGATGCCAAGAAGCAACCCAGATGGCGAGGGGCAATTTGTGATATGCATCAGATAGGACGAAAACCTGAGACAATATATAAACGGAGATAAAAAAATATACACTTAATGCAGAAATAATGGGCATAGAGAAAGGAGATCATATTGTAGAAGCTGGAAAATATACCATATTGAGAATTAAGAAAATAGATACCGGTATAAACTGGAACAGATGAAATGCATGAAAGAATAGAGGGGAGTATAGACTAAATACTTGCAACATGAGTGATACCACCACAGACAGAACCGGGAAATACGTGACAGAATGGACAGGCAAACGTAAACAGTACAGAAGGGCTTTGGCCCGTTTTGTGGGACATAACATAAAGGTGTCATTGGTTTTGAACAGCTGGGCCCTTTTGGATAATGTACAGAGATGTAGCTATATACCAGTGGAATTTTCTTCCTTTTACGAATGCTTCAGAATTCACATATTCTTTGAGTCTCTCATTATTTTGCAGGTAAATGAATCAAAGTCTGTGTTGAAGTTGTGTGATTTTGGTTCAGCCTCTCATGTTTCTGAAAATGACATCACACCTTACCTAGTCAGCAGGTTTTACAGAGCCCCTGAAATAAGTAAGTTGTCTACAGCTTCATTTAAGAATTTCAGTGACATAACCCTGTCATTTTCAGTTTTGACTTGCATCTCAATAGATGTCAATACATGAAGGAAAAAAAATTGGGCCTGAAGGAGCACTCTTTCTTTACAGCTTTCTTGTTGACTGGCCTGCAACTTGCAGAAGCAATCTGTTGGGTTACTTTTCCAGTGTTGTCATCTGCATAGCAGGTGTAAACTTTACGACAGCTTGTCTGGTTTAGCTCTGTTTATGACAATGGCAGACAGACAAGACACCACATTCCACAGAATTCTTGGGATTTAAAATTTTATTTTGCTCCATTTGCTAGGTACTTTTAACAACACCAAAATACTGGGGAAAAAGAACAAAAGAAATGGAAAATATGATTTTGTCTCACCTGAAACAACCTGTAGCAGCAGTGAGAAACAGATATTTTCTGGTGTCAGCATCATCATTGCATAAGCTTTCATTAAGTTTTCTGGTTTAGCTCTGTTTTGTGACGATATGCAGACAGGTGGGGCATGGCACTCTGTGGCTTCTTTCAGTGGCAGTTCAAATTTTATTTCAACCATATAAATACTACTTTTAGTGTTCTTGGGTGAAATAAAGCTCAATATTGCATGGAAAAGATCAGATATTTTCAATATCATATGGATTATTGCATTTCTTTAGATATATTGGTTTATATGTAGTATAACTGTAGTAGAAACTAAAATTTCTGGATATGTAGGGTTGATGAACATTTAGAAATATAACATTGGTAAAATTTCGTAATGAACTGTGTCATCTGGCTCTACACTGTTTTCCCTATTCCCTGAAGTCTTTGAATTCTCTGTATGATACACAAGGGTGACAACCTTTGTCATCACGCTGATGTCATCATAGTTTTATCAGCGACCTTAATAAGGTAATTGTTTTTGCATAATGATGGCTTGGCAAACACTGAAACTACCAAATATCTAGTCGACCCGGTACCTATAGATGTTTTGGATTCAGTATTACCAGAATTGACCATAAAATACTTGCTTAATCTGAAAACACTTCACTATAGTTCTCTGTATATACTCTGCCTTGTTGCATGTTTATCTCAGCTCAGCTGTCCACATCAAAAATTGTAGTGAAGTATTTTATAATTTCTCACCATATGAAGAATCATGCCCTATATATCTGGACCATATGTACATGTAGGCACCGACTCACCATTTTATCTTGTGTTAAAATCCTGTCTCTTATATGTTACAAACGGAAAATCTGTCAGAGTTTCTTCAAAATGGACGTCGGATGATTAATTCTGTCACGCGTGCTATGACATAGGTTGTTACCCCTGATACAGATTGGATGAAAATTTCTTTTAAATTTTGCAGAGGTAAATAGTGTCATTTGCATTTTTGGTGCTTTAAAAGCTAGGATATTTGTTCTAATTTTAACACACACTCACACAAAAAAAAACATCCACACACAAAAAAGCCACATTGTAGCTTCTCCAAGGAACTGCATGAGCGACATGTCTAATGAGGAGTCATCAACATGTTTTGTGGAGAACTAAAAATTATCATGAAATTATGACCATATATTACCGCATACTTCCCATAGCAAGAGCTCTGAACTTAAGCCACCGTTTTCTATGTTTCCATACTTGTTACATATATTTATGTAATTAATTTCAGTCATTGGTATGGGTTACGACCACAGCATAGACATGTTTTCTGTGGGCTGCACCATCTTTGAGCTATATACTGGTAAAATTCTCTTTCCTGGGACGTCAAACAATGAGATGTTGAAGTTTATGATGGACCTGAAGGGCAAGTTCCCTAATAAGGTTATCAGGAAGGGTATGTTTAGGGATCAGCATTTTGATGGAAATTACAACTTCCAGTATCATGAGGTTGATAAAGTGACGCACAGGGTAAGTTATAATCATTATTTTTGAAACTGTCATGTGTTTTCACCATTTTTACGAAGGGAAGCAACTATGGTGACAAAACCCTTCCAAAACTTAAAAGGGGTCTACTCTTAAAGGAAATAGTTTGTTCTTAGAGAAGCAAATACTTTCCTTTAAGAGTGATACCTCATATTGAAAGGAAGCAAAAATGAAAATGGCATAGTTTCTTCCCCTGGAAGTACCAATACACCTTTAAGAGAAAGCACTCTGTTGAAGTGTTGCTTCCTCCCTTTTCTATAGAAAACTAGAGGGGAGCAAATTCTTCCCCATAGCCCATGTGGGAAGGGAGAACACTACTTCTGCATTTATCTGCTGATTTATTCGGTGAAACATGTTATCTGAGTGAAAAGCTCTTTGGTTTTTGTGGCCCATTCTTCTGTTCACCATAGTATTTTGCGGGCCTGCAGATGCACAGGGTACAGATAGGCAGTTACTTTGCAATTAACAGCGGTCTTAAGATTACATTTTATGCAATTATTTGATAATTTTTTGATATCATAAAACCTTGACGTAAGTTTTTCCCCTAGACAAGGCAAATGTATACAAACCCACATGCAGACAGGCCAAATGTAGCTTTATGGTAATGACAGTGAACGAGATTCAGAAAAGTTGTCAAGAATTGGAATAAAATGTTGGTCGAATGTCACCTTTAAGTCAGTATTATTTTTTATTTATCTGCAGATTTACTCTTGTTTATGTCAAATTCAGATTTAAAGCATGCTTTGGTTATTTCTTATTAAAATGCTTAGTCACAATTAAATAAACGAGAACTGTCAGAAGACAATGCAGCATGCTTTTGGGAGTTAAAGGATAAATTCTGATATTATGTTATTACTTCACAGGGTGGATATTTTAGTGATATATGAGTTCTAAACTTATTGCTAAACTGTATGTTTATTTGATAACACAGAATATATTTGGAAGACTAGAGTGGTAACAGTAGCTTTTATTTCTCTCTAGGAAAAGATTACTGTCCTTGGCACCATCTCACCATCAAAGGACCTGCTAGCAGAGTTAGTTGGCTTCCAGAGACTACCAGAGGACCAGCTGCGCAAGGTTCACCAGCTGAAGGATCTGCTGGAGAAGGTCCTTATGTTAGACCCAGCCAAGAGGATCAGTATCAACCAGGCACTTGCTCATCCATTTATACAAGAGAAGATCTGAGGATGGGAAATAACTCTTAATGACTAGTGTGGTAGACATGGCTGTTAGTGGTTTATTTGTTTTCATTGGATATCTGGTGTTACAATTTCATTTCTTACTTGGAAGTCTGTAAGTTAGCAACAGAATATGGGAGGCTATAAGTAAATGGTGTAGTTTGATTATTGAACGGGAAATCTTTAACCCATTGCATTCTGGGTATTTTTTGTCGTCTGCTGAAATTGGCATCAAAAATCAAAACTATTTTGACAATATTGATCTAACCAACTGTTGTAGAAAGGATGTCTAGGCAGCAAACAGTTTGGATCTCAGATCAGGCCCCACATTTGTGGGGCCTGATCTGGATCCAAACTGTTTTCCCAGATACCCCTAAAGGGGTATCCCGAATGGAATGGGTTAACCTAATATATAGAACTTGGAAAGCTATATCAGTGACAAAAGCTGTTCGGTGCCTTGGTAAAGGCAGCAAGATGGTACAGACATATTCAGAGTCATTTTGTACTTTTGATTTATTGTTGTTTATATGTATGCATTTTTGGCGAGAATGGTACTGAAATTCAAAAGTCATACTGAAAAGGGAATATGAGACAGGTTTGTATATGTAATGCAGAAATTTACATTTGCCTGGTTCTTTTTCTCAGTATTGTTTGAGCTTCATACAAAGACACAAGCAAAACCATACAGTAACATGTGTTTTGTTTGAATTTTTACATAGTTAATTGCAGTAATGAGTGTCAGATAACATACATTTGTATATCTATCTTGTTTACTGTTGATAGGCAATTTCTCAGGAAATATGTCTTTGTCTGTTTTTAGCTCACCTGAGCACGAAGTGCTCAGGGTGAGCTTTTGGGATACCCTGATGTCCGTCGTACGTGTGTCAGGACGTCCAGACGGACGTCCGTCAACTTTTGCTTGTGTACACTCTAGCGGGCACAGTTTTGATCCAATCTTTCTAAAACTTTGTCAGAATGTTAGTCTCCATAAAATCTAGGCCAAGTTCGAAACTGGGTCATGTCGGGTCAAAAACTAGGTCACTAGGTCAAATCTTAGAAAAACCTTGTGTACGCTCTAGAAGGCACAGTTTTCATCCTAATTTCCTGAAACTTTGTCAGAATGTTTATCCTCATAATATCTAGGACAAGTTTGAAACTGGGTCACATCAAGTAAAAAACTAGGTCACTAGGTCAGATCATAGAAAAACCTTGTGTACGCTCTAGAGGACACAGTTTTGATCCAATCTTTATGAAACTTTTTTTTTTTTTTTTTTTTTTTTTTTTTTTTTAATGTTTTCATCTTTATTTTCAAAGTTCAATCACATAGATACATACATACATATTATATAGAGCGAGCTTTATATTGTTTCCTATGTCAACTTTCTAAATTCACACTCATCCGTGATTTTCATACATCTTATGTTATTAGTTCGTAGCCAACCAGCCCTCTGACGGGAAGCATGTCTCCCAGATACTGGAAGCTGTCAAATATGAAAATCTCCGACTAACTGGCTACTAAATATTTATCAAACTAGCACATTTTAGTATTGTATAGCTCTACAGTAAAAGATCTCCTGACCAGGGCCAGCTCTGCTGATAGCTCTTTATTCACTACAAAAAAAAAAAACTTTGTCAGAATGTTTATCTCCATAAATTCTAGGCCAAGTTTGAAACTGGGTCATGTCGGGTCAAAAACTAGGTCACTAGGTCAAATCTTAGAAAAACCTTGTGTACGCTCTAGAGGGCACAGTTTTCATCCAAAGTTCATGAAACTTTGTCAGAATGTTTATCCTTAAAATATCTAGTACAAGATTGAAACTGGGTCACGTCAGATAAAACTAGGTCACTAGGTCAGATCATAGAAAAACCTTATGTACGCTCTAGAGGACACAATTTTGATCCAATCTGTATGAAACTTTTTCAGAATGTTAATCTCCATAAACTTTAAGCCAAGTTCGAAACTGGGTTGTGTCCGGTCAAAAACTAGGTCACTAGGTCAAATCTTAGAAAAATCTTGTGTACACCATAGAAGGCACAGTTTTGATCCAAAGTTCATGAAACTTTGTCGGAATGTTTATCCTTATAATGTCTTTTATCCTTATAATGTCTACGACAAATTCGAAACTTGGTCACCTTGGATCAAAAACTAGGTCACTTGGTCAAATCATAGAAAAACCTTGTGTACGCTCTAAAGGACACAGTTGTGATCCAATCTTTATGAAACATTGTCAGAATGTTTACCCCTTTAAACTCTAGGTCAAGTTTGAAACTGGGTCATGTCGGGTCAAAAACTAGGTCACTAGGTCAAATCTTAGAAAAACCTTGTGTACGCTCTAGAAGGCACAGTTTTGATCCAAAGTTCATGAAACTTTGTTAGAATGTTTATCCTCATAATATGTGGGACTAGTTTGAAACTGGGTCATGTCAGATAAAAAACTAGGTCAATAGGTCAAATCATAGAAAAACCTTGTGTACGTTCTAGAGGACACAGTTTTGATCCAATCTTTATGAAACTTTGTCAGAATGTTTATCTCCATAAACTCTAGGCCAAGTTTGAAACTGGGTCATGTCGGGTCAAAAACTAGGTCACTAGGTCAAATCTTAGAAAAACCTTGTGTACGCTCTAGAGGACACAGTTTTGATTCAATCTCAATGAAACTTTGTCAGAATGTTTAATCTTACAATATCAAGGCCAAGATTGAAACTGGGTCCTGTCGGGTCAAAAACTAGGTTAAATATTAGGAAAACCTTGTGTATGCTCTAGAGGTCATAGTTTTGATCCAAACCTATTGAAATTTTGTCAGAATGTTTATCCTCACAATATCTAGGCCAAGTTTGAAACTGGGTCATGTCGGGTCAAAAACTAGGTCAGATCTTAGAAAAACCTTGTGTACCCTTTAGAGGACACAGTTTTGATACAATCTTTTTGAAACTTTGTCAGAATGTTTATCGGCACAATATTTAGGCCAAGTTTAAAAGTAGTTCATGTCGGGTCAGAAACTACGTCACTAGGTCAGATATAAGAATGACCTTGTGTACACTCTAGAGGGCACAGTTTTGATCCAATCTTCATGAACCTTTGTCAGAATGTTTATCCTCACAATATCCAGGCCAAGTTTGAAACTGGGTCATGTCAGGTCAACTAGGTCACTAGGTCAAATCATAGAAAAACTTTGTGCACACCCTAAAGGGCACAGTTTTGATCCAATCTTCATGAAACTTTGTCAGAATGTTTATCTCCATAAAATCTAGGTCAAGTTGGAAACTGGGTCATGTCGGGTCAAAAGCTAGGTCACTAGGTCAAATCTAAATCAAGTTATGCTGCAAGAATCAGAACTAACATTGCAATGATGCCAGCCACAAACTCCTTGGAATACATTAGTTTCACCACAGTGAGATAATGATGCTACCATTCTATCATCTGTATTTGCCTAGTTCAGTCTAGTTCAAATCCATCAAAGGAACTCAACATGAACGGGAACTTTTCGGAGAAGCGACTCTGCCATTTTCAGCTCACCTGAGCCTTACAGTATTGGTGTTAGCTGCCTATGTCATCAATCCATAAACAATTTCAAACATCTCTGAAACCACTTAGCAGACTAAACTCAAATTTCATATGGAGCCTGCACATGGGTCAAAGGATTGAAAGTTCTTCAAATGATCTTGGTCACATGACCAAGGTGGCCGCCATTCCCATGTATGGTAAAAACTCTTATAAATCTTCACCAGAGCCAGTGAACTGATTAATGCTCAGGTGAGCGATTCAGGGCCACCATGGCCCTCTTGTTCATGTTAAAGATGACTGATCGTTTTTTGCAGCTTATTTGTATAGCAGAGCTCATAATACTATCTGAGCTGCGACACAAGAAAACCAACAAAAAGGCATGTGTGCCCAGTCTGATCTGAGTTTTTGCTGTGCGCTTAAGGGTAGTTAAGAGTCTAAGCTAGCTCCATGCAGACAGTGAAGCCATATCAAACTGGGCAGATGCCCATGCTGATCTGAGTCTTCACTGGGTGCACATGCCACTTTGTTGGTTTTCCCATGTCGTGGCTCATTTCATGATGTTACTTGTTTATGCTGCTTATCTTACAGATGGTATGAAATCCAGCTACATGTTGAGCCCAGATACATGTAGATATGAGTACCTTCAAGTCCTGGATTAGTGCTGCTGTAGGTCTAGAGCAGGCCACGTTGAGAATAAAGATAAGTGATTCTGTGATGAAGGTTAATGGTCATCTGATAACTGTTGGTCTGTTTGAGTATTGCTTGCTTTATACCACAAACCTTGCTCTTAAATATGTTACACTAAAAGTGATATACAAAGAAAAAAGTTAAATAACAGCCTTATCTGGATCTACACTGTTTGCCCTTCTAGACTTTGAAGTCGCAATATGATATAGCTTGGACTAAACATCTTTCGAAATTTTGCGGGTGTAAATTTTGTCATCTTTATGAGAGATCCTTGAATGCCATAGCCCGGGGTATAGAAATCACATCCACAAAAATTTCAGCCTTGCTGTTCTGTCTGGAGCTTGTTCCTTGAATATCAGACGTACACTCCATTAGCTCCAGAAGGCAGGGCAGTATGTGAGATTTTAAGTGAGATATGGGAAAAATTAGAGTCTCACAATTGTTTTTTCAAGCTAGTTAAAGCCTTTTGTTTGGTGTTTTTATGCAAGACACAAATATTATTATATACAGTCCTGTTTAGTTAATCTTGAAATGGTAATTTGGATGAAGTACATGTATTCCAGTTTTACATTTGATGAAAAACAAAAGAACTGAATACTGAGAACAAAGAGATTGAAAAGCTTATGGGAATAAGCTGCAACAAGGGCAGAAATTCAGATTTTATCTGTTAGTGAGGCTGTACACCTTAAGAACATGGGTATGTACTGCAGCAGCAAAAAGCATATACATAGTCTTCTGTTTTTGAGTTAATCAGTTGATTTATTGAAGCCAAAATGTGGTTTTGTTCACAGGTCAGATGTTGAGGAATATTATTTAATGGAAAAAAATGTCTCAGAGAAAGCTGTATTATGATTTAAGTATGATCAAAAGGCCATACTACATACCTTTAGTAAAGACTGTTTTGGTGTTTATAGATTGTGTTGATAGTGTAGATATCACGTAGCACCGAATATTTGTACCTGATGTACTGTAAATTGCTTAATATTTGCAAGAATTTTAATTTGGCTTTTATTCACAAATGTACTGGTTTGATGATTCAAGAATTTTGGCAATACTTGATTGAAGGATGGCCCTATGGAAATTCGTAGTTGGCAGTATCTAGGCCATGCATTCAAGAGCACACAGACGATTTCATATTAAAAAAATCACCAAGTAAACAGGAAGTAGTTATTTACAGGAATTAATTAGCTGCACTGATAAGCCTTGTCAGTTAACAATTAAGCTCTGCCTAGATTGAAGTAGAGATATTAGGAATCATTTGTGGAAGACTGCATAATTTGTTGGAGTAACATTTTCTGTGTTTTGCATAGATCTTATGCTGACTTGTATTTTACTTCCGGTACATGATCATGTTTACAACTCTCATTTAATGAGAAAGCATAGTTGATTCTTTTTTTCAAGATAGTATAAAAGAACCATAGTTAACTTCGTGCAAGATTTTGCATTTTCATTTTTTCAGTGGTTATGTGAAAATTCTTAATTAAATGTACTTCAGAACACACCATTGTGAATTAAAACTAAACGGCCTTGCTGTTACTGGCACCAGTTATTGTTAAGAACTGGAACATCAAAAAAAACTGAGATGCAACAACTTGTAGGTGAACGATTCACAGACTTGTAGAAGTTTTCAGACTAGGCTGTACATTTCTACAAGTCTGTGTATCCTTATTTTTCTGAGCTTCTCATGTAGTCAGTTAGAAAATTGGACAAAAGGAGTATCGGGATCTCATCAGAGTTGTCCTGCCAAGGTGATCAATGAGATCTCATTATGTGTTGACATTTTGTTGACATTTTGTTTATAAAAGTACCATGAAAACTCTAAGCATTGGGACAGATATGTCTGAGCAAACAGTGCAAACCTAGATCAGATTGATCAGGGACTACACTATTTGCCATTTAGATGCATTAATTACCCCATACATTGTAAACCATAGTGTTCCATTTAAGGACAATTGAGTAAATTATTTTAGATGTCCCAGTGTTTTTTTTTTTTTTTTTAATTTTCATGGTACATTGTTTACATAACAGCTGTTTAAAAGCAATTATTTAGGAGCTCTGTGCCATAGGGAAACATTTGAGGCAGTTTGATTCCTTGTCTCCAGAAGTCACCTGTATTTATAGCATTAGTGCAGAATGATCAGCATACATGAATGTATTCACTGTTGTATTCTTTCTGTATTTATAGGTTCACAGATGAATACTAGAATTTCATCATTAAATTTTCCTGAAATCCCATGGGTAATTGAGTTTATTCCTTTCTCTGTAAAAAAAACATATTTGCAAAAGTATATAATGTTCATTGCAACCAAAAAATAAAAACTTCTAATTTAAAAACAGTGTTTGGACATCATAGTTTTGAGGTTCATTGTAAATAGATAATTCTTTAGTCACAGTTTTGTAATTTCTGATTGAACAGTCTGTAGATATATCGTATCAACACAATGAAAATCAGCATAATATACCCTGTAGTAAATAATGGTTTTGTTTCTATTTTTCAATGGCTACTGAGCAACAGAGGAATTCAAAGACACGCTGGACAAGGCAGTGCTCTTGATGGCATTTATTCCATGTTAGTCAGTGAAGGAAGAAAGCCGAGACAGATGTCAGATATCACTTAGTGCCTTGCCAGCTGCCTTGTAAAAGTCTTTACCTGTAAATTGCGTCAATCAACATCCAGCTACTACTGTAATTTAAGTGCAGTAAGTTGGGGGATGGATTCCTTGAGAAACTTTTGACCCAGAACTAGAGAAAAATCACAAGTTTGTGCATATGAACAGCTTGGTCTGTACCAGAACGTGCCTTTGTTTTGATCAGAGTTGTCATTGTATTCTTGCCAAATGTGATTATAGGCAATGGTAATAAATGAAGAAGAAATTAATAATATCATATGTTTCCAGTTATAAATGCATTTGGACAAGAAAAAGAGCATTATGAGAAATGTTGTAAAAATTCAGTTTAATGTGGACTAAAAGTCCATACTCTTGCATTGAAACTCGTATTTAATTTGTATGAACATAGTAGATTGCTCTAAATGAAGTGCACAGGCTGGTTTTTGCTGGTCGCATACATAAACTTTGGTTTTTCTCTTAGCCTCCATAACAGTAAAGCATGATATCTTAAACAAGCATATATACTCATATTCTGAGAATAAAATCTGCAGTTTAGGTTTATGAAACTATTATACATATAACAGAAAAACATCTTGTTCAATCCTGATGTTAGGGCCCTTGGCTTCCCTCCGGAGCTGATAGTTAATAGTGCTTTAAGATACAACTTTGACTTTCATGGATTTAATGTGTATGGGTATCCCATTGTTTTTCTGTCTTTTTTTCAAAGAGAAACACCATTCATGACTTCTTGTTTGCTTCCCTGGCATACTTAGCACTTCTGAAATTTGGCCAATCATCAACAGAAAAATTTGCTCCTACATGTATAGAACCAAATTCTTTCTTGTAAGAGTGATGGATAAGTGGACGAATTTTTATGTCCTTTTCAACAACATTTCAGTCATATCAGGATGGTTCATGAGTTGATCCATTGCAAAAGAAAGCAAAAAAATGAACATGACAGAGTTGCTTCACCTGAAAGTGTACACATACACCTTAAAAATCTCTATTCCAATGCTCTAACATGTCTGAAGTCGTATCAAAATTTTATGAAAAGGCTCTTTACATTTCTAACTCTAATTTAAATATTTGAATTCAGCATCTGTCACCAGAAAAATGGTAACAGGGTCTTGGCTTTGACCAAACTATATTTTGAGATTTCCCCCTTCTTTGGTGGCTGATCTTTTGTAGAAAATGCATGTAGCCTGCAAAGCATTGTTTTTAGGGCAGGTGACAGCTGTTCAAATTTGCAGTGTACTTTGTAGTGTGATGAGCAAGAAAAGGGTTAAAGTCCTTGGGTCAACACAGATGTGAACGGATGGATGAAGGGACAACTTGAATGTCGGATTGACAACTGGACATTTAAATTTCACCTTGCTAAAAAGGATGACAATAAATTATTGTCTGACAATGAGATGATTCTGATTCAGCATTGTAACACATATTTGTGGCAAAAATGAGAATAACATCTAATAATTATTCCATAAACTGTTTTTCTTGAGCTCTATGTTAAAATTACATTGTTTTGACAAAATACAATGAGTGTACTCAGTAGGTTTGCCAGAGTTACCTTGGCTTTGGGCTATACAGTAAAGAAAACACAGATAACCCTGATAGAACCTGAGTACACTAAAATGCCCTGATTCTATTCTATACTATCCCATAACCTTGCAAGGTTGTTGGGGCACCGCAGATGACTTTGCGTCAATCCCTTTCTATCTTAACCTGTTCTCAGCTGCCCTAGTTGAGCTGGCAAAGTCGTTCCCTGTGACCCTGTCCACTCTTTAATATTGTCTTCACATCTCTTCATCTGTCTACCTCTTCTTTTCATTTGATTTCAAAAAAGCCCTGATATACACAATAATAGTTAAGAGGACGGAAGTCCTGTAGATACCTTTAATCGGTCTTTGCATAAATTGAGATTTTCAAGAAGAAAAAATAAATGGAAACTTACATTAGTTTCAATATAGTTCAGGAAGACAGTGTTTTGTTTCAGGTACATTTAATAAGGTCTGTGACTTTTATTTCTTTACTTTTACCTTTGTTATTTCTAAACAACCATAAATTTTTTAAGAGCTAAGTGTATAGGATGAGTAAGGGAAAAATGTAAACTTGTAAGAAATTTTTTAAAATGAGTAATGTTTTGTGAATGGTTCATTGGAGACTCTTCTAGTTGCAGAATGTTAAAGAAAATAGAACTTAAAGAGTTACGTTATTGTTGTTTCTGATTTTAGAAAATAATATTTCATCAAGTCAACCTGTATAATTGTAGAAAGGAAGTATACAAAGAGTAAAGTAATATGCAGTAATAAAAAGAATGAATGACTGGATTTTCATGTCTCATCATTTCAGGCATTGCATAAGATTTGTTTTTGATTCTTGGCATTTCTCATTGCAGATACAGACAGGACAGTATCCAAGAAGATTAATTAACAGGTTGTTATACACTGGAGAAGATTAAGGTCCTCACGACATGATTTGATACAAGAAATATAAGACATATATGATAATGTAGAGTAGTTGATTCTGATAGGAAAGGGTACAGGGAAAAAAGAGGAGAAAGGTTGAAATGAAAGAGAAGACTGACTGCTCTGATGTAGTTGATATGGCGTTGACCTCGATCAGAAAGCCAAAAGATTTCCATCTCTGCTTCTTGAAGGGAATATGATACTAAATTCTAAAATTGGACCACATTTGGTTAAAAAAGTAGCTCTTTGCGTAAGGTTTAAAAAGCTGGAATTAGTGTAATTCTTCCATCTGGCCAAACAAAAGTGTATCTTAACATGCTCAACTATTCAGAATTTTTTGATCCTTGATTTTTAATGGCCATTCTTTCAGAATACATAGAATACATAGAGGCTATTTTACTCTTTTGCAGGGAATGCCACAAATATCATCATGGAGTGGGATGATAACATCAATATTTTCATGACTGCAAACCATGAATAAAAATTCCAGTGTTGTCATTACACCAGAGGAAGATATTTATGGTATTCAATGCAGCCAGTAAATGTTCTTTTTATTATCCCTGCTGAAGGACACTTCAGAAATCCTTATCTCACCCACCTGTGTCAGTCAGTCCATAAACATATACTCATTATAGCATCTCCTCCAAGTCCACTAGGCAAACATTTTCAAAACTTACCTAGGATTTCTGTTAAGGCCTAGTTGTGTCAAAATGAAATTGGTCATGATCCATTTGTCAGTATGGCCGACAGTTGTCGTCTTTGATTTTATTTTGTATCAAGTCTCTGCCAGAATCACTGGAGAAAGTTTGTTGAAACTATGCACAGGGATGCCTCTCATTCTTTAGTTGTCAGAACAAAAGTTTTAGTCAAGATCAACACACTACAAAATCAGGAGAAGAACCAAATAAGTAATGTGCATTTTTTTCCAATCCTGTGGGTGGTTGTGGTTCGACGATGTTGCTGGGTAACTTTCAGTGCCAGGGCATCCTGCTGATCAGGATTATAGTAGTGCAGGGGCCTACTGTGCTTGCAGTGGGTGCTGGTGGGGGTTGTTTGGACATTTTTTCTCGCCCCAACAAACTTTCAAGCATACCTAAATACCCTGAAAAATCCTGATATTTTTAGGCCTCCCTAAAATGCCTATAAAATCCCTCAAAAAAAGGCCAAATTCCTAAAAAAGCCCTTATTTGTCATCATCATCCCTAACTATCCGCTGATTCAAAAAAGGGTAGTTTTCAGTTACTGGCGGAAGTATGTGCACTTAGTACTGGTTAACCGCTTAGGTCTAAGCCTGCCCAGGAATAGTGTGGTTAGGTTAACTGACCGTCCCGACATGACCTTAGCTGTTTACCGTGGACGTTAAGCATCATATCAACCAACCAACCATCCCTAACTATCTGGGTTGTGTTTCTGAACCCTCCAAACAAGTATGGTTTGTTTCCCAAATGCAAAACAAATTCTGGAACTAGTAACAAGCTTTCCATATAAGGAAATGCAGAAGGGAATTCCATTTGCTTCCAGATTTATCAGTTTCTTCTGTATAGTTTGCCTTACAAAAGGAACAACTTTGACTTCCAATTACTTTGGGGGCTTACGTAATTGTATGGGTGGGATCTAGTTCTAAAGGAAAGAATTTGCTCAAAACCTGAAAATTGCACATCCCATTCCAATTTTTAGATGCAAATGCCCCTCTCAGGATTGGGGGTCTATAAATAATTGAAACATCCATCTATTCCTATTCCGGTCGGGTGAGGACTTCCAATTTTTAAATCTGGACTGACTGGCCTGTTTGATCTTTGGAAAACAACGTATGAAGCAGAAAGTAGAATCTTGTATGAAAACTGTCAACTGCAAAACAGTGTATCAGTCTATTAGCTGTCTCTAAAGTTTAATAGTTACTAATATTTATTTATTCTTTCTTTGCAGGTATGTATTGTCAATTTACATAATATCTCTCTAAGGGGATCAAGATGTGAGATGCTGAAGAAGTCCCACCCATACTGACATAGGAAGAAAAAATAACATTCACAATTTTACGTTTTGTTTGAAGTTTTCTTGAAGTTTGAAGAGTGGCATTGGTTTAACCCATAAAGCACCAAAAATGAAAATAATTGAATTTGAAACACTGTAGATCCAGATGAGGCAGCTCTAAATCTACGCTGTTAGCTCTCTAGTATTTGAATTCTCAATATGATATAGTTTGGATGAAAAGTTTTTTTTAACTTTAGCAGATGTTGTTGTTTGCTTTATGGTCCTGTAAGGGTTAGTTATAATGTGGCATTATGTGCTAGACTATCACATCAAAAATGCAAAGATGAGCCAAAACTCCACACAAGTCTTTCTGATGAGATTTTGGGCCTATGTCTACAAGAAGTATGACACTGCTGGTGTTGACTGTTGGACGTTTAACCCAAGTTCTGTCATGCATATTCATAAAGTTGGCGGTGAATCATAATAGTCCACTACTAAAATCAGAGTTATCATGAAACTGAGCTCCAGATAAGAAATGCCATTTGAGCCGTGACACGAGAAAACCAACAATGTGGTTGTGCGTCCAGTGTAGACTCCTATCAGCCTGGGCATCCACCCAATCTGATCAGACTCTTCGGTAAGCGTTTAAAGGGTAGCTAAGGGTCTTAGCTACCTCGCTGCAGACAGCGAAGACTCTGATCAGACTGGGCGGATGCCCAGGCTGATCCGAGTCTGCGCTGGGCGCACAACCACTTTGTTGGTTTTCTCGTGTCGTGGCTCATTTAATCCCTAAAGTGCCAAAAAAAGAAGATGCAAAAATGTATTGTCTGCAAAATTCAAAAAATGTTTGGTCTAACATATTGTATTCAGAGTTCAAAGACTAGAGGGCAAACAGTGTGGATTCAGATGAGGTGGCTCATTATGAGCCACCTCATCTGGATCTACCCTGTTTGCAGATTCAACTATTTCCAATTTTGATGCATTAAGGGTTAAGCATAGACCTTATAGTTATTTCATGTCATCAGGACTTGGATTGTAAAATAGAAAGGCATATTATCCCCACAAAGCAAAGTGGATCATATGATGTGCTCTTCAGTTTAATTTACAGTTAATGACAAAAAAATTGACATTCAGTTCTTATTATTTGATTTACCAACATTTTCTTACTAGCCAATACAATTTATGCAACAAATTAATGAATTATTTGAATTGTAAATGTAGCATAAGAATTGACATGCCTGTGCAATGATTGTTTGAATTAACCCTGAGCAAAATACGGGAAAAGACTAAAAGTATGCCAGTGAAAGTGGTTTCATATGACTGCAACTGTTTTCACACTGAATAACTGACATCACATCATTTCATGGTCGTACATCTATTGCACTTCTTTTGCAGCACTTTTTACTCTATTTGCCAAAAAAAAAAAAACGATAAAAAAATAAAAAATTAAAAAATAAATAAAAAATGAACATGAAGAAAAGTAAGGTGCATGGGTACACCTCCATGTTTTTACGCCACTTTTACAAAGAGAGAAAACTTCTGTGACTTCGTATTTGCTTCCTGGAAGATAGAACTTTCTGATTTTCTCTTAAAGGACAGAATTTGCTTTAAGTGGAACAAATTCTTTTCAAGAGAAGACTCCAATAAAGAAGGAAAGCCAAAAGAAACTGATATAGTTGCGTCCCCTGAAGCCGCTACACGACAAAACCAACAAAGTGGCATATATGCCCAGCGCCCAGTCTGATCTGTCTTACTGACTGACTGATTTGATGCTTAACGTCCACAGTAAACAACTATGGTCATGTCAGGACGGTCAGTTAACCTAACCACACTATTCGTGGGCAGGCTTCGACCTGATCTGTCTTAACTGTACACTTGAAGGGTATCGAAGGGTCTAATCTGGCTGTGTGTGGACAGCAAAGACTCTGTTCAGATTGGGCACATGGGCTGATCGGAGTCATAGCTGGGTGCAAATGCCACTTTGTTGGTGTTGTAGTGTCCCGGTTCAGATAACGATGTATGCACTGATAAATCTGAGATAAGTTCTCTTGTTAGTTCTCCATAAAACTATTGTGACCCATGATTACAGTGTTTACTTGGTTATGAGACGGGTCGTTTCTCCTCCAAAATGACCGGGAATATCTAAATCAGTCTTAAATATAATACTTTTCTGGTATGTTTTTCTTGTGTGACTACATTATAAAAAGACAAACTAATGCCACATTGAATATAATCCTTATTGACCATTCCGGTATTATGATTTATTATTGTGTGACTACATTATAAAAAGACAAACTAATGCCACATTGAATATAATCCTTATTGACCATTCTGGTATTATGGTTTATTATTGTGTGACTACATTATAAAAAGACAGAATAATACTGCAATAAATATAATGCTTTTCTGGTATGATTTTATTGTGACTACATTATAAAAAGACAAACATATACTGCATTAAATATGATACTTTTTGACCATTCTTGTATGATACGGTACATTATTCTGTGACTACATGATAAAAAGACAGACAAATACTGCATTAAATATAATACTTTCTGGTATACTACATTATAAAAAGGCAAAATAATACCGAATTAAATACAATACACTTTGACTATACTGGTATGATATGGTTTATTATTGTGTGACAACACTATAAAAGGACAAACTTATACTGCATTAAATATAATACTTTGTGGTATGATTTTAGTGTGTGACTACATTATAAAAAGGCAAACTAATACTGTATTAAATATAATGCTTTTTTGCCAATTTGCTACAATTTATTAATGGCTATTCTGGTGTGATTTATTATTGTGTGACAACATTATAAAAAGGCAAACTAATACTGCATTAAATATATCACTGGTACTTTTGGGCCATTCTAGTATGATATGTTATTGAGTGACTGCATTATAAAATGGAAAGCTAATAGTGTTACTTCCATACTGTATTAAAGATCACTATTTTGCCATACTGGTTTGATTTTATTGTTTGACTATATTATATAGGTAAAGTAATACTGCATTGAATATAGTTGTATGAATAGTCAATAAATGACAGTTAAAACGGGTTTCTGTGTTGTTGCTATAATTTTTTGCTGACCTTACATGTAGTCTCAGTTACTGTCTTAGCGCTCCTTGCATCTAGATTAAATTTATTTTGGCATAGAGGCTATTTTAGCGGTACACAAAACCAAGATGCCTTTCAGAATGTGCCAACTTCTTGCAATTTGATTGGGTGGAGTTTTGCTATAGAAGACTTAAGTTCCATTGATTGTTGATTAGCCTTGCAACAGTGGGGCAGAAGAACCACTGGGCCTAGGGTTTTGAAATTTTATGTACGGATAGATCATGAAAAATGAATGGACATTTGTTTTCTCAGTCCGACTTGTGTATTTAGAGATACCTACCCTTTGTCGCAAATATTAGGAAATCTGGTCAACACCATATTTCAGAAAGTGTTGACATCTCAAGAAGTATTTGAGTTAGGATAGTGAAATTCAGTAAACAGATTGGGGCTGAGACTTGCAAGAACTGATTACCTTTTGGGCGAAGAAATTTGAAAGAAGTCCCGTGTAGCTTATCCCACATGGCAAGACATGAGGTGTTGGATAAGATTTGCTACTGTCATGTAAGCACACGGATGACTCATTCCTATACGCTGTGGTAGGTGAGAAATTGTTTTTTTTTGCACACCAGATAGGAATATCAGAGATTTTCACCTGTACCGACAATTCTGTTCTTGCACACCAGATAGAAATTGCCATTCTTTTCTCCTGAGACAGAAAATCTTATCTTACCCTGGTGTTCTTACCCAGGACCGGATAAAAATCACGCGATTTCAATGCATTGGTTGTATTGGAGGTCACGTACCTGCGTCATCAAGGGACGTTGGATTTTAGATGATGACGTCACAAAGAAGGCAAAAATGAC
This sequence comes from Ctena decussata, assembly GCA_963989385.1. Taxonomy (NCBI): domain Eukaryota; kingdom Metazoa; phylum Mollusca; class Bivalvia; order Lucinida; family Lucinidae; genus Ctena; species Ctena decussata. The sequence continues at coordinate 52,371,838 of OZ022503.1, read as the reverse complement.
GTCAGTTTATACACGTCAGACTTTGACGTAAAGACGTAAACCGAATGGCGTTCGTAGAAAGTGGCGCCTTCTTTCAAAATCAAAGAGAAACCTCTCAAGCACTAAAACGAAGAATTTTAACAAGGTTTAAAGTTAAAACAAAACGTGGTGTGCAAGAAAAAGTATCTTTTATGGGTATGAGATGCGGATAGAAAAATCTGTCACTCGGGATCACTGTTCGGCATCACTCGGCAAGCCTCGTGATGCCAAACAATGACCCTCGTGACGGATTTTTCTATCCACACCTCATACCCATGAAAGATACTTATATTCTCGCACACCAAATAAGGATATCCGAGTGTTTTCACCTGTTCTGACAATTCTTATCTCACCCACGTTATCTAACGTAGGACCGGATAAAATCACGTGTGGTCTATGCATTGGTTGTATAGGGGGTCACGAAGCAGCGTCACGAAGCAGCGTCTTCAAGTGACGTTGATTTTTTCGCTGATGACGTCTAGAAAACGGAATAATGACGTTTTTTTCTGCTGATGACGTCAAGAAAACGGAAATGATGTCAATTTATACCAAACCGGACATTTACGTTAAGAACAGAACGTCATTCGTTGAAGGCGCAGGTCTTTTTCAAATGAAATAGAAACCAAATTCTACTTTTGAATAAGTTCTGCGTTTGAAATCAAACGCTTCGAATCAAAAGGTATGCAAGAAAAAGTATATATCATGGGTGTGAGGTGCAGATAGAAAAATCCGTCACACGGTATCACTGTTTGACGTCACTCGGTAAGCTTCGTGATGCCGAAAAGTGACCCTCGTGGCGTTTTTTTTTTTTTTTTTTTTTTTTTTTCTAACCACACGTAACAGCCTTCACATGAAAGATACTTATATTCTTGCACACTGGATAAGGATATCCGCGTTTTTCACCTGTACCGCCATATAAGTATCTTTCATGGGTTTGAGGTGTGGATAGAAACATCTGTCACGAGGGTCACTGTTTGGCATCCCGAGGTTTGCCGAATAATACGGAACAGTGGTCCCGAGTGACGGATTTTTCTGTCCGCACCTTACACCAATGGTAGATACTCTTTCTTGCACACCGCGATTTGTTTTTACTTTAGAACTTGTTTAAATGCGTAATTTTAGTGACTGACAAGTTTCTATTTGATTTTGAAAGAAGGCGCCGCTGTCAACACCCGCCATTCGGCTCTTTACGTAACGTCTGGCGTGCATAAACGGACGTCAGTTTTGCTGTCTTCGTGACGTCATCATCATAAACGCCAACGCCACTTGACAACGCAGAAACGTGACCTCCAATACAACAAATGCACTAAATGCTCGTGATTTTTATCCGGTCCTGGGTGAGATAACATGGTTGAGATATTAAGTATCTTTCATGGGTATGAGGTGTAGATAGAAAAATCTGTCACAAGGGTCACTGTTCGGCATCACGAGGCTTGCCCATGATAGATACTTTTTCTTGCACACCACGTTTTATAGACTTTAGAACTTGTTAAAATGCTTAATTTTAGTACCTCAGAGGTTTCTATCTGATTTTAAAAGGAAGCGCCGCTTTCTACGACCGCCATTCGGTTCTTTACGTCAACGTCTAGCATGCATAAACTGACGTCATTTTGGCCGTCTTCGTGACGTAATCATCTAAAACGCCAACGTCACTTGACGACGCAGTTACGCGACCTCCATTACAACCAATGCATCGAATGCTCGTGATTTTTATCCGGTCCTGGGTGAGATAAGATTTGTAGGTACAGGGGAAGCACGCGGATATCCTTATCTGGTGTGCAAGAAAATAATTGAAGGTACAGGGGAAGCTCGCGGATATTCTTATCTGGTGTGCAAGAAATTCTTATCTCATAAAAAATCACGAGCATTCGATGCATGGGCTGTGTAGGTGGTCACGTATCTACGTCGTCAAATGACGTTTTATTTACAGACGGTGACGTCACGAACGGAAAAAATGACGTCAGTTTATGCACACGGACGTTGACGTTAAGAACCGAGCGGCAGTCGTTGTTAAAATCTGAAAGAGTTCCTTCAAGAGCAGAGAATACATTCAGGAGAAGGAGCATGGGCCAGACTACGTAGTTTCGGCTAATAAAGCCTCTTCAGTGACCCTGACAATATCTGGTGACGAACCCAGAGAAGAGCATACTGTAATTTCTAAATCTAAATTGGACAGTCAATTCAAAGACTGATTAGTATCAAAAAGGGTCCAAATAATATATAAAACGCTGGCTTAGAATATGAGTATAGACCAGTCTAAAATTAAAGATTTCTCAGGATATATCCTCCGATCTCAAAGGACGAAAATAAAATATAATCTGCACTATGGATGATGTACGGGGAGACTTTTTACGGCCTCCACACGGCACAACACCAGCTGCGGTGAGGTAAAATTAAAATCTGAAAGAGTTCCTTCAAGAGCAGAGAATACATTCAGGAGAAGGAGCATGGGCCAGACTACGTAGTTTCGGCTAATAAAGCCTCTTCAGTGACCCTGACAATATCTGGTGACGAACCCAGAGAAGAGCATACTGTAATTTCTAAATCTAAATTGGACAGTCGATTCAAAGACTGATTAGTATCAAAAAGGGTCCAAATAATATATAAAACGCTGGCGAAGCGCTTCTTGTAGAATTGGCTTCTTCACACGATGAACGCGGAAAAATCAAATTTCTATTACTATATTTATACTTTACTCTCAGGCCCTTCCTATGGTGATTTCATTGTAATTTAATGTAGAATATGCAAGATATGCGTCAAAGAAAATATAGTAACGACGTATTCGGCCATTACGTTGAACAGCCGTCGCCATAACGTGGCGTCAATCGAACGTAACGCGGACCAATCAAGACGTTTGTTTGCCTCAGACGTCGCTTGACGATGACGTCACATGACCAACTGTCCTTCATCGATGTATGAAGCCAGTTGCGCTTATCGATTTACCTTTGGGAAGTCAGTGGCAAGTGTAAATATATTTGAGTAGAACCCCTTTATTGGCTAATCTTCACATCGAAAACCAAATTTTGTAAATCAGATAGGTATCTATGTGGATAGAAAAATCCTTTACTCTGTATCACTGTTCGGCGTCACTCGACAAGGTTCGTGACGCCGAACAGTGACCCTCGTGACGGATTTTCCTATCTACGCTACACACACATGAAATATACTTATAATCCCACCCAGGGCGGACCAGGACCGGATAAAAATCTTCTAGTCAATGCATTGATTGCATAGAAGGTTACGCACCTGCGTCGACAAGTGACGTTGCTTTTTGATATGATGACGTCGTCAAGAAAACGGCAAAATGACATTATTCCACGCCGGGCGTTTACGTAAAGAACCGAACGTCTTTCGTTGATAACAGCTTTCTTTTCAAATTGGGCTAAACAGAAACACATCAAACCCTAAAATTATACATTTTAAGAAATTTTACGTTAAAAATCAATTATTATAAAACAGAAGAGGTGAAGTAAACGTATGTGTATCTATCATGGGTTTGGCGTGCGGGTAGAAAAATCCGTCAGTCGGGATCACTGTTTGACATCATCCGACAAGCCGCGTGATGCCTAACAGTGACCCTTGTGACGTTTTTTCTATCCGCACCCCACACCCATGAAAGATACTTATAATCTCACCCATGTTGTCTAACCGAGGCAAGGTTGGCAAAAAGGCGGGAAATACTCATATTTCCGAGGACGGCGGGAAATAATGGTAATTCCCGGGAAATGCTGAAATTTCCGGGAATTACTGGGAAATTGGCACTCCCCATCTAGAAAGTTTTAAATTTGTTTTATATAGCCATTAAAAATAATTAAACATCCCTTTATTTAAACATCAGACAAAGGTACAGATGAAATATTGTCTAGATCTGCATATGCAATCAAATAATTTTTTTTATACAAACTATCCTAAGATGAGTCCGCATGTACAGTTGTCTCTGTCAAGCAAAACACACTGAGATTAAAACTACCTACAGTAATTGTCACCTGTCAGTTGAATCAAGACAATCAAATTATATTTCTCACCTTCAGTGGTGTTAGGTCATTTCTTACAATAAGAATTAGCATAGTTAATAACATAGATATTGTCTTGAGAAGCCTTTGGGGAACATAAGTTATTACAGGACATCATCAGGTAACCTTTGGATCACAATGTCCACTCATCATTGTGTAATTAATGAGGCTCAACTCAGGGATACAAGCAAGAAACTGGTGTATGGTACACTCTCTTTTTTGTGAAGTAGTTGTGAATCTATGCCCACCTTTGCAGACCTTCACAGGGTTCTGTCGAATTTTGGTATGATCAAACAAGTTAGCCTCCGATGATCTATGGTCTTTAGCAGTGATAAATCAGCAAGGGTCAGCCTAGAGGAAGAAGTGGGAGAAATTGTCTCCTTAAGCTGTCTGACTTCTCCCTATTTTGAGCTGAGCCAGAAGTCAGAATGTATAAAGCATATATATAGAAGATCCAAAATTTGGAAAACTTCTCCCTGAAATTCAGGAAATGTAGCAAAACTTCTTCTTGTCTGAGAACCCTAGGCTGACCCCGAAGCAGGTAAAAAGCTTTAAGTAAAACTGCAGCTCAGTTTAATATATACATTTGTATGAGAACTAAATGGTGTTTACAAATACAGTGTTGAAACACCACTGTTAAGTGATTAGACAAGGGATTTTACAGTCTATTAGTTTTATAAATAAGAATTTTAAAGGCAGTTTTCTTTAAAATTATAGCCTTTGACATAACCAAGAATCATCTGCTGTGTCTTCTGGCATAGACTAGTCCTGGAATTTACAACCTTATTTGCATGATATGCATATACATAATAACAGATATGTGCTATCAACTTAGATTTGAAAAAATATGATATAATATTTTAAGAAAATTAGCTCTGAAATTTCATATTTCCCAGTATTTCCCACTTTGGCCAAATTTGGAGTATTTCCCAGGACGGTAATTACCGCTGGGAATTCCCGCCACCGGTATTTCCCGGCCAACCTTGAACCGAGGCCCAGATAAAATCACATGCAATCAATGCATTGGTTATATAGGTCACGTAGGTTTATCTCCGTCGTCAAGACAGTGACGTTGGTATTGAAGATTATGTCGCGAAGACGGCAAAACGATGTTAGTTTGTGCCACGTCAGCTGTTAAAGAACCAAACATCGGTCTTTGATAGAGTCGGTTTCTTTCCAAATATAACAGAAACACCTCTGAAACGCGAAAATAATGCACTGAAAGGCTATTTGTATATTGCGGAACGGAACAGAGACATTCTACGGAATAAATCGCATTGTTGATGTTTAGGATTGACAAGGGAGGTAATCAGTGCGTTTTATTCCATTAGCAACCAAATATACAGAACAGAACTGATGCACGGCGCCCTGTTCTGCGGCCATGGTTACGTACCACTGAGGTGCGCGGGGAACGTCATTAAGAGAATAGAAATACAGCCATGTGTCAAAAGTCTTTCCCCAAAATATATTTTTTTTCATTGGCTTTGGTGCATTTGCAAGTGTGCAAGAATTTGTTTATTTTGAGACTTGTATTCAATTGTTCATATTTTTGCATACCTACAAACCTAAAAGATTTTTGCAATATAACATATTTTTTCAGTATGCCCTAAACCTACTCACAATTAAACTACAAGTGTTTGAACTTCAATCAAAATTTCAGAAATGCAGTTTTCTATTGACGTCAATGGTGACATTCTCCAAAATTTGTTAAAAAAGTACTTGTGTTTTTAAAAGCATATTTCTAAAAGAACAATTAATAAGAGTTCAAATCAAGATTATAAGATGTTACCAAAATTATGGCTTTTTCTAATCATATAAAATTAATATCTTACGATAAGCAGTATTGCTGCAGCAAAATTCCCCGCACACTTGAAAATGCATTGAAGTCTATGGAAAACATGCTTTTGGGGAAAGACTTTTGACACTCAGCTGTACAACAAGATGGATGGATACGGGAAAAAGGGGCTGGTAGCTGTTCCGTTCCGCAAAATACCAGTAGCCCTGTTGAACAAGCTCTTCCTTGATAATGTAGCATTGTAAATCTAAACATATGCAGGAAAATGTGTCTGTCATCGTGTTAGGCTAGAAAAATCCGTCACTCGCGATCGGTGATGGATGGATGGCGCGATTTTACGTCCTTTTCAACAGTAACTTAGTCATATCAGGACGATGGTAGGGTGATAATGATAGGCTGTAAGAAATGGAACTTCGTTTACACTTGGAAAGATTTCCGCCTCTAGCGGGGCTCGAACCCGGGACCGCTAGATCAGGAGGCCAGCGCTTAACCTACTGAGATACCGGGACTCCTCGGGGATTGGTGTTCGGCATCAATCGGAAAGCCTCGTGATGCCGAACTAAGTAGTGGCCCTCGTTACGGATTTTTCTTTTCGCATTTCGTACCCATGAACGCCACGGGGCACCAAAAAATAAAATAAAGAAAAATCCGAAATTCAAGATGACTACATGTACCATACCCAAATATGGTAAAGGTCGTTTAGGTAACCTCCAGAATGAATGGACCCAGTTGACTGATAATTTGTAGAAAGCATATATAGCACCTCATTACACAGAGTAGATAAAATGTTTCCGATCGGATTATACATACTCTTTGCGTGAGTTGGGTAAAATTATGTCTAAGTTGGTAATCAAGAACCCTTTGACCTACGATACAGATTTGATGAGATGCCCTTAATTGGAGCAATGTAATATTAGGTTCAGGTGAGCGGTTCATGGCCATCATGGCCCTCTTGTGTTTTATGGATTGGCACTATGATTATTATGTCTCAGAGACCTTTGATGTTCACTATTATAGGTATAATATGTAAAATGCAAAACCTTAAAATCGATGCCTCATTCATATGCAAATTATGGCTCTTTTGCACTTTTCAAAAGAAACGGGTACATGAATTTGATATTTATTTAATGAAGTTTATTGGATGGAATTATGATCGGTTAGTGAATTTGAAATGATGCTTTTTCAGACGTGACACTGAAAAACGGTTCATATACCATATGCAAAGGGCATAGACCCTGGTTATGGTGTATCTGTGTAGCCTTATCAAGAGTTATACAACTTATGGCAACTGATGAATTTATTGGCAACCAGTGACCAGGATGTGTCCACTACACGGATGCATAAGCTGTATTATAGTATGCCCAAAGCGGGCTTTCTCCGTATTGGGATTTCTATGGGCGTACTGTGTTAGTCTCGTCTTGAGTAGGAATGAACCTCTTGTTTTTGTAGGCTTGTGTGTCATCACGACATGCATGATCTTGAAAATTTGATTTCATTGAAACAAATATGAGTTGAGAATACAAAAACTGAATTTACAAAATGATTATTTCCGTAATCGGATATCTCGGCGTCTTTAGCGCTTTTATGACAACGATTGTCCAAGGTACGTATGATGTATTTAAAAGTTCTGATAATAGTTTCACAGTATGGCCCAGTGCTCGAATCCTTTACAGGCCCTGTCAGCCAGAATTCTAGCAGACAGTTAAGGCGAATGGAAACGCACGGTCAGGGAAAAACATCTGGGGCCATATTTATAGAACGACTTAAGTGGTTGCTTTGCTGTTGCTAAGGCTAAATTTCTATGAAGGAGATTCCCTACAACTATGAAATTTGCTCAGGAGGAACAGTCTTTTTCAGACTGTTCCTCCTGAGCAAATTTCATAGTTGTAGGGACTCTCCTTTGTAGAAATTCAGCCTTAGCAACAGCATAGCAACAACTTAAGTGCTTTTATAAATACGAGCCCTGGAAATGATTTTTTCTAGGTAAGAAAAGAGTCGGGGGATTCTGTGCTGGTCAGGGGAATTCGGAAATGTCTTGGAAAGTCAGGGAATTTTTAAAATTACTGCTACGGCAGTCTTCAGAAAATATACTTTTGTTAAAAAGGAAAGGGTGTAATTTATAAAGTGCAAGTCTAGGCACATCGAAGCTACTTTTAAAGTAAAGAGGAAGCAAATTTTTTCCTATAACCCATTGCATTCTGGGTATTTTTTGTTGTCAGCTGAAATTGTCGTCTGCATCAAAAATCAAATTTATCAAAAATATTTTGACAATGTTGGTCTAACTAACTCTTGTAGAAATGATGTCTAGGCAGCAAACGTGTACCCTTATGTAGATAGGCTGAATAAGATGTATATAGCCTTTATAAAAAATGCCCTCTTCTGTTTTCACTTTGTTCGACGTTTAAACGTTTGTGGGGCCTGATCTTGATCCAAACTGTTTGCCCAGATACCCCTAAAGGGGTATTCCGAATGGAATGGGTTAAGACTAACCTCCAATATCCAAGTTTTACAGTTGGCACTGTTGAAGTAAAGAGTAAAATTAAATTTTGGAACTGTAAAAGGGAAAACTAAAATGTCAGGGAAAAGTCAGAGAATGTTGAGGTGGCGGATAAGCGGCACCCTGCACTGGGAAGCAACACTGACTTCTATTTTGCACCCCTTCTCAATAGCACAGGGTATAATCAATTCCGCTAATTTTCGCTTCCTGCAGAGACTGTACATTATATTTGGCTTCCGCCGAGACTTCCGCGATCTCTTGCTTCCTGCCGAGACTTCTGTACATGATAAATGGCTTCCTGCAGACATTCCGCGTGATTCTGCTTCCTGCCGAGGCTCTCGGCAGGAAGCAGAGTCACGCGGACAGTCTCGGCAGAAAGCCAATTTTCGAGGACAGTAGTCCCTGCAGGAAGCAAGAGTTCGCGGACAATCTAGGCGGAAGCCAAATATGATGTACAGTCTCTGCAGGAAGCGAAAATTAGCGGAATCGATTATACCCTGTGAATAGGGGTCAACTGTTAGAGTTTTTTTTTTTTTTTTTTGATGCTTAACGTCCACGGTAAACAACTAAGGTCATGTCGGGACGGTCAGTTAACCTAACCACACTATTCCTGGGCAGGCTTAGACCTCCTAAGCGGTTAACCAGTACTAAGTGCACATACTTTCGCCAGTAACTGACAACTGCCCTTCTTGAATCAGCGGAAGGAGAAACGAAAGTATGTGGCCAGACCGGGATTCGAACCCAGGACCTCTGACTTACGAGTCAGGTGCCCTACCGATTGCGCTACCCGGCCCGGCCAACTGTTAGAGAGAAAAAAATCCCCCCCTTCTGGCATTTTTTTCCTTTAAGAATAGGCCCAGTATTTGCAAGTATTCGTTGTCCTGTGAAACTAAAAGGAATAAGTTGCTTCCTGAAAGAAAAAAAAACAGCTGGCAATGACGTCGTACTGATGGCGTCGCATCGACGTTTATATGACGTCGTGTGCCCTGCAAGGAAGAAACGGCAGAAAAACATGGCGGTGTACCTATACATGTAAACACATGTTTCGGGACCAGGCCCCGAGGTTATAAAACTTTTTTCATGCACAACTCAGCTGAGCATGAAATTTTACCAACTAATAAATAGCAAATTACTGACAAGTCCAGTTGTTTTCTTGCTCAGTTTAGCTGAGTACGAAATTTTCTCTGCTTATAAATATGAAAATGCCAACATTAGTTGGCATTTTCCTATTTATCAGCAGAGAAAATTTCATGCTCAACTGAGTTGAGCACGAAAATAGTTTTATAACCTCGGGACCAGGCCGGTAGCCGCTGCTCTCATTAAATACTGCCAAGGACCACTTTATACACAACATTTGGCCGGCCGAGTGCCAATCTGGTTAGAAACCCAAATGTAATTTATCCGGCTGGTGTCGAACTCAAGACACTCGATTTTTCAGATGGACCACTGAACCAGTTCTGTTTCAATTCTCGTAACGCCGTTCCCCAAGTGGCTCAGTGGTACGTAACCATAGTAGCACACACCTGGTGCCGAATTTCCGTCCAAGACCACTGAACCACCCAGGTGGGCCAAAGTACAAACTGATATTATAGCGGCTAGAAACGTTTCAGGACATGTGTAAAAAGCGTAGTACGCAGTCTGATCAGTGTTCGCTGTGCACATCAGCTATAGCATACGATACGAGGAATATGCATTGGCGCCTTAGTCTGTTTCATGTATTGACCCTAGACTCTGTCCCACACTGAAATTTTGTGTAACATTATAGACTGAAAAAAATGCTGTCTCAAAGGCCGTTTAAACACAAAGTTCTCAGTTCAAAGTTTGTATTAGGTCATCGTTGCACGCCGAGGGTACTACGGCCACTCTGTACGTAAGGAACAAATGAAATTAGTACCCTTGGCTCGCGAAGGTGGTATTGGGTATGAACAAGACTTCAAGTCTAGTTAGTATAGTGACAAACTTGGTAATAACAAAGCTACATAGTCTTTTGAAAAACCCGACGGCTGTTAAGTGATGCACTAGTGAAACTTATCTTCACTCTGTTTACAGCCGGGACATCAACAACAGATTCGACAACAGAATTATCAACACACCTCACAACAGAAACAATAGAAACAACTGAACCCAAAGGTAAGTTTAAATTCCAGGCCTTCTCTCTATCAACCTTGCATAATTGTTACAGCGCATTGTCGATAAAACTTTTTATCCTTTTCCTAGCGTTTGCTTAAGCTCGCCAAAAGATTTGCTTACTGTATACCCGACGGCAACACAACGTCAGAATGACATCGGTGCAACTTGATGTCTCCTGACGTCAGCATGACGTGCCAGGCAGCCTTCTTTTAATGATTTTAAGATGATAGTTTTGCCCAGCTGTAAAAACTCGAGTTAAAAGGTAGCACACCTTAACTGATGACTTCCTAACAAGGCGGTTAAACTGCAGAATCATAAGCATTTTGCATGCATAACATTCTTTGTTCAGCCCATCTACTCATCCAATGTAACATTAACCTGCAAGGGCGAGGTCGGGAAGGGGGGGGGGGGGCGTGGTGCGATTATTACCATATGCATCTGTATTTAGGTGGGACTTAATGCTATATTGTTCAGGTATAGGCTCTAGCAGGCCATGACGATACAATATCAACATTGACTTAACGTCGTGGCAGTGACTCAACGTCGTCTCAACGTTGCATGCCTGCTGATATTGTACCCAAATATAGATCCATGTCAATGTTCTGTATTTGTATAGCCGAAATACCACGATTATGCAATGAGTTCTGTGTACATGTATATTATCTGGTATTGCAGCACTAAGAGCTCCTGGTTCTGACAACTCTTGGTATGTTGTTCCCGCTATAGTGTGGGCGTCAGTGGCAGCTGTGATTCTTCTAGTCATAGTTTTAGTCATAGTATGCGTCTTACTCAGGTAAGTGAGCCCTGTGTTAGGGTAGTTGCAAACTGCGCATGTCCAAAGCAGCCTGCGCAGGCTGGTCTGGGCATATGCAGTTCGCACAAACTATAATTGGGCTTTTTTAGAATTTTAGAAGTGCCTTGACAATTATTGGACATTTTCAAAATTAAAAAAAAGATGGATGATGATGGATGACGCAATTTTACGTCCTTTTCAACAGTATATCAGTCATATCAGGACGATGTGAGGATGATAATGAAAAGCTGTGTGCACTGGAATCCAGTTCACGGTTAGAAAGATTTTCGCCTCCTTCGGTGCTCGAATTCGGGGCCGCTAGATCAGTAGGCCAGCGCTTCACCTACTGAGCTGCCGGGGCTCCTTTTTTAATTAAAGGGGTAAGGGTTCAACGCCATAATTTTCTGTCTGCCATTTTTACAGTCAGACAGCTTTTGTGACTTCCTGTTGCCTCATTGGAAAAAATAGCCCTTCTAAACTCAATTTGCTCCTAGAGTATAAATTCCTTTCCCGAAGGAATCAGTCATCTCACGAGCTCCGTGCTTGTATGGTGGCTGGTTTGTGTCATTTCGTCTTTTCGTCTTTTCGCCGCGAAAAGACGCCACGCGAAAAGACGAAAAGACGAAAAGACGCCATGCGAAAAGACGAAAAGACGAAAAAACGCCAGGCGAAAAGACGAAAAGACGAAATAACGCCAGACGAAAAGACGAAACCCGCCACGCGAAAAGACGAAATTTCAGCGCGAAAAGACGAAAAAACGCCATGCGAAAAGACGCCATTTGAAACTCTTAAATTGTCGTCTTTTCGCGTGGCGTTTTTTCGTCTTTTCGTCTTTTCGCCTGGCGTCTTTTCGTCTTTTCGTCTTTTCGCTTGGCGTTATTTCGTCTTTTCGCATGGCGTTATTTCGTCTTTTCGTCTTTTCGCGTGGCGTTATTTCGTCTTTTCGTCTTTTCGCGTGGCGTTATTTCGTCTTTTCGTCTTTTCGCATCACATGTTTTGCATTAAGATGTATCAATATATCCTATTCTAAATGCAGTTAATACTTTGAATACTTAGACAGGTGTTTCTTTTTTAAACTGTGTAGACCCTGATCAGAATGCAATCTGAAAAGAAGTGTACAAATCACGGTTTGCAGCTTTTGTCGCTAAACTGTTCTTTAAAACATTACCAAAAAATATGAGGAAAGAAGTCATTATGGTATTTCTACTGAACGGACAGAAAAGAAAATGAGCCGTCCTAATGTTTTGGAGTAAAACACTCCAAACAAGTTTCATCCTATCTTAATTTTGATCTTAAACTGCCTAAAAGATTAACCACTTGTTGACCATGTAATCTCTCTCAAACTATGGAATACAAACATTGAAACATTGTTGTACTTCGCTGTATGAAAAAATAATGATACGGTATTTTCCCTAATTTGACATACATTTAACTGCAGCTAACCCAAAATTGGAACAAGTTTATAGTTTTCTAAAGACGTGCCAATCGCAGACAGAGCAGAGCCTGATTAGACTTCTCTTTGGCTTACGCATATTTGTCCCAATATTTAAGAATATTATGGTATCATTGAGATGCATATCAAGCCATAATATTTTCTTATAGGAAGTATTTTTAATCTGAATGCACCTCTGTGACAGATCCATTTTAAATTGAAAATGTGCCCACTTCCGCAATTTTTACAAAGGGGCACAACTACTGTTACTTCCTCTTCGTCTTCTTTAAACGACAGGGAAGGATTTTGCTAGCTCAACTAGGGCAGCTGAAGGCAGGCCTAGGTGGAAAAGGGGTGTTTTAGTGTCATCTGTGGTGCCCCAACGACCTCACAAGATTATGGGATAGAATAGACTAGACCAGCGGTTGCAGTCAGTTCGACCCCCCCCCCCCCCCCCTCTCTACACACACACACACACCCTCGCCTCAGTGGTCCTTCAGATGTGACTCTAAACCGCGAGGCCCTGTCTTCATATGACCTTAGCATTGGTGGGACGTTTTGCCCAATTCTCTCGATCTCTCAGTTTGAACAATAATATTGTAACACAGTTTACTAAAAAAAATATTATTAAAGTAAATAGTAGATTAGGTGCTAGCATTTAGTAATAAATTTGGACCATGTTACCACTATGATCCTAAATCCTAGGACATATGTGTTCTGGGAAAAGAGTGGTCTGGTCAGGCTCTGCATTGGTAAACATTCTGCGTATGTTATGATACAGCTCGAGATATGAAAATCTACTTGTTCAAATTAAAAAAAAAAAACAAAAAAAAAAAAAAACAAAAAAAAAAAACGGTTATCTTTATGTAGGATGCATGGAGACACAGGCTTCAAAGTATTTGCATCTGTGCTTAAGGTGGATGGGACCACTCTCAGGGGAAGCAATTTTGCATTTTTGCCTCCTTTTTTAAGGAAGGTCAGCTCTTGAAAGTAGAATTTGGTCCTCTAGGAGCAAATTCTTTCCTTTAAGAGTAGACCTATTAAAGAATCTATTTTTTCTGTTGGGAAGCAAATAGAATGTCACAAGAGTTGCCCCCCTTTGTAAATATGACAGAAGGGGACAGAATGTTCAGTATTAGAGAGATCTTTCTTGGAGGTGTATACATTCAGCTATACAGTCAAACCTGCTTATGTGGTCACCTTTATTAAGGGATCACCTGACTTGAGCAGCCACCTTTTCTTGGTCCTTTGAACCAAAATACAGTGTAAATGAAATGTATTATGGGGTCACCTGTCTTAAGTAGCCACTTTTTGTCCTTCCCTTGGGTGACCCCTTAAGACAGGTTTGACTGTATTTCTCAAAAATGCTTGCTACAACAACGTATTAGGTCTGCCTACGCTCCTGAATCAGTAAATTTGCGTCTGCTAATTTTTAAGTCAACATGGCCCAGATTATTTTAATCAATAACTATAATTATTGCCGACCCCATACTAATACTTATAGCTATCTTTTTCACTTTTAACAAGTTTAATTTTTCTGTCGGATAAGATAGAGTTTTAGTGGCAAATCCATTCTAATTTCATAAGACTGCTTATCTTGATTATATCTGCGTTTGATCTCAGTCAACAAGGCATAAATAAACGGTACCATACTGACCGAAAGTGTTGCCGACCCAAAGTTAATTTTATAGTCTATCCTTACAATTTTTAGCTGTCAAAAAGATATATGAAAAAGCATTTCAGTGGCAAATTCTGTGATCAGACTGCTTCTGTAGCTGCGTTTGCAGTAGTCTGATATGAGTCTATATTGTTTACTCAGACAAATCTGTCTTAGTATCAGGAATCAATTCAGTTATCAATAAAAGGGTATTTGTGTGTCGTTATTTCGTCTTTTCGTCTTTTCGCCTGGCGTCTTTTCGTCTTTTCGTCTTTTCGCATGGCGTTATTTCGTCTTTTCGCGTGGCGTTATTTCGTCTTTTCGCATTGCGTCTTTTCGTCTTTTCGCGCCGAAAAGACGAAAAGACGCCATGCGAAAAGACGAAAAGACGAAATAACGCCACGCGAAAAGCCGAAAAGACGAAATAACGCCACGCGACAAGACGAAAAGACGAAATAACGCCATGCGAAAAGACGAAAAGACGCCATGCGAAAAGACGAAAAGACGCCAGGCGAAAAGACGAAAAGACGAAAAGACGCCACGCGAAAAGACGACAAATTAAGAGTTTCGAATGGCGTCTTTTCGCATGGCTTTTTCTCGTCTTTTCGCGCCGAAATTTCGTCTTTTCGCGTGGCGGGTTTCGTCTTTTCGTCTTTTCGCCTGGCGTTATTTCGTCTTTTCGTCTTTTCGCCTGGCGTTTTTTCGTCTTTTCGTCTTTTCGCATGGCGTCTTTTCGTCTTTTCGCGTGGCGTCTTTTCGCGGCGAAAAGACGAAATGGCACAAACCAGCCACCATATGCTTGTGATATGATAAACTTTACAACTGACTTTCAAACTAAATTATTCTGACTCAGCAATCCATTCTAAGAGCTGATCTATTTCTTAAACAAAATAACTTAATGTAATAACTGTTTTACCTAGCTGGTTCATAATGTTGAAAAAACGTCGTTTGAATGTCGATTCAACTTGATGACGATGCATCAACGTTGAAATGACCTTGTTTCACTGACGTTGCCTCGACGTCATGGCTGTTTTAATGATGCTGCGTCGACGTATACATATATAGAGGATCTTACACTCGTGGTCTTTTCATATAAAATTTATGAAACGAGCCTTAGGCGAGTTTCATAAATATTATATGAAATGACCACGAGTGTAAGATTCTGTTTATCATATGACCCTTTAACATGGGATTTCAACGCCTTCAAACTAAACATTATTTCAATGAGAAAACGCATTTTTGACATGGACGTTGTCAATGACGTTACGCGTTCGCGCTAAAGTGTTATTGCACGTGTGGTCATACGATATTTATGATACGACGTTATCCACTGAATAACAACGACGTCATATGATAAATAATGTTCAGTGACGTTACATTGATGTCAGTATGACGTTATTTCAACGCCGTGTGCCTACTTGGTACTGTTTTTGTATCAATATATTCTAGACGAAGATTTGCATGGTTTGCTGGACTCCGCCACCGAAGACTGTATTCTGAGCACGAAGTTGAGGCTGTGGGAATACGGAGCTTTTTTGAACCGACCCTATTTCCAGCACGTAAACCTAAGACTAAGCAAAAGTCGGAAAAATCTCACAAAAAATCTCACAGGCATAAGAAAAAGTCGACTGACGACAACGCAGATAAAAGGACGTCGAAAACGGACACAGTTTTCACAGGCCATGATCTAAGAGTGGTCCACGAAGCTGGAAGTTACAGGTAACAAATGACTAAAGTGTCTTACCCAGGAGAAGCATCCCAGCAGGCATACGACGTTAGTCACGTTGCATCGACGTCAATATGACGCCATTTCGACGTTGTGTGCCGCTGGGATAGTACTCAGATGTGAAAAGCATGATGAATGACTGTCGAGAACTGGCATGATCATCACTGCATTGAAGATCTATTTTACATTGCCATTTTCAGAAAAAAAAATATCAAGTATTTTTAAAGATTGTATGCACCCTTCTATGTAAACAGAAATAAACACCAGTATTATCAGCCTCGGCATCCGCCCAGTCGGATCTGAGTCTTTGCTGTTCGCATAGAGCTAGCTTAGACCCTTAGCTGCCCTTTAAGCGCACAGCGAAGACTCTGAGCAGACTAGGTTGCTGCACAGACTGATCTGAGCGCAGGCGCACATGCCATCTTGTTCGTTTTCTCGTGTCGCAGCTCAAAAGGATATACTGGACTGGCATTGATCGTAATGGCTTGCGATAAAAGGTTGAAAGTAGAATGTTGTATGATTTAATATTGTTGCTATAAGAAATTTGTGCATGCGCCGGTCCTTAGAAAACTTTTATCCAGCATATTCTGACTCGCACCTTCTCAGATCAACCTATGCCAAATTTTTCAGGCAGAAAAGTAAGAATTTATTTTTTAAACTTGTACAAATATTAATGGTAGCCTATCCCAAAAATCACAATGCTTATCATATTAATTACCATAAGAATCTTCTTTAATTTGCATTGATGAATCATGTTTTCTCGCCATTTCAACATTTTATTAATATTTACACTTGCCACTGACTTTCCAAATGTAAACCTTTTAGAGCAACTGGCTTCATACACGGATGAACGACAGTTGATCAAGTGACGTTGTCCTCATGCGACGTCAAAGGTAAACAGTCGTCTTGATTGGTCCACGTAACGTTCGATTGACACCACGTTATGGCGACGGCTGTTTAACGTTATGGCCGAATACGTCGTTACTATCTTTTCTGCAACGCATATTTTCCACATTCTGCATTAATTTATCACGGGAACAGCACAGGAAGGGTCTTTAAATCAAGAGTAAATATAAGAATGAAAAATTTATTTTTCAGGGTTCATTGTGTGATGAAGCCAGTGGTCGTTGCTAAAATTCTACAAGAAGCGCTTCGCAATTTCAATTCTTAAATAAGGGAAACAAGTTTTTGCCTTCCTCTTTGCTTCCCTGGTAAATAAGGGGCCTACTTTTAAAGGTAAGCATTTGCTCCTAGAGGAGCAAATCTAGGAGCAAATGGTTGACCCTGACTGAGAATTGAGACAAAAATGAAAAGGTAGAATTACTTCCCTTGAAAATGAATCCGTTTACCTTAAAATATTACTGAGCCGCGACAAAACCAACAAAGTAGCATGGGCGTCCAGCGAACACTTAGATCAGCCTTGGCATTTGCCCATTCTGATCAGAGTGTTAGCTGTCCGCGTGGAGATAGCTTATGCCCTTAGCTACCCTTTACGTGCACGGCAAGGACTGATCAGACTGGGCGGCTGCCACTTTGTTGGTTTTGTCGTGTCTCGGCTCATTTGCTTATCTGAAACCATCATTAAGTGTCTATAATTCCGTTTCATGTGGATCTCTTTTCCAGATCGGAAACAGAAAACAATCTGTTCAGTATTAGTAGGGCCAACCCTGTGTATGAAGGTGAAGGTGAAGACAATATTCTGATAAAGAACGTGTTCACGGACAACCCAAGAACTGATGGAACGGATGTCTATATTCCGGATGATCAATCAAGTGCTCCTTCAGTTCGAAGGTCATCAGCAGCGTCTATTACGCTCATGCCTTACCCGTCCATGACGGCTGCCGGTCCGCAGAATCCAAATTTCCTTAGTGTGCCGGGCGCGGAGGCTGAAACTAATGTGAAGTCTTTCCACATGTTAGTTGACAATAGAAAAGACATCAAAAGGACAAGTAAGAACGAGAAGAAGAGAAAGGACCCTTATGAAGATGTTGCATGCTTTGATGAAAGACCACTTTGTTGTGTCCCATAACTGCTAAGAAGAAGCACAAAGTTGAATCATCAATGAATCAACGTTGATTCAACGTCATAACGTTGAATCAACGTTGATCCACTGATGATTCAAGTTAAATGCACAGTTGGTGGTGTATAGTTGTAGTGGGACTATGCTTTGACTACCTGTAAAAGGTTTAGGGGTTTATGGGTTCATCTCCATGTTTTTTTTAGTCTTACAAGGACACAAAAAAGTTTGTGACTTCTTCTTTGCTTCCGTAGCAACGTAGCCCTTCCAAATTAGGATCTACTCTTAAAGGAAATATAATTGCTTCTAGCGGAGCATTTTTTCTTCCTTAAACTGCTGACTCCCATTTAGAAGGGCGGCAGAAATGAAAATGGTGGAGTTGCTTCACCTGAAAGTGTACCAATTTACCTTAAAATGGAGTAAACTTTAACAGATTATTATTATCTCCTCTGTTAGATGAATCTCTTTTCAAATGGATACTAGTCTTTAAAGAAAGAAAGAACAAATTCCATTCCTCTAAAACTGAATAGATAATAAGGGAGAGAAATACTACCAGACAGGATTGATCTCCCTTGACCGTGTGTTCAAGCACATTAAGTTACAGCGACAAATTCCCGACTTACTGTAAATCGAAAATGTCTTCCAGAAGAGATAAGTAACTTCTTATGCAAAATGCTCATTTTTGTTGATAAGGCCCCTTGCTTGCATTCTGTATTCTATAGGATGTGTATATTATTACACAATAATTTATTGTTGAGGCATTATTTTTACATTTTAGACACTTGCATGTATTTTCTTTTCTGTGTATCACTTTTTCGGAAGTGATAAAAATGTTATTATATTTATTTGGATTTTCTTCTACAATGAAAATGCTCATGCACTTTTTTGTTTTCTTCAAATAGGTTTTGCATTTTCTTTTGATCATTTGTTTTCCTTATTTCTTCCCACTCAGACAGACTGACAGCTTGACAAACAGGCATAAGAAATGTGCACTAGTCTTATTTTCGCTGTGATTTTCACCTTCGCTATTCAAATCCTTTTAAACATACATACATATGCAGAATAAATGCGCATGCAAGCTTACAGGAAGATGTGTAAATGCGCTGATAAGGTTTGTTTCGTATTGTGCCATAAGTCATGTTTGAGCGAGGCCGCAGTCCCTGGGTACGAAACCATAACGGACTCGTTAACTCGGTGTGTGTACAGCTTTGCCGGTTAAATGATGCGGAAGCTGCTGCCGACGTTCAGCGATACTGCCACTCCTGGTTAACAATGTACATACAAGGGCTGTTACGAAAGGAAAAAGAGCTGTTACGAAACGAAAAAGAGTCAGAGTTACCAAACGACTTGATGACCAGGTCGTTTGGTAAGTATGACTCTTTCTCGTTTCGTAACAGCTATATTTGCGCTTCGTAACATCCTTGTAAGCATAGTTAACCAGGTGTGACTACTATCACCGACCGCCACCCTTATACCACTTATTCCAGCTCAGGACATTCTGAGTCAGAGGTCCTGGGTTCGATACCCAATTCTGGCCACATTCTTTCGTTTCTCCTTCCGCTCATTCAAGAAGGGAGTTGTCAGTTACTGGCGAAAATATGTGTACTTAGTACTGGTTAAACGCTTAGGAGGTCTAAGCCTGCCTAGGAATAGTGTGATTAGGTTAACTGACCGTCCCGACATGACAATAATGTTAAGGAAAATTGCAAAAAAAAAACCCTGAATTTTATTGTTTTTTTTTAGAAAAAGAAATATGATAGTAACAACAGATTTTGAAAGCTCTTGATAATAGGCTTTTGATAAAATGCTTATACGTTGGATAACATTGGCAACCACCTGTACACTGCACAAGGCCTGCCAAGGTACCCCACCCACTCGTTGCAAATCCAGAGAAGCTAACCAAAACAATCCAACAGATCAAAATTAAGTGTTTACCGTTTGAAATATTTCACAAAACTTGATACAAATATAAAGCATCATCAGTCGCTGAAAAGAGAACAGGATATGTAACTCCGTCTTCTTTTTTGACGGAATTTTTATGCCCCTTTATAAATTTTAGAATGGAAATCGTGTCCACTCAAAAGCTCTAAAACCGTTCAAGATATTTTTTGCAAAACTAGGTACAAATATCAATCATTAACAGGCAGTGTGCAGAGAACAAGAACTGTAACTCCACCTACATTTTTCCTGGAATCATGCCCCTTTTTAACTTTAGTATGGAAATTGTATCGGCTATATGACTTTAAAACCGTAAAAGATAGTTTCACGAAAATTTTGGAACATGTACTAATATAAAGCATCATCAGACAATGTGAAGCGAACAAAAACAGATACTCCATCTACGTTTGTACGGAATTATGGCTTCTTTGTAAATTTAGTATGGAAACCGTGTCCGCTCTATAACTCTTGAACCAACTCCATTTGTACTTTTACGAAATTATGCTCCTGTGTAATTTTAGTATGGAAATGATGTCCGCTCTATAACTTTAACCCCGCTCGAGATATTTTCATGAAACTTTGTACAAATATAAAGCACCATCAGACAATGTCCAGAAAATGAGACTGTTAATTCAGCTTACAGTTTTTACGAAGTTATCCCTTTTGTAATTTTCTGTATAGAAATTGCATCCGCTCTGTTGCTTTAAAACCATAAAGTTATTTTGGCAAAACTTGGTACAAATATAAAGCGTCATCAGACAATATGCAGAGAGCTTGGACGGACACTCGGCGCCAGGTGTGTGCAACTGTGGTTGCGTACCGCTGAGCCACTTGGGGAACGTCGTTAGGAGAACAGAACAATATGCAGAAATTAAGAAACACACGAATTCCGCAGAATGCTGTGTCGCACATGCATTGCGCTGCATATTGGTAAGAAGAAAGTGAAAGCAAAACTTTGATATTATACGACCGAAAAAAATTCAGCCAAGGATTATTCTGACACAAATTTTGCCAAACTCTATCCAGTGGTTCTTGAAGTACTGTCAATTTTATATGTTTGTGCTACTTTTAGTAAAGGTGGATGGCAGCCATCTTGGATAGCCAATCTGCCAAAATATACAGTTATTGCTATATACAAGGATCATTCAAACCTTTTTTTACCTGGCATTTGTTACTGTTGAAGTGCAGTGCAGGTGCGACATAGCATTCCGCGGAACTTCTTGTCATCTGGGGAACAAGGGTACATATGCCCACTTAGAGGGTCACGACTTTGCGCACTGGCTTTCTCATACCCACGGATCAATTCATTTGAACATGTCGACAGTTTTCGTATGCACAAGAATATTGACTATAGACGGAAAAAATAAGAAAACATGATAAGCATGAGCTTTACCTGCCCTCATACTTACCCAGCAATGAGAGTTTCAAAATAAAATACCTTTCTCAGACCAGGTAAGAAAATCGGCAGCTATACCTGATGTCCTACAAGGCCAATTTTAATGTAATAAAAGGCCATCGGCCAAGTGTCACCCGACGTTTGAAATGTGTCACAAACTGCAGCCCTTTATTCAGTTTCAGAGTAACTATATGGCCAAAAACAGAAAACATGTGTATTACAGAACCTGGTCAGCAAATAATAACTGAAGCACAATTACTGCCAGGGCCTCTATGAAGTTATAAAATACTTAAGTTTAGAAAGGGGCATTTATGTGTAAAACCAGAAAATATGTGTATAACAGAACCTGGTAAGCAAATAATGATTGAAGCATAAGCAGAGACATATACCCCAATTACTGGGCCTCTATGAGGTTGTAAAATACTTGAGTTCAGAACTGGGCGTATATGTGTAAAATCAGGCTACTGAAACTTTAGGCCCTTACAGAATGCCCAAAACGTAAGACTGTATACCCAATAACAAAATAACAAGGGCCATAATCCTCCTAATATGAATCTGATGAAAAAGAACAATGCATTTATGAAAATTCAGCCCATTAATATGAATAGTTCTTGAGTTATCCCTTTACCTTTACATGAATGTCTATTATCTATGAAAGGGGAATAACTATGTCACTAATAAATTTAGCATATCCTAACAATAATCAGAATACTCAATTTACCAAATGCTAATAGCATACCAAATTTCAGCTCTCTCGGTCAAACTTTTCAAAAGTTGGAAAAATACCAAAAACGACAAGGGGCCATAATTTTGTAAAATATAGGACAATTGAAATTCCAAAATCATATGCACATCTTCAGATCATGATGAAACATTCTGCACAATTTCAAGTCAATCTGATAAAAGATGTGACAGGAGTTGCGGGGACAAGGTCTGAGTCAGCAAGGGCCGTAACTCCATCAAAAATTGCCGAAACAAAAATAAAAAACCACATGTACATCTTCATATCATAAGAAATAAATCTGTAAAATTTCAAATCAATCCGATGAAAGACGTAGGAGGAGTTGCGGGGACAAGATTTCGGACGGACGGAAAGACGGACGGACGGACTGACACACGGACGGACGAGGGTCATTTCTATAGTCCCCCTCCGCCTACGTCGGGTGACAAAAAGCGTTAACCCCATATTAATGCCATTTATCTGAAGCATCTGTCATTGGTATATGAAATGAAGCCATTTACCAGGACACTTCGGAAAACTGACCATGAGGCCAGTTTTCCAAAGTGTCCTGGTAAGTGGTTTCTTTTCATAAAATGACAACATGTGCTATAGACAAGGGGTGTTAGTGCGGGGTAACTGCGCTTTATGGTATAAAAAATGGACTTTTAACACTTGAGGTTTAGCTGATTTTCTTACTAGTTGTAGATTATTTTCTTTTGAAACAAGCTGTTTGCCGTTATAATCATATTCTCGTGACCTACGTTATCCATCAGCGTCCGGTTCTTCAAAACTAACGACATCGTTAGTTAATGTTTCGTTGAAATTTAAAATGTTAATATTTCAAATATGCCAATTTTTTTTGTTGAAAAAATGTGAGAAGCTTTTGCACTGCAAAGCTTCTCACATTTTTCAACAAAAATATCAGTGTATTTAATTATAAAGTTATCCAAACACTTAACAAAAAGACCTCTTAAGGAGCTCGTTAGGCTAACGATGCTTTGAACAACTGGGTCCTGGTTGTAAGCATATCCAAACTTGGTACATTGGTACCGACCAAGCTCTACAAGATCATAGTTGAATAGGATAATGGTTTCACATGACCTGATTGAAGTGCAGTGACATTAAGCAACAATAGGAAATATATTTAAACACCTTTATGAAATAAACTGTTCGGTTCAAAAACTTAGTCGGGTAACTCGAGTCACAGTTTCTCATTACCTCGTAAAAGTGAAAGATACGGTATATCTACTGGGCCTGTATACCCAAAATTGAACATTTTGCGGCACTTTAGAACAGTGAGGACTGGTCTGATTGCGCGTCTGTATGGGTTGCCGTTTTACTATTTATTACCTATTTATACATATCCATAGTTATCTACGGATAACCATGATTCGAAATAGTGATATCCATAATTGTTTATAGATATTTATTATCATTTAGTAATGTCCATAATTCAAAAAAGGATATCTGTTGTTAGAATAATGGATAACTTATAATTTAAATGATTTATGGATATCACTAATTCTAATTACGGCTATCACTTATTCAAATTAAGGACATCCATAACTCGAATTATGGATATCCATGTTTTTACCCATTTATGGATATTGCTTATACGATAATGGATATCAATAAATCAAATTAGTGATATCCATAATTCGAAACAGTGATATCCCTTAATGATTTAGTTAAATTCGAATTATGGATATCAGTAATTCAGCCTATCTATGGATATCAATCTTTGCAAATAATAAGTTTAAATAACGACTGCTCCGCGGCCCATTATTCGAATTATGGACATCTATGACAACCCGATTTATTGATATCACTAATTCAAAATTATGGATAGCCATTATTCGAATTATAGATATACACAGTTTGTCCCAATTTTAACATAATTATGGAAATCCTTAATTCGAATTGCTGATATCAGTAATTCGAATTATGGATTTCCATAAATCGGACTGAATTACTAGTAGGTATCCATAATTCGAATTTCTGATATCACTTATTCGAATCATGGATATCCATTTTTCAAATAAGTGATATCGATAAATGGGCCGAATTAGGGATATCACTATGCCTAATAATTGATATCCATAAATCAATGTATGGATATCTATAAACAGGGATTAAACAGTAAAATGATATTCTATACATCCGCGCGCTCTGACACGATATCAGTCTGATCATCAGAAACCTCTAAAAATTGTAGAAACAATTGAAAAACGTGGACGCACAGGCTTCTCTGCTGACACTTGCCACTATGTGCATTTTGCAGCGTTGTTCAGTCTAACTAAATGTGCAGCTATCAAAGACCCGTGTCAGCCTGCATATCATTAGCGTTTGATAACATGCTTCAATGTCCGCACACTTCATCTGTTTAATGAACAAAATGAATGTGGATATTGGTTTGCATTCCCGACAGCAAATTGTTTTAACTCTTATAGCGCCAAAAAAGCCAGTCGACAAAATCTACGCCTGCAAAATTACAAAAAAAAAATAAAAATAAAATTCGTCCAAGTTGTATCATATTGAAACTTCAAAGACTAGATTGCAAACAGTGTATATCCAGATAATGAGCCGCCTCACCCGGATCTACGCTATTTGCAAATTCGACTATTTTCATTTTTGGCGCCTTTAAGTATTAATGTCCTTTTTTCTTGCCCTGCTATTTTTTCTGTATTATTTACATGGATCTGTTTACCATATTATGTTTTGATCGTTCCGGGTGGCTTGTCCCAGTATCGTCTTATAATCAGCTGCTATACAACTCTTTTATAAGTTTAAATGCAGTACTGTCGACATATGGATTAGTCAGGAAACATAAGCATGTCAGCACGCAGCGTGATTGTCTTTGTGTTCGGATTTCTGTTAGCCTTTTGCATGATAACAGCTCAAGGTATATATTGCATATTGAGTTTTACATTAAGTTGCATAATGAGAAAATCGTAATCCTTAACGCGCAAAAAGAAAAAAAGAAAAAAAGAAAAAAGCAGACGACAATATTTACGTCTGCGAAATTTCAAAAAATAAATAAAAAATGGAAAAAATCGTCCAAGCTATATGGTATCGAGAATTAAAAAGCTAGAGGACAAACAGCGTATATCAAGACGAGGTTGCTTATTATCTTATTATCTTATTATGAACTGCCTCATCGGGACTTACGCTGTTTTCAATGTCACCTTTGTTCCATTTATTAGCACTGTAAGTGTTTACCCTTGAACGCCAAAATCGAAAGTAGTTATACCCCCGACATACGAAGTATGTCGAGGGGTATATAGTGGTCGTCTTTCCGTGCATTCGTCTGTCTGTCCGTTCGTCCGTCCGTCCGTTAACATTTGCGTTAAAGTCCGACGTTAAGTGTTTTTTTTGCTTATATCAATATCCAATATCATTTGATGAAACCTTTTGGTAAGTGACTGGGTATATTTCTGGGTTTATGCAGAATAGTTGACATCATCTGGATGCTGCTGCTGACCTAAGGTAGATTCACAGACTTAAACATTTGCGTTAAAGTTTTGCGCTAAGTTTATATTCTTCTTTTATATTTCCATTATCCTGTGATGGAACATTTTGATATTGGACTAGGCATACTTTTAGGTTCATACAGAGTAGTTCACATCATCTGGATGCTGCTGCTTACCAAAGGTCAGGGCCACAGGCTTGTATATTTGCGTTAAAGGTTTTGTGTTAAGTTTATAGGAGAAAACGCGGTGACGTCATCGATAAGGATTTCCAAGGTATTCCCCACACTGGTTGGCAAAAAGTCGATAATCAATCACGCTGTATATTGAACGTTTATTGGGTGATTTTAAACTGTGTAATTAATCATGCCGTGTATTTTGCGCATTATGATGCATATTTTTATATAAATGATAACGCTGAGAAATGTAGGTATTTTAGTGTGAAATATTGTTCTATTCCCTCTCCTAATTCATTTAAATTGGTTCCACATTAAGTGCTTTTAGATGTACGTTTTAGCATGGATACTCTAAAAAATGTGTCTGTATCTGGTGTACATTTTGAAATTAAACCGGTTGTTTATTGTTTATAATGAATGTATCCGGTATTCAGCGGGTCTTTTGATAAGGAATGTCTTTAATTATCATATTTCAAAGGACGCCGCGGGTTTCCTACAGTGACAATGTCATATTGACTTGTATAAATACGGTAACTTGTATAATATAACCAACTGTTTTTGGCGGTGTGGCTAATTAAAATATCAAATAAAACTCGATTATTATAATCTATGATATATTAATATTAATATGCTTGTCCGCTAATAAAATATAAAGAGCAAAAAATGAGAGAGAGAGAGAGAGAGAGAAGATTCTCTGTTTATATATTATCCTTTACTGTTTTATCAAACCATTAGAGAGAGAGGGAGACAGAGAGAGAAACAGACAGTGTGAATTTGTTGTTCAGATGTCATGAGCTCGGACTAAATAATGTGGTAATTACTGATAGTAATTTCAAAACAGAAGGTTCTCTGCTTATACGTGTATATTATCCATTACCGTTTTATAACAGTCTCTTTTGAATCGCAGTCATGAATATAAATTCATTTACTTATTTATTTTTTTTACATTTTCTTATCCCTAAATCAGACCAATATGTTTTATTAATTTGCATTACTTCTCGTTGGATACAAGTTTCTATATTTTATTGTCTTTCATTTTCCATTACCCGTGTTATATTTACTAATCACCTTGATTGTCGAAAAGGTTTAAAGGTTAAAATACTGATCTTTAGTACCTCCGATTTATTGTATTTTTATTTCATTTATTTATTTTTCTTTTTAAGTCAAAGTTATTAAGAGAAAAAGTCCTGTTCCGATGCGAGTCAATGTATGTCGAGTAATTAAATAACTTTAAATAATATTAAATAACTCTCTTTTTTCGCGCGACAAGCGATTAAAACAATATTTGCACTGGTTTGATCGGTTTCTATTTATTCGCAGCTTTCTAAACTATATTCTACGCATTTCAGAGGTTAATTTACAGCAAAATCCCATAGAAGGCCATTGTCTGTCGCTATCTTTTTGCCAACCAATCTACCCACGTGATCATCCGATGACGTCACTCCGGGGATTCCCGTTATCTCCCATACTAGTAAACTTTGCTTCTATTCCCAACATCACCCTTTGATGAAACCTTTTGATATATGACTAGGTTTACTTCTTTGTTCATGCAGAATAGTTGACATCATCTTGATGCTGTTGCTGACCTAAGGTAAAGGTCAAAGACTTAAACATTTGCTTTAAAGTTTTGTGTCAAGTTTATATTCTTTTAGACTTCCAATAGCATTTGATGGAACCTTTTGATATTTGACTAGGTTTGCTTTTAGGTTCATAGCTGCTTACCAAAGGTCAAGGTCACAGACTTGTATATTTTCGTCAAAGTTTTGCGTTGAGTTTATATTCTTTGCTTATTTCTCTAACATCCTTTGATGAAACCTTTTAATATATGACTAGCTTTACTTCTGTGTTCATGCAGATTAGTTGACATCATCTGGATGCTGCTCTGACCAAGGTCATGGACACAGACATATGTTTACATTAAAGTTTGTGTTGATACTTTTTGCTGATATTTGTTCATGTAATATATTTTGATGGAACCATTTGATAGGTGACTAAGATCGTGTATAAGATTAGTTTCGTTAGGCTGTGGTTTCTTAAGGCGGTGGTTTCATTAGGCGGTGGCGCTGGTCGGGGGTATACGTGAGCCTCCTGCTAACTTGCTCTAGTTGAAATTGCAAACAGAATAGATCGTGAGCAGCCTAATCTGGATCTACACTAGTTGCCTCAATTTTTTTTTTTTAAATTTTGTCATATGTCTTTTTAGCGCTTTAATAAACCCATAAATGATTTGTATATATTGGATGAGTCCATTTGTAAATTAAAAGGGGGTCAGGTTTAGTTAATTTCAAGAATTTTTGTTTTACTTTGACGAGAAATACCCTTTTGTCTTAGACAAAATTTACAAACCCTGATCAGACGCCGCGTTTTGCGCCGTCTGATTTGGGACTGCACTGTTTGGCTATGACCCATTTTAGGAAGCTAGGCATTAATGTGTTAAGCGTTGTTAATGCTTAGATCATTGCAAAGTTCCTGCATATGTGCCCTGGCAAATGCCTGCATAAACGTTCAGTTTTCTTGTACAACTTTTCTTGTACAAGAAAAAAAATGACCAAGAAAAAGTGGTAAATGATGTTTGTTTACATGGTTTAAGTTTTCAATGATCAAACAAGGTTTATACCTGAATAATACAGAGTTAGTGAAGAAAATAAGCATGAAACAGATATTTTTGTAATTATTTTGATTTAAAAGATAAATTGCAAGTACTGTGTTCAGTACTCCGTTTTTCCTAGCATAAACATACGATAAACAGCTGTTGAATATGATAAATACATGGTTGGTTCCACCGTGTGGATTGTTTATCTGTGGGAAATGTAGAACTGTGTTTATGGAAGAACTTTTACTGACCAGAATTAAACATTTATTCTGTTTTTATTTAGATGTATACTCCCTCATATTTAATTACGAAATAATCACAAAATTAAGAAACTGGTTAGTTGTATGCAACACAGTTAAGACTTGTACAAACAATCTTCAGCGAAAACATCTTTGTTACGGAGGCAGTGCATACTCTTGTTGCATATTTACGAATATTTTGTTGTCACAAATTGACTGACTCCCACGTGGCAATAAAAAGCCGTTTCTGCAAGCACACTTTGAATTTTATGATTGGTGGAGTAAATAACTTAACAATAGCGTTAACCTCTAATCCGTGCACGAGAGTTCATTTCAGCCAATAACTGTCTGAAGGCGATTAAAGAAAGGTCGTGAAATTATTCATGATATAACTTAACCCTGATTAACTATGATTGCTGGGCGTATCCAGTCTTCATTTTTGGCGCGAATAGCGGACCGCTATTCTCGTCAATTTATTTTCTTAAATTCTCCTACTTCCAGTTACCATCACAATCATAAACCAGACAGAGAAGCGATCATGATCATGCCTAGGATAGTGTTCGTAAGAAATTTGAAAGTTAATAGAAATATTGATCGAGGGCATATATCTTTAATCAGAAGGAATTTATTCGAAAAACTGAGCCGACTCATAAAGCTTACTCAGACTGAGAACTCGTGCAAATTTCACGCATATTGTTACTTGAAATGTGCCTGCCACATCTGGGTTTTATAATTTCTCTTGGTCAAGCCTCAGTCTTGGCTGGGCTGGCTTTCTGGCGTTTTTCAGACAAACTTGGAAGGTCATCGTTATCGTGTCATGGTCACATCCTGTTATATGTTAACTCCTGATCGTAACCGCTTTCTCATCCAAATATAGTCAGTCTGGTTGTGATGCTTCCTGTCTAGGCTGTGCCATATCCATTCTGGATGGATTGTGTGTGCTGGGGAGAGGGCGCGGGGGGTGGGGTGGGGGGGGGGGGGTAAGGGTATTTGTCAGTACTAGGTTGTTTAAGGTTATATATTCAAGGATTCAAGGACCCCTCTCATTTGTCACGGCATTGCAGTAGGGTACACATACGTCTCCCTATTCTGCCAGTGTATCCTTCCCAACTTAAGCAGTGCAATCTTAGGTGATTGATCTATGATTTCCTGAAAATTTTGGACAATATTTGTAAACTTCTTTTTTTTTTGATAAAGGCACTCTGGTTTTATGTTGCCAACAGTGCAAATTCTAGAAACAGTTTTTTTTTGTCTTTCATACGTGTATTAGTCACCAGTTTGGACGGATTTCTCAAAAAAGGAAGTAAAAACATAACCTTTTGCAGATATGGCGATGTACCCACTCACCTTAAAATCACATTTTAATGACTTTTTGTTAACAAGTGAATTATAAGGTGAAATGTTTGTGGATACGCCCGTCTCTGAAAATTAATAACGACTGTTTGGTAATACGAGCTCATATTGAAAACATGATAATTATGATTCACACCTGACAAAAGATAAGAAACCATGAGTTGCGTAATTAAAAAGAAAACTGTCATAAGGTGAATCGATGTAAATCCAGGGGAGGAAACTCCGCCAATTTCATTTTTGCCCGTTTTAAATGGGGCTTATTCTGATACAACTTCGCTACATATTTACCATTTTATGAGCTACCAGGAAAAACACAACAAAGGACGGACACTCGGCGCTCGGTGTGTGCAACTACGATTACGTACCACTGAGCCACTTGGGGAACGTCGTTACGAGAACTGCAACCTCAGCAACAACAACAGGAAATACGGAAATACCCTGTACGTTCGAGTTTGAACGGATCCGATCAGCTTCAGATATTAGTGTGATTTAAGGCAGTCCGCAATCATGATGACCGGATACGCATTCATGTTTCCCGCCTATTATTTTACAAGGGTGGGGGTGGGGGGACGGGGGACTTTCTAGAAACTTCTTGTTTGCATTCTTGGACGACGAAGTCATTTGAAAATGAGGGCAACTCCTGAAAAGGAATTTATGCGTGAGGCGGGGGGCGGGGGGGGGGGGGCGGGGAGGGGGCGGGGGAGGACAATTTTTTACATTTTAGAAAAAAAAAACCTCATTGGTAGACAATTTGCGAGTCTCTTGGTAATATTTATCTCCTCTTACAAGTGATAGCATTTTCTTTTAATTTAGAACACTGCTGTACAGTCCTGATAGGTCGTTTCCATAGGGATTCGAGGCCCGATGTACCTTGGGCAGAGCATATTAAAGGCGGAACCTATCCCTCTCCTTTCACTGCCTTTTCCTTCCCTGCTTCGAAAAATGTACCCATTTACTGTTGGGTTGACCGAGTTTTCCAGTTGCCAGTTGACCTAAGCTGGGATTCGAACCGCGACCTTCTGCACCATAACCGGGTCGCTCTAACCACTCGACCACGGCGCTTCTCTTTTACAGGTACTTGCCATTAACCCTTTTTTACCAGTTGACTTGTCCCTCCTTATCATTTGCAGAGTCCGTTTCTAGTTTTAAGGTTTTCTGCTGGACGATTTCATTTTTAGTGTATTTTGCAAAGAAGCAGTTTAGACCCTGTTTAGACGCCGCTTGTGCGGCGCCTGAACTTAGTCGTCACTGTTGGCATTTGTTCCCTTTATGAGGCCGGGCCGCGTAGCGCAGTCGGTAGGGCGCCTAACTTGTAACCCAGAGATCCTGGGTTCGATACCCGGTCCGGCCACTTACTTTCACACTGTAAAAAAATTCTGTAGATTTTACGGTAGAATAACTGGAAACCGGCTGCCAGTCCTTTCCCCGTTATTTTTACGGGCTTTTGCCTGTAAGACATTGTTGGAAATCACGAAATGGAAGTTTTATGTTAACTTGGCGCACTCGAAAATAACTTTGTATTGTTGAAGGGCTATCTAACCAAAACGACATTTGTTCTATTCTGTCCCACTCTGCTTGATGATTGCTGCAATTTTTACGGGCGCCCGTAAAAATAACGGTAAAAGGACTGGCAGCTGGTTGCCAGTTATTTTACCGTAAAATCTACCGTTTATTTTTGCAGTGCATTTCCCCTTCCGCTGAACCAAGAAGAGCTGTTGTCAGTTACTGGTGAAAGTATGTGCACTTAAAATTTAGTATTGGTTAAACGCTTAGGAGGTCTAATTAAAAATCTAAAAAAGTTCCTTCAAGAGCAGAGAATATATACAGAAGTAGGAATATGGGCCAGACTACGTAGTTTCGGCTAATAAAGCCTCGTCGGTGACCCTGATAATATCTGGTGACAAAACAAGAAAAAAGCATACTGTAATTTCTTAATTTTAATTGGGCAGTCGATTCAAAGACTGATTAATTTCGAAAGGATCCAAATAATATAAAAGACGATGATCTAGAATAATAGTCTAAATCGATCTCAAATTTTAGATTTCTCAGAATCTATCCTCTGATCTCAAAGGATGTAAATAAAATATAATCTGCACTATGGATGATGTACGGGGAGACGTTTTACGGCCGCCACACGGCACAACACCAGCTGCAGTGAGGTACAATTAAAAATCTAAAAAAGTTCCTTCAAGAGCAGAGAATATATACAGAAGTAGGAATATGGGCCAGACTACGTAGTTTCGGCTAATAAAGCCTCGTCGGTGACCCTGATAATATCTGGTGACGAAACCAGAAAAAAGCATACTGTAATTTCTTAATTTTAATTGGGCAGTCGATTCAAAGACTGATTAATTTCGAAAGGATCCAAATAATATAAAAGACGATGATCTAGAATAATAGTCTAAATCGATCTCAAATTTTAGATTTCTCAGAATCTAAGCCTGCCCAGGAATAGTGTGGTTAGGTTAAATAACCGTCCCGACATGACCATAGCTGTTTACCATGGACGTTAAACAATAACAGAACAACAAATCCCTATATGAGTTTCTGGACTAAAAAGGGTAACAGATGCTGATAGATTATGTCATCCCAACATTCTAATGCATAAGGAGGTGGCAAATATAGGACACAGCGAGCAGACAATTCCATGATGTGGCGATTGACCTGGGCGTCGCCTAACATTGAAACTTAACATAAGCTAATATTTCATGGCAGAATATCTTAACTTTATCATAAACAAGTATAATTTCTGTCAAATTGCTTGAAATCATGCGGAATAACCTCCTTTTCTGCACAAAGCTATACTAATATATTATTCATAGTAGTTTACATTATATTTATCTTACATAAATTTGTCCCATATTTTTCACCTCTTCTTTAATGAAAAAGCGATAAAATCTAATATGTGTCATATTGGCACCATGTTGAGGGTCAAAAATGTATGTTATTGATGAAACGCATGTGGAGCATATATAGACACACATCACACTCCGTTGATCACCTTTACAATTCAACGAGCCATTGGCTTACTTTCTTCACCAATATGCATGCATGTACTTGCGCTGTTCCGCTTCTTCTAAGCTAGACCCTTTATGTAACCCAGTAACAGAAGCAACCTAGCAGACACACAATGTTGAATCAACCTTGAATCAACATTGATTCAACGTCGTGACGTTGAATCAAGTTTGATTCAAGGTTGATTCAACCTTGTGGGCCCAGTGGGAAACGAATTGTTAGGCCATCGATTTTACTATTTCGTAAAACATTTAATTATTGACAAGACATACTTATGACCACGTGCTTATGACTATTTTTGTTCACTTAGGTTGCTAGTCAAAATTAGCTTTTCGTAACCTAATGAGTTTTTCTTGAAACTTGTTGCCCTAAAATTACCATAACTTATGTTCTGTTGTTTTTATATTTATTTATGTATTGATTTTAATTATTGATTTTTTTTTTGCATAGAAGCTTTATGGAAATAGGAACATATTTAAAAAAAAAACTACTACCCTTTCAACTTTCATTACCCGAGTAAACTGCAACAATTAGTTAATAAATGCAAAATTGCATCGATACTGTCAGATGGTGTAAATATATTAACTTCAGATTAGTTGGTGTGCTTTGGAATTTACAGTTTTAGAGATGACTGCAGCTAGAGGCTAATCAGCTATAAGAAACTGTCTGCGCGCGAGCATAGCAGTGTTGCAGACCTACATATGTATTTTAAAAGTTTGTAGACAACAGTTATTCATTTCTAGAGCCAAATTTTAAACAGTTCCATTCAGCTGTGACATTACAAAAAGTAAAAAGTATGCAAAGACCAGGAACTGAAACAATCAAAATCCAAATCCAGCCCTCAAACCATAGTTGGAAACAACTAAGATTACAAATAATCAAGATACAGAGAACATATGGCCAACCGAGTGAGCAGCTTGTTCCCAAAAGGTGGCCACTCAGCAACCCAAACCGAACCAAAAATAATAATAACATACATAAGGTAAAACATCACAGAAACTCTGACACCAAAAACAGGCAACAAAGAACCACAACAGAACTACCGCCTTGGAACGGTCAGTAATGAATTACTGGGGGGCTTAAATCGATTTTACAGGCCCAACCTCACCCTCAGTTTCTGAAGTGGTACAAAACATTTAGTTGGTAGTTCGGTTCGCATGATAACCCTCTAACTCGTCAATGAATCATCACGGTAAACACATAAATCAAATTTCAACACCATGAAGAAGCAAAGACGAGGACTCAACAGATACAACGGGACGTCTGACAGGTGGAGATCCCTGTCCTGCCAAACGACCCCACTGGAAATCTGAAGCAAAAGAAGGTCACCAGTTGAGCCCCGGTGGACCAAGCAACAGACATAAAGGCTCCTGTCCCAACCAACTAAAATATATAGCTTTAGGTCGGGGCCATCATAGAGTCTGACGACCGATCCCCCGGTGTGCAATTAAAGAGTGCAGCAAAGTTATCAACCGTGATTGGGTTAATCACTAAGCATGCAGACTGTCGCATAACATTTAAATTATAGCCAATACGTTTGTGACGTATTATTATTTTTCGGAATTGATCAGAAAAATCAGTCCTACCCTTAATCTTTTTGAATTTGTATACTAAGTCACCATAAAATTCTGGTTCCGATAGGCCTTGGTGTAAAAAAATTTTTAATCCGACATCAAATTTTGAAACCAATTCATGGTGTCTGCGATAGAATTTAAAAAAGCCTTTCTAAGCTTATGATACCGATAGCCCTGTTGAAGAAGTTTAGCAGTTAAACATTTATTACGAGCATTAAAGTCATCTACATGACTACACACTCTAGCAAATTTTATAAGTTGAGAAATATACACTCCATAAGAGGGACGACGTGGAACGTCACCATCCAAAAATGGAAAATTAACTATATCAAAGTCAAAGTCATCACGTTTATCATAAATTTTAGAAGATACAAAACCGTTAGAAATAGATAGATGTAAATCCAAAAAGGGGGCCTCGGTATCTGAAGTATTAGCTTTATTCAGTTTAAGTTCAGGTGGGTAAATTTGGTTAACCATGCTTTCAAAATAAGGATTATCAATATTCAGAAGATCGTCTAAATATCTAGAGGTTGAGTTAAATGCCTCAATGATATCAGCTTGATTATCAACAGAAAGAGAAGTCATGAAATCTCTTTCATAACAAAATAAAAACAAATCGGCCACAAGAGGAGCACAATTTGTACCCATCGGAATACCAACAATTTGTCTGTATAACTTATTACCAAATCTGATGTAAATATTATCTAAGAGATATGATAAGGCGTCACATACATTCTGACATGACCAAAGACTATATCCTCTATATATTTTACGGTCAGTAGAAGTGAAAAACGCTTTCTTATCGTTACAGGCAATATAAAGGGTATCTTCATTTTTGGAGAACTTTTTGAAGGCCCTCTCAATCAAATCAACAAGTTTTTCCTTTATTAAATTATGGGGTAATGTGGTATAAAGAGTAGAAAAATCATAAGTGGACAAACTAGTCGCACGGAACCCTCTTGACTTCCGTTTACTAAGTACCTCACCAGAATTTTTTATAGACCAAAACATATTTTTCCCTGACCTCTCATACACTGTCTCATAGTACCAAATGACACGAGATTTCACAGCAGTGAGGCAAGAAGTTAATAATTTAGATAATTCTGTAGTAGTACAAGAGCTAGAGTTGGCAATGAATCTAGCTTTATACGTTTTTTTATGAAGCTTAGGTAACCAATACATCGTAGGAAGTTTGTCTTGGCGTTCCTTAACGTTAACAGCAAACTTTAAAGGCAAATTATTTGAGTGGCTATTAACGACAGTCTTCTCATCTGTAAAAGTCTCTTCGTAATCCGTGGTGCCGTTAAGTTCCTGCTTCAAAGTGTTAATATAGTGCATCCGACAAACAACAACAATGTTGTTTGCGGCCTTGTCAGCAGGAACCAAAACATACTTCCTATGAAAATCCTGGATACCCTGCTTCAAATATCTAAAGGAAGATTTAGGCTTAGGAGGTAAAAGATTAGTATTGTGTGAATAAAACTTTATACGTTTATCCACAATATTAAAGATACTTAGTTTCCATTTCTTTAAAACGTTACTTTCAACACCCTCTTGTTTACACCAACGATTACCAAAATCATTTAATGCAGATGCAATTTCTTCCCTACATCTGTTGAAATCGATATGGGAAGGGAATCTATACTTAGGACCCTTAGAAACAATGTTACGAATTCTAGAATCCGGGATGATCTTCAAATTTCCAGTCACAACATGACCTGCTGATGGGTAAATAAATTTGGAATCTTTACAATCTCATGAATCAGGAGTATTAGCATCGATGTCAAGATCAGACACAAGTTTATTGAAATTAAATATGATACTTCTAATCGGTTTGTTATACTTATAACAAATAATAGGTGGTTCAGAATTTTGGAAATAATCAGGTATGGAAGATGTAACAGATTTATCCTGAAATATACTAGGTAAACCTATAAAGTCAATACCTTTGTTAATGAAAGGGATTTTAATGAAATTTCTTTTATGATTGATTTCAGAATCAATTAGTGGACGGAGAGCGTGTTGAGTATAACATCTAGTTAGAAGTGCCGCTTCGTACATTTGGTGATTTCCATCGTACAACCTATTAGCCTCTATATCCAATTTGCGTAAGACTGGAATGGGTAGGGAACTAAGAATTGAAAGCATAGCATGTCGGCCATGTTCCAATAATTTTGTTGATAAATCATTCAGAGAAGTGTTAGATTTTTTGGCAGCACATCTTTTACGTTTATCATTTCCTTTTTGTCTTATACCATGAGATCTGGATTTACGTTTTCGAATTTCTAAAAGAGAAAACACATCAAAATCTGGCATTTTAGAGATATTTCCCTCATGGTAGATGTTATCGTTAAAACCAAGTGGAGAAGCTGATTGCAATAATTTTATCCATTTTAATTCAGTTTCGAATCTTTTTATGTTATTGAATCGAGCAGAAGAATTATGATCATATGATAACTTCTCAGATATTTGTACTGAAACATTATCAGGAGAATGACCAGTACGCTTAAAATGTTGGTATAGAAAAGTATCTATCTTTTTAGCCTTTAAAATCTTACGATAGTGCTCACCAAATCTAGTCTTCAGCTTACGACAAGTTTGTCCAACATATTGCATATTACAGTTCTGCGTGTTTCAAGTTAAAACATATATCAGATTCTCTGATTTTCAATTTTCAATCCAAATCAGAATCGTTAATTACTGAAAAAGTCCTACCATTCACAGATGAAGTGATAGTAGAGTCGGTACATAAATGTTCACAACAGTTGCAACTCTTGGCATTGCACTTAGAAATGCTAGGATACATACTAGGTCTTTTGAACGGATTAGGGTATTTACGTAAAACTGGTGATTTAATTGGGGACAACCTTACTCGTAGATTGTTGCGAAAAGTGTTAGCATTTGATGCTCCATGTAGATCGACAGATGATGCCGAAAACAAATTTAGAGGTCTCATACAAAACCAGCAAAGTGGCATGTGCGCCCAGCGAAGAGTCAGATCAGCTTGGGCATCTGCCCAGTCTGATCAGAGTCTTCTCTGTGCGCTTATTAGTAACTTAATGTCTAAGCTAGCTCCATGCGGACAGTGAAGACTGATCAGACCGAGTGGATGCCCATGTTTTCTCGTGTCGCGGCTCAATTATGTACACACTTTTACACAGCATGAAAATGGCGGACATTTTGTTTCCGAGGGGCCATCTTGAAAATGACTGCCTTCATGTGGTTAGGAATCGAAATTAAAAAAACATGTCATGGAATTGTTTCCTGTAATTTGGTGCTTGTATAATAATGATAAAAATTAAATGTGTTATCACATATTCGAACTTGTGATATCACAAAATAGATATAGTGATATCACAAATTCGATTGTGAATAAATTGGTGATATCACAAAATGTTAATAAGCGATATCGCAAAATCGGATAAGTGATATCACTAAATCGAATAAGTGATATCACAAAAACCATATCCACTTTTTGATATCACAAAATCTAATTTGTGATATCACTAAATCGATTTAGTGATACCACAATAATAAGTGATATCACAAAATAATATGTGATATATATATATATATATACATTTGAAATAGTAATATCACAAAATCGATATAATGATATCACAAATTCGATTTTGTGATATCAAAAAGTAGGACTTACAGTAAAACGCCACCTCATATATCAGCATCTGAAGTATTTTAGTATCCCGCTCGACTACACAGACTTGCTTCTCTGGCAGACGAATAAATTCCGCAAAATCTAGTCTCGCTCTCATGCAAATGGACTGCTCTTGATGGATAAGCATATCACACTTTGAACCTCCATGTCAAAGTAATCTCTCTTAAGTACCAATTATTATTAAATGGCTCTGCAGGGTCCCTGGTAGCTCAGTAGGTTAAGATATAGCGGTCCCGGGTTCGAGCCTCGCTTGAGGCGGGAATCTTTCCGACCGTCAAGGGGTTCCATTGCACACATCCTTTCATTATTACCCTCCCATCGTCCTGATATGACTAAATACTATTAAATAGGACGTAAAATCACAAGTCATTCATCATCTATTTGGATCTGCAGACGGAAGGTCATTTTGCCTTACAGACATTGTTGACAGTTACATGGTCTCATACAATAATTAAGAAGCACATAAATTCTGTGCTGACAGACAGTAGTTGAATTTTTGTGATTTAATGCTCAGATGTTCTGTAACCGCCAGTCATCAAAAATCTTTTGTTACATACTCCATAAATAAAGTTTAGTTAATGCAAGTACAAAAAGCTTGGTCTGAAGTTTTATACGCTTTATACTATTTCACAACATATATCTTAATGTCCCATTTATTTCACCATTTTAATACTTGTTTTTGTTTGTTCTACAAATTGTAGACGACAGCAACTATTGCAGCTGCGTCATCCATTATGTTTTTACCGTATAAAGTGACTATCATTTCTATTAATTGTGCTGCGACACGCAAATGGCTACTGGTCATTCAGTTAAAGTTTTAGGAATCTGTGTGGATATATAATATATATTACATGCATTGTATATCCACACAGATTTCTAAAATAATACTATTATTCAGGGGACTGGGAAAACAATGCTATTTGTAATGGAACACTGTTTACGGTTAGAAAGAATTTCGCCTCTAGCCGGATTCGAATCTGAGACCGCTAAATCAGCAGGCCAGCGCCTAGCCTACTGATCTCCTATACATGTATCTCTTGAAGGAAAAAATGCTCCATTAAGAGGAGTATTCCCAATTTCAAAAGGCTGTCGTTGAACAGACTAGCAAAGGCCAGATCGCAATAATCTGGTCCCACTCGTCTTAAATCATTCCCGTTTTGAATTTGAATCTCGATAACTGCACAGGCGAAAATCTTATTTCTTATCACCCAACCGTGTATTTATCCAAAGCAATTTGCTATCGTCTTTATGGTTAGCTCTATTTTTCTTCGAAGTAGAAGGGTTCTGATTTTGACATACATTTTGTCTTTAATTTACAGTCAGTATTGGCTGTGGTGATGTCAAAACAAAACTGGCCTACTTTGAGTGAGCTGGAGTGAGAGCAATAATAAATACGTTAGAAAGAAATGACAGTTTTGTTTCATCTTGTTAGTCAGAAGAGCCAGTTTGGGATATTGAAATTAATGAGTATACTTTTATGGATAAAACTCTGCCAGTTTCATTTTTGCCTCCCTTCTCAAAGGGGATCAACTTTTAAGGGAAAGCATTTTACTCCTCTCGAAGCATATTATTTTCTTCAAGAGTTAACCCACTTTAAGAAGAGCTTTGTTGTTGTTTTTACTTCAGAAGTTCAGATTTTATCATTACAGTCATTGTACGATATTGCTGTGCAATCCTTTGTTAATGTGCCCTTACTAAGTATAATCTGCCTAGTAAACATGAGTATCTTTGACACGATGATTCATAAATCCTAGAAAAGAAGCTGGTGCTTTAAGAAGTCCAAATGGTCGAAAGATAACCGGTGAGCTAGCAAGTCCGAACGACAGCAGATTTAAATTAAGAATTCTCTCCGAATTGCTTCATTCAGTCCTGATCTCTTACATCCAATCTACACAATACAAGTCTAAAATAAAATTAAATACACTGTTTCAACAGCATAATCCACGCATGACTTTAAAGGTTTTTCCGTCAAACATTTTGTTGTCTTGTTCGCTAAATTGAAAGTTTCCTATATATGAAATTTGTTTCTGTGCGCCCAGAGTTTTTTTTTTGTTCTTCCAATGTTGATTTTGTTAATTTTTGTTTTCCACTTTATTAACATTCTGCTCTAATGTATTATTTTGTCTATTTTTTTATAAGTTCTGATACAATGAATTCTTGCAGTATAAACTGCTTCAAAGTTCTAAATAGACACGACCCCAACTCTATCAAACTATGCATGTAGATATCCAGGAAAGGTCACAATCTCGAAGCACAACCCACCTAACAGAAGCAAAAAGAAACGCAATACGTACCGACACAGGCCCATATCCAAACAACCACGTACTGGTGAAGCCCTGGCTGACTGGTAGGGCTGGGCGGTGTTGAGATGTATATGTTGGGGGGGGGGGGGGATTTGAAAATATATGACATAATTAGGGGTCAGTTTGATGAGAATTTTTGGTAATATATTTTTTGCCTTGAAATATATGTTGTGATACCTCATTAGAATCGCCTCGCCGAGGGTCCCGGGTTCGATCCTCGGCCCGGGCGTGAGATTTTTTAAGAGTCCGTGACATATATTTTAATCTAAGCACATGGAAGAATTATCGCAAACTGTCATAAGACATAAGATATCTGCGGGCCCATGTATTATACCGGTACATAACACAGAGGCCCAGAGGAACTGTGATTTTTATTACTATATAGTCAACTCTCGATATCCCAAAGATGAAGTTCATCCCAAACTACTGATATCTCAAAGTGAACTTTCTGGTCCCAGAAAATTTACTTTGAGATAGTAGTTTGAGATGAGAGGAGTTGAAATGTAAAAATGAGAAATGTGTCCAATATATTTTCTTTGATATAAGAGGGTACTTTGAGATAACAGTTTTCGAGATATCGAGATTTGACGTCATTTGAATTGCTAGTGCATTTCTTTCTGTTTTAGTGATCAGTACAAAATTAAATTACGAATCCTTACATTGGACTTTAGAAAATATTGTACTTTCAAGAATACGTTGGGTGCTGATGAAGCGAGTCATTTTTGTTTTCTGCAGATGATCAAGGCGTACTGATAACAGTTAGAGGGGGCACTGTTAACGCCAGACTGAGGGCGATTTCAGGCGAACCGAGTCCTTCTAACCTAGAGCCGGTGGGAGGAATAAGTTTTAATAGTAGCCTGTTGTTTTTCAAAAGTTGTGATGTCGACTATAGAGGGAAAAGGTAAATATGACCACACCTTCTCTCCTTCATAAGATCTGCGTACACTTCACAAACTATGTCAAAACAGCGTGTCTTTAGAAATGGTGGACCAATACATACAGTAGCAGTTTTCCTAAATACTAGGAGTGTAACTGAATTTTCACTGAAATTTGATTTTCGTCGAGCGTAGTTTACTTTCATTTAACCATTTACCAGCCAGGTTTCTTTCTGTGTCTGTCTATCAGTTGTCCATAGTCTCAGTCTCTGTCTCATCTGAATGTGCCATTGATTGTTATTACTAACCATTCACATAATGTGCCAGGTAGATATGTACTTCAGGAAATGATTCACGTAAGCGTTAACTCAGCAGGCACATGACGTTGAAATGACGTCGCACCGACGTCGATGCGACGTGATGACGTCGCACCGACGTAAGAACGACGTCAATTTAACGTCATGTGCCTGCTGGGAATCTTTCTTTCAGATCCTGAGCTACAAGAAAGTGTGTATAAATATTTATGTATGGTGTATTTGAGCAAATAAATATGTTTAAACGCAGAATTACGAGAGCTGAGGAAGATTATAGTGATAGAGATACTTATAGCAGCTGCAGCATCTAAAACTGTCCTGATTTTAGCTTGCCTGAACGAAAGTTCAGGAAGAGCTATTGTTGTCACCACGGCGTCGGCGTCAGCGTCTGCGTCGGCGTTCGGATTGGATGTTTTGGTTAAAGTTTTTTAAAGACCTATATCTCCTTAACCCATGGATGGATTCTTTTGATACTTGCACTGTAGTTAGATATTGGTCCAAGGTTTAACAGGGTATCACCCCCACCCCACTCCATGACCTTGATGTCAAGGTCATGGACTTAGAAAATTGGTAGTTTTTTTGGACTGGATGTTTTGGTTAAAGTTTTATAAAGCCCAATATCTCCTTAACCCATGGATGTATTCCTTTGATACTTGCACTAAAGTTAGATATTGGTCTAAAGTTTTGGAAGGTTCTACCCCCATCCCCCTCTGTGACCTTGATGTCAAGGTCATGGACTTAGAATATTGTCTTTTTATTGATTGGATGTTTCGGTTAAAGTTTTTTTTAAAGAATTATATCTCCTGAACCCATAGATGAATTCTTTTTATATTTGCACTGTAGTTAGATATACAGAGTACTACCCCAACCCCGCTCAGTGATCTTGATGTCAAGGTCAGGGACTTAGGAATTTTTTGTCTTTTTTAAGTTTTGTAATTGCATACTGATTCATAATGCTTTGCAGAGATTTAGTTTATGCTTGAACTGATGTTAGACTCTTTTTTGAGTTTTTACAAAACACCTTATACTTACCCCACTGGATGACCTTGAAGTCAAGGTCATCGACTTAGAATTTTGTTTTAAAGAATTTGGTTAACGTTTTATATTTATGAAGACATAATTTCACAGTGCCACGATGATGGTCTCAGTTGATACTAATACTTGGACTGATGTAAGATAATGGTTCCGGGTTTTGATACATCCTAGCCACCACCAACCCCCCCCCCTCCCCCCTACCCGTCAGTTTTTTTTTACCTCAAGCTCATGGACTTTGAAATTTCATTTTTTATATTTTAATTTTATTTTAAGACTTATTTCTGAGATAGCTTTTGTTTATAAATGTGTTTTCATTATGGACATGCTTGCATGAAGTTTTATGCATAGCAGTCCACACCACCATAGCGGCTGTGTCATGGGCAAGCACCTATTCAGGCGAGCTATGCTGTCAGGCGACAGCTCTTGTTGATTCTGCTGTTTCTTGTCTTTTGATTCACATATCAATTCAGTGAAACGTGGACTGTCAACATTTTTTTGCCAAGGCTCGTTTGCATTCTTCAGAAAGCAATCATTAGTTTACTTTATGAGCGCAGCTTGGGCGATGGCGGTTATCGTATATTTTTACTGACTGTGAATGCAAACAGACTCGAGTCTTCGCTACCCTACAAATTCAGAGTCTGGTTAACTTTTCAGCATGGAATTGTTCGTTTACATAGAATTAAATGTCTGATAAGCAGATGTAACTGTTGCTAAAGTGGCATCCTGGTTGTGATATTGTGATCAAGCTGTCTCACAAGCTGAACAAGACCTTTTTGTTTTCTTTTGTTGTAAGAGGCTAGTTAACAAGTATCAAGTATCAAGCATACACTATGTTGACACCTTTCTTGGAATCTGTAACATTTTCTGTATTCCGTATCAGAGCCAAGGCTTAAAGCAAACTGTACTCGCTCATATAATATGCAAACTGCGCAGATGCGGAGGCTGATCAAGGGCATTTGCTGATTTATTTTCTTACTTCTTTGATATAAAGTAAGTAATTGTCAGGACATTCAACTCGTGCGTTGATCGGGCTGTCGGTCTTTCTGCAGTTCGGTCGGGGATTGTGAATTTCGCACCTGTAATTTTTTGTTTGTTCTCGTCATACTATCCCAGCAGGCGCACGAA
Source organism: Ctena decussata (assembly GCA_963989385.1). NCBI lineage: Eukaryota > Metazoa > Mollusca > Bivalvia > Lucinida > Lucinidae > Ctena > Ctena decussata. The sequence goes on along the minus strand of OZ022503.1, from coordinate 52,327,960 downwards.
ATTGAATCAACTTTGAACGTTGATTCAACGTTATGACGTTGAATCAACGTTGATTCGACGTTGATTCAACATAGTGTGCCCCGTAGGATAAGATGTCTGGCCCCGAGGTTATAAAACTTGAGTACATTCTCAAACTCAAAATAAAGCACACTGATTGGCTGCTTCCGAGCATGTGCCAATCAGTGTTGAGTTTGAGAATATTCTCAAGTTTTATAACCTCGAATCCTGGCCCCGAGGTTATAAAACTTTTTTCGTGCTCAACTCAGCTGAGCATGAAATTTTCTCTGCTGATAAATATGAAAATGCCAACTAATTTTGGCATTTTCATATTCATAAGCAGAGAAAATTACATGCTCAGCTAAACTGAGAAAGAAAACAACTGTACTTATCAGTAATTTGCTATTTATTATCAAGTAAAATTTCAGGCTCTGCTGAGCTGAGCATGAAAAAAAGTGTTATAACCTCGGGGCCTGATCTCTTTCAGAGTATTCCTCGTTGATACTTACACAAACACTGTAATTGTTGGAACACACTTTAATACGACGTTTACTGACCCAGATATAGACTTTCAGTACGTTCACTACGGAACTACGTCTGACTCGATGATAGCCTATGACTGGTTGGCTGACAACTTCTACTGGACAGATCCAGTCCATAAAACAATAGGGATACAGTCTGCCTCTAATGATGACTCGAACAATTTTGTTTACATGATTATTATCCAGGATGATCTTGATAAACCGGCAGGAATTGCAGTCGCCCCTCTCAAAAGGTTAGTGATATTGACGTGAAGATGGTTAAGTCGGTGAAGATTCGATTCCAGTGTTTGTATTAAATGTAGATAAAAATGAAATTATATGCATTATCATAAATTAGATAAATTAATTAACTGATAGACAAATAAATTAATAAATTGATCAATGCAGTAATAACATTAGAACAGGTCCTTTCTTTTCTTTCCGTAAACCAGCAGGCACTGGCAGTCCGTCGGGTGGAAAATACGGCATTATTGCTTATATAAATAGCATGACATAATAAAGGCATATCTATACTGAGCCATTTAGGCGCAGTGGTGAGTGAGTGAGCTCGGGCTGAACGCCCCGCCAACACATAGGTGATGCAGAGACGGGACTTTGATTTTAAAGTCTCAGCTGACTGACAGGAGATGCGGGGTGGTCGAACCTGCGACCCATGCATTGGTAGTCTTGTGCCTTATCCAATACACTACGGCCGCTGGTAAATGCATATGCACAAAGTCCATTTATTCATAAAGGGATGTCTGTTTAGTTTTAGTATCATGTTTATCATTTAAAGCAGAAATTCCGTTTATGGGTTAAGAACATCTTATGCTGTTGATGCTAACCTCGTTTACGACCAGAAACTGACAAATACCGTATTCAGAGTTTAATACCGACTCGTGCGAAATTGACGACTGAAGAATACGACCTTTGTTGATGACTGACGGACTTTGGAGACATATATTTGTCGTCAACACACCAATTACATCTTTTTTTATCGACTTCATTTTATTCCAGATTTCTCTTCTGGACAGACATAGGCACACCAAAGATAGAACGTTCGGATCTTTCGGGAGGGTTACGTAAATTGTTGGTTACCCGTTCACTATTTCGTCCATTCGGCATAGTTGCGGACAATGCAGAACAGCGCATTTATTGGACGGACTCTGGTAGGGACACTATAGAGAGTGTGACTTATGATGGGGAAGACAGGATAATGATCAGACGTTTGGTGGGCACGACACTAAATGATATTGCTGTATACCAGGTACTAACCATGAAAAGAAGATCTTTTTTCTTTTTCGGTTTCTGTTTTTGATATGTTTTTTTACGACCCTTTCTAAAATATTTCACTTATGTCAAATAGACATTAAGCAAAGGTAAGCAAAAAACACCCGGGACCATATTTATAAAACAACTTAAGTGGTTGCTATGCTGTTGCTAAGGCTAAATTTCTATGAAGGAGATTCTCTACAACTATGAAATTTGCTCTGGAGGAACAGTCTTTTTAAGACTGTTCATCCAGAGGAAATTCCATAGTTGTAGGAAATCTTCTTTATAGAAATTAAGCCTTAGCAACACCATAGCAACGCCTTATGCGCTTTTATAAATACGACCCCCGGAGCTACCGAGGAGAAAACGCTCGGAACTTATCGGAACTTTTCTTTCTCACATCATGGTGCGCTGGCCGAAATCATGGACGACACTCATTTGCTCTAATTTGAGTATTTATTGCTTGCAAAGAACCTAAGGCTCATTTGCACATGACAAGACTCATTTTCAGCCCACCTGTATTCAAATAAACAGTTTGAATTTGCAGAATTATCTGATAGCGACGGATTCGGACAACAGGCATACATGGTATGTGGACAAGGACCCAGCCATCGCTGCAACTCCACTGATAATAGGGACTTTCCCCTATTACGAGATACCTTACGGTGTGGCAGTGTATCATGGAGACGTACAGCCAGATGGATCAGGTAAACCATGCATTGCGATTGGTAAACAACATTACCCAGGCCCGGATCCAGACCACCACATACTGGTGGGGCTCTGAATAACTGGTGGGGCTGGAAGGTGCCGAGATGTATTTGGGAAGGGAGGGGGGAGTGGGGCTTGAAAGTACATGACATAATAAGGGACCAATTTGATGAGAAGTTTTGATAATGGTCTTTTTGCCTTGAAATATATGTTGTGATATCTTATTAGAATCGCCTCGTCGAGGCAATTCTAATGAGATGTCACGACATGTATTTTAATCTAACCAGGCCCAGGTGGCGGGGCTGAAGCCCCAAAGCCCACCCCCTGGATCCGGGGCTTTTACCCGCATTACTCGTCAGGCAAACAATACATCACCTTCAGGTTAACATTAGTATATCACCCGTCAAGTGAAGACTGTTTCACTCGCGAAGTAAATACATGTAATGCGATACCCGCCAGGTGAGCAATACATTACTTCCGAAATAAACATTGCGTCACTCACAAGGTGTCCAATACATTACCTGCGAAGTAAACATGGCATCATTGGTCAGGTGAACAATACATAATTTTTCTTTTTTTCAAACTCGTAGAAGATGCTAGTTAACACGTATATACGAATTTTAGTGTCTGCTATTTCGGAGGCTACGAAAGCTTATGAAATATGGATACCTGCGCAAATTGTCTGATATCTATCTATCTATCTATCTATCTTGACGCTTTATTTTCTTACCTCATACTGTCATTACTTTTTTCTTCTCGTACTAACCTTATTTCTTTTTCTGTGTTATGCACAATATGGATATTCTGATCTAATTGCAGCTGATTTGTTATATCAATTTGCTTAATGTTCATTTAAGTGCATAGTTTTTTTTATTATAATTCAAAGTCAGCTGAAAGTAAAAATGACTGATAGACGTTGCATGGGGATACCGCATAGAGTGTGCACCTTTGCGAAGACTTGGAGCAGCGTGTGCGTCGGCGCAGTCAGGTTGGAGTCTTCCCTTTTCGAATACATGGTTTACGAATAGCAGAGTCTAAAGTGAAGGTAGGGACTCAGCAGGTCAGTGCGGATGAGGGGACTGCTTTGGGTATTTGCTGTATGCACATATCTTGATCTATCTTGAGCTCCCCTTTATGCGACGCCACTCAGATTTACGGCTTAGGAAACAGATTCTAAGTAAGTCAATGACTTATTTCTGTATCCTTTTCCTAATGTATATGCCTATATGTGCATACATACAACATGTTAAATTGCTATGTATGCACATATAGTACAGTATATTGACTGAAATAATTCAAATATTGATTACACTAATACATTATTTAGCCTGATATAGGTCTGCACTTTTAGCTATAATTCCTCCTATTCTGTTTAAAATCTGAAGTGCCAAAACTTAAAACAGTTGACTTTCCAAACAGCGTAGAACAAGATGAGGCTGGGCGCTCATGCCACTTTGTTGGTTTTCTCGTGTTGCCGTTCAAATATGTTTCGTTTCAGCTTTTCTGTAATCAGAGATTATTCTATCCATTTCTTCAGATTATTGCAGCAGTTCGTCATGCAGTCATATATGTGTCAATGATGATGGTTCTGCAACTGGCTACAGCTGTCTGTGTGCGCAGGGATACACCTTAGATTCTGATAATATCACCTGTATAGGTATGTACTGGTTCAGACAGTTTCAAAAACATAGGTGGTTACCCGTTTAAGACTTCAATAAAAAAGTAAAACCAGTTAAGACACTGAGATATAAATCAGGGTGGAAGTGAAAACGAAACTGCAGAAGTCATTTTAATAGGGTTCATACAGAAATGAACAAGCGAAATTACCTAGCATTTCCCTGAAATTTCCTCGACAAAATTCAAATTTCCTTAACATACATGTACCGGAAATGGGGGTTGGGGGAGGGTCACACAGCTGCAACTTTCCCTTCAAAGCGAAAGGGTATACTTTAAAATAAACCCGGTGTGACTTCGCGAGTTTGTTTTAGCCGCCCTACTCGACTGGGGTCATCTTTTAAGCATAAAATACCCCATTTCCCCATAGCAAACTCTTTCCTTAAAGGCTTGACACCATTTAAGGAAGGGCCACGTTGTCCGAGAAGCAAACAGGAACTCACAAAACTTTTTCCCTTTGTAAAAATGGGGTCGGGGGCATGGATATTTTGACGATGAATAAGCGTTGATTCAATGTTGACTAAGTGTTGTGTGCCCGATGGGCAGTCATGGAAAAGCTGAGGTTTTCAAAGATCGATGTGAAAAGTAAAGACTTGCATTAAGTTTTACATGTTATAGGCTTCACTAGTTATAGCCATGACGTTCAACCAACGTTGATTAGATATTGAGGTTTGTGTGCCTAATGGGAAATTGTATAGATAAATTAAACTGAAGAAAAAAAATAGCCGTGACACGACAAAACCAACAATGTGGTTGTGCGCCCACCACAGACTCAGATCAGCCTGGGCATCTACCCAGTTTGACCAGACTCTTCGTTAAGAGCTCAAAGGATGGCTTAGGGTCTAAGCTACCTCCATGCGGGCAGTGAAGACTCTGATCAGACTGGGCGGATGCCCAGGCTGATCTGAGTCTGCGCTGGGCGCACAACCACATTGTTGGTTTTGTCCTGTCGCGGCCCTTAATAACAAAGTATTTCAAATTGAATATCAACAAAAACGTTTGCTCAGTTGACTTTTATGTTTGCTATTTGATTTCAGAGGACAATACCAAACTTCATCGTGATATCCTGCTCAGCAACATCACCACAATATGCAGTCTAGATGTGAGGGGATTGTCTTACCAGTTCTATTACCCTGTGTGCTTTTATGCTCATCCAAATGCCACCGCGTATGGACCGTCCGAGGAAATTAAGTTTCTTGAGTTCGATGCTTTGAGAAGAAATATATATTTCGCAACTTCGACTACGGTTTATAAACTGAATATGGACCAAGCTCAGCCTGAAGCAGAAGAAATACTAGCAATAACAGGGACTATCTCAGGTGTACAGGACAGGTAACACAATAGGCACGCAACGTTGAAAGAACGTCGAATCAATGTTGATTGAATGTTATTACTTCAAATCAACGCTGAGTCAATGTTATTTCACGATTGAGTGCTACTTGGAAAGACCATATGACAACTATTATTTTCACTGATTCTTTTGCCGTCACGGACATAGCATAACCCATTCCGTTCGGGATACCCCTTTAGGGGTATCTTGGCAAACAGTTTGGATCCAGATCAGGCCCCACAAATGTGGGGCCTTATCTGAAATCCAAACTGTTTGCTGCCAAGACATCATTTCTACAAGAGTTGGTTAGACCAATATTGTCAAACTGTTCTTGATTTTTGGTGCAGACGACAATTTCAGCAGACGACAAAAATACCCAGAATGCAATGGGATAATAATGCCTTTTTGCCCTGTCAGATCTTATCCTACGCAAAGTGACATTGCTGCTGTTGCTTATCACCTGGTAAAACTAGGACATAAAGAAATTTAGTTTTCTTGCATGCTCATGTTGTTTCAATATTTCGAAAGCGTCGAGACTAAAGGCCTTTCATTTAGAGGAAAAGGACAGTTATAACAGCTCGGCTTGAGCGCACCTAATAATAGGTTTTCGCTAAAACAAACATACAAATAGGTTTCATTTCCCAGCCAGTTTTAGATACATAGGAGTTTAAGGGTTATAAGGCACTTAAGGCTGAAATACTAGAGCGAGCATAAACAACGTTGTTTCAACATTGCATTTTTGCAGCATTTTTTCCTTTATTTAAGGAATGAGCTATGACTGGATTGACTATATTATCTATGTGAGTGACAGTGATTCCGGGAATATCTATGCCCTGTCAGTTGATACATTAAATGCTATCACCGTTCAGAGCTCCCTCAACGGTCCTTTCAGCGTATTGGTAATCCCACTGGAAAGGTACATGTAACTATCTACTTCTCGCAATATTTTGTACTTACCATAAAATTAAAAAAATCGGCACACTTAAAAGTATACTCCCACATTCTTTTACCATCTCCAAAATAAACACTTTTACTAATTTCGTTGGATATATATACTCATATCTAAATCAGTTATAAAAGTTCAGAAAAAGTGTTTCAGTTTAATGTAACTTAAATTAAAATATATCATCGAGATCGAATATGTAGATGAACACACTCGTGAACCAATAAAAAGTCGATACCACGCCTCACGGTCATATGATGTTACCTAGGAATGTTTCTGATTCGTGCACGTGCTAGTGACATCAGAGCTAATTAATTTTATTCAATGAGGCAATTTCGATCGCGGTCCGCTATTTTACAAACATTATTTTATTTCTTGATTTATATTATTTTTCACAAAAATTGCTGATAATATCTATTGTCATATGTTTAACTGGACCATTTCAGATTTACTTTGTTAATATTTCATGAAAATGTTTTTGTAATATTAAACAAGAGCATTAATCTTTAAAGGCTGACCTCCATTGAGCAAGGAGGTAAAAATGAAAATGGCAGAGTTGCTTTTCCTTAAAGTATATCTATTTACTGTAATCTTGCCTGTTAGACTGAAAATAATTAAGGGAAGCATCTCAATGGGCACTCAACGTTGAAACAATATTGAATCAACGTTGATTCAATGTTGTTTCTACATTGTGTTCCGACTGGGATGGCACTTATTGTTTCCTTTAAAATGAGGCTCTGAACATTCCACTTTTGTTTTCAGAAAGTATTTCTGGTTATCCAAAGCATCTACTACCTACACGATCAAAAGTGGAGATATTGGCGTAACCGATAGTTCGACAACAGTTGTCAGTGATCGACTAGGAGAACCTATGGATTTAGCGCATGACGCCATCCGTAAAAGGTTCGAATTTTTTAGATTGTTGCATTGTCTTAAACTATGCACTTAAGGTATTGACGATCAGCAAAAACGCATACCAGTCCGTGAATCCGTGCAATCGAACAAGAGCATTCGTTTCGTGCCTTTAGATTCCTTGAGGTCCATGTTGTGAGCGAAGAGCAAATGCTTTAACCAGACTGTAATATTTCACATAGACAAATTAGCCGCGACACGACAAAACCAACAAAGTGACATGTGCGCTCAGCGAAGCTTCAGATAAGCCTGAGCGTCAGTCCAGTCTGATCAGAGTCTTGGCTGTGGGCTTAAACGGTAGCTAAGCGTGTAAGCTACCTCCATGCCGACAGCGATAATTCTCCTGTACTAGTCTGTTAGCCAGCGATATAGTTTTAAAAATTTGCGAAAAATATAGCAGTATATTTTGTCACTGTTTGACAGTCACGCGTGACAGCACCTTTTATTAGTATCCGCCTTCCGGGCCAGGCGATAAGAGGGTTCACGGATCAGCTGGGCTGTAGACGGACACTCGGCGCCAGGTGTGTGCAACTATGGTTACGTACCGCTGAGCCACCTGGGGAACGTCATTACGAGAATTTAACAGAGCAGAACAGCCGAGCAACGGCGCAAGGTGTGTACAACTATGGTTACGTACCGCTGAGCCAAGTTGGGAACGTCGTTAGGAGAATTGAAACAGAACAAAATCAGCTGAGCATGACGGAATAAAAGTTGAGTGAACCGAGAACGAGTATATTGAAACTAAAATCTTATAGCTGCGTAAAGAGCAGAGAACACATACACAAGAGAGAACATGGGCAAAGTCGTGAAGCAGGTTATTAACAGCACGCGAACTGCCTTCAAGTTGTAAATACATGGTTTTGTGGCCTTTTAGGCTCATACATATATCAGTAGTTCATATACTTCTTGGTGATGCTAATATCAAAATGATAATAATAACAATAGTTATAATAATAATATTAATAATAATAATAATAATAATAATATACACAAGAAAAACAAATAAATAAATAAACAGAAGGGTCAAGTCTGGAAACTTTGGACAGCAGGTAATATACCATATTACATACCACTGCAAACAGTGAACATCCAGATGAGACGGCTCACCATGAGCTATCTCATCAGGATTTTCACTGTTTGCCCAGTTATTTTTGTTTTAATTCCAAACACCTGATATATAAAGGAAACAATGTCTCTGTCCGAATTTACCTGCTGACCGAATTTACCCTGACTTGGCCCTACACTTTGTCTTGTTTTATGTTTACAGAATCTATTGGGCCGACGGTGACAGTATTTGGAGTTGTAACTATGATGGAAGTGATGTGACTTTATTCCTTGCAATTTATTTTAAGGCATATTTACTGACCATTTACAAGGTACAAAAATTTAGAGTCACTTTATCTCTCTTTTTTTCTTTTTTTTTTTACAATCACACTTCATACGATGAATCGTAAATATTTTCACCACGTTTGATATAAGATATAGTCACGAAGTACTATTTTTTTACTTGTTATATAAGCCTTTTGTTTTAAATTAATCATTCAAATTGCCATCTGAGAAGTATTTCGTGAGGCGACTGGCAAATGTACATGATCAAAAATTTGAACAACATGACTCTCTCTTGTACTTTGAGGAAAAAAACGATATCAAGGTTGTGTGACAAATAAAATACCATCAAGCCAAGTACAAAAGAAATTTGAGTTACTAAATATTACATGCAGTTGTCTGTATCCTCTTACAATTGACCGTATCCTCTTGCAAGAAAAACTTAAGATTTCTATGATTGTCTTTGTTAATTAATTACTGTAAAATTCAATGTATTGGGACAGATAAATCTGTGCAATCAGTGCAAACCGAAATCAGACTGTTCGTAAAGTAGCAGTCTGATCAGGGTCTACACTGTTTGCCATTCTATCTGCATCTTTTAGATTTGCATTCAAAATCTAAACTGTTCTTAACGGCATCCCCATGTTGAGCATGTTTACGGTAGAGTGAACTGGCATCGAATCAGATACACCCATGTAAAGTAATCACAACTGAGTTCGCCTGTATTTTTTTCTTGATTTTTGCCAAAATTTTCCTGACAAATTTAGTTAAAACATGGAATTCAGAGCTTTATTTGTGTGGCCAGTCCATACTTCCATTGGCCGGACTGCCGTTCAGTAATAGGCCTTACGCCACCCTTGTCTAAGTATGAAATATTTCATGCAAAAATTGGGTACCTGGGTTTGTCCGCCTGTACATAGAAGCGGTTTCAAAGCGCAACACAAGCGCAGCTCCGGCAGTTAGGTCGTAGCACGATCGCAAATGCATCGCAGTAAGCGTAGATCAAGCGTAGCTTGAAATCCTTTGCAATGGTGGCAGAGTATTAGAAACGCCATTGAAGTCCGTCAAGCGTGGCAGAAGCGCAGCTAAATCGCAGCAGCATCGTGACTAGGATAGCGAGATCGTACTAGAAGTGTACTGGCAGCGTACTGGAAGCGCACAAGTCTCATTTTGTTTTTGCAAATGCCTACGCTTCTGCGGCGATTTTGAAAATTTTGAAGAAGTGCCATGGTCGCCATGAGCACAGTCAAAGCGTCATCCAGTGGAATGGGGGTATTGGGGAATGGGGGGAGGGGGGGGGATGTAGCATTGTTGGCCCTCATACAGATAAATGGTATCTTTGTATGTGTGAACACTGCAGCAAATATTTCTTTGCCAAAGGTAATTTGGTAAAGATTCTTTGTCATATTTTTCTTCTGCAAATCATTTGTACCGTGTGAACGCAAGGTGATTGGCAAAGTAATTTAGTTTCTTAAAGGCCCCATAGCTCTATCAGCATGACATATTTTATCGTTAGGTATCTCTGCAAACTTCTCACTACAGTTTCGCCATTGGTTATTATCGTGATTGGCCGGCTTTGAAATATCAAAACGTCCCTGAGTTTGCCCTAAAATAGATTTGAAAAAATAACTAGGTCATTTTAGTTGCCAACTAAATGATCTACTTTCGATTTCACAAGCTTTATTTCATGGTAAAAACACAAGGTACAGGAGATAAAAATACAAGGTACAGGCGTTTAACAGTTGATAAAAATACAATGTACAAAAATGTTAAGCAAGGATCCCATTGATTGTGCCGCGGTTGCATTTTTGCATTGCTTAACGGGAACCAGAGACGAAAACCGTATTTTTATGGAGAGACTTATCATTTTTGGCTCACCTGAGCACGAAGTGCTCAGGGTGAGCTTTTGGGATACCCTGATGTCCGTCGTCCGTCGTACGTCCGTCCGGACGTCCGTCCGTCCGTCCGGACGTCCGTCAACTTTTGCTTGTGTACACTCTAGCGGGCACAGTTTCGATCCAATCTTTATGAAACTTTGTCAGAATATTAATCTTTATAAAATCTAGGCCAAGTTTGAAACTGGGTCATGTTGGGTCAAAAACTAGGTCACTAGGTCAAATCTTAGAAAAACCTTGTGTACGCTCTAGAGGGCACAGTTTTCATCCAAAGTTCATGAAACTTTGTCAGAATGTTTATCCTCATAATCTCTAGGACAAGTTTGAAACTGGGTCACGTTGGGTTAAAAACTAGGTCACTAGGTCAAATCATAGAAAAACCTTGTGTACGCTCTAGAGGACACAGTTTTGATCCAATCTTTATGAAACTTTGTCAGAATGTTTGTCACTAATAACTCTAGGTTAAGTTTAAAACTGGGTCATGTCGGGTCAAAAACTAGGTCACTAGGTCAAATCTTAGAAAAACCTTGTGTACGCTCTAGAAGGCACAGTTTTGATCCAAAGTTCATTAAACTTAATCAAAAAGTTTATCCTTATAATATCTAGGACAAATTTGAAACTGGGTCACGTCGGGTCAAAAACTAGGTCACTAGGTCAAATCATAGAAAAAACTTGTGTATGCTCTAGAGGACACAGTTTTGATCCAATCTGTATGAAACATTGTCAAAATGTTTATCTTAATAAACTCTAGGCCAAGTTTGAAACTGGGTCATGTTGGGTCAAAAACTAGGTCACTAGGTCAAATCTTAGAAAAACCTTGCGTACGCTCTAGAAGGCACAGTTTTCATCCAAAGTTCATGAAACTTTGTCAGAATGTTTATCCTTATAATATCTAAAAAAGTTTGAAACTGGGTCATGTCGAGTCAAAAACTAGGTCACTAGGTCAAATCATAGAAAAAACCGTGTGTATGCTCTAGAGGACACAGTTTTAATCCAATCTTTATGAATGATTGTCAGAATGTTAATCCCCATAAACTCTAGGCCAAGTTCGAAACTGGGTCATGTCGAGTCAAAAACTAGGTCACGAGGTCAAATCTTAGAAAAACCTTGTGTACGCTCTAGAAGGCACAGTTTTGTTTCAAAGTTCATGAAACTTTGTCAGAATGTTTATCCTTATAATATGTAAGACAATGTCGAAACTGGGCCATGTCGAGTTGAAAACTAGGTCACTAGGTCAAATCATAGAAAAACCTTGTGTACGCTCTAGAGGACACAGTTTTGATCTAATCTTTATGAAACTTTGTCAGAATGTGTACTTCCATAAACTCTCGGCCAAGTTTGAAAGTTGGTCATGTCGGGTCAAAAACTAGGTCACTAGGTCAAATCTTAGAAAAACCTTGTGTAAGCTCTAGAAGGCACAGTTGTAATCCAAAGTTCATGAAACTTTGTCAGAATGTTTATCCTTATAATATGTAGAATAAGTTTGAAACTGGGTCATGTCGGGTCAAAAACTTGGTCACTTGGTCAAATCTTAGAAAAACCTTGTGTACGCTCTAGAAGGCACAGTTTTCATCCAAAGTTCATGAAACTTTGTCAGAATGTTTATCCTCATAATATCTAGAATAAATTCGAAACTGGGTCATGTCGAGTCAAAAACTAGGTCACTAGGTCAAATCATAGAAAAACCTTGTGTACGCTCTAGAGGACACAGTTTTGATCCAATCTTTATGAAACATTGTCAGAATGTTTATCCTCATTAACTCTAGGACAAGTTCGAAACTGGGTCATGTCGAGTCAAAAACTAGGTCACTAGATCAAATCTTAGAAAAACCTTGTGTGCGCTCTAGAAGGCACAGTTTTGATTCAAAGTTCTTGAAACTTTGCCAGAATGTTTATCCTCATAATATGTAGGACAACTTTGAAACTGGGTCATGTCGGGTCGAAAACTAGGTCACTAGGTCAAATCATAGAAAAACCTTGTGTACGCTCTAGAGGACACAGTTTTGATCTAATCTTTATGAAACTTTGTCAGAATGTTTATCTTCATAAACTCTCGGCCAAGTTTGAAAGTAGGTCATGTCGGGTAAAAAACTAGGTCACTAGGTCAAATCTTAGAAAAACATTGTGTAAGCACTAGAAGGCATAGTTTTGATCCAATCTCCATGAAACTATGTCAAAATGTTTATTGTCCATATATCTAAGCCCCCTATGAAACTGAGTCACGTCGGCTCAAGGTCAAATCTTAGAAAAACTTTGTGTACACCCTAGAGGGCACAGTTTTGATCCAATCTTCATGAAACTATGTCAGAATGTTTATCTTAATGAAATCTAAGTAAAGTTTGAAACTGGGTCGTGTCGGGTCAAAAGCTTGGTCACTAGGTCAAATATAAGAACGACCTTGTATACGCTCCAGAGGGCACAGTTTTGATCCAATCTCAATGAAACTATGTCAGAATGTTTTTTCTTACAATATCCAGGCCAAGTTTGAAACTGGGTTATGTCGGGTCAAAAACTAGGTCAAATGTTAGTATGGTAAAAACTCTTATAAATCTTCACCAGAGCCAGTGAACTGATTAATGCTCAGGTGAGCGATTCAGGGCCACCATGGCCCTCTTGTTCCAAAATACCTTGTTCCTTCTTTTTTGCCAGTTATATGATACAAAAAGCACATCATTCGAAATATTTTCATTAATTTTGAAGGCTGTACAGGTTTCATAATGATTTGTAATTTGACGATTTTTACCACTGGTAGGACAATGGAGACATTAATCATCGTTCCCGCGACAAAAAAAAGTTTGCTCGGATGAACGCTGCTTTAAGCTTGTGAATTAACTCTATGTACAGACGGACACTCCATACGCAGCCATTCAAGGTATTTTATCTCGTACATTCGATCGTTTCTTTCCTTTAGGATTACTTGGTATGGCTGTCAGATTTCGGCGGAATGACGGTGGAACATTTGACTGATAAAAGCAACATAAACGTGAGATATTTTCACGAAATGGGCGATGTGGCCGACTTCACCGTAATTGACGAAGCGCTACAGCCGAGGCAGAAAGGTAAGTGTTGATAAATCTAAAACCTGAGCCGCGAAACGACACTACTAGTAAAGTGGTATGTGCGCCATGCGATGACTCAGATCAGTCTGTGCATCTTCCTAGTCTGACCAGAGTCTTAGCTATTGGCATAGAGGCAGCTTACACCCTTAGCTAGCCTTTCAACGCACAGCGAAGACTCTGATCAGACTGGGTGGATGCCCAGGCTGTTCCGAATCTTCGCTGGGCGCACATGCCACCGGGTTAGTTTTTTCTTGTTACGGCTCAAATTATTATTTACTATAGCCCATGAAACGCTGGCGACTTTGTTCTTGTGCAGGCCAGTGCGAGTCATTTAATAGAGGACGTCGTCTGGATAAACCAAAGTTAGCCACGATTAGCTTCTTCACACGTAAGGTTAAACTTTTGAGTCAGACTTGACTATTTTGTGATTCCTTCATTTATGGAATGAAACTATGTTTTGAAACACAGATCACAGAAAAAAAGAAAAGTTTATGTCGACAAAGCTTGAAATTCTTCATAGATAGATAGATGTTTTATAAGCCATAATTATGCAATGAGCCATAATAGCCCAAGAATAATATACAATGCATCTATAAGATAGGTTGTACAATACACTTGCCTGCAAATTAGAAAATGTTTTGTGCAAAGTTCAATACTGAAAATGAAATATTATTGTGGGTCTCAGGAGCTGGTGATAAGTTTGGGATAGGCCCTAATTTTGATAGCTTTCAATCGAAACCTATGTTGTAACGCCTAATGAGGGGACATACCCTTTGCTTTTTATAAAAAAAAGGTCAGAACCATATCTGAGAATTATCACGAGGCAACCCCTTTATATCTAGCTCTGTTTCTCGGATTCAAAATATAAGCTAACCAAAATGGCGGACGACAAATCCGACAGGTCTGCAAAATTAAATAAATTTAATATGAACCACTTCATCTGGATTTATGCTGCTTGCAATTTCGTCTTTGGCGCCCAACTGTTGAAATCTCCAATAGCCTTGTCATAGGGTCGAGTCAGGTAACTTCGGACAGCAGGTAAATTCGGACATTCCATTGCAAACAGTGAAAATCCAGATGAGACGGCTGATAATGAGCCGTCTCATCAGGATTTCCACTGTTTGCCCAGTTATTTTTGTTTTAATCCGAACAACTGACATATAAAGGAAAGAATTTCACTGTCCGAATTTACCTGCTGTCTGAATTTACCCGACTTGACCCCTAATGAATGCGCACTTTTGCTTTTTATCATTAGGACCGTGTGATAGCGTTCAGTCAAGTGAATGCGCACTATTGCTTTTTATCATTAGGACCGTGTGATAGCGTTCAGTCAAGTGAATGCGCACTTTTGCTTTTTATCATTAGGACCGTGTGATAGCGTTCAGTCAAGTGAATGCGCACTTTTGCTTTTTATCATTAGAACCGTGTGATAGCGTTCAGTCAAGTGAATGCGCACTTTTGCTTTTTATCATTAGGACCGTGTGATAGCGTTCAGTCAAGTGAATGCGCACTTCTGCTTTTTATCATTAGAACCGTGTGATAGCGTTCAGTCAAGTGAATGCGCACTTTTGCTTTTTATCATTAGGACCGTGTGATAGCGTTCAGTCAAGTGAATGCGCACTTTTGCTTTTTATCATTAGGACCGTGTGATAGCGTTCAGTCAAGTGAATGCTCACTTTTGCTTTTTATCATTAGGACCGTGTGATAGCGTATAGTAAAGTGAATGCGCACTTTTGCTTTTTATCATTAGGACCGTGCGATAGCGTTCAGTCAAGTGAATGCGCACGTTTGCTTTTTATCATTAGGACCGTGTGATAGCGTTCAGTCAAGTGAATGCGCACTTTTGCTTTTTATCATTAGGACCGTGTGATAGCGTTCAGTCGCCCTGTGAGCAGTCGTGTCTCTCCACAAAAGATGGCGCTGTGTGCCACTGTGAATTTGGATATCAAACCACTGATGATGGCCAGACGTGTACTTCAGGTATGTTTCATTGAAAAGAGAAAAGGGAGCTGCTCATTTTTCTGTCCATCTATTTACATGCACTGTAAAAATGAAGACACCTATAATAATTACCGTAATTCTTTTTAAGCTGGGACAGTTTTTATTAGCCTTTTTGAAAAAGCGGACGTATTATGTCATGGCGCTGTCCGTCCGTCCGTCCGTCTTTCCGTAAACATTCTTGTGTGCGACATAATTCAATAACTATTTGGGATTGGTGAAATTTGATAGCAATATGTCATGATTACTTCCGGACAATGTGTTTCATACAAGAATGGTTGTAGCCCCCTTTCATAGTCTTTGTTTCCAAGTTAAACCCATTCGATTATTTTTTTTAGACTAGTCTCGTGCGCACCATAACTAGATAACCGTTTAGATAGCTTGACGAAACTTGGCAATGTGTATGACTGCTAGACAATGTGTCGTGTATAACAAAGGTTGCTCTCTCTTTCCTCATTTTAGAATAACGTGCCATTATTTTTTATATTTATTATCACACTTTATTCCTTGTGTGAAAATATTTATTTTTTTATATTTATTTTCACACTTTATTCCTTGTGTGAAAATAAATATGAAACAAAGATTGTGCGATTATATTATTTTTTAGACTGTTGTTGTGTATACTAATCTTGTGCACGCCACAACTTGGTAACCGTTTTAAATATCTTAATAAAACTTTATAGCAGTGTGCATGCTCTCAAGACGGTATGTCACATATAAGAATGGTTACTCCCCTTCACTTATTTTTGAGTAGCGTCCCTTTGATTAGTGTTTTAGGATAGTCTGGCCCTCCGTCCATATTCAATCGTTCACTCCATAACTCCTTAACCATTTAAAATATTTCAATGAAACTTTTTAGGGGTGCGTATAATACCAGGGTAATATATATAACGAGCAAGAATCACAACTCTAGTTTACTTACTTTCTGAAGTATCTGCCGTTGCATAAAATTTCCTACTCACTCCGTAACTCCTTAACTGTTTGAAATATTTTAATGAATGTGTATATTATCAAGGGAATGTTTCCTGATAAGAAATGTCAACTATCGCTTATTTTATGAATGATCTCCCTTGCTCAACTTTGGTATTTTTCCAACTTTTGACCTGCTTTACCTTAATTGGAAGCTAATTTTCGGTATACTTCTAGTATTTGATGTGTGAAATATTGAAAGCAGGGGCTACCATGCAATCGATAATCACAGAGTTGTTACCCCTATTTGTCTGTCTGCCCTTCTATCCGTAAACAACAATTTTGTTCCGGGCTCTAACTTGCTTACAGTATATTACCTGCCGCTTCGTGGTCGCCATACAATAAGCATCTTATTTTCACTTTTCTAGCGTCAATGCCACTTTGTTTTAACGGAATGACGTTACAATACACAAGGCATTAAGAAAGACGATTTATATGATTTTCAGGTAATTTCGATGAGTTTCTTTTTAATGGAATAATACTTAAAGGGCAAGAATAGCAATCGTACGTGTTTGTTGCCTTGTATTAACATTTGCCGGATCCCTCGGAAAAAGTTTGAACATTCGGCTAAGGCCTCATTATCAAATAGCTTCATCAGGACTCGGCAAATATTAATGCGCGAAAAAAAGATGAATGGTCCCTATATTTTCAGTTAAACTTCTGAAATGGGTTATATCAAACTTTATTTTACTCTAACTTGTCATTGGACGTCAAGTCCAATCATCTTGTTCAAAACTAACGATGTCGTTAGTAAACGAGACGTTAAAATTTCAATCGTATTGTACGCAAAAACCATTGCCTTGTACTGGCGAAAAAAATGTTAGCTTTGAACTGCAAAAGCAAGTCACATTTTCTCAGCAAAAAATTATGACTCTTAATTTTATGGGTACCAGAATACTTAACGAATCCTTGACTAATGGCGTCGTTAAGCTAATGATGCTTTGAACAACTGGGTCCTGTTTGGTTAATGACCGTTTAACGTTAAGTAAACTTAAAATTTAATAATACGACATAGTCCTAGTGCTTAAATCTCATATCATATATTTTGATAAGATGACCAACCTGTTAAGGCATTTATTTCATTTACAAGGAAACCGGACAATAACCCTCAATTTGGCATCGGTAGGCTCTATGGTAAATTTTCATGTCGTTCAAGCAATTGCCTGACTGTAAAGAATCCCTAACGAAACTGTAATCATCCGTACAGTTGCAAGACTTCAGCAAGGTCTAGTCTTTACATAGAAAGCTATTGTGAGTTTTATAGTCGTAAGGGAATTGTTGTCATTCCTCTATTTCTATGGACCCATAGAAAAACAGATACAAAGGTCCCTAAAATTTCTGCAAAGGCTAAGTATAAATGTATATACATGTAGGAGTAGAGGAGCAACATAAAATCCGGTGTCAAATGCCCTGATGCAAAATTGCAGTTTTCGAGGTGTTATGGTGCACCTCCATGTTCTTCCACCTTTTTGCAAAGGGGAATAATTTTGTGACTTCATGTTTAATTCCTTGACGACGAAGCCGCTATGGCCCCCCCCCGTGAGTGGCACCCTATACTACTGCCGTCCACAAACGGAACCCGTTCTCAAATGAAAGTTTGCTCCTAGAGGAGCAACTTTATTAACTCAAGAGTTGATCACTGCTGTGAAGGAAACAAAATTAAAGTGACAGAGTTGCTTCTCGTGAAAGCATACAAACATTTACTTTAATTTATTAAAATATTTCTTGTGTTGTGTTGGTGCCTGTATATATGGGGTGTATGGGGGAGTGGTTTGTGTGTAAAAATATGTATTATTTCGTAGATCCAGTGGGGGAGAATCATATTGTGGTTGCGGACTGGACACACCATCGAATGTATCAGCTAGATTTGTCGACCGGTCACGTGCATGCTATTGCGACGTTTCTAACGCCGCTACCTACATCGCTAGTATACAACCCAAATACAAGCAAGATTGTTTGGAGTTCCTTTCACTCTGAGACAATAAGAGAGGTGACTCTTGATGGGAGTGATGAATCAGTTCTTGGAAGTATAGGTACGTGAACATGGACACTGAACGAGTTCTTGGAAGTATAGGTATGTTTAAATAGACACTGGATCAGTTTTTGGACGTTTAGTTAGTTGAATCTGTTTTAGAAGTAAAGATATATTAATAAAGATCCTGATTCAGTTTTTGGAAGTATATGTATGTTTACACAGACTCTGATTCAGTTCTTGGAAGTATAAACACGTTTACAGGGACACTGAATCAGTTCTTGGGACTATAGACACGTTTACAAAGACAATATGAATTAGTTCTTGGAAGTATAGTTATGTTTACATATACACAGAACCAGTTTGGGAAGTATTGTTATATTTACACACATACAATATCAGTTTTGGGAGTATATGTATGTTTACATAGATACTGAGTCAATTTTGGTAATAAAGATGTGTTTACATAGACACTAAATCAGTCCTTTGAAGTATATATTTATTTACATAGACACTAAATCAGTTCTTGGAAGTAAAGCCCTGTCAACATAGACACTGAATCAGTTCTTGGAAGTAAAAGTGAGTTTAAATAGATACTGAATCAGTTTTGGAAGTAAAGGTATGTTTAATCAATTTTTGGAAGTATAGGTAGGTTTACAAAGATATTGATTCAGTTCTTGGAAGTAAAAGTACGTTTGCAAAGATAATGAATCAGTTCTAGTTTAATTTCTCGACACAAAATCAGTTTTAGAAGTATAGTTATAGTTACATAGATACTGTATCAGTTTTTAAAGCATACGTATTTTGACAAGAACTTTCTTTCCAAAGAGCTGAAAGGATGGGGCTGTTACGGTATCTTAACTGGGGTTTAACGTCGCATTCAACACAGCTGAATGATGTTACATGTAACATGTTAACAAGTCTCGAATTATACGCAGATTCGTACCGGTTTGATGCCGATATATCAATATTTTGAAATCATTCTCCAAATATAAAAATAATAATAAAGATAATGATGATAATAAAAAAGAATATTAATAATATTAATAATAAACATATATATATATTGTGTGGGATCACATTAGAGTTATTCGAATCGTTATAATAGGGAAACGATGTAATGTTTTTCATACTTTCATACGAATAAAAAGATTCGATTAAAATGTCGCTACTTATATCCTGTGAAGAAATGGAAAGAATTTATCTATTGATTTTTAGCGTCCCATAAAAGGCGTAACAAGTCCAATGCTGAAGAGCCTTTTAGTTGTGGCCGATCAGAGCGCGCAAATTCGTGCATTGAAAACAGAAAAAAATCTAATTCCAGCTGACTTGGACATCCGTTATACTGGAAAATGACCCGTACTGACTGCGAGATGGACGAGTCCATTCAGCATTGATGGGTTAATTCTCAGCGGAAACATGATGAAGTGCTAACGTCGTTGCGACGTTATGACGTCGCATCAACGTAAGCACTCTGACATGACGGCGTCATATGCCTAATGGATCCTTAGATTTTTAACTGAAAGTTTGATATATGCTGGCAGCGGATGTTCGTTCATAAACATAGAGCCGCGACGCAAAACCAACAAAGTGGCGTGTGCGCCCAGCGAGGACTCGGATCAGCCTGGGCATTCGCCCAGTCTAGTCAGAGTCCTTGCTGTCTGCATGGAGCTAGGTTAGATCCTTAGCTACCCTTTAAGCGCAAAGCCGTGGAACACTCTAATCAGACAGGGCGGATGCCAGGGATGATCTGAGTGTTCACTGGGCGCACATGCCACTTTGTTGGTTTTGTCGTGTCGCTCAGTTATGTCATTTCTTTGACTATTCAACAGGTGATGTATATGTGGAAAAAATAACTATTGACGCCACGAGTGGAAACATATTTTATGCAGCTCTTCATATTGACTCCTTGTACACGCCTTTCATCAGCTATATTGGAGTCATGTCCCCCGATGGTCTACATCATACAATTATAGATTATTTACACTTCCCGGGAGGCATTGCTATCCACGCTGGAGACGGGTATGATATACCTAAATTTAACATGCAGGCACACAGCTTTGAAACAACGTTGAATTAACTTTGATTCAGCGTTGCTTAATCAAGGTGAACCCACTGGGAATCTTTACTATTTTCATTTAAAACCAGGAACTATTTTCGAAAGTACTTCTGGCGAGAACAAAAATATCACAACATGCTTATGACCTCTATCAGCCTAGAACCATTATAAGAATCGTAAAACTTTGTAATATTTATTTCCGTTATTTGCGAAAAAGGGCATTTGTGAATATTTATTACAGTAAGATATCTATCTATCTATCTATCTATCTATCTATCTATCTATCTATCTATCTATCTATCTATCTATCTATCTATCTATCTTGTCTTAAGGGGTCACGCCACGGGACCCACAAAAATGGCTGCTTAAGACAGGTGACCCATTAATACAGGTTCATTTGCACTGTATTTTAGTCTAAGGGACCCCCAGAAAGTGGCTGCTAAAGACAGGTGACCCCTTAATACAGTGACACCTTAAGACAGGTTCGACTGTATCTATCTATCTGTATCTTGGAACTGTTTCAGAAATTTTCAAAATCTATCTATCGATGAATGACTTGCGATTTTACGTCCTTTTTCGAGGGTTTGTGTTCCAACTGTTTTAACAGTATTTCAGTCATATCAGGTCAATGTATGGGTGACAATGAAAGGCTGTGTGCAATGGAACCCCGTTTACGATTGAAAAGATTCCCGCTTACAGCGGAGCTCGAACCCGGGACTGCTAGATCAGCAGGCCAGCGCTTAATCTACTGCGCTACCGGGGCTCCTAGTTCGCTTGGAACTGTCTCAGAAACTTTCAAACAGCTGAAGTATGGATTTCCTTTCTGATTACTTAGCGGAGAAACAAACCGTCCATTTTCAAATTTTCTTCCCTTAAAAGGCAATGCACAAGAACCGGCAAGATAATTTGTCATATCC
The DNA here is from genome assembly GCA_963989385.1 of Ctena decussata. Taxonomy (NCBI): domain Eukaryota; kingdom Metazoa; phylum Mollusca; class Bivalvia; order Lucinida; family Lucinidae; genus Ctena; species Ctena decussata. The sequence goes on along the minus strand of OZ022503.1, from coordinate 52,306,408 downwards.
AGTCCTATTCACTAAGTTGGAAAGGAAAAAAATATAAAGACACCACATAAAGCAAAACAAGAAAAGGGAAAGGCAAAGCTGTCAGCTCTTTTCTGGCAGATGGCTGTAAGGCTAGTCTAAATAATGTTCAAAAAATGTCAATGACTAATACAAAGCTACAAACATTGACGATAATAGTAATTGAAAGTTTCTCTTCTAATAGTAATAAATCACAACAGAAGTTTTTAAGGAATAACTACACTCTTCTAGGAGCAAATTCTCCTTTCAGAGCGGACATTTTTTTGGGAATGAGGAGCAGACAGTGAATCACAAAAATTTGTTTTATCTTTGTAAAAATTATGCTAAAAAAGAAGGTGTACCTATATACCTTATGCTATGTATTTCTTTTTAAGGTTATTATTCTACACCGAGAGAGGCTATCCTTTCCGATACATTGGAAGAGCCAATATGGATGGCTCGGATCATATATATCTAGTTATTCTTCCTGATATCTCTGACCCCAAAGGACTTGCCATCGATTATGAAGGTAACGTTAAAACATTTTATCATATGACGTCGCATCTGAGAGTGTAATAAAGCCATGCATCGAAAACGATAATCCACTAGTGGATTAAATATGCAAATTACGCCGTAACGTTATGCGTTGACGTTCATAAAATGTCGCGTTTTCTAATGGCAAAATCGTGACATTTTAGTGCAAAATTTGCAAATAAAACGAGCCTCGCATCTTATCTTTTTCCCCAACTCGTTTAATAAATTCAATAATACATGAGCATTCATGTAAGATCCTCTGTGTAATGAATAAGGAACCTAAAATTATTGCCGAATTTGTCCCAACATTAGAAACATTAGAACGGTTTGATATTACAATGCAGTATGCGTTCAAACAATGCTGGTGAAATGTCAAACAGTATGGACCAAGATCAGACTGCTCCCGTACGAGCAGTCTGATCTGGGATTTCACTCTTTTATTCCGACTTATCTGTCCAAAAACTTAAAATTTGACATAAATAGGGAGTGTGTTGAGCTGAAAGATGTCAAAAATGCATACAAGTTTCCCATTGGTTTCAGATGCAATCAAGTTAAATCTACTCATCTAATTCAGTTGATTTAGCTCAACACACGCCGAGAATTCTTAGTTTTAGAAATAAAGCGCTTGAAACAGCAACTTAATGTCTACTAGTTTCTTGCCAGAATATGCACGCATTCTAATTCATACATAATACGTATTCTATTCTATCACATAATCTTGCAAGATCGTTGGGGCACAGCGCCGATGCCAATAACTCCTTTCCTCAGCTGCTCTAGTTTTGCTGGCAAAGTCCATCTCTGTCCACTTTTTAGTCTCTTTTTTGTCTACGTATTCTTCGTATTCCTCTTAATGTGCCCTGTAGAAGCGTCTTTGCTAAACCAGAAAACCTTGAAATGTGCTCGAACCTCCTTAGTTTGCGTTTCTTGACCAGGGTCAGGTGTTCGTATTATTCATAAGTGGCTGCTTGGAATTTTCTGCAAATATCTGCATGAATGACGTAGTCCTTGTACGAAATGCCCACTAGCATTCGATAGCATCTCATCCCAAAGGCCTGCGTTCTTTTTGCTAACTCTGCTGTTATCAAGGTTCACGATTCCCAGGCATACAGGTATATTGGTAGGGAGCGCATCAGTTTCATCTTTGATCAAAGAGATATCTTGTTATCTGTCCAAATTGGCTTCAACTTTGTAAGAGCTGCAGTGACTCGTGCTCTGCTTCAGAGAACCTCTTGTTTTAATCTGTCATCCAAGACTACTGTCCCAAGGTATTTAAATTTCGTTATTATACCCAACTTCTGTCCATTAACACTGGTCTGCCCCTGGATGCCAGTGGAGCTGTATGTCATTGGTTTGATCTTCTCAGTGAGCACTTATCTCAATTTTGTACTTTGTGCAGATTTTGTTGAGACTTCAGCTAGAGACTCTAGTTCCTACTTGTCCTCCGCAGTAGCGTCAATGTCATCGGCAAACCGCGGATTGGTAAAAGTTCTGCCAACCATGCTAACCTTTCCATTATGCTCTTCCAGAGCACCAGTCATAATCCTTTTGTGAAAAATATTGAAAACGGGGTGGTGTGAAAGGAGTCATCCTTTCATAACTTCAACTATTGTTCTCAACCATTCTCCTATGCTGCCATTTATCTGGACTGCACTTGCAATCGTGTCGTAGAGGTGATCAGTGTTGAGAAATAGATTTGCATTCATATTGTACTTCCGCATGGTGGCACATAAGGCTGCATGCAATGCCCTATCAAAGGCTAGTTTTAAGATCAACGAAGACATGGTACAGACTTTGCTACTGTTGAAGTACTTTTCATATAGGATTTTGAGTTTAAAGATCTGTTCCTTTGGCTCCTCCCAGCTCTGAACCCAGCTTGCTCTTCGGAGAATTTATTATGTCCCCCCACCAAAGGTGAGGGGGGACATATTGTTTTCAGTGCGGATCCCGGGCGTTGGCGTCGGCGTCGGCGTGACAGAGTTCTTGCGTGCGCGATATCTCTTGAACCAATGGATGGAATTTCACCAAACTTGCATGGATACATCATTGGGACAAGTTTAAATGCTGATTAGATTTTGGTGACCTTGACCTCATTTTCAAGGTCACTGGAGGACTTAAATGATAATTTCTTGTAACCAGTATATCTCCTGAACCAATGGATGGAATTTCACTAAACTGGCATGGATACATTATTGGGACAAGTTTAAGAGGTGATTAGGTTTTGGTGACCTTGACCTCATTTTCAAAGTCACTGGAGGACTTAGAGGACAATTTCTTGCACCCACTATATCTCCTGAACCAATTAATGGAATTTCACCAATCTGGCATGGATACATGATTGAGACAAGTTTAAGAGGTGATTAGGTTTTGGTGACCTTGATCTCATTTTCAAGGTCACTGGAGGACTTAGATGACAATTTCTTGTACCCACTATATCTCCTGAACCAATGAATGGAATTTCTCTGAACTTGCATGGATACATTATTGGGACAAGTTTAATAGCTGATTAGGTGTTGGTGACCTTGACCTCATTTTCAAGGTCACTGGAGGACTTAGATGACAGTTTCTTGTACCCACTATATCTCCTGAACCAATGAATGGAATTTCTCCAAACTTGCATGGATACATCACTGGGGCAAGTTTAAGAGCTCATTAGATTTTGGTGACCTTGACCTCATTTTCAAGGTCACTGGAGGACTTAGATGACAGTTTCTTGTACCCACTATATCTCCTGAACCAATGGATGCAGTTTCACCAAACTTGCAGGGCTTCATCATTGGGACAAGTTTAAGAGCTGATTAGATTTTGGTGACCTTGACCTCATTTTTCAAGGTCACTGGAGGACTTCCATGACATTTTCTTGTACCCACTATATCTCCTGAACCAATGAATGGAATTTCTTCAAACTTGCATGGATACATCATTGGGACAAGTTTAAGCGGTGATTAGATTTTGGTGACCTTGACCTCCTTTTCAAGGTCATAGTCATCTATGTAGGATATCTTTAGAACCAGTGGATGGATTTTCTCCAAACTTGACTAGACATTTTACTTCTTCAGGCTTTTAATTCATTAGAGGGGATGGGAAATGGGCTGGTGGGGGGACATCAGTTTTTCTCTGAAAAACATTTCTAGTTTTCTTGGGGTTTTAGCCTGTTCAAGATTACTTCCAATATCTCTTTGCTTGGATAGCTGTGGAGGCCTGTGGCTCTTTAGTTCTGACACAGCTGTAGGTTGTCCTTTTTAGAGAGTGTAATAATCAGCGACTGAGTCCAAGGGGAAGGCCATTCTCCTGTTCTTCGTATTTTGTTACAGATCTTTGTTAAAACATCAGTCACGGTCTCCCCGCTTGATTGAACAAGTTTAGTTGGTATATTTATCAACTCCGGCGGCCTTCCTCTTTCTAAGTGCTGCTACTGAAATCACAATTTTCTCACGAAGGATAGGCTGTAGATATTTTTCTTGGTGCTGATTGCAGCCCATAACTGCATTGTCGCCATAGCCTTCATGGTTGTATAGTTTTGAGTAATATTCTGTCCATCTACTGACAATCTCTTGTTGTTCTGTTAGACATTTTCCGGACTTATCTTGGATGGTTTTCGATCCACCTTGTTTTTCTGATGTTAGATCCTTCACCAGCTGAATTGACAGAACTATTCTTGATAAGGACGTAAAATCTCAGGGCGGCTCCTTGCTTCCTCACCAATAGATAGTCAGTCAGTGCGTATTAACGTAGCGCATGGTATTGGGGGAACAAAACGTAACGTCAAAATATCAAACGGTTTACTTTTCTGCCAGTAATGAGAATGTAAAACGGCAGTTTTCAACTGTCTCATACCGAAAGCAGCCAAACAAAGCCAAAACACGCCACGAAAACAAAAGGAAACTGGTCTGATCCTTTAAACATAGTGTACCTACAACACTAATGGGAATTAATTTTTCGTTTTGCTTACAGTGTATTCATTTGGTCGTTCACTACACGACGGGTCAGTTTGTATTTATGAAAATGATATGAAATGAGTTTGTTACTCAAATTCTATCGGAAGCTGTAACTATAAACCACACTTTATCCCGGAATTTTAGCCCTTAACCTTTTCAGATAATTTATTTCGTCCTACTATACTTTTCTCTTTTTTTTTTCGCGTCTGGCGTTTGCTTTTCCCATTTTTTTCTTGTTGTTTTCTGCAAGTTTTCTTGTCTCGCGAAAAATTCTGTTGGTAAAAATATCATATATTTCTGGGCTTTAACCTTTGAGAAATTTCTTCTTCGATGGCAAGAGAAAGAACTTCTGTAAAATGGCGCAGATCTGAAAATGGCCAGACAGCCGCTTATAGCCAGACAGCCGCTTATAGTATAACGGTTACGCTTGACTTTTTGTATTTGTCGCCGCGTTACAAAATTTAAGACCAATGTAAATGCGCAAAATATTTTTCTTTGTTCCATGCATTTTATTCCAATTTTGCAGATAAAACAAAAAGATTATGTACATTTTGGAAATTTGCTTTTAATGAAGATTGCTGTAATTAGGGCCCCGCCTGACGAAGTCTGCGGAGGCCCTATAGTAATCACCTTGTCCGTCCGTCTGTCTGTCTGTCCGTCCGTCTGTCCGTCCGTCCGTCATCATTTCGTGTCCGCTCAATAACTCTAAAACCGTTAGAGATGTTATCACGAGACTTGGTACAAATGTAAAGCATCATCAGACGATAAGCAGAGATTAAGAACCATAACTCTGCCTACAATTTTACTGAATTATGCCCCTTTGAAATTTTGAGTACAGAAATCGTATCCACTCCATAACTTTGAAACCGTTAAAGATATTTTCACAAGACATGGCACAAATGTAAAGCATCATCAGGCAATGTGCAGAGAGCAAGAACTATAACTCTGCCTACAGTATTAACTGAATCATGCCCCTTTGTAATTTTGAGTACAGAAATCGTGTCTGCTCCATAACTCTGATACCGATAAAGATATTTTCACGAGACATGGTACAAATGTAAAGCATCATCAGACAATGTGCAGAGAAAAAGAAACATATCTCTGCCTACAGTATTTACTGAATTATGCCCCTTTTTAATTTTGAATTCAGAAATCATGTCCGCCCATAACTCTGAAACTGTTAAAGATCTTTTCATGAGACTTGGCACAAATGTAAAGCATCATAAGACGATGTGCAGAGAACAAGAAACATAACTATGCCTACAGTATTAACTGAATTATGCCCCTTTGTAATTTTGAGTGCAGAAATTTTGTCCGTTCCATAACTCTGTAACCCGTGAAGATATTTTCACAAGACTTGGTACAAATGTAAAGCATCGTCAGACAATTTGCAGAGAACAAGAACCATAACTTCGCCTACATTATTTACTGAATTATAGCCCTTTGTAATGTTTAGTACAGAAACTGTGTCCGCTTCATAACTCTGAAACCTTTAAGAGATATTTTCATGTGACTAAATAAAAATGTCAAGCATTATCAGTCAATATGCAGAGAACAAGAACCATAACTCTGCCTACATTATTTACTGAATTATGCCCCTTTGAAATTTTGAGTACAGAAATCGCGTCAGCTCTTTAACTCTGAAACCATTTAAGATATTTTCACAAGACTTGGTACAAGGTTAAAGCATCATCAGGTGATGTGCAGAGAACAAGAATCCAAACTCTGCCTACATTTTTTACTGAATTATGCGCTTTGTAATTTTAAATATAGAAATCATGTCCGCTCTATAGCCTTTAAATCATCAAAGATATTTTCATAAAACTTGTACATAATATAAAGCATCATCAGACTGTCAGTGAGCAGAGAATAAGAACTGTAACTTCATCTACTTTTCCCCTTGGTAGTTTACAGTCTAGAAACCGTGTTTGCTCTCCAACTTTAAAAACTGTTTAAGATATTTTCAAAAAACTTGGTGCAAATATAAACATCATCAGATAATGTGCAGAGAAAAGGAACCATAACTACACCTTGCCTTTGTTATTCTAGGTATGGAGATCTTGTACGCTGTATAATTCCAAAGCCTTTGAAGATATTTTTTTATAAAACGTGGTACAAATATAAAGCATCATTAGATGATCTGAAGGTGTGCAGAATGCAAGAATGGTAACATCAATTTCCTGCTTCAAATAGTTGTCGTCCATGTTTTAATCAATCATGATTGTGTATTTTGCCCATATCTTAATGGCACTACCAGAGGCTTAATTTCAAAAAACATATTGAATATGAAGGAACAACATGATAATAGAAAGCTGGTATTGTTATTTCGGGTTGGGCACATATGACTTAAATGTTGTCAACAGTTTCATAAAGGCGGGGCCCTATTAGTTACCATGTTTCTAGTTTTTCTATCCAAATCAGCTTCATAATAATGACAGGTGTAACAAGTTGGTATCCAATTTGAATTTTGTAACAAAAGTTAAGACCGCAGATGTTCTACTTTCTTTCAATATCCGTAGAGACAAAGAAACTGCTCTTATTTAGTTCATAACTGCTGCATAAGTACATCTGAAGCATATAAAAATATTTTCAAAAAACGTTTACTCCCAGAGGCGGATCCAGGAATTTTGGATAGGGGCTTCAGATTAGCTGATGAGGGGGTTCGATTTGCGCAGTTCGGCCAATTTTTGCTGAAATTCCCCATGAAAATGAAATAATTTAGGCTGAAGCCCCCGAACCCCCTCAGGATCCGCCACTGACTCCGGTACACTAAATACTTTTCAAAGAAACCTACCCTGCAATTTTAACGTTGATATGGTCGTAAGTTACACTTTGTTTCTTTTAAGCATACCTTCTTAAGATGGTGATCGTTGAGGAATAAACAATAAAAACGATATGGAGTTAATTTAGACTTAATTCCGCTTTACGTAAGCTAATTTGCGCAGACGTGCACGTCGGCATTTCTATGTACCATTCCTTCGAGTATGTCAACCATGCAGACTTTGTTACCGAGTTACATGCATTGTAGCGCAAAAAGATGCCGTTTTGCGCCAGCATTGGGGTTTAAATGGTCTCGAAGCCAACTATTGCTGACCCGCAAATAAAATGAATACCACTTCACGATTTTAAAATAGTTAATGGCGTAAAAGCCGAAAAATATTGCTTCTGTGGGGCCAATTTTATATCTGTCCGTGAATGTACCCCAATACACTGCTCAAAATATTTAAAAGCGCAGCTGATATTTACCCATACACATTACTACAGCATTTACCCAGTTCAACAGCCCATAAATTCGTCTTCCAGTGACCGCGTTTTCCCATCCTTTTTGCAGCATTTTGAAGACAGATCAAAGTTTAAGGCAACAGATCTTTCTATACACCTGATGCCCTAATCCTTTTCATGGAACGACTTTGCCATTTTCGAATTTTCTGAAATTGAGGAATTTTTCTGAAAGTCTATAAAATCTCATAAACTTGAGTTCTAAGTGATCCTTTCAAATGGGTCACCTTGTACGACATTAAGTTTCAAAGACAAAATGGTCGTTTTAATTTTTGTTGAAAATTTTGATGCTTTTTACATGTTTTGAAAAATTATAGTGTTTTACAAAAATAAGCCCATGTGCATGGGCAGGCCAATATTGGACCGAAACTCATGCAGTCAACAACCTCGACCATCTTTATAATTGGAAATTCCGGGTCTTTATATCGAGCGAAAGTAAATGACCCTCACTGTCGTCTATGGAAATTATATTAGGTGCTCCTTTAAATATTTTGAACAGTGTGTTTCTTTTTTTGCAATCTAGCACGCCGCCTGTATTGGGCTGATACGCTCGACCATAGCATTTATTCAGTAAATTTTGATGGTGGTGATCAACAGACCCTCATACAGGATCCTGGAGCAGATCTGGGGGATTTACATATAGACGAATATTTCATTTACTTCATTAGTTGGAACAGACCGTAAGTAAACACTTTTAGGTGTATGGATGCATCTCCATGTTTTCTGCCATTTTTACAAAGCGAAACAACATTAACTAAGTTTACATCACTCGGAAAATCTATTTTTTTATAATAATTCAAGATCAACCAGTCCTTAACTTCCAGAGGTTTTTCCTACCTCTGATAAACTTTGAGAGAAGAGCCTTTGATCTTACCGTAATTACCTTTCATAACGGAATACCTTCAGCAGTTACTGTAAGTATTCCCAATTAATCAATATAATTTTAGTGTCCGGCTATATGTCAAAATTTTCTGTATGAAATTTCAACGGTTGTATGATCTAGTTTAGTCTAGTCTTGTCTGTTACATAATCTGCAAGATCGTTGGGACACCGCAGATGACTAGTGGAGAATCGGATAACTTCGGACATGGGGGTAAATTCGGACAGTGACATTGTTTCCTTTATATGTCAGTTGTTTGGAATTAAAACAAAATTAACCGGGCAAACAGTAAAAATCCTGATGAGACGGCTCATTATGAGCCGTCTCATCTGGATTTGCTCTGTTTGCAATGGTATGTCCGAATTTACCCGCCTGTCCGAAGTTACCCGACTCTCCCCTAAGCAACAATCTTTTTTTTCTACCTGATCCTGCTTTCTGCTGCCCCAGTTGTGCTGGCAAAGAGTATCACTGTCCGCTCTTTATTATTGTCTGTCCAACTCTTCTTCATTCTGCCTATTTTTCCCCCTTTCACTGTACTCTGTAGGATCGTCAAAGCTATGTTAGAAGCCCTTGAGTTCTTGCCAAACCTGCTTTAGGTACGTAGTTTCTGGCGATTGTCAGAACTTCGTCATGTTCTCCAATGGCTGTTTGGATCTGTCTGTGAACATACTTATTAACTACGTGGTTCTTATACGAAATATTCAGTAATCTTTGGTATCATCTCATCTAAAGCCCTGCTATTAAGGTCCACGTTTCATGGGCATACATAATGACTAATAATAAGCGAGCCCGTAAGTTTCACATATGATCAAGCAGATATGTTGTTATTTATCCAAACTGGCTTCAGCTGTGTAAGTGTTGTCGCAGCTTGTGGATTATGTCAAAACTTTCCTCTAGGATATCTAAGTACTGCAAGCATCAGTGTATATAAATGCATAAAATTAAAGCAGCAAGCAAAATATTGCCTAATCCTGTCATCGGGTGCCTTTAAAATTGATTAGTCAGTGCGCGAAAATCCAGTTATCTAACGTGAAAAAATGCAACTTCACGTGTACCTTCACGTTTGTTATTGATGACGTCACACCTGCACAAGGCTCCAAGTGTCAGAGCCTGTCACATGTATTACCAACAAAGTAGTTGGATGCCAGTCTATTCTGTAGCATCGACCGCTCACATGTGATAAAGTCAACTTCTGCTTACGGAAGGTCATGTACTTTTACTCCCGGGAGCTGCGGTTGTCACCCATCTCTTATTAGCGACCGCTCGACATAAATGAAATATTCTTGAAAGAACCGTAAAATTCGTATCAAAATCTGTTCTGAGATATGAGGCGAGGTTGTATTGCGGGTACATAAATATCGAGAAAGGTGGTAAGTCGTTCGACGAAAGGATTTTATCAGAGGTACGGTTGACAGTTCAATTCATGCGCAGTTTTCCTGTATAATAAATATAACGTTGCACATATTTTAAAGGCAAGCTGCACGTACCCTGACCAAACTAAGAATATTCACACACTTCTAAGGATTTCCCAGGCGACATTCGTCTGTTATCGAAAATACGCTTTTACGGTTCGTCATTCAGAGTGCTTCCTCTCTTCTTTTTCTTTTGGCGTGCATTGTGATTATGGTCGTTCCTGTACATATTCATTTGTTTGCTTTCTTCATATATTATTATTTATTGTAGGCATGTAACAAGGGTGTCTAAAACAGATTCTACAGATGTAGTGACCCTGGCACCAAATGCTGAATTTGGAAGACTTGAGGCACTGTTCGTCTACAGCGAGTATTACACAGCGCCACCAGGTAAATATGAAACGCTTGAGTGTGCACATTGAGGACTATGCAAGTAGAAATATGACCAAATTAACAATGAGATTACATGACTACTACTTGAGATTCATATTTGAATTGCCCCAAAACATTTCGGGTTTGCTGGATGTACTTAGTAGTTAAATACAATACATGTAGCTCATTATATGTGATTATTATGATTACTGACAGTAACGAGGCGGTGTTTCCGTTCAGGCTTATCATTGTTATTGTTTGGTATGCCCGCTTATTTTTACGCTTTAAAAATGGGTTGCGTTTATATGTTCTTATTCATTGAGATCTACGTTTTACCTATATAAATATAGAAAAAATGTTACAATATATGCTTTGTGTGCTTGATGTATTTATGTTTTGAGAAGGCTAGTTTTATGATCACCTACTTGGGAAAGAGCTATGTACTTTGTTATCCGTTGGTATTGTTTTACAACAAGGGTTGTAAAATGATAAATTCATGTTACTTTTTTCCATCTGATAACGTAGATAGACTATGGAATTTGATTGTATCAATTCCTGATAGCTGCCTTTCATACGCATGATTAGTAAACAGGTACAAAACAAAAATGACAGCTAATTAATCGTAGTTATAGACAAATAAAGTTTAACGTAATACAATAACATTTTTTTATTTTACCTTGATGTAGGATTCGGTATTTTTGTCTTCTTTGTATCATAGTTCTGTCCATACATCATTTTACGTCATCAAAAAGTATACATTCAGAAAATATATGTTAACTGAAATGTAACTGTAAAACACTTCGGATAAATACTATTGAATTTTCAGTAAATATATATTGCCAACCTAACAATGGGAAAAGAGATTGCAGCGTATTTTGCTTACCGTCTTCAACGGGAGGAGTGTGCGCATGCCAAGATGGATATTTTTTGCTAAACGACAACAAGACATGTGATAATGGTAAGAAAACTCCAATAAATTAAGATTCAAATATAGATCAACTGAGCGAAACAAGAAACACTGTTTTTTAATCATTTCACACTTGTTAAGATATTTACAGTGGGCTGACAACGCTTAAAAGACTTTGATGAATGCCGAGACAAAATCTAGCATCGGCGTAGTTGGACTTTGTATTGATGCCGATATGACATTGTTTCCTCTGGAAATATAAACTATAAAAATAACTGAAATGGGCTGGTTTGATACTGTTTAGATATTTGGTATCCAAATTTAATGCGAATTAATCCAGCATCACGGTATATAAGACCGGGAACTACTAGTATAACAAAACCAAGACTGTACGAAAATTCTTCAACATGAATATGCATATTCATTTACTCTTCACATCAAATCGTTGAAATAATGCTCAGCATTAAAAATATCGTATCCTAATATTCTCATGGCAGGAGTAGACGACTGTGTGGGTGTTGACTGTCAGAATGGTGGTTCCTGCCAAGATGGTATTGATACCTTCACGTGTCTATGTCAGGCAGGATATACTGGTGATTTGTGCGCCACTGGTGAGTGCCTTCAGCATTGAGTGGCATGAAATGATTACGTTGGACTGTTAACTTTTCAGTAAAGAAATAAATGAAAATATTCTTGGATCCAGTTGTTCAAAGCATAGTTGGCTTTATAAAGTCGTAAGTCAAGGATTCGTCAAGCCTTCTGGTATATAAGAATGGAGAATACTTAGTTTCTGAAAAAGCTCTGCATATGTTTTTGGCAAAAATCGCAGTGTTTTGCATAGTATTGTTTTACAATACGCATACAGTACGTTTGAAAATGAAGCGTTTCGTCGACCGAAGACTTCGCTCGTTTTAAAAAACCGGGGCCTGGTCTTTAAAACTTTTAACCGGGTTCTATGAACATTTTACATGAGAAAAGATAAATAAAAATACGTTCTATAAAAATTTGAAGGGGGCACGCATTGTGTTTTTTATCAAACATTTGACAGATAGAATTTCATGAAATTCAAGGTTATATAAAATAATCCTCCAGAGGAGCAACTTGTTTCCTTAAAGAGTTGGTTACCATTTAGAAGGGAGGCAAAAAGGAAATGATAAAGTTGCATCCCATGAATATAAACGAATGTGTGATAAGCCATTTTTTGTTGCAGAAATAAATGAGTGTGACAGCATAACCTGCTTAAACGGTGGGACGTGTAAAGATGAAGTGAATTCATTTTCTTGTCAGTGTTCAGTTGGCTTCACGGGGACACTTTGTGAGCAAAGTATGTATAATTGTTTGAGAATAAGCTGTAGCATACTATGTTGGCGTGCTTGGCACACACTTGTTGTTATTGGTGATGTTACAATGACTTCATGATTACGCAATGGTTACATTAGAGCGTCAGGATCACACGCTGATGTCACCGCAAGACAAATTGCTGCAAGAGTAGCCAATGCAATGAGTACCAGCAACAGTATGCGGACTATAAGGCCATATTTAAAAACATGTTTGCCCTCTCCTTACCCAGTTTTAAAATTTGGAGTAGGTCGGAAGTTTTTTAAGTGTTTTGTTTCTCTCTCAAGATTTCAGAGATAGGTCTAGAAATAACACAGGACAGAAAAATGGGGAATTGAATATTTGGATACAATTCTTTCAAGCAGCTATAGTGCATAATTTGAACTGTATTTCATGTTTGTGTTATTTAACTTTTGAACCTTAGATACATAAAGAAAAATAAAATGTAATGAAAGTTAAAAAAGGAAAAGAATCTTTCAGTCTAGAATGCCAATAACATTTTGAGTATGCAAGATTTTTCTGGGTAGGCAGGGAGAGTGCAAACAAACAGTATTTAATTTTTGGCCTAATATAGTTGAAAAGTGATTTGTGGATAAATAAAAAAAAGTCACTAATGAGTAACTATGATAATGATAAGATAGAATTAAGAAGAAAACTTTATAAATGAGATATAATTCTTGCTTGCAAAAGTGAACTGACTTTTTATAAGGCTTTTATGTTCAAACCGGTTTTGCTATAAATGAGGTGTAGGCCGCTGCCTTGGATATTACATTGCTGCTCACGAAGAGACTCAATAAATAGGGAGAGGGCAAACAAACAGTATTTAATTTTTGGCCTAATATTGTTGAATAGTTATTTGTATATAAATAAAAAAGTCACTAATGAGTAACTATGATAATATCAAGATAGAATACAGAAGAAAACTTTATAAATGAGAAATAATGCTTCCTTGCAAAAGTGGAATGACTTTTTATAAGGCTTTTATGTTCAAACCGGTTTTGCTTTAAATGAGGCGTAGGCCGCTGCCTTGGATATTACATTGCTGCTCACGAAGAGACTCAATAAATTTACTTATTTCTTGTTTCCGAGAGGTAACTTTATGTTTGTGTTATTTAACTTTAGAACCTCAGAAACATGAAGGAAAATAAATGTAATGAAAGTTTAAAAAAAAAATATATCTATCAGTCTAGAATGCCAATAACATTTTGAGTATGCAAGATTTTTCTGGGTAGGTAGGGAGAGGGCAAACAAACAGTATTTAATTTTTGGCCTAATATAGTTGAAAAGTTATAAGTCACTAATGAGTAACTATGATAATAGCAAGATAGAATTAAGAGGAAAATTTTATAAATGAGAAATAATGCTTGCTTGCAAAAGTGAACTGACTTTTTATAAGGCTTTTATGTTCAAACCGGTTTTGCTATAAATGAGACGTAGGCCGCTGCCTTGGATATTACATTGCTGCCCACGAAGAGACTCAATAAATAGGAAGAGGGCAAACAAACAGTATTTAATTTTTGGCCTAATATAGTTGAAAAGTTATTTGTAAATAAAAAAAATAAAAAAATAAAAAAACTCGGTGGCTCAGTGGTTAGTGCATTTGATTCTGAAGCCAGAGTTTGTGGGTTCGATCTTTACCCAGGGCAAAGTCTTCCTTTGTCCGAACGCGTTTTTCTAGCATCGTTTGCAGGGATGATGCTAACTAATGTGCCGTCCTTCGGATCGGGACGTTTACTGGAGGTCCCCTGTCCAGGGAGAGTCATCCCCTGTACAGGTTAAAGATCCCTACTATAACTATATGGCAATATGTAGGCTTTCATCCTGCAACACTGGAGTGTACAAAAGTACACCTGCTCATAATACTCTGAAAAAGAGGGTGTAGCAGTATATAGAAAGAAAGAAGAAAAGAAGAAGAAAAATTAATGAGTAACTATGATTATAGTAAGATAGAATTAAGAGGAAAACTTTATAAATGAGAAATAATGATTGCTTGCAAAAGTGAACTGACTTTTTATAAGAAGTTTTTGTTCAAACCGGCTTTGCTTTAGATGAGGCGTAGGCCGCTGCCTTGCATATTCCAAAGGATCTTTACCTTCAGAACCTATTTACATCACTGCTAATGAAGAGACTCAATAAATTTACTTATTTCTTGTTTCCAGGAGGTAGCCCTATGTTTCAGAGCGTATTTTTCGCAGGCACACAACGTTTGATCAATATTAAATCAACGTTGATTTATCGTTTTGAAGATTGAATCAACGTTGATACAATGTTGATTAAGTATGTGTGCCTGGGACTGTTACTATTGTTATTATCATCATTCCTTTGTTCTATTTAGATGTGTGAATTTGCAATATTACCAACATTTTATTCTTTTTTGCAGATATAAATGACTGTGGTAGTATTACCTGTTTAAATGGTGGATCCTGTGAAGATAAAGTTAATGCCTTTGAATGTCATTGTGTGGAAGGGTTTACAGGAACACTATGTCAGACAAGTATGTGGACATAATATTTATACACCCTTGAACTTTTCATGAAGTTGTATCATTATTATTGAGCCGCGACACGACATTTGTGTGTCCATCGCAGACTCAGATCAGCCTGGGCATGCGCCCAGTCTGATCATAGTCTTCCCTGTCCGCATGGACGTAGTAGCAACCTTTTAAGCGCTTAGCGAAGAGTCTGATGAGATTGGGCGGATGCCCAGGCTGATCTGAGTCTGCAACGGGCGTACAACCACTTTCTTGCCTTTCTCGTGTCGCGGCTCATAGTTAAAGAGAAGTAGAAAGGACTGTGTCTTTTCTGTTCTCTCATATAGTGCACGGCTTCTTGTCGCAACAATCATCACACCTTCAAAATGCTAAAATTCATGAATATGTTTTTATTTTTTTTGCTAAATCGGAAAATCTGATTATGTCCTACTGATGATATTACAATTATTAGGGCCCCGCCAGACGAAGTCTGCGGAGGCCCTATAGTAATCACCTTGTCCGTCCGTCAGTCCGTCCGTCCGTCTGTCCGTCCGTCCGTCCGTCATCATTTCGTGTCCGCTCAATAACATTAAAACCGTTAGAGATATTTTCACATGACTTGAAACAAATGTAAAGCATCATCAGACGATGTGCAGAGAACAAGAACCATAACTCTGCCTACAATTTTTACTGAATTATACCCCTTTGAAATTTTGAGTACAGAAATCGTGTCCGCTCCGTAACTCTGAAACCATTAAAGATATTTTCACGAGATTTGGTACAAATGTAAATCATCATCAGACAATGTACAGAGAACAAGAACCATAACTCTGCCTACAATTTTTACTGAATTATGCCCCTTTGAAATTTTGAGTACAGAAATCGTGTCTGCTCAATAACTCTGAAACCGTTAAAGATATTTTCACGAGACTTGGTACAAATGTAAAGCATCATCAGATATGTACAGAGAACAAGAACCATAACTCTGCCTGCAATGTTTACTGAATTATGCCCGTTTGAAATTTTGAGTACAGAAATCATGTCCGCTCCATAACTCTGAAACCATTAAAGATATTATCACGAGACTTGGTACAAATGTAAAGCATTATCAGACAATGTGCAAAGAACAAGAACCATAACTCTGCCTACAATTTTTACTGAATTACGCCCCTTTGAAATTTTGAGTACAGAAATCGTGTCTGCATTTTAACTCTGAAACCTTTAAAGATATTTTCACGAGACTTGGTATAAATGTAAAGCATCATCAGTCAATATGCAGAGAACAAGAACCATAACTCTACCTACACTATTTACTGAATTATGCCCCTTTGTAATTTTGAGTACAGAAATCGTGTCCTGTTCATAACTCTGAAACCAGAGATATTTTCACAAGACTTGGTGCAAATGTAAAGCATAATCAGTCAATATGCATATAACAAGAACCATAACTCTGCCTACACTATTTACTGAATTATGCCCCTTTGTAATTTTGAGTATAGAAATCGTGTGCGGTTCATAACTCTGAAACCGTTAGAGATATTTTCACGAGACTTGGTACAAATGTAAAGCATCATCAGGTAATGAGCAGAGAACAAAAATCCTAACTCTGTCTACATTTTTACTGAATTATGCCCCTTTGTAATTTTAAATATAGAAATCAGGTCCGCTCTATAGCTTTAAAACCACCAATGATATTTTCATAAAACTTGTACATAATATAAAGCATCATCAGACAATGTGCAGAGAATAAGAACTGTAAATTTAAAGAGTAACTACACTTCAGGAACTGACTGAATCATATCCCAAACCCTATCCCCAACATCAAAGGGAAAGATTGACAAAGACATCCCAACAAACAATAAATTACAAGTGATAAGCCGAGTCAGCAGCTCTTTCCCAAATAGATGGCAACTCAGCTATCTTTATTGAACTAAATAATTTAGACCAACAGACGGGTTACAACGGACTAAGCAAATTATATGAAAAACATTTAACAATTATTTTCACCAATTTTTTATTTTTATGATAGAGGGATTGAACTGAGAACACAATAAATTAAAAAGCACCGAACAGAAAACAAATGCAACCGCAACAAAAGTACCGCCTTGGGACGGTCAGTAATAACTACTGGGGGGGGGGGGGTTAAACCGGTTTTACTGGGCCCAAACCTTCACCCTCACCCTCCGCTGCGGTGCACACAATTAGTTGGTAGTTCGGTTCGTATGGAGGACCCCTAACTCATCAGAGAGTCATCACGGTCAACAATTAAGATCAAGAAAAGACCGTGATGAAGCAAGGATGAGGACTCGACAGCCAAAACGTGTTGAGACACCCGGAGAGCCCTGGGGCGTCAGCAACACCACTGGAGTACTGGAGCAAAAGAAGACCACCAGTTGAACCCCGGTGGGCCAAGAAACAGACAAACATCCGGCCCCAACCAACTAATATATAGCTTTATGTAGGGGCTATCATAAAGTCTGATCCCCGACCCACCGGCGTGCAATTAAAGAGGACAGCAAAGTTGTCAACCGTGATTGGGTTAACCACTAAGCATGCAGACTGTCGCATTACATCTATGTTATAGCCAATGCGTTTAAATCGTATGATAATTTTCTTAAATTGATCGGGAAATTCTGTTTTCCCTACGATTTTGCGTAATTTATATACTAAGTCACCATAAAATTCAGGTTCCGATAGGCCTTGTTGCAAACGTGACCTTAACCCTATATTATATTTAGAAACCAATTCAAAGTGTCTACGATAAAATTTAGAAAAAGCTTTCCGAAGTTTATGATACCGATACCCCTGCTGTAAAAGCTTGGCAGTCAAACTTTTATTACGAGCATTGAAGTCAGCCAGATGACTAGACACCCTAGCGAAGCGAATAAGCTGAGAAATGTAAACACCATAAGAAGTGGTGCGGGGAACATCACCATCCAAAAACGGAAAATTAACAATGTCGAAATCAAAATCATCGTGTTTGTCATAAATTTTAGATGAAACAAATCCATCTAAAATAGATAAATGTAAAACCAAAAATGGGGCCTCGGTATCAGAAGTATTTGCTTTATATAACTGCAATTCAGCAGGATAAATTTGACTAACCATTTCTTCAAAATAAGGGTTGTCAATATTTAAAAGGTCGTCCAACTATCTAGACGTTGAGTTGAATGCTTCAATGACATGAGCTTGAGTATCATCAGAAAGAGACATCATAAAGTCTCTTTCATAGCAAAATAGAAACAAATCTGCTACAAGAGGAGCGCAATTAGTACCCATCGGAATTCCTATAATTTGTCTGTGTAACTTAGTACCGAATCTGTTGAAAATGTTATCTAGAAGATATACTAAAGCATCACAAACATTTTGGCAAGACCACATTTTAAACCTTTTTTGGTCATCGGAAGTAAAAAAAAAGCACTTTTATCATTGCAAGCAAGATAAAGAGCACCCTCTCTCTGAAAAGTAGTCTCAATTAAATTTATTAGTTTCTTTTTTATTAAATTATGGGGCAAAGTTGTATAGAGTGTAGAAAAATCGAATGTAGACAAACTAGACGCGCGATATCTATATTTTTTACGGAATTTTTCCCCTTGCTAGTTTACAGTCTAGAAAACGTGTTTGCTCTCTAACTTTAAAACTGTTAAAGATATTTTCACAAAACTTGGTACAAATATAAACATCATCAGACAATGTGCAGAGAAAAAGAACCTTAACTACACATTCCCTTTGTTATTTTAGGTATGGAAATCTTGTCTTCTGTCTAACTTTAATGCCTTTGAAGATATTTATATAAAACTTGGTACAAATATAAAGCATCATTAGATGATCTGAAGGTGTGCAGAATGGTAACCTCAGTTTCCTGCCTCACAGAGTTGTTGCCCATGCTTTAATCAATCATAATTGTGTATTTTGCCCATATCTTAATGACACTGCCAGAGGCTTAATTTCAAACAACATATTTAATATGATGGAACAACATGATAATAGAAGGCTGGTATTGTTATTTCTGGTCGGGCACATACGACTTAAATGTCATCAATAGTTTCATAAAGGCGGGGCCCTTTAAGTTACCATGTTTCTAGTTTTTGTTGCAGTTTATTATAATGTACCATTAATGATTTTTGAAAAATGATGTTGGCTCATGTTGATCTGAAAATTTATCGCATTTACAAAGAATTTGAAAATTGGCAAAAACATTCATATTTCATTAAATTGATATAAAGTTTAAAGTTTGACTTGTATATTTAAAGGGATTGAAATACAGCTAAAACTAATACGCTATCATTATTTTTAGTTTTGCAAAATAGTATTTTTATGTCGTTGCTTGTTCCATTTATGCAAGGTCTAAAGAAAATATTATTTTATATTTAATCACTGGTTTATAAGTCATTGGCAGCATGTTGATGAATCCATCACACCTCGAGTGCATGCTCTAACAGTGGACCTACGACCTGATAAATTGATAAGTTAAAATAATATCTGCACTTTCGTTTCACATAAAATTTGGTCTAAAAGTTTCTCTCCGGAGCATGAAAAAACTTCTAAATCCATATATACGGCAGAGTTTTGAAGTAAAAAACAATTCAATAAACAGTTCTAGATCCAAATTTTGTCAGAATGCCAACAGTAATTTTGCCTCTTATAAAATGGTAATCTTTGCCGTTTCATCTGACAATTTTAAACATTTTTGCGCCAAAATGTACATGCTTCGTTTGGCTTGAAAGTGATGTTTATTCCATTCATAAACTTTAAAACATATATCGAACATAATGATGTTCAGACAAATGATGAATGACACATACGAAGAAACTCTGAAAGTGTGCGAAGCCATGTCCCCTAACCCTACCACCAGAAACGTTGAATATCTCACCTATACTCTTAAAGTATAAGTAAAGGTTAATGAGTATCTCTCCATTTTCTTCTGAAATTTATTCTAAGGGAGGCAATTTTTGTGACTTCCAGTTTTCTTCTGTGGATGAGGAAGCCCTCCGATAATAGACTCTACTCTTTACGGAAAGAGTTTGTTTTTAGGGAAGTATTTGTTTACCTTCAAAGGTTGACCTCTTTTGAGGATGGAAATACAAAAGAAAATGAGCCGCGACACGAGAAAACCAACAATGTGGTTGTGCGCCCAGCGCAGACTCAGATCAGCCTGGGCATCCGCCCAGTCTGATCAGAGCTTTCGCTGTCCGCATGGAGGTAGCTTAGACCCTTAACTACCCTTTCAGCACTTAGCAAAGAGTCTGCGTGGAATGGGCGGATGCCTAGGCGGATCTAAGTCTGCGCTGGGCACACAACCACATTGTTGGTTTTCTCGTGTCGCGGCTCAAATGGTTGCGTCTCCTGAAATTAACTGTGTTCGTTCCGCTATCTGCAAGTAACACAAACATTTTAGGAAAGCTTCTTTTCGGGGAACAGAATATGAAATAATGTTCATCAAATTTTGCGTTCGTGATTCTCCTAATTGTTCTTAGAACTGAAAGATGACAAGGACATTTCGCAATAGAATTTTGGGGTTTATTTCTTGTTGGCTGTATTTTACAATTCCGTTTCAGATAAGCTGGGTTTTTGAGGATAATTCTGGAATATTTTTGTTTGATCTCTTAACCAAAATGTAGCCGGGCCGCATGGCGCAGTCGGTAGGGCGTCTGACTTACAAGCCAGAGGTCCTGGGTTCGATACCCGGTCCAGCCACATACTTTCATTTCTCCTCCCACTGATTCAAGAAGGGTAGTTGTCAGTTACTGGTGAAAGTAAGTGCACGAGATACTGGATTACCGCTTATGAGGTCTAAGCCTGCCCAGGAAAAGTGTGGTTAGGGTAACTGACCGTCCCGACATGACCATAGTTGTTTACCGTGGACGTTAAACAATAACACAACAACAACAACCAAAATATAAATTGCGACCTCCAATAAGAGCCGTCTTGTTTAGGCGTTCAAGTGAGGGGTCACAATGTATATTGTGATAAAGTACGAAAACAAATTTTCTCGTAATTATCCTTAAACCCATCTTGTCTGGACCTCTAACGTTTTGTATGTTTCAGACGTATACGATTGTATTGGTGTAACATGCCTGAACGGGGGTACTTGTGAGGACGGAATTAACGGATATTCCTGTAAATGCCAACCTGGATACACGGGAACTCACTGTGAAACAAGTAAGTTATCCATTTTAACGATGAATTAAAAAGGACCCTCTAACAGGGACGAGGTTGTTCTTATATTTCATAAACATAACAGAGTTTTTTCTATACGCCATATAACTATTATACCAAAAACAAGACACCTTCATGCCAAAGCAACAAAAGAAAGAAAAACAAAGAAAAGCAAAGAAAATAGGCCTCGTATTCCATAAAAATCAAACAGAAAGAAAATGCGCCAGGGCCACAAACCGACCGCAGTACAATCCTGCAAGCCTTACAGAGCTCAATAAGTTATTTGAGAATTAAATGAGCCGCGACACGACAAAACCAACAATGTGGTTGTGCGCCCAGCGCAGACTCAGATCAGCCTGGGCGTCCGCCCAGTCTAATCAGAGTCTTTGCTGTCCGCATGGAGGTAGCTTAGACCCTTAGCTACCATTTTAGTACTTAATGAAGAGTCTGATCAAACTGGGTGGATGCCCAGGCTGATTTGAGTCTGCGCTTGGCGCACAACCACATTTTTGGTTTTCTCGTGTCGCGGCTCAAATTTGGTTGCAGAAACTTTCAGTTAGAAGTGTTAGGGTAGACTTTCAGGGGAAGTAACTCTTCCATTTACATTTTCCTCCTTATCAGTCAGTTGGAGCTAACTGTCAAAGAAGAATTTGCTTTGTGAGTGCAAATTCTTTTTTATGAGAGTACACCATTATGCTGGGGCTTGTCGTCCAGGAAAGCGAAACGGGAGTCGCTAAGTAGTTCCTCTTTTTAAAAATGTCTGTAAAGAAAACATACATAAGAGCTGCGACACGACAAAACCAACCATTCGGTTATGCGCCCAGCGCAGACTCAGATCAGCCGGGGCATCTGCCCAGTCTGATCATAGTCTTCGCTGTCCGCATCAGCTATCCTTTAAGCGCTTAGCGAAAACTCTGATCAGACTGGGCGGATGCCCAGGCTGATCTGAGTGTGCACTGGGCGCACAACCACGTTGGTTTTCTCGTGTCGCGGCTCAATTATGAAGGTAAACGATAAGGATTCGACCTTTCTGAGCGATCACGTTTATGCACTCCGATATTTGATGGTTGAACAGATGGCGCCAAAATTCGCAGATGCCCACGGCGCATTCATTTTTTAAATTGGTATTAGCTGAAAGGTCACCTGTTATAGCAAGCCAAATAAGCCCGCAAACATAGGCCTGTGTTTGTAGACTTATTGTGCACGTGGCTTGCCATACACCTGTATAAACTATACTGTAGCTTATTATCCCTAGATACAGCACAATTATCAACAAATATTTAAAGCCGATATTTCCTGCAATTTATAATCAGGTTTACTTACAGTATATGACGATATCGAAATTACTTAGACGAGAAATAGGAGAAAACGCGGTGACGTCATCGATAAGGATTTCCAAGGTATTCCCCACACTGGTTGGCAAAAAGTCGATAATCAATCACTTTATATTGAAAAACAAAAAAAAAAAAATAGTAAATATTTTGCAAGTTTAGAAAAGAAAAGAGCAGAAGCAAAACTTATAACACGACTAAATATAAACGGAAATATTATCACAGATCAATCAGATATTCTGAAAGAAGGAAAATCTTTTTATGAAAAACTGTATTCAAAAACAGATCAAGGCATTTCTTCATACAACTTCTTTGACAATTCCATTGGTAAATTAAACGAAAATGATAAATTAAAGAGTGAAGGATTAATCGCAATAGATGAATGTGCTAAAGCTCTACAGGAAATGAAAAATAAAAAAAAAACAGGATCTGATGGTATAACCACAGAATTTTACAAAATCTTTTGCAATGATATAAAGCAGTTTTACGTAAACTCTATTAATTATTCATATGAAAATGGACAATTAACTGAGCTTCAAAAGCAAAGTATTATTACCCTTATTTCTAAATCAGGCAAAGATACGACTGATCTAAAAAACTGGCGACCAATAAGTTTACTAAATGTAGACTATAAAATAGCAACCAAGGTTATTGCAAACAGAATAAAAGAAGTACTGGTTAGCATAATTGGTGGTACTCAAACTAGTTTTATGAAAGGAAGATATATCGGCGAAAATATAAGAATTCTCTTTGAATTATTGGATTTTACAGACGAACATGATATACCTGGGATGATTTTCTTTTCCGACTTTGAAAAGGCTTTCGACAGCGTAGACCACAATTACTTATTCCAATGCTTAAAACATTTTAATTTTAGTGATAGTTGTATAAATTGGATAAAACTATTCTATAATGGTGCAAATAGCTGTCTTTCAAATAATGGTAATCTTTCCGATTTCTTTCCTATACAACGTGGTGTAAGACAAGGCTGTCCCCTCTGCCCATATCTGTTCATAATATGTATCGAACTTTTGTCATACCAGGTCACTAACAACAAAGATATAAAAGGCATCCATTTAGCAGGGCATGAAATAAAAGATTTACTATTTGCAGACGATGCATCATTCATTTTAGACGGATCAAAAAAGTCCTTTGAAACATTAATAGATATTATGGATAATTTTAGCAATATCTCGGGTTTAAAGCTTAATGCAAAAAATGTCAAATACTTCGAATTGGTTCATCAAAAATGACAAACATAATATACCAAAAACATAGGAAGTTTCTTTGGAGTTCAACGGAAGCAAATTCTCTGGGAATGGTCTTTAAGACTAATAAAGATAATATCTTTGCTGCAAATTTAGAACCGAAAATAAAAGAATTCGAAACTTGTTTAAAACAGTGGCAGCACAGAAAACTAACATTAATGGGTAAAATAGTAGTCGTTAAAAATCTAGCACTCCCAAAGCTTATATACCCCCTTACTACACTTCGAAACCCTTCGGATGATACAACAAAACGAATCGAAAAGCTAATGTTTAATTTCGTTTGGGACGGTAAACCCGAAAAAATAAAACGCAACACTTTAAAACAAAATTATGAAAATGGAGGTTTGAAAATGATTGACTTAGAAAAATTTATTTGGTCACTCAAAGTAAGTTGGATAAAACGTATAACAGATCCAAAACATGATACTTTATTTAAGCTAATATGGAACAATTCACACATAAGAGATGGTGGATGTACACTTCTGTTTAAAAAATGGTATCAGCTTGGAATAAAATGTTTAAAAGATATATACGATCGTGAGAAGAAAACATTTTACTCATTCCAGAATTTGAAGGAAAAATATAAACTACCTGAAAATGACTTTTTAAAATATATTACGTTATTAGTAGCATACCAATCGATTGGAAGGCCAATATGAAATTTGAAAATATGAACATTCCACGTACACTAACAATCTTTGACCAAATGTTAACAGTCAAACAAACAAACAAATTCATCTATAATATGTTCCTCCACAAGATAAACATAGAAGACAAGAAATCTGAAACAAAGTGGAATAATTATTTTTCAAGTGATAATTTAAACTGGAAAATTATTTACGTTACGCCAATAAAATCACTTATGGATATAAAAATTCGAAACTTCCAATATAAATTTCTACACAAAATTATACCGACAAACCAGTTTTTAGCTAAATGTAACATAGTAAGTTCATCGCTCTGCGATTTTTGCACTATGGAAATAGAACTGACAGATCATCTTTTTTGGGAGTGCATACATGTACAAAGCTTTTGGATGCAGTTATCTTCTCTCTTACAGGACAATAATGTAAATATTGAACTAAACTTGAAAAAGATAGCTTTCGATGAATGCCGGTTAATAACTAAACTAGATACACAAGTTAAGAATTTCATTATATTTGTAGCAAAATATTTTATTTTCGCAAATAAGTATTCAAAAACGATACCGTCTTTGCAAGCTTTTAAATCATATATATACCAGAAAATCCAAATAGAGAAGGAAATAGCCTTTAAAAACGACAAAATTGCCCACTTCGAAAATAAATGGAAAAACACTCAACATATATTTATTTAATACTACACCAATCTTACAATCTTATCAATTGGAAGGCGGCAGACAACTTACGATTTTTCTTAAAAGGCAAACTCTCTCATTCTTTTTTTCTCTCTCTTTTTCTCTTTCTCTCTCTCTCTCTCTCTCTCTGGTACATGGACTCACTTTTCTGCTTCTTTGTCTCTTCTTCTCTCTCTCTCTCTCTCTCTCATATATTTAGTGTTACTGTATCACACTGTATAGAAAATGCCTTGATAGCACATACCATACTTGTAAAACTTGGAAAAGATTAGTATTGTACATATACTGAATTCTGATGCTGCTTGCTTGTTCAACATAAATTTATGTATAATCTTGTGTGTATGTATATATATGTACTGTGTATTTGTTGTGCTATGTGATTCAGTAATAAAATTATATAACAAAAAAATATATTGAACGTTTATTGGGTGATATTAAACTATGTTATTAATCATGACGTGTGTTTTGCGCATTATGATGCATATTTTTATATAAATGATAACGCTGAGAAATGTAGGTATTTTAGTGTTCTATTCTCTCTCCTAATTCATTTAAATTGGTTCCATATGAAGTGCTTTTAGATGTACGTTTTAGCATGGATACTCTAAAATAATGTGTCTGTATCTGGTATACATTTTGAAATTAAAACGGTTGTTTATTGTTTATAATGAATGTATCCGATATTCAGCGGGTCTTTTGATAAGGAATGTCTTTATAGTTATCATATTTCAAAGAACGCCGCGGGTTACCTACAGTGACAATGTCATATTAACTTGAATGACATAACCAACTGTTTTTGGCGGTGTGGCTAATTTAAATATCAAACAGTATTCGATTATTACATGTATAATCTATGATATTTTAATATTAATATGCTTGTCCGTTAATAAAATATCAAGAGCAAACAATGAGGGAGAGAGAGAGAGAGAGAGAGAGACAGAGAGAGACAGAGAGAGAGAGAAAGAATTTGTTGTTCAGATGTCATGAGCTCGGACTAAATAATGTGCTAATTACTGATAGTAATTTCAAAACAGAAGGTTCTCTGCTTATACGTGTATTTTATCCTTTACCGTTTTATAACATTCTCTTTTGAATCGCAGTCATGAATATAAATTCATTTACTTATTTATTTTTTACATTTTCTTATCCCTAAATCAGATCAATATGTTTTATTAATTTTGCACTACTTTTCGTTGGATACAATTGACTTTCATTTTCTATTACCCGTGTTCTATTTAATAATTACCTTGATTGTCGAAAAGGTTTAAAGGTTAAAAGACTGATCTTCCGTACCTCCGATTTATTGTATTTTTATTTCAATAATTTATTTTTCTTTTTAAGTCAAAGTTATTAAGAGAAAAAGTCCTGTTCCGAAGCGAGTCAATGTATGTCGAGTAATTAAATAACTTTAAATAATATTAAATAACTCTCTTTTTTCGCGCGACAAGCGATTAAAACAATATTTGCACAGGTTTTATCGGTTTCTATCTATTTGCAGCTTTCTAAACTATATTTTACGCTTTTAAGAGGTTAATTTTCAGCAAAATTCCATAGAAGACTACTGTCTGTCGCTGTCTTTTTGCCAACCAATCTACCCACGTGATCATCCGATGACGTCATTCCGGGGATTCCCGTTATCTCCTATAGTATCAAAGAAATGACAGCTGACTGTTCTTAAGTGCAATAGCGTAAAATGCAATAAATCTGATGTACCATAGATCTAGAATTCTAACAGTTTGAAATATAATTGTGGGTATGAGCAATAAATCTTTTTTTTTTTTTTGGGGGGGGGGGGGGGGTAAATACTCGAAAACTAGATCATCTATCATCTGACACCTATAGTTTTCTCTTTCCATATTAAGATTAAAGACGAACTAGAAAGACTGAATCATTAAGAAAACAGAGACTTGTTACATAAAACTCATTCTTCTCCCATACCATTCCCTGTTAACCCTTAATGCGCCAAGAAATAGACGACAAAATTTACGTCTGCAGAATTTCAAATAATGTTTCGTCCAAATTATATCATATTGAGAATTCAAAGACTGGAGGGCAAATAGTGTAAATCCAGTTGAGATGGCTCATTATGAGCCACCTCATCTGGATCTACACTATTTGCAAATTTAACTTTTTCATTTTTGGCGCTTGAAGGGTTAAGTAGCTGTTTCAGATGTCAGACTGAGAGATTATTTGGATAGTTGTTGTGACTCATGATTTCAGATATTGACGAATGCATCGGTATCACTTGTGAAAATGGCGGCGCATGTCGCGATGGGATTGATTCATATACCTGTCACTGTGTAGATGGTTATACTGGTCGTCACTGTGAAGAAGGTAGGCATTTGGAATACTAAGGATGAAAATGCTGTAATTTGTCCTTCGATTTCAGCAAAATACACACCACTAGTTAAGGTGAGTGGGCACACCTCCATTTTTTCCACCACTTATACAAAAGGGGAACAACTTTCATTTGCTTCTCTGGACGACGTAGTCTTTCCGAGGGGAGTAAGTTCTCTCCTTTAAGAGTTGAACCACATGGAGAAGGCGGTCAAAATAAAATTGGCAGAGTTGCTTCTTTGAAAGAGTACCATGCACATTTAAAGTCTGATATCTCAGCTGGCATACATCTTTGAATCAACGTTGAGTCAACCTCATGATCTCAAATCAATGCTGGTTCAATGTTGTTTGACATTGAATCAACGTTGATTCAATGTTGATTCAATGTTGTGTGCCCGATGGAATATAGTACTATACACTGCATAGCAAGACTTTTTTATACTCTAGCATTAATTTCGAAATACACAAAATATACCAGTGAATACATTATTGGTGGGTTGGTTGGTTGGTTGGTTGTTTCGAGTGTAATGGCTCTTTGACACAGTATTTCAGTCTATATCGAGCTGCCTCCCAGAGAGAGAGAGAGAGAGAGGGAGAGAGAGAGGATATTATAGAGGAAACAAAAATATCCAAACAAACCCCACCCGCACCTACTGCAAGTACGGTGGGGTTCTTGCAATACTATTTTCGAAATTATTAAGACGCCCCGGCAAGATACCTAACATCATCGCCCGACCACGACCCGCCCCAAGTTAATATATTGATGCAAGTACTTGAAAAACATGCGAGCTAAAAGTCTTTTTTATATTTTTGATTAGCGGTTCTTGGAAATAATTTCAGTAGGCTAAAAGAGTGTGCAAAGCAACAGTATGTGTTGTTCTGTACTAGCTGACATTGAAATATGCACATAAAGGTTGATATTCTTAAGCGTATTCATCTTTGTTTTGCAGATATTGATGAATGTGCAGGCGTTTCATGTCAGAATGGCGGAAGCTGTAAAGATGAGGTTAACGGTTTCTCATGTCAGTGTGCAGTTGGATTTACTGGAGACCTGTGTGAGCAAAGTAGGTAGATTTCAAACAAACACACAAAAGTACGCTCCTGTTTGTAGTCACCATTGGACTGTGTTGTTGTGAATAAAATACTCCTTTTGTGAGAAACTGCAATTCAAATGCATTTGATTTGTAACCTATGCTCAGATACACCCTCACCGACGCCTTCGACTTTGATATAGTTAATTTTCCATTTTTGGATGGTGACGTTCCACGTCGTCCCTCTTATGGAGTGTATATTTCTCAACTTATAAGATTTGCTAGAGTGTGTAGTCATGTAGATGACTTTAATGCTCGTAATAAATGTTTAACTGCTAAACTTCTTCAACAGGGCTATCGGTATCATAAGCTTAGAAAGGCTTTTTCTAAATTCTATCGCAGACACCATGAATTGGTTTCAAAATTTGATGTCGGATTAAAATTTCTTTTACACCAAGGCCTGTCGGAACCAGAATTTTATGGTGACTTAGTATACAAATTCAAAAAGATTATGGGTAGATCAATTCCGAAAAAATAATAATACGTCACAAACGTATTGGCTATACTTTAAATGTTATGCGACAGTCTGCATGCTTAGTGATTAACCCAATCACGGTTGATAACTTTGCTGCACTCTTTAATTGCACACCGGGGGATCGGGCGTCAGACTCTATGATGGCCCCGACCTAAACCTATATATTTTAGTTAGTTGGGACCGGAGCCTTTTTGTCTGTTGCTTGGTCCACCGGGGCTCAACTGGTGACCTTCTTTTGCTTCAGATTTCCAGTGGAGTTGTTTGGCAGGCCAGGGATCTCCACCTGTCAGACGGCCCGTTGTATCTGTTGAGTCCTCGTCTTTGCTTCTTCATGGTGTTGAAATTTGATTTATGTGTTTACCGTGATGATTCATTGACGATTTAGAGGGTTATCATGCGAACCGAACAACCAACTAAATGTTTTGTACCACTTCAGAAACTGAGGGTGAGGTTGGGCCTGTAAAATCGATTTAAGCCCCCCAGTAATTCATTACTGACCGTTCCAAGGCGGTAGTTCTGTTGTGGTTCTCTGTTGCCTGTTTTTGGTGTCAGAGTTTCTGTGATGTTTTACCTTATGTATGTTCTTATTAGTTTTGGTTCGGTTTGGGTTGCTGAGTGGCCACCTTTTGGGAACAAGCTGCTCACTCGGTTGGCCATATGTTCTCTGTATCTTGATTGTTTGTAATCTTAGTTGTTTCCAACTATGGTTTGAGGGCTGGATTTGGATTTTGATTGTTTCAGCTCCTGGTCTTTGCATACTTTTTACTTTTCGAAAGTTAGGTCTTGGTCAAATGCAATGATAATCTGATTATCATATAGTGGATAATTCAACAATACAAGATGAATGTTGAATTCCAGTAATGTAATCGTTGATATATATTTGCAGTACGAATTATAGATAATCGTGAATGATGACCAGTTTAAGTCATTGAAGACAACACTTTAAATATACAGAACTGCGACACCAACCCCTTAGTGGTTTGTTTGTTCACAAATAAACCATTTTGAGGCTTGTGTCGCATCATTGATATCGATGGTTTCAGATATAAACGATTGTGCAGATGTCACATGTCACAATGGTGGGTCCTGTGAAGACGGTATTAATACATACAAGTGTCAGTGTATATTAGGGTATACAGGACTTCACTGTGAACAAAGTAAGTTATATTCCAAAGAGGTCCAGATACGATGGGATTTTGAGGATAAGTCTAGATCTAGGATATTTTATCCTATTTGCTTATCATAAAGCCTGCTCTGTTCCTAAAGGACTCATCTCATATTTTAAATTTGGGGTATGCGATTGGATGCATATGTCAACCATCACATATGACCGAAACTGTTT
This sequence comes from Ctena decussata, assembly GCA_963989385.1. Lineage (NCBI taxonomy): Eukaryota > Metazoa > Mollusca > Bivalvia > Lucinida > Lucinidae > Ctena > Ctena decussata. The sequence goes on along the minus strand of OZ022503.1, from coordinate 52,275,945 downwards.
TATAGTATTCCTTTTTACATCACAAATACAGCTCCATTAAATGCATTTTGAGTGTCTTATTTTATATTAGGCATTCAGGGAATAACACTCGCATTTGCTTATTTTAGTCATTTAAGCTGCAGGTCTTTATCGAAGCCAAAATTGATTTTCTTCCATTTGAATTTAAGCTAAAATAACATTTACAGAAACATATATTTTACAATAGCTTTTCGAGACAGCGGTTTAAGTCAAATAAACTCTAATGTAAATGCGTTTAGATCCAAACGTGTTTCTCATATGACGTCTTGTCTGAGAGTGTTATAACGTCATCCATTAAAATCGTAATCCACTAACAGAGTAATATGCAAGGTACCTGGATGCATTGCCTAACGTTATAACGTCATGCAATCTGCAAAACTTGCAAAGTAAATACGAGTTTTATGTCATGTGATAATAAGAATCTAGTTATGCGCATGTTATAATGAATATATTAAACTCGTTGGAGAAAATGATAAACAGCTTGGTACAGCGTCGCATCTTATTTCCTGCTACGGGTTTTTCATGATATATATTATAAGTATCTATCATGGGTGTGAGGTGTGGATAGAAAAATCCGTCACGAGGGTCAATGTTCGGCATCACGAGGCTTGCCGAGTGATGCCGAACAGTGATCCAGAGTGACGATTTTTCTATCCACACCTCACACCCATGATAGATACTTTTACTTGCACACCACGTTTTGTTTTAACTTCAGAACTTGTTAAAATGCGTAATTCGAGTGCTTGAGAGGTTTCGATTTGATTTTGAAAGAAGGCGCCGCTTTCAACGCTCCCATTCGGCTCTTTACGTCAAAGACTGGCGTGCATAAACTGACGTCATTTTACCGTCTTCGTGACGTCATCATCTAAAATGTCAACGCCACTCGACGACGCAGGTACGTGAGCTCCTATACAACCAATGCATTGACAGCTCGTAATTTTTTTCAGGTCCTGGGTCAGAACACCAGGGTAAGACAAGATTTTCTATCCCAGGTGAAAAGAATGGCATTTTCTATCCGGTGTGCAAAAATTAATGATACATTTGCACTCTTGTAAACTCCCCTATTCAATTTGTGTTCCAGATATAGATGACTGCGTTGGTGTCACGTGTCAGTATGGCGGATCCTGTCAGGACGGAGTCAATTCTTATACCTGTCAGTGTATAGCCGGGTTAACTGGGCGACATTGTGAACAAAGTAAAGGCATAATCTATTCTGCACCACAGGAGCCAGTCCAGCTTTTCAATATGCCATATTTGTTCTCACCCTGCCAATTTTGTTATTTTCCCATAAAGCGGGGGAAAAACAGACGAAATATGTTACGTCTGTAAAATTGAAAAAAAAATACGTTTTGTCCAAACTAAATCTTATTGATAATTCAATTACAAGAGATCCGGGTATACACTGTTTGCAAATTTATCTATCTTCATTTTTGGCGCTTGGAGTGTAAAAATAGGCAGGGAACGGCACAGCTCTGACATATTGTAAACGTGTGCATTATTGTACCTTTCCTCCCTTAAAGGTACAATAATGGCATTATGTAACACTGGACGGCCCCTATGCTCTGTATAGTCTTAGTTGGGTGTAAACTATTTTGTTTACAGTAAACATATTTAGATTGGGTTCGACAAACAGTAGATTGCATGAGACTTCTAGGACTCAAAACAGTCTGTGGATCTGTGCTGTCTACTTAGAGCCTTCATTTTGCGCTTGAGGTTTTCTCTGGATCCTTTCTTAATGTGTGTGGACAGAAAAGGCTCTGACCACAGACTGCGCGGATGTTGCTCATCTCATTAGCACCCGTTTTGCGATTCACGGCTCATATATTTCTTACGAACCAAGTATTACCAGAGTAAACAAGTAAGGCTGTATTCAGACTTTGTGGATCTGAGGAGTCGGTTAATTTTATCGTCCAAACAGTTCATAAGAATATAAGCAGAGTGTGTGTGTGGAAGGGGTGGCGGTGTGTGTGCTGAAGAGGGGGGGGGGGGGGTAGTAGGTCTGGTACTTTAAGTGCAAGGTCTACTGAAAGCTTTCTATTGTGTCATGAAGCTACTATTTTCTTTTCTGCACACTATTTATTTAGTTTATCGGCATGGTATGTTATGTAACACTATACGTATCTGTTGAATGCCAACATATAAAACAAACAGAAGTTAAAGGTGATGGATACACTATTTGAGGAAGCAACTCTGTCATTTTCTTTTTTTCTTCTATCGTCATGGCTGACAACTGATAAACTGATAAAGGAAGGAATCTGCGCTCCCCTCGGAGGAAATTCTTTGTTTTTTTAGGACAGACTCCGTTTTGTATAAGGGAGAAAACACAAAGTTTGTTTCGTCTGTAAAATGGCCGGAAGCTTAAAGGTACATCAAATCATGTTACTTTTGTTCAGATATAGACGAATGCGAAGATGTCACATGTCGAAATGGCGGGTCGTGTCAGGATGAGCTCGATTCATATACCTGTCAGTGTGTGACTGGGTTTACTGGGACTTTCTGTGAACAAAGTAAGTTACATTCAGTCAGTTCCTAACACATCACACAACGTAAAAACAAAAATGATATAATGCGGTTCATACTGTTTCCTGAGAATGACACGGTAGGAATTGTGTCGGTTGTCCGGTTGACATAAAAATCGACAAAAATGAAAATATTCTCAGCAAAAAAGATATGATACCAACTACTGGCTATATTTTCAAAGAACCCAGTACTTATTGGAGTCAACTGAGGCTCATGTATGTTCGGAGAGACGCTAAGAAACAAAATGCTCAGAAAATCGCCAATTCATACTTTTCCTCATAAGAGTTATCTTGCAATATGACTGACACACAAACAGCTACATGTAGTTATAGGCAAAAGCAAGTATACACTTTTTGATGCCTATATTTGAAATAGTTTCCGCTGTTCAGGTCTAAAATTCGGCATCAGTGCGGTACATGTATAAAAAAGGCACTATTTAAAACGCTTGACTAGCGGCACTGTTTGTACATGTCGAGTTTGCACGTTACTCGAGTGTATTAATCAGTAATTTATTTTCACCTCTTAGGTGCACCATGAGAAAATAATCATGAAGAATTTCAGGCAAATAAGTAAAGTATGGGCATTCAAAAAGAAGATACTCTATTTTGCCTCTAGGTATATATAATGCATATATTATACTACAATTTACTGTTTCGATTCTAACACATCAAATCGCAAAAAATGAAGTTTCATTCAATTCTTTGTTTTATTCAAATGAATTCATTCACTCTTCTTGCACTCAGTACTTCAGCCAACATTGTCGACTCTGTTCATTTGTTTTCCATGCTTTTCTGACACAGTCCAGCTTTTAGGAAACGTAGTCTGACGTCAGAAGCGTTTCCAACGACGTCAAAGATACCATCATGCCCCACTTACCAGATTTGTTGCGAAATTAAATAATTTCTGAAGAAAGATGTAATTTTCCATTGCGTCTATAGACAAGTTGCATCAGAATCATAAACAGAGTAACGCGATAATGCACTTCTTGGTGGAATCAGGTTCGCCTAAAATTGCTGCTTATCAAATGCACTGGCGTCGTCCTCAAGCATAGACTGACATTGAACATTGACATGCTTGTATTAGTAGACAACTGTAAATACATGTATTTCTAAAGACCATTGATATGTATAAATTATATTCTTACAGCGCGTTCAATATTTTTCTTCCAGATATAAACGACTGTGACGGCGTCACGTGTAAGAATGGCGGGAGTTGTCATGATGAAGTCAACTCGTATACATGCCAATGTGTAACTGGTTATACGGGATCTCTGTGTGAACAAAGTAAGCGTGCATTGGTAAATTGCAACGCGCAATCTGAAAAGGGTCTTACAGCATGTGCGAATTCGAAGTCTTGTCTGCGTCCTCCTTGTTCGTACCAGCAAGGGGCTTGATAGCGCAGGGGTAGGTATCTGCAGTTCGGGTTCGATTTCCCATGCATATTTGTGAAAGAATACTGGGCGCCTATCCGAGGTCGGGGTTTATCTTCAGTTTCCTCCGCCACATAAATGCAAAATACACCAACCTATGTGCCTTCGAGAACGTGCTGATAGAATAGTTCCGCTTTCTATGTGATTGAAGTTAACTAGATATTTAAAAAAATGACAATTTTGTGAATCTATAGAGCATTTGTTTATCTAACAAGGACAGTCTGACCTTATTTCACGGATGTGCTAATTGATCCGAGAGTTTGCAGTTCGCATATGCTATATGACGGTATTTTTCCTTTGATCGGGTGAACCCCGAATAAGATACATAGGACTTTTTGCCGAGAACCTAAGACGGCCGAAGGAGCAATACAAAGCAGTTATATACTTAGTACTTTAAATTGGGCAACAACGCGAAAGCTTTATTTTTGCAAACTCTCGAAGAATCGCCAGAATAAATGAAGATGTATTTAATTTATTTTCGCAATATTAACAAAGGAAAAAAACTTGTGACTTGCTGCTTGCTTTCCTGGACGATGAAGCCCTTTCCTGGAGAGGCCATATTCTTTCCTTTGAGAGCTGACCCGAAGAGAAGGGAATGTTACGCAGAAGGTTTTACACACGGTCGACACGGGTGTAGAGCCTTATGCGTCGCCAGGACGGCGGAGGGTGACTTCCGGTTAAAGGGTTATCTACTAGTGTAATACACTAACAAGGAAACTCTAACAACGTTAGAATTTTTTTAAGTTTATATATAATGTAAATTCTATATACAACAATACAATTTACAACTGTCACAATTACAATAATATACAACACATATCAGTTCATGTCGCTGGCCCAAGTAAGGTGTTTGTTTCAAATCTGTAATCGATTTGCGTACAATACGCAAATAGATTACCGTCTGACGTCAACACCGTACTCGGCTCAGCGCCATGAACTAAAGGAAAACACAAAGGACAAAAAACGTTAGTTTGAGCTCATACAAAAAAACAAGGCCTTATGTTGGTAGACTTCAATTCGTCGTTCCCTGGATCATGTCATGGGCCAGTCCATATATCATGAGGAACACCAACTCTTATTAACACGTGCACGATTATATACTGGTCGCTCCCTGGATCGTACCAGGGACCAGTCTATATATATTAAAACACCTTAGTGGACGAACACTGTCCCACACTTGATGTGACCTTCAGATCTTATCACAGAATCTGGCAAAACTGTGCTAACCACTTCCGCCTACATTTTGTGCTTCCCGCCTCTGCTTGGGAACCATGCACAAACGGCGTTGTAACTGCCTCTACCCGGGTTGGTATTAACCTGGAGACGTATATCGCATCTCCAGGTGAGACGTGGCTCTAAGCCCTAACAGCTGACTGCCGGACTTGATGTGCCTAAAAATAACGAACTTACACTTAATACATTGTAACTACATAATAACAATACGTAAGACGTGGGCCTGTCTTGGAAATACCATACAACGCCCTCGGCGAATGCCGAGCATAACGTGCACACGCCAGCCGTGTCACTAGACACAACTCGCGCTCACGATGCAAAGCCAAAATTGTGCTTACTACTTCCGCCAATGAAGAAACGTAGATTCTACCACGCATGTGCGTCAAAGGATCTGACGTCAAACATTGTCAAGAAGTATACTGACGTCAACAGGCATTACCATGACATACCCCACATAAAACATGAATAATCTAAACATAAAACATGAATAATCTAAACAATGTCCTATTTACATTAAATTGATTGACCAAAATCTAACTCGCATATGTTTTAATTCATTTCTTTAAACTAAGCGTAATACCATTTGCAATAGAATATAATAGCTGAATAATCGTTTCTCACACATTTGGGATCATAACGTTTGATCTGACATCATGACATCAATGATGTTATACCATATGACGCCGTCTAATGAAGGCAAATCAAACGCATGGTGACCAAATGCTACCATTATAACTTATGGAAAAAACCCTTAATGCGGTGCATGCTATGGCGTCAATTGACGTCACGAGTATATAAATTAGTTCCATTACAAATCAATCTACTTCTATAGGCCACGTATACGTGAAACTAATATAAAAAGTGCTGACGTCGCAATAACATGATGCAACTGACTTCATATGAATAACATGAATGCAACTGACGTCACATGAATAATATGAATGCAATTGACGTCACTGGACACCAGTGAAACTAATATAAAAGTGCTGACGTCGCAATAACATGAATGCAACTGACGTCACATGAATAACATGAATGCAATTGACGTCACTGGACGTCAAATAGACGCACACCATTGCAACCAACATCAGTGATATAAACTATTTCCGAAATTTACAAAACTTCCTAATATACAAATATTATGCGCAGCATGCTTACTAACAAAATCGGTCGACACATGCGCAGCCTGATCACTGCCAACAAAATCAAATCAGTCGACACATATAATCATACCATATCAATCAGAAGTCACATTTTTCATTCTTAGCCAAACTATTCTAAATAAATATAATAAAATCTTACCCTTCTAGGTCTTAACACAGAATCTGGGCACACAACAATATAACATCCATCAAGAATTAAACAGCCACGTCTAACTTTTCATTAAAAGATAGGCGTATAAATACTATGCGTCTCACATTAAAATCATGCAAAGCGCTTTCCACAATCAAAAGACTCGTGCAGGTATTCACCTTAAAATCATGCAATATGCTGTCCACGAGAGGTATTCACAAACAACCCATGCATAACGTAGCCACAATTTCCGTAAATGTTTTATTACCACAGTTACCCTAAAAACTGTAGCCTTACTGATTGAAAGGATTAAAATAATCTCGACGACATAGTGGACGATTAGATCCATTTCGTAACATAGGTTTCCCCTTAGGGAGAAAAAAACATAACAATGTTTCTTTTCTGAAATAGTACGAAATGCGATCGAATCGTAGGCTATGTCAAAACTGGAAAACTAGCTATATACACAACAACGGTGCGATGCATAACGTGGCCAAACTATCTACTAAGGTAGTCCGCCCCCAAATTATCTTGGCAACAGATTTACCTAATCCCAAAGTCAATCAATTCTCTGTGTCGTACCTGTCGTGCCTCAAATGGAATGGGGAAGTATGGGTAAGTCTGATCGAACACTAGGTGGAAATCGCCACCTTTAAGTGTATCAGACGTAAAATCAACGTTGTCTTTGACATTACACCTACTTCGCACGACAGATCCCACAGGATCCGTTGCCTCTGCCTCTAACCTACTATCGCCACCGTGTTCTTCCATGTTTGCTTTCTGAATCGACGTTACGTCGTCGGGCTTTACGTTTTCACGTATGAAATCATATTGGGATACGTCCTCTGACGTACAAATGTTAACTCTTTGGACATTCGGATCACTGAGATCCTCGGATCCAACATTGTCACGTGCATTAACAACTGCAGACGACACGTTCTTTTGACGTTGAACGTACTGCTTAATCATGTTAGCGGGATAAGTATTCACGACGCCCTTGACGTTAATCTTGTAGTTCATTACATTGACTACTTCGACAACTTCATATGGCCCGTTCCATTGAAGTAACAATTTATTGCACTCATTCGGGAGTAGCAAAAGTACTTTGTCTCCGACGTCAAATTTACGCGACCTCGCGCGTTTATCATAATAAGCATTCTGCTTTACGTCCATTTTTCGGACAATATCCTGTGCTAACTTACACGTTCTCTCTAAACGTTCTTTTAGATCAATAACGTACTGATACGTCAATAACGCACGTTGGTCAGTTTCCTCTACAGACCACAATTCCTTTAATATTTGCATAGGACCCCTAACATTACGCCCATACAACAGTTCAAACGGGGAAAAACCTAACGACTCTTGCGGAACTTCCCTTACTGCGAATAATAATGCTGGGAGATACCTGTCCCAGTCATTCGGACGTTCTACGCACATTTCACGTAATATCTGTTTCAATGTATCATGGAATTTCTCCACGGGTCCTTTACCAGTAGATTGATAAGGAATAGTTGTCAGATCTTGAAGCGACAACAACCTACTAACCTCTCTCATGACGTCAATCGTGATCTTACTATCATGCTCGATTAGCATTTCACTCGGTATTCCTAATCTACTGAACATCTCAACTAACGCTTCGGCTACGCGTCCCGTTTCAATGCCGGGTAACGCTACCGCCTCGGGATATCTCGTCGCATAGTCTATCATTGTTAAAATATAGCGGGATTTCCTGTCAGAACGAGGTTCTATCGGTCCAACTATATCAACAGCGACTCGTTTAAATGGTGTGTCAATCTGTGGCAACTTTCCTAAAGGAACCTTAGTGACACGACCTTTTTGAATAGTCCTTTGACATATGTCACAAGATTTACAAAACCTTGCCACATCACCACAAATTCCAGGCCAAAAGAACTCAGTTAAAACTCTATCCATAGTTTTCTTTATGCCCAAATGACCTGACATCAAGGTTTCGTGCGCCAATCTTAACACCTTTTCACGAAAACCTTCAGGGATAATAAGTTGCAAAGTGACCTTGTTTCCCTTAGTAAACTGCCTATACAATAAATCTCTCTTTCGAATAAACTTAGTTTCACCCCGGTTCAATCCACGACTAATAGTCACATTCCCAGATTCCACTCTTTGCCTTATGCCATTCAATTTAGGGTCAACAACTTGGGCCTGCTTCAATGCCTCCTTATCACTAGCTATAATTTGATCAGGAACTTTAAGTTTCTTATAGACCTCTTCACCTTGCTTAGCTTGTGACCTAGTCACTGCCGCCATTGCAAAATGGGACATATCGGGAAGTTTTGACCCGTCAATATTTCCAATAACCAGGTCATACAATGTATCTTCCATGCACAATGCCTCAGTTTTTCCTGTGAAAAATGGACAATCTATGTCAACCATTGCTAAGGGATACCTTTGGGTAGATTCATCAATCAAAGTTACATCAGATTCTCTACCAAGTAACTGATCATTAGAAACCAAGTTTCTACGAACGACACACCCAGTACAACCTGTGTCCCTTAAAACTACAACAGTCTTACCATTAACCGTACCCTGCGCTGTTGGTAATCGCGACCTTAAAAAGTAACAGACACCTTCCCTATCCACGTTATCATTGATTAATGGACTTTCTTCCTTACTCTTATAGAGACCTTCAATTTCATGAGACCTATTCATTGTAGTTTTACAAAAGCTCATTTGATGTCCGCCACCCCGACCACGTCCGCGGGAATAACCCCGACCACGGCCACGATCTGAATTACTACCCTTCGTCTGCACAGTATCGCTCTTACTATGTGATCTTTGTGTCTCATCTTTCGGTGCATAACTACTCCCCTTACTTCCGCTATACCCGCTTGCACTTGCACCTACCTCCGCACTATATGCTTGCTTCCTATCGGGATTCTTAAAACATTTATATGTTAAATGTCCCTTACCACAAATACTACATTTTATCTCTGGCTTCGCACTCGGCTTATTATCAGATCTACTCTGAGTTACGCCCTTACTATCACGCTGCCCCTTATTAACACAAGCGTAGACACCGCCACGTGCTTCTGCAAATAAATCTGCTTCCCTAGCCATCTCACCTAGATTCGTGAATGTTTTCGGTTTCAAATGAACATATAGTTCTTTACTACAGGATTCTAAAAACTGATCTCTAGCGAAAAAATCGCAAACAGCTTCATAAGACTGGTCTACCTTCGCCATTTTCAACCATTTATTAAGATACGACCTAAGTCTACTACTAAACTGAATAAACGTTTCGGACTTTTCAGGCCTATCATAGCGAAATTTCTTCCTAAATCCGCGTTCAGTCATATCAAAATTCTTTAACAACGCATCTTTCAACTTGTCATAATCCGCTGCATCATCTACAGACAATCTATCATAGACATCAAGCGCGCGACCTTTAAGTAATGCGCTTAAATATGCAGCCCAAACGTTTTTATCCCATTTATTCGCCGTCGCGTATTTCTCAAACCTTGATAAGTAACTATCCATTTTGTCCTTACTTTCATCAAAATACGGTAATTTGGGATCTCGCGCATGCGCTAACTTTTCAGCCTTCTGTTTTTCTAATTCAACTCTGAACGTTACCTTCTGCAAATCTATCTGATTCTTTAACTCGCGTTGCTGCAATTCAAAACTATACTTCAACTTTTCTAACTCAACTTCGCTCGACAACTTTGCTTCCTTATCGCTTTCGACTTGATACAACCTAGCTTCCCTATCTTTCTCGGCTTGCCGCTCTATACTTTCAATCCGCGCCATCTCGATTTCCCTATCCGCCGCAATCTTAGCTTCTTCCGTCGCGATCCTAGCCAATTCAATTTCCCTATCTTTTTCGGCTTGCGCGATCCTCTCTTTCTCCGCTGCGATCTTAGCTAACTCAATTTCCCTGTCTTTATCGGCCTGCGCAATCTTTTCCTTATCAAGTTCCCTTACCGCGTGCCTTTCTGCCCTCTCAGTCTCTTGCTGTTGCTTAACAAATTCCTGCAATGCCTGCCCTTCATAACCTAACTCCCTTCCCGTCTTAACTAACTGATCCATGACGCTTAACGTAAAGCTCACGTTAATTTAACTGAAACCGACGTTCACTTATAGTCACACACGTTAACTAAAACGTTAACAAAAATAATAACAAACTAATCCAACTAAAACGTTGATTAATTAGTATAGTCGCGATCTAGACGTAGCTATTAAAGTTACGTTGATAACAGACCGGAAATGACGTCATAAACTGACGTTGACTTTGCCGAGAATTACTTTTCACTATTAGATGACGTAATTAGATGACGTAAATAACCCACATACAATTACGCCCAACTTGATCTAGCGTATCGGATATACAAACGTAACGTATGTAACGCAACGTATTAACACTGACACGACAACTGTACGTCCTACCTTACAAAACCATATAAGATACCAACGGTAAATCAAACTTAAGATTCCGCTATTAGGTTTAATTCATTGTAACGATATCATATAACGTTACGAGTGACCTACGTTACTAAATCAGGACATAAAATGGACCTCAGTAACGGTTACGACTACGTACAAACGTTTGAATTAATGAACTAACAGATTGTCATGCAACAGCAGTGCCAAGGTACTCAAACGGACCTTAGACTAAATATGTATCATCCGTGCCAAGACAATTCAGGTCTATATACCTCAGTTTCCCCACTCAGATATGCAACCTGTTACATTCTATCACAAATTAATGCATGGGCTATCGCACTTAATCATGCAGGGAATAAGGATAGTTGACCTTAATTGAGTGTAGGTTACATTTACAAGAATTTAGTGGCAAAATTGCTCCCCTAAAATTCACAGCCTTACAAACATCCTTACGTCACCTTAGAAAAGAACAATCAGAAAGTCAATAATAAAAAAAAAATGTCTGACAAAATTGTGCCTAGATTCTGTATATATTGTCAATGTCTTACACTGGCAGATATTAACCGGAAATCAAATCCCGTTACTTCATGACACCATGTTACGCAGAAGGTTTTACACACGGTCGACACGGGTGTAGAGCCTTATGCGTCGCCAGGACGGCGGAGGGTGACTTCCGGTTAAAGGGTTATCTACTAGTGTAATACACTAACAAGGAAACTCTAACAACGTTAGAATTTTTTTAAGTTTATATATAATGTAAATTCTATATACAACAATACAATTTACAACTGTCACAATTACAATAATATACAACACATATCAGTTCATGTCGCTGGCCCAAGTAAGGTGTTTGTTTCAAATCTGTAATCGATTTGCGTACAATACGCAAATAGATTACCGTCTGACGTCAACACCGTACTCGGCTCAGCGCCATGAACTAAAGGAAAACACAAAGGACAAAAAACGTTAGTTTGAGCTCATACAAAAAAACAAGGCCTTATGTTGGTAGACTTCAATTCGTCGTTCCCTGGATCATGTCATGGGCCAGTCCATATATCATGAGGAACACCAACTCTTATTAACACGTGCACGATTATATACTGGTCGCTCCCTGGATCGTACCAGGGACCAGTCTATATATATTAAAACACCTTAGTGGACGAACACTGTCCCACACTTGATGTGACCTTCAGATCTTATCACAGAATCTGGCAAAACTGTGCTAACCACTTCCGCCTACATTTTGTGCTTCCCGCCTCTGCTTGGGAACCATGCACAAACGGCGTTGTAACTGCCTCTACCCGGGTTGGTATTAACCTGGAGACGTATATCGCATCTCCAGGTGAGACGTGGCTCTAAGCCCTAACAGCTGACTGCCGGACTTGATGTGCCTAAAAATAACGAACTTACACTTAATACATTGTAACTACATAATAACAATACGTAAGACGTGGGCCTGTCTTGGAAATACCATACAACGCCCTCGGCGAATGCCGAGCATAACGTGCACACGCCAGCCGTGTCACTAGACACAACTCGCGCTCACGATGCAAAGCCAAAATTGTGCTTACTACTTCCGCCAATGAAGAAACGTAGATTCTACCACGCATGTGCGTCAAAGGATCTGACGTCAAACATTGTCAAGAAGTATACTGACGTCAACAGGCATTACCATGACATACCCCACATAAAACATGAATAATCTAAACATAAAACATGAATAATCTAAACAATGTCCTATTTACATTAAATTGATTGACCAAAATCTAACTCGCATATGTTTTAATTCATTTCTTTAAACTAAGCGTAATACCATTTGCAATAGAATATAATAGCTGAATAATCGTTTCTCACACATTTGGGATCATAACGTTTGATCTGACATCATGACATCAATGATGTTATACCATATGACGCCGTCTAATGAAGGCAAATCAAACGCATGGTGACCAAATGCTACCATTATAACTTATGGAAAAAACCCTTAATGCGGTGCATGCTATGGCGTCAATTGACGTCACGAGTATATAAATTAGTTCCATTACAAATCAATCTACTTCTATAGGCCACGTATACGTGAAACTAATATAAAAAGTGCTGACGTCGCAATAACATGATGCAACTGACTTCATATGAATAACATGAATGCAACTGACGTCACATGAATAATATGAATGCAATTGACGTCACTGGACACCAGTGAAACTAATATAAAAGTGCTGACGTCGCAATAACATGAATGCAACTGACGTCACATGAATAACATGAATGCAATTGACGTCACTGGACGTCAAATAGACGCACACCATTGCAACCAACATCAGTGATATAAACTATTTCCGAAATTTACAAAACTTCCTAATATACAAATATTATGCGCAGCATGCTTACTAACAAAATCGGTCGACACATGCGCAGCCTGATCACTGCCAACAAAATCAAATCAGTCGACACATATAATCATACCATATCAATCAGAAGTCACATTTTTCATTCTTAGCCAAACTATTCTAAATAAATATAATAAAATCTTACCCTTCTAGGTCTTAACACAGAATCTGGGCACACAACAATATAACATCCATCAAGAATTAAACAGCCACGTCTAACTTTTCATTAAAAGATAGGCGTATAAATACTATGCGTCTCACATTAAAATCATGCAAAGCGCTTTCCACAATCAAAAGACTCGTGCAGGTATTCACCTTAAAATCATGCAATATGCTGTCCACGAGAGGTATTCACAAACAACCCATGCATAACGTAGCCACAATTTCCGTAAATGTTTTATTACCACAGTTACCCTAAAAACTGTAGCCTTACTGATTGAAAGGATTAAAATAATCTCGACGACATAGTGGACGATTAGATCCATTTCGTAACAGGGAAGCCAAAGAGAAAATGACAGAGTTGAACCCCTGAATGTGTATCTTCTCACCTTAAATCAACGAACGGCTATAACTTTATAAATTTACGCAAAGAACCACTACGAGAATCAAAAGCATGTGTTTAGTATATTCAGTTTGTCGTTTATTTCAAGAATAAATCCCATTTAGGGAGGACTTGTTTGTCCATGGAAGCAAACAGGAAGTAATAAAAGCTGTATTGATTAAATAGTAGGAAAAACATTGAGGTATATCCATTCAATTAAAACGTCAAGTTATATTACAGATGTAGATGACTGCGATGGTGTAACATGTCAAAATGGTGGCTCCTGTGAAGACGATGTCAACTCATTTACGTGTCGATGTGTAGTGGGATATACGGGAACACATTGTGAACAAAGTAAGCTCCTGGATGATTCAACAGTTGACCTCACTCGAACGCGCTTATCGTTCCGACTTTCTAATTTGTCAGTATATTTTACAAAAGAAACTAATGGGACAAACATACAAGTGCATTTGTCTGTCCGAGAATTTTACCTTATTTGACTGGTCAATGCACATTTTGACTGACAGGCCGCGACAGGTCATTTCGAATAATTAACCAAGTGCGTAGAAACTAAATGACCCACAGTATGTGGTCAAAATAGTAGTCACTTTATGCCATTGCTATTTAAAACAGTATTTTTAAAGTATTTGTAAAAATCGTTTGAGGTCTTGCTGCTACAAATTTGGATTATTTGCAGGTGTAGCTAAGTCTTAGTTTAGTGTTTCTTAGTAACACAGAAACTTCTCTATGCAATATTATGTTTATATTGCCCTAATCAATTTGCTCGTTGCAATATCCTTTCTACGTTTTGGTAATGAATTTATTGACATGATATTGAAATGTGTTAAAATAAGCGGCAACGTCACGAATACTTTACTGTAAGCGATTAAACAAACCTACAAAAAGAACATTGCAGCCGTGTAAATTCAAAGCACCAACAGTCCAACATTTATAAACTGTCAGTTTCATGATAACACAAAATATCTTTTATATAGTGTTCACTCTGGTTCCTTTTATTCATTTCATCATATTCACTGCAAACTTTCATGGGTTTAAAGACACTGAAAAAAGGTTGTCTGTGTCACAGTAAATTTGGTGTTGTTCTATTAGTATTTAAATAATTAATATGGATATAAAATTTGATGTTGTTATATTAGTATTTAAATAAGTAATATGAATATGAAATTTGGTGTTGTTATATTAGTATTTAAATAATTAATATGAATATAAAATTTGGTGGTGTTGTATTATTTAAATAATTGATATGAATATAAAATTTGGTGTTGTTATATTAGTATTTAGATAATTAATATGAATATATTTTCTTTACCAATCGAAGTCCATGCATTATCAGAACCAAATGGTCTCTTGTAGATGTAGACGACTGTGCTGGTATCACATGTAAAAATGGTGGAAGCTGTCAAGATGGTGTCAATTCCTACAGCTGTCAGTGTCTGGATGGCTTTGCAGGATCCTTCTGCGAAGACAGTAAGTGTTTCTCAGTTATTTATGGAAGTAGTTCGTTTCTAAGGAAGAATAATGAAAAAAAAAACTGTCGTAAAATGTTTACTTTTGATGTGGAACATCTTGGCCTTTGTTGGACTTCTTAATCACGTTAACAGCTTTGTCTCAGAAGATTTGCATCTCACAAATCTATTGATGCCAGGCTTTAGAAGGTGGCATCGGCTGACATATTTAGAAAAAATAGTGATTGTTTTGACAGTTTAAGTCTTTGTCTTTTCTATCAGGCGTTAATGCCAATATCCTGTACGAATATTCCCTTTCCTATTAACAATTGAAAGAAATCCTTTTGTCATGGTTGGCAAGCGGCGCATTGATGGCAGAAAACAAAATATTATGATTCCCAACACTGAGCTACGCTGCAACTGATTTCAACAGGGTAGCCTATTGTGACACTTAGATTACATTTATAATTTAGTATGGAAAGGCAGCAAATAATCATACTTTTAAAACACCATATGCACTTCAAATGTAAATAATTAGAAAATGCCTCCTAGAAGCAACTGCAGCCTCGTGAACCTCGAGGTATTCAAGGCTGCAGTTGGTGATCTGCAACATTCCAACATTTCCAATTTGGTTTTACAGCTTTTGGCTAAGTGGTTCTTGTGATATATGCTTATGTTTTCTGTATCTGTTTTTGTTAGCTCACCTGAGCCGAAGGCTCACAAGGTGAGCTAACAGTATAGGCTTGGTCCGTCGTCCGGCGTCCGTCGTCCGTCCACACTTTTAAACATTAATATCTGCTAAAGTGGCTGGCCAATCTTGATCATATTTTATGTGTAGCATAATTTGGGTAGGGGATTGATTGCATATAGTTTTGGGACAGATTGGTTTAAAACTGTGGTTACCATGACAACAAAAAGGTCCCATAGACTTATAATGGGGAAAATGTTGTCCGGGCTCTAGCTTCTTCATTTTTGATCGCAACTTCTTGTAACTTGCAGGTATCCAGGACAGTTGAAACATCTTGGACCAGTTCAAATTTGGGCCAGATTGGATCATTTTTTTCAGAGTTACTTGCCCTTGAGCGATAAAATATTTTCCCATTGACTTATAATGGGGAAAATGTTGTCCGGGCCCTAGCTTCATCATTTTTGATCGCAACTTCTTGTAACTTGCAGGTAATCAGGACAACTAAAACATCTCGGACCAATTCGAATTTGAGCCAGGTTGGATCATTCTTTTTAGAGTTACTTGCCCTTGAGCGATAAAATATATAATGGGGAAAATATTGTCCGGGCCCTAGCTTCTTCATTTTTGATCGCAACTTCTTGTAACTTGCAGGTATCCAGGACAGTCAAAACATCTCGGACCAGTTCGAATTTGGGCCAGGTTGGATCATTTTTTTCAGAGTTACTTGCTCTTGAGCGATAAAATATTTTCTCAATGACTTATAATGGGGAAAATGTTGTCCGGGCCCTAGCTTCATCATTTTTGGTCGCAACTTCTTGTAACTTACAGGTAATCAGGACAGCTAAAACATCTCGGACCAGTTCAAATTTGAGCCAGGTTGGATCATTCTTTTCAGAGTAACTTGCCCTTGAGCGATGAAATATATAATGGGGAAAATATTGTCCGGGCCCTAGCTTCTTCATTTTTGATCGCAACTTCTTGTAACTTGCAGGTATTTAGGACAGCCAAAACATCTTGGACCAGTTCGAATTTGGGCCAGGTTGCATCATCCTTTTCAGAGTTACTTGCCCTTGAGCGATACATATTTTCCCATAGACTTTGAAATCGCTCTAGCGCCTTGATTTGTGGATCGAATTCGATTTAATTTCACACAAGTAATAAGTATGACAATATCTTGGACAGGTTTGCCTTTCAGCCTTCTGGGGTCAAGGTCAAGGCCACAGAGGCTATTTTTAGAAAAACTTTGTCATCGCTCTAGCACCTTCATTTATAGACTGATTTTGATTAAAACTTCACACAAATGTTTAGTATGACAATATCTTAAACAAGCTCGGGTTTCAGTGTTCTAAGGTCAATGTCAAGGTCACAGTGGCTATTTTTAGAAAAACTTTGTCATCGCTCTAGTGCCTCCATTTATGGACCAATTTCGATTTAACTCCACACAAGTGATAAGTACGGCAATATCTTGGGCAAGTTTGCATTTCAGCATTCTGGGTCAAGGTCAAGGTCACAGTGGCTATTTTTAGACAAACTTTGTCATCACTCTAGCGCCTTCATTAACGGACAGATTTTGATTTAACTTCACACAGGTATTTAGTATCACAGTATCTTGAACAAGTTTGGGTTTCAGCGTTCTAAGGTCAAGGTCACAGTTGCTATTTTTAAAAAAACTTTGTCATCGCTCTGGCAACTTCATTTATGGACCGATTACACATGTGTTAAGTATGACAATATCTTGAACAAGTTTGTGTTTGAGCGTTCTGAGGTCAAGGTCACAGTTGCTATTTTGAGAAAACCTTTGTCATCGCTCTGGCGACTCCATTTATGGACCGATTTTGATTTAACTTCGCACAAATGTTTAGTATGACAATATCTTGAATAAGTTTGCTTTTCAGCGTTCTAAGGTCAAGGTCACAGTGGCTATTTTTAGAAAAACTTTGTCGTCGCTCTAGTGCTTTCATTTGTGGACCAATTTTCATTTTACTTCGCACAAATGTTTAGTATGACATTATCTTTGACAAGTTCTCATTTCAGCATTCTATGGCTAAGGTCAAGGTCACAGAGACTATTTTTACTGTCAGTGCAATTATCTTACTTTCCCGGTAAGCTTATTCTGTGACAAACAGGTAGGCTGAAATTTTCAGTTACACCGCATGTGCTGTCTGCTAAGTTTCCTTTGTCTTTGATCAGCAAAGTCTAAAACTAGTGGCGGATTATGATGAAACAATATCCTCGTATAATATGTACTTGATATTGGTTTGCATAAGAACACGCAGAATTGAGAGTATTAAGATTTAGATGTTTCCGAGGACGCTGTCAAGTACATAAACATAGACTACTACTGACGACTCTAAGATATTTCACTTTGTTGGCGGTCTACCATGTGTTCAAGTTTGGTTAAACGATATGTAAATTTTGTAAACGTTTACCACATGTACACGTACCGTTACTGTTTATCCATGTACACGTAGAAGCCCTAGGTGTAAATAGCGGTGCTATTCAGATGAAAGCGATGCAGGTAAAAAATTAGGTCACTATGTCAAATCTTAGAAAATCTTAGGAAATCTTGTGTATACTCTAGAGGGCACTGTTTTTATCCAATTCATGAAACATATTCAGACTGTTTATTTTTATGAAATCTAGGACAGGTTTGTACGTGGGTCATGTCTGTTCAAAAAGTAGGTCACTAAATCAGATATGAGAAAAATCTTGAGTAGACTCTACAGGGCACAGTTTTGATCCAATCTTTGTTCAGAATGTTTATTTCTATGTAATTTATGACAAGGTGCTCTAGTGACCCCCTTTATTAACCAGTTTTGTAACCAGTATAACTTCACAGCTGTATTGGAGTTGTTTGATGTCAAAATCTGCACTCTTCTACAACCACTGGTTTAAGGTTTGTAACAAATGAGTGAAGAGACAAAATGTGTTTGTTGACAGTAGGAGCTCAGGTGAGCTACAGGACCATTGATCCTCTTGTTATGAATTTCAACCACTATCTCACTTTAAACCAATTAGGTCTGGTGTCCCTTAAAACGGACCTTGGCAAACAGCGCAGACCCGGATCAGACGCCACGAACTGCGGCGTCTGATCAGCATCTACACAATTTCCATAAGAAAAATGGAAATTTCTCCTTTAAATTGACAAAATGATAAAAATAAACTAACCCACACATCTCTGATAACATAAACAGATGTACCCAATTTATAAGGACAGAAAAGTCAACCAGGCCTCCATTAGTAAATTTAGCTATTTCCCTCGAAAAAACCCGACTCACGACATGCTAAAACTGCTCACGAGGGCAAACAACAGGGCGGATAGAAGTGTATAGTAGACAAACAGTTCAATTAATTTGACATATACGGATCGTTTTAAGTAAATACATGTTGAGTATCCAAAATTTGGAAATAACAGATTCAGTTTGTATTCAAAATACTGCACGTGCACTGTCCGTCACTCATTGTTTTTGTCAAATATATACCAGACAAAAAAAGAAACTCACACAGGAAGATTTTCCCGTTTAATTTACCTTTTATAGCATGATTTGAAAATGTCTATAAATCCGTATTTTTAATTAAATCTTGTTCAAACTTTATCATGGGGTATCTTCCATATGCATGAAAAATAAGCATTTAAAATCGTTGACAATGATTTCCATGCGTTAGTTCAAGCTTACTGTCTGCATGGACTGTAGAGTAAACATGTGTATCTGGATATTGTTAGTGAGTTTTGTTTGTTTTAAGCGCCAGAACACGTCAGCAAATGGTCGCTGTTTTACGTCAAGAATGTAATGCGATTCCTCAGAATTCGATTTAGACTATCATCAGTTTGATGCGCGGAAGATGTACGGCGTGAATACGAACCTAGGGAGGTCACATCTTTTGTTGAAAACAGTGATTTTGAAATCTGACCCCTGCCCTGTTCAGAGACTCGTCACAAAGTACTGAATTGACACAATTTTATGAAGTGTTCGGGTTAAACTGTCCATTTGGCTACCTCTAACACTGTATGAATTATTTTCTTAAATTATTCGTAATTTTCAAGAAAATACCAAAATACTACTGTTTGCGTTTCTTTTTTTGTTTGGTATATATAATTGCTTTTACACCCTGAAGTTTCTCAAGAAAATCATCATCAATGTTTATTCTGGACAGAAAGATACGTCTCGCCTCACAGACACGCTTCAGATGAATAAACACATTTTCAGGGAAGCGACTGTGTCCATTTTCATTTTTGATTCTCTCCTCTGAAGAAGTAATCCTTTAAGGATAGGATTTGCTCCCAAGGGGGAAAATCTTTCTTTTAAGACTTGACTTCTTGGTGCATGTAGCTAGGGCTTTTCGTCAACGGAAGCAAATACTGATTCCCAAAATGGTCTCCTTTCCAAGCAATGCCTGTAAATCCTGTTCTAAATCGTTTATAAGCTCAACCGTCCCAGAGGACCATCAAAATAAACTGAAACATTCATGTATCGGCGTTTGGATGGACGTTTCACAAAATTTAAGATGTGGTGACTCTTGTTTTCATTAAAGATATAGATGACTGTGCTGGTATCACATGTTCTAATGGTGGAGCTTGTGTTGATGGGGTCAATTCCTATACCTGTCAGTGTGTGGCGGGTTACACAGGAGACCACTGTGAACAAAGTAAGAACTTTGTTATAATGTGTAGAGTCTACCCAGTGAACACGCGACTTTGCTACAATATCTATCTAACATTGTCCAAACGTCTATGACGTATGGAAAACGTTGGAAAGACGTTGTTCTAACACAAGTCTACCCAGTGATTATGTGGCATTGGTACTACGTCTAATCAAGATTTTCCAAACGTTCAAGATGTGACGTTGGTACAACGTTTGGTACAACGTCTACCCAACGTTGTCCAAAATTAGGGTAGACGTTGTGCCATCGTCATGTGTTCAGTGGGTAAATGCTAGACAATTTATTATGATTATAAGAAGAGCCATAGAAGCCATCAGCATGCAATCTGGTCCTCTTGCCTTGTGTAGTTGTGTTATTTGCTTGTTGTTAAATGCATTTTTGTACGTGTAGTTGCTTACACCAAATGTTTGACAGCGGACAGCTGATTCATATGATCGAATAGTCAAATAGTCAAGGTTTTCAACTTGCAATTATTTTGCAGTTGGTGAAATAGATATTGGTTTCATCAGCTGAAAAGAAATGCCATGAAAATTATATAATCCATACGTGACTTTATTTTATTGGTCACAAAATGAAACTTATAAATTTTGCCGGAGAGTCCTCACACTGATAAAATGACAACCACTTTTCATTGTCAAGCTGTGTTTATACATCCTCTTGGGCACACTTTCAGGGAAGGTAATTCTGATCCAATAGCAATTTTCTCCTATTTCATTGAAAGCTTCTCGTGAAGGAAGAATTCGCTTCCACAGGAGATAATCCTTTCTTTCAAGAGAAACACCCAGGGGAGAGTCGGGTAACTTCAGACAGGCGGTTTAATTCGGACATATAATTGCAAACAGTGAAAATCCAGATGATAATGAGCCGTCTCATCAGGATTTTCTCTCTTTGGCCAGTTAATTTTTGTTTAAGTTCCAAACAACTGACATATAAACGAAACAATGTCAGTGTCCGAATTTACCCGCTGTCCGAAGTTACTCGACCCTCCCCCATATAGGAATAGCTTCATCGTCCATGGAAGCAAACAGCCTGAAGATATCGTAAAAGATTTTTCCCTGTGTAAAATGACGGAAGAACGTAGCTATTTACCCATACACCTTAAATGCATCACAGATTATTTACTGTATATATTTATAGACATAGATGAATGTGATGGTGTTGTGTGTCAGAATGACGGCACCTGCGACGATGGAGTCAACTCGTTTACATGCGTGTGCAAGACTGGCTATGCAGGGACTTTCTGTCAACAAAGTAAGCTTAGATTACCTACATGTTTTTATGATACTAACTTCGAAAAAGTGTTATTTGTTTGAAATTATGGCCCTTTGAAATATCTGCACTTTACACTTGTCAGGAAGATATCTTGAAAAGTATTTGAGCTAGGGCATTGAAACTGGGTCAACTAATTGGAGGTGATAAGTGAATTAAATGATTGACTTTTGAATGCATATCTTCCAACTTTTTAGAGTTATTGCCCTTCGAAAATTTGTAACTTGTCAGCAAGATATCTTGAAAAAAATTTAGTTAAGGACTTGCAATTTGGTAAGCTGGTTGGAGATGATATGTAGAGTAACTGATTAACTTTCGAATGAAACCTTTCAACTTTTATAAGGTTGTGTTTGTTGTTGTTTTTAAATCGTATTCTCGAATAAGTATACACAAGATTATTGGATGACAGCGGCTAATATTAAGTCTATTATATCTTTTTATTAGACCTTGCTTCAAGTATTTGTGAAGCAATGGTTTGCTAGTCAAAGATATATTACATCAATAACTGTATACATGTATATTAAAAATGACCACGGAAGTTGAAAACCAGCTGATACATGTATTTGATAGCTTTTTACTATCATATAAAGCGATTTTGACATTTTACAAATACGCATTTCCTGCAGACACAGAAGTGATCGCTTTGACAAGGGATGAAAGAAGCTCTCCTTTAAAAAATGCATATTGAAAATTCGAACACATTTCCACTGGCAAACTTCAATTACAAGGCCACTATTGACGGTACTCATACTACTGTATACCAGTTTGCCAGTAACTTGAAATTACACATAAAACACCATAAACCCTTAAGCACAAATTCACCTATTCGGAGACCTTGATAAATTCACACTGGATTTGTAGACAAAGACTCATTATCAGAAGTGTTTGTTTCAGATATAGATGATTGTGCTGGTATCAACTGTAAGAACGGTGGTACTTGTGAAGATGGACTTAATTCTTTCACCTGTAATTGTGTAACGGGTTTTACAGGTGATTTGTGTCAAGGTAAGCTTTTATCATGTACTCTCAAAACTAACCATTAACAAGGATCTAATTAGCTTTGATGATGTCACGTTAGTGAAATATTGCACTTGCGTATGTGTTATTATATAATGCGCTTGGAGCTCTCGCATGGTTCCAAACGGCACTACCTCGGAAATCCCTGCATAAACGGCAAAGCTTTTGTAATTCCGTTGGAATTAGACCTATACTGAAACTAGAGGATTGTTCATATCGGTGCTTGAGGTTGTGAGCTGCACTGAACATTACAAAACCTAAGAAAACTTATTGATTTGTTGAAAGAATTTTTCAAAGAGGAAGATCCCTGTACCTTGTTAGTAATGATATATTTTCATAACTGAAGAACAAAAACGGTATTTGTTATGGTCTTCCAAAACGGTCTAATATGCTCTGCTCTAAGCTTTCTTCTGAACAATACTTACATCAGATTTGGAACTCAGTTATACAGTCAAATTGTAGGTATTCCGATGGGCACTTAATGTGTTCCCCTTGTAGCAAATTTGTTTTTGTTTTTAGGTATGAAAGAAACTTCTGAGCTCAAGGAAGGTGACATTATTAAAACTAACCATTTTCAGTTCTACGTCTATTATTATATTTAGTAGTAACGGTTTAGGTACTGAACTCATAAGTCAGAACTTATGAACTATAAAACCAGTGACAAATCTGAAATGTTTAGATACACACACAGACATGGACCTCGCACCCCACCCACCCGCCCCACCTAGGAAAAAAGAAGTGTGTGATCTGGGTTCGAGGTTATAAAACTTGAGCATAATCTCAAACTCAAACTAAAGCACACTGGTTGGCTGCTTCCGAGTATGTGCTCGGAAGCAGCCAATCAATGTGCTTGATTTTGAGTTTGAGAATGTACTCAAGTTTTATAACCTCGGGGCCTGGTGCTGGAAAGTAGTACGCATCACATGCATAGTATAATACATCCACCGTGTCTGTGTATCGTATGGACAAGTCAGTGAAAATGAAAGTCCGGTAAATGAAAGCAATTCCATGTTTCGCCCGTGGACATCGAGTCAGAAATAAATTGACAACACCCACATTGTAGGGATCAACGCGGTCATGGTGTCTCTCTTATGGAATGTTTTAAGAGTTGACACAAGCTTCGCTCTGCGATAATGCATCCATCGTATGGGCAAGTCTGTGAAAACAATTTGCTGGTGTGTAGCTTACCTGTGTCAACCAAGTCTTGATAGTTGAAACATAGCAAGGCGGACTAACTGAGAGATACAAGCTCCGTTTGCTGGTGTCGAAGGAATATTAATACTCATAAATGGAGATTTAACTATGGCAAAATGGAAGTTGTGCCTCTTGCCATAAAGCCTATTAACCCGCTTTCCCTTGTCAAAATGGAGATAGCAATCTAAGTATGAGGCAGATGAACTTGGCTCTATTGTGTCCTTAATTTCACGTGGATAGATGAGGTCAGTGAAGTCCGAAATCTTTGAAATATTCAAAGATAGGACATCAATCATCTATGTACCTGTGGGTGAAGTTGGTTTTCTACCTGGTTTTATGTTGCCCCGTATGAACCCCCCCCCCTCCCTCATACCCGTAAAGAAATAAATCGGTAAGGAGGTGCAGCGAGTGCCCATTGGAATGCCACATTGAACCCCCACGTAAATGTTGTCGATGAGATATTCTACCATTTTAATGACATCGACTTCAGAATATTTTGTATGAATTCAGAGTGTTCCTTAACAGTTTGCAAATGAACGGAGACTGCTGCTTCTGGTGCTTCCAAGGGGTTCGTTTAGTCAGAATATTTTCGATCTACGAAGCAGCTAAAATAGTCGTTAAGCGACAATGAAACGCAAGTGTTTCTTTCTCTCTATTACAGTACTAATTACTTCGACTACTACAGCAACAAAGTCAACGACTGCAGAACTAGGCAGTAAGTAAACCCTACCAATTACATTCAACAATCGATAACTTTGGACCCTTCTGGCCTGGGGAATCCATAAATGCGGTGACACAGAAAATAACCGAAGTTACAAAGCACATCCATCCAATTGCGCTGGAAGAAGAAGCCAGAGGTGTTAAACACAAAGGCCCGGAATACCTATGCGCAACAATAGTAGAAAAGAACAAAGTGAAATTTATTTACTTCAATAGCTAACCACCATTGATGTTGACTTTGAAGTCTGTCCAGCTACACTAAGGCGGCAACCAAAGCCAAAACTTAGAGCACGACCAAATATAGAAAATAATATACATAATGGCTGATATAAAAGGTCAACTGACTGAAATATCTGTATACTTGTATATATGGGTATTCGTTTTTGTGGTTAATTTCATGCACTTTTACTATTAAAATGTTTACGAAAGTTTTCATGTTGTGAAACTGTGTAAATGAAAACTTTGTTCAAAAATATAAATCTAAAGAGCCATGATGAAAATAAAAATTGAAACTCTACAAATTCTTCCATTAATTAGTCTAGTCTATCTCATTACCTTGCGACGTCGTTTGGGCACCACAGATAACTTAACAACAATCCCTTTCCATCTGAGGCCCTACCAGGGGGGTCAGTGCGCCCTAGCTCCCTTAAAATAATGCACAAATCTCTCCAGCTCCCTCAAAATGTTTTCCCGTGCTCCCTAAAATTATTTTGCCCCTGCTTCCAAAATCCCTAAAAGAATAACAGCTCTCCCCTGCTCCCAAAAAATATTCAAGCATACTCCCTAAAATGTTCGACACTTTTTATCAGTTGATCAGAGCTACAGTGCATAAAACTTCTGTCAGATATTAGCTAGTGAAGTAACTATACACTCAGAGGCCAAAGAAAGAATGCCCATATTTTAACTATCTTTTGCTACTCATGCAAATTCTGCAGGATTTAGTTTTTGTCAAGGTTAACTGCTAACTCAACTAGGGCAGCTGAAAACAGGACTAGGTGGAAAGTTTTTTTTAAAGTCATCAGTGGTGCCCCAACGACCTCACAAGATTATGGATAGACTAGACTAGAGTAGACAATGTCAACTGATGTAGAATAGTTAATATTACTGTACGAAATGCTTGACTAGCTGCACTGTATATACATGTTGATTTTGCACGTTTTTTAAATGCAGCAAACTGAAAAACATGGTTTGGCTGTCAATCTGTATTTTGAAATATTGTACGTTTCCCTAATCAGGGCGACAATATTTGCGCTTTATTTACATAAAGAAAGGGCTTTCTTGGGCAGACAGAAATCGCATACTAAGAGGTGAAAGCAAGTATACACCTTTTATATGCCCGTATTGGCCTTATTTAATAGGAAATTTACAAAAAAGGTCTTTTCGCAGCACGGGTTATCTGCAACTGTTTTGGGACAAATATTAAGCCAATTGGTAGCTCTTTTGAACCAATCTCACAGTATAGGGCTGTGGTCCATTGTCTGTCAGCCATCTTTGTATTTTTTTAAATGGCATATTGCCCCTTTGTAATCGAAATGTAGCATCTGTAAGCTGGTGGAGCAATAAGTTCTGTTTGACATTAACGGGAATGCTAAATAAAATGACCCTGTCACTATTTTTGTGCCAACTGCAATTGCTTGTTTGGCTAAGTTACCAGAGCAACCCAAAATGATGAAAACTTCAGCTGCCATGAAGCTTGAAAAGCAAACTCTGCACAGAAGTGTCAAATAGTATAGCATTTGCCTCTGCAAACATACTTTTACTAGTGCAACTTTATCCAGAACTTTGCTTCCTTTGCTTGTGCAACTTAGTTCAAAACTTTGCTTGTGCAACTTGATCCAGAACTTTGCTTGTGCAACTTGATCCAGAACTTTGCTTGTGCAACTTAGTCCAGAACTTTACTTGTGCAGCTTTGACCAGAATTTTGCTTGCTTTGGGAACTTGAAGCCTCTGCTGACTTTCAATGGGGCTTTTATGCCTATGACAGCTCAGATCTGATTGCAACAATTGATTTACAAACACTAACCTTAATTCTAAATCTGTCTTACCAAGTCATGTAGTACGTATCTGATTCAAAGAGGAGGGAAGTACAAACTGTGTGAGAAAAGGACAACTTTCTGTGTTTGACGTATAGGATCTGCATGGAATGATCTGTTAATTGATACAGTAAAATATTCTGCAAGCAGACAATATTAAGAGGGTCCCTAACTTTCTAAGTAGGCACAACATGTGTTGCACATACCTTTCTTGCAAACCAAATTTCATAACAGAGAATATGTTTAGAAAGGATATTGAGGTCCTGTTTTTAGTCAAATTACGCAAGGAGTCTGTTTGAACATGCCAATTAGAATGTTACTGTCGCTAGAACAGCTAAATGTATTCGTAGGTTAACAGATGTTAATTATTTATATGTTTAAAGGGGGTCTTGGGGCGCAAAACAATTTAGAAAATCACATTCTTACAGACAGTGCTCCCCAGCCTCCCAAAATTAAGAGCTTGCTCCCCAGCTCCCTGAAAATAACTGTCCTTTCTCCCCAACTCCCCAAAACCCCTGAGAGGGCCTCCCATCTAGACTGGTCTTCAGCTGTCCTAGTTGAGGCAGCAAAACTCCTTAATATTGTTTTCCATCCTCTTATTCTGTCTACCTCTTCTTCTTTTTCCTATCACTGTTTCATTAACACAAAGTTGCAAAATATTTCGCAAAAAATCGGTTTATGATAATATTTTGTATGCGAAAACTAATATTCCTTTATCTTTCAGAACCAGCACCAAGTACAGATGACAGTTCTTCTGTTGGTCCTATTGTTGGTGGATGCATAGCTGCTCTTGCGTTACTGGCTTTAGCTGCAGTGGCACTTATTGTTATTTTGAGGTAAACGGATGGTGTTAATGTCATTGATCCCTAATGGATAGACCGGTATCAATAGGGGTATATCGGTATATATTTTATACCATCAAACACCGTCAGTCATAGACAAACGTCGTATTCGGCTGCTGCGTAAACGAAATCAGCATGGACAATATAAGACGAGTTGGTGTGCAACGAAGTTATCATCGACAATATAAGGCGATCCTGGGATAAACAAAGTTATCATCGACAGTATAAGGCGAGCAGGACAACACAAGGCGAGCCTTTGTTAAACGAAGTTATCGTCGTTTAAATCGTTTCCAACAATATTTTAAATATTCTGTAACTGCTTGTACTCATATTGACATTTAATATATACAAATTAACAGACGGAACGGTAATGTACAGATTCGATGCCAGAGTGGGCGAGTTGTGAATTTGTCTATTGAGTTTTGTGGGTAACATAGCTATGAGAATTGTAAAGAAATAAAATACAACAAATTTTCGGCAGGTTTCATTGATATCTTTAGACAATTGAGCCGCGACACGAGAAAAAAACCAACAAAGTGGTTGTGCGCCCAGCGCAGACTCACATCAGCCTGGGCATCCGCCCAGTCTGATCTGAGTCTTCGCTGTCCGCATGGAGGTATCTCAGACCCTTAGCTATCCTTTGAGCACTTAACGAAGAGTCTGGCCAAACTGGGCGGATGCCCAGGTTGATCTGAGTATGCGCTGGGCGCACAACCGCATTGTTGGTTTTCTCGTGTCGCGGCTCAATTATTTTCAGACAATCATTTACTCATTATTACCATCTACTCAATTTCACCTTGCAGACGAAGAAGAGCCATGCCTCATCACGAGAGAATTTACTCTAAAAAAGAACTGATAGCTTCCAAAAAAGACGCAAAGGTTTCAAGAAATCCTGACCCTGAGAAACCAAAGCATAAATCCAGTAAAGAAAGTGTGGTAGATTTACGATCCCATGCTGGTAGCGTTGTGTCTAGTCATAAACCAAAGTCTAGCAAATCCAGTGTTCACAGTGTTCGAAGTCACAGGTAAAGTTCAGCTGAGTGCTTGAATTTGTTTCTTTTGTATATATTCAACAGGTGGAAATGTTTAACCCTTAAAGAGCACAAAAAACAGACGACAAAATTTGTGTCTACAAAATTTGAAGAAAGAAAAGAAAACATGTTTCGTCCAGACTAAATCATATTGAGAGTTCAGGGGCTAGCGGGCAAACATATGAGGCCTCATCTGGATCTCGGCTGTTTGCAGATGCAACCTTTTTCGGTGTTGATGCTTTAAGGATTAATATTAATTTTTTCGATCAACACTTTTTGTGAAGTTCATTTCTAGAACGTGGAGACTGCGTGAGTGGTGCCTAAATGTCGTGTAACTTTCGGCATTGGTTTACAAGTTGAGTGGGGGACAGTGGTGCTTGCAGTGGCTGCATTCTGAAAATGATTTAAGGTCAACTGTTGCCTGTTCTAACTCTAGCTTCTATATCTCTCTTTTCTCCATGTTGGAGACAGCTTGTCTTAGTCCTGATTACTGACCGAAAGGGTCATTTAACTGAAAACATTAGCAACTGCCTAAATTAGGCCCAATCACTTTAGCCAGACAAGTTGTAATTCAATATATTACGAAATACCTGTCCTGGTTATGTTATACCTAGCATGCTAAACCTGTCAAATACAGACGGCATGCGTAGGTTCTACACAGAACGTTGGTATAAATCACCAAAGTACCGTTAATTGAAGGCTTGGCAGTAATAATTGAAGGTTAGACAGTTCAGTCCGGCTGCTTAGAATTTGAGTTTATATGCAAAGTTTATTTTGTGGAAAATAGAAATTATTATCATGGTAGGTTCTCAGTGATCTCAGATACTCTACAATCAAGCTGAAGTGAACTGCCAATTGAAACCCACATCCCTAATTTGAAATAAATATCCGAAAACATTTTGTCTCTCACCAAGGAATTCAAATTTTCGTTTCAAGTATCTATATACTATACAATCGAAATGACATATATAAGCCGATTCCTGACATTGGCTGACAGTCAAAGAAATGGAGAGCTTTAAAAAATGGCACTAAGCGTGGCTGCTCATGCTAATTTATCATCTGTAAGTACATGCAAAAAGACGTAAATGCTTAAGAGCACAATTGAGCCATGACACGACAAAGCAACAAAGTGGCATGTGCGCAACGCAAATACTCAGATCAGCCTTGGCATGCGCCCAGTCTGCTCAGAGTCTTCACTGTCCGCACGGAGCTACCTTAGACCCTTAGCTACCCTTTGGTTTAAACAATACTTTATGCATAAACGGTTCACTGACAAGACATATACATGTAATATCCATAGAGGATCTGAACGGAAGCATATTGCTTATATAGTTCATTTCCTTAGCTTCCCTTTAAGCGCAGAGCCAAGACTCTGATCAAGCTCGGTGACTGCCCAGGCTGGTCTAAATCTTCTCTGTGCGCACATGACACTGTGTTGATTTTGTCGTGTCGCGGCTTAATTTATCATGATGTTTAAAAATCTTTTATTTTACTTTCAGACCTCAGGCAGAAAATGAAATTGCCTACCTTGGTATGAACAATCCCGTTTATGATCTCTATGGAGATGACGTTAGCCTGCCGTCGTACCATTCTTCACGCCCTCCGTCAATTGCAGAATCATATGCTCCGTCTTACGCTGGCTCTTATGCGCCATCTTACGTTGGTTCATACGCGCCATCAGTGGTTTCTTCTGGGCCCTATGCGTCGATACACTCCTCACAGATGACCTCACCATATTATAGCTCAAGCAAGAAACATAGAGACTATTCTTCAAAATACCGAAAATAAATTCAGTTTTTTTGCCAGATGTAAGTGTATATCTGCGCTCCAGATAAGGTTGGGTTGTGAGGATGATTCAGAGATATTTTTCTTATTTCCCAATGAAAACATATGTTGCGATCCCTTATAAAAACCGTCTCAACAAGGCGGTTCTAATGAGGGCTCCAAACATATGTTTGTTTGTTTTTTATGCAGAAATATGGAAAACTATCCTTTAATTATCCCTGATACACCTTTTACCTGGAGCAATGATATATGATTAGCGTCGTGTATAACACAACATGTGCATACCTGGCCGTTCAGATTAGCCCGTGCATAAGCGCAGTATGATTAGTGCTATCCATTTTCTCAGATACATTCTGTGAATCCAGAAGAATCTGAAATATGAAGATTGAAGACTTGGGTCAGGCTGATAGCAGTATTCTCACATATACCAACATGGCGTAACGCCATTTTTCACGCGACATCAATCATTTAGAGACTACACAGATATGACGATGTAGCTGTTCTATATTTGTTAATATTATATAATTTGTTTGTCAAAAGTCGGTTCAAAAGCTCTTCAGAGATTATGTTACATGTTGTACGTCTTGCCGACTCAAAATAAATCTTGTCTTGTCTTCTTGCCGCAGAAGGCTTTTGGAATCGTTCCCTTGAGCCTCTAAGTGAAAATCGTTATGAGAACTGTTTCCGAGATTATAAAACTTGAGTACATTCTCAAACTCAAAATAAAGCACACTGATTGGCTGCTTCCGAGCACATGCCGAGCACATGCTCGGAGGCAGCCAATCAGTGTGCTTTATTTTGAATTTGAGATTATTCTCAAGTTTTAAAACCTCAAACCCTGGTCTAACAACAACACCTTTTCGCCAGAATGAAGAAAATACATTACTTTGATAATCATAATGGGTAACTTACGGTCTACATCCGGATAGACTTTGATATAAGATTAAAAAATCACAGTATGCTTTTCTCTGGTTTCGTCACCAGACATTGTCAGGGTCACTGAAGAGGCTTTATTAGCCGAAACTACGTAGTCTGGCCCATGTTCCTTCTTCTGAATATACTCTCTGCTCTTGAAGGAACTCTTTAAGATTTTAATTTGATAAAGTGGAATCCAGATTTACAGTGGGCTCGGCAGTATCGGATCATCGACAGTACTGGATCTCTTATAACTTATGAAGTTTTCATTGCAAGATTCCATTAGCCAGTCCGCGTGTTCTTTTACTATTTGCTCTAGTTGTAATATTACCATGTAAACGCTTACAAGGGGAGCGACTGTGTCATTTTCATTCTTGCCTCCCTTCTCTATAAGGGTCAACTCTTTAGGGTAGAAAATGCTCCTCTAGGTCAACTTCTTTCCTTAAACAGTTGGTCCCATTTCATATTTAAGACCTTTATCGTCTAGGGAAGTAAGCAGAAATCACACAAGTTGTTCCGTTTTGTAAAAATGGCGGAAGAATATGACGGTATACCCATAGACGTGTGTGCCATTTAGCGTGCACACCAGACTGTGATAAACTAGAATCTTTTTAAGCAAGCGAATAAGGGTTTAAGGAACTCTTCACAATGTTTTGTATTCACGACTTTTATAATGGTGCTTTGCATTTACGATGATGTTGCTTCTATTTTATGCGAAAATAGTATCTTCTACAATACTGCATGCAGTGATATATTTGCCTGTACAGTAACTAACGTCTATTTTTTTAAAGATTATGGAAAAAGTAAATAGTCTATTGTAAATAAATGTTCCTTTGACTGTTGTGTCTTCATTCCAGTTAATTTCAAAAAGACCACTATTAGAATATGCCAAGCAGGCATATAACGTTGTAATGACGTCGTATTGACGTCGATGCGTCAGTTCGACGTCATTACGACCTCATGTGCCGGCTGAGCGACATGCATACTCTACCACTTAAAGTGCCAAACCATAAAAGTAGTTGACTTTTGCAATCAGCGTAGATTATGGACCGCCTCATCTGAATCTACAGTGTTTGCCCTCTACTCTTTGAATTCTGAATATGATATAGCTTGGACAATTTTTTTTAGAATTTTCGCAAACGTGAATTTTGTCGCTTCATTTTTGGCGCTTTAAGGTCTATGCTGCCATAAGACAGTACAATATACATGCATATGGTTATGTAATAAAGATAATAATAAGAAACTGATACAACCATATTCCTCACTAAACCGATATCATTGAAAACTTAATCTGTTCCATACAGAGGCTAAGCTGTATGGTAAGATTAGCACTGCGGCCCTAATTAGTAGAAATATACGATAGATGACTGGCTCTGAGTTGCGATAGGAGTCGTACAATAACGTCAGCTCCCTTGAAACCTTTCTTCAAAGCACATTAGGATAATGTCAGAATTGGCAGTCTGCGCTTTGACTTTGACGGATATTAATTAGTGGTTGGAATGAGCTGAAATTTTGTGATCGAGCATCGGTTTATAAAAATGATCGATGATCGTGTAAACATCGATTAATGAGCCTGCTAGGAGCTTTTTTAGAATAAACACCGGCTTTTGTCAAAGACCGTTTAATTGCCTCTGGACTAAGAAGTCCATAGAAAATGCGTAAATGCGTTATGCTGTCCTTGTAAGGTCAAATGCTTTAAAAGAGCATTAAATATGCAGCATGATGCATCGGATAGATGTAATAGTATATACAGTAGAACTTCAATGGCTCAAACCCTGATGGCTCGTTTACCCTGCCTGGCTAGAACTTGTTCTTGAGTCTCTAGAGGTCAGTTTATAGAGAAACTAGCCATGGATGCCTGGAACTACCTTTGGCTGGAGCAAAATTTTATGGTCCCAAGCCTCTTGGAGCCATTTAAGTTCAACTGTATTCATCAAAAAAGTGAAACATGGATTATGCCAAATCTTAGTCGATTTATGAGCGAGTTACTCAATTAATTGCCAAACCACTATTATTAATGCATGTAACATCAACCGACTCGTTGGGGACGTGAACCTACCGAAAAAAAAAATAAAATAATTGGGACACCTCAAATAATTACTGTTATTGTCCTAGATGGTACGGTTTGGTTTTACAAACACTTTCAGAGGAATTAAGCGGTTTCGGAACATTTGCATATCAGAGACCATTTCCGAACAGACCATGCTTCATATGAGAAGAACACCTACCTCTTGCAATGGAATTTATATTTAATGCTTTTCGAGAAAGTGGGATAACTCTTTTATTAAAGATTTAAATCAAAATAGCTTCATCGTGTACCGCGGTCGGATGAAAATCATAGTCTGTACAATGATTTAGTTGAGCTTGCCCACTGACATTGCCGCGCTTTTTAGTAGCATTTCTTTCCTCTAAGAGCAGACCCATTGTGATAGAACTAACTTGCTCAGAGAAGCGAACAGGTAGTCACACAAAAAAATCCCTTGTCAAATGGGAAAACAAGGAAGTGTATCCATTTAGGCGCGGATGTCTTCTGCATTTTGACCTACCCTAATGTGCGTAAATATTGGGACACCTCAAAAACATAATTTTTCCATTTGGGACAAAGGGAAATATGATTTTAAGTGTCACAATACTTAAGCACACTAGGGTACACTGATGGTAATGGTGACATCCCCGGGAGAGTCATGCTCCTCATGCCTTAATTGATTGACAGGTGAACTCAGCTGAGGCAAAACGATTTCAGCCGCGTGCGCAAGGCCTTGTTAGGCTGCCATTACTCAGAATCTTTGGTTTAAACACTATTTTATTCGTATAATAATCATATAATGTACAACAAAAACAAGTACAAACAATGCAAAAATCATACAAATGGGATTCAGAAGAAAGTCCAAGGACTTATTTAAATCTGTATCCCAAACTGCAATAACACAAAATTTCTACATAAACGGGATTGTCATATATGATTTATATACAATTTTTCTGTACATTGATACCAAAAGCGGAAAGTAATGAAAAAAAAAAGTAATAGTAATTTTACAGATAGAAATTGAGAAAGAAAGGAGGAAATACACGAGTGTGTTATACAATTTGAAGTTTTGGTACATTGGTTAAGAGTTAAGATATAGTAGAAGAAAGCTCCACGGGGAATGGAATAACGTGTGCAAAGATAACGATGTTTAAGAATACGCTTTGTCTATTCGCTGACTGATTTAGCATGTTTGAATGCTGAATCCGACTCTACGTTGTTGGCTTACATGTGAAATCAGAATCTTTGTTTGCGTAATTATAAAAATGAGTAATCTCCCTTGAAGAGACATGGCATGTCATCTTGGAATCATAATGAACGCTGGTTTTCTGAGAGCTAGATTGAACCAGGCAGCAACCAAGAACGCCTAGCTACTGGCCAATTGCTAAGCTGTCATTACTCAGAATTTTTATTGCGCAGTATAAAAAATGAGTAACCTCCCTTGAAGGGACATGGCATGTCATCGTGGAATCATAGGAAATAGACATCCTGGGAGCTAGACTGAACGAGGCAACAACCAAGAACGCATAGTTATTGGCCCATTTCAAGATCTTTCCAGGGTCAAGGAGAGACACAATGCAAGCTAAAAGGTATGGCTATGTCTCATGTTTTCATCAAACCTAACCAAGACAACCCTTTCTACGATTTTTAAGATATTAAGGTTTAGGGGTTCACCTTCTTGTTTTCCCCGCTATATACACAGAGAGGAACAACTTCTTTGACTTCCTGTTTGCTTCCATTGACAAAGAAGACCTTCTGAAATGGAAGATTTTAAAGAAAATTAAGTTAGTTATTTTATATACACTAATACATTTCAAGGACATCGTGTACGTTCAGCGGACACTGAAGGCACAACTAAGCCTGAGCTAGCCTGAGGAATTTATAAAGTGAAAAGCGATATGTCTTTAATATTGACTATTCACCTGCAAATGTAGTTTTTGAGACGCAGCCCATTTGTTACATTTATATTGAGCGAGTGAGTGAACTCGGGTTTAATGTCCCACCAACAACTAACTATAAGTGATGCGGAGACGGTACCTCGATTTAAAGTCTCATCCGAAAGACCGGAGAAGCTTGGGATCGATCTTGCAATTAAAATTTAAAAGACTTCCTTCAAGAGCAAGTTCTTTCTTTAATGAGTTGTTCCTTTTTGAATTGAGCTGTTCTTACATCAAAGCCAGTACTAAACACCGAAATACTAAAACTCGAAAAGTTGCCTTTCCCTGAAAATTGTCCTCTATTGAAGAGTGAAGAAAAGGCGGGAAAATATAAGATATGTTTATACATCTCAACATATCTATACGGTTTCATTTTACAGTTTTCGATCACATTACAAAAATGAGATTTTATACTATCTGGTGATGTAACGTTAAAGGGTGTCGTATTCGGCATGTATCCGTCCTTTTCAGAAAGACAAAGACTAGGAAATTCAAAATGATGTTAAATTTTTATGTAGTTTTCTTAAAAATAAGTGTCTTTGTCAGTGTTGGAAGGATTTTCGGTGCTTGTGAAAGCGGGACTAAAGGTATCTTTCCAGAAACGAAAATAGCTGAATTGGCAAGAAGCGTAGATCCAGATGAGGCGGCTAATGAACTGCCTCATCTGGATCAACACTGTTTGCCCGCTATTCTTCGATTTCTCAATATGATATAGCTTGGACGAAACATTTTTTGAAATTTTGCAGACGTAAATTATGTCGTCTGCATTTTAGTAAGCTTGTAATACCCGTTATCTTTTATCATCATGATAATACTATAGTTTCAACCTGTGAGCACGAATGTTGGAAGAAGTTTTCACTATTAACGCCAATACATCTACGTTAATACGACGTTGTTTCACATTTGTACACCTAAGAACATATTTGAAACTGCTGATTAATGTCTTTATTGCCAGTGATTACCAACCTAAGACATAATTGTTTTAATTTATTTCAGCTTCAACGACGGTCAAAATACTCCCATCAACGGTATCATCATTTAGTCTCCCAACGAACATTTCTCCAACATCAAGTCTGGTCTCAAGCTTTCCTTCAACAATGTCCATAGCTATACCATCTGAGTCAGCAATACCACATCTAGTGACTGTTTCAAGTACTCCAGAAACTTCAATACTAAAGTCAACATTCATAACATCAACAGTCA